>CM028379.1:81247580-81628986 GCA_013146195.2 Codonopsis lanceolata
TTAGATTTTAACAACATTTTTGTGAATTTCATTTTACAAAATCCCCAAAGTATTTCGAGACTTTTATTATACAAACTCCAATACTGAAATTGCTCAGTTGTGACTTGTGACAAACAAAGTAGTAACAAACGCACCACCCAATCTTAAACGAAATAAGGGAAAAACAAGTTTATGATTAAAGCAATTCTAGCTTTATATGAGGGGTTCATTTTTGTGCTTACTTTTAAACATGGTTATTGGTGTGAACCTAAGGGTATATTCCCTGTTTTTTTTTTTTTTGCTTTACTTTAATTAATTATTTCTTCTTTTTTTATTTATTGGTTCTGTTTTTCTTTTTTCTTTTACATCAATCAGTACAAAAGTAAAAAATAAGTGTTAAAATAAAAAAATGAGAGTGATATACCTAAATGGAGCATAAAAACATTCAATATTAAAATTAAGAACATATCACTCAAATCTTCAAATCGAGATGAACTTATTTTTCTCTTTCCTTTTACCACCTCCTTTTAAAATCATCCTACTTTTCTCAAAAGTTTGACCAATACATCTTTAATTAGAGAGTAACTAATTAATAAGACCAATTTCGGCAAAATGTGAAAAAAGAATTCTTTAAGATCTTGTAACATCTTTTATTTTTGGGACAAATTTTTAGTTTCAAACATCATCTATTTTAGGACGGAGGTAGTACTAAATTAAGACCGCAAGGTACTTTACAAAATCATACTACCTCCGTTCTGGCAAATAGTTTATTATACTATTTTATGATGTTTCATATAAGGAGTATACTTCAAAAAAAAATCATGTATACTATCTCCAAAATATTACTCCCTCAGTTCCTAATTTATTGTCTCAGTTGACCCGGCGCACGTTTAAAAACTATTTGGTGGATTATTAATATTGGTTTAATGTGTAGTTTACTTTAAAGCACATGTGTATGTGACCCATAATTAAAGTAGGGTGAAAAAAGTAAGGGTAAAGTGGTAAAAGTGATGTTAAAAGGTAAGTTTCAAAGTGGAAAATTATTTTGGGACGGACAAAAAGGAAAGGAGGGCGATAATTTAGGGCGGAAGGAGTATAACTTTACTTTTTACCTATGATATTAACATAGTATATGATGTGGGTGGAGCGGCTAGGTCGAACAATTTTAAGGAAATAAGTTTGGTAAGGGAAGTACACACATGAAAAAGTTCATCCAGGGCAGAGAGAGACGAGCACGGGCTAGGATAGTCAGGCAGAGCGGGCACGGCCCAGGGTTATCCGACTAGAAGGATTCTAAGTGGATTGGGGTTGCAAGGAGATGGGTTAAAGGATGGGTGGGAGGAGGTGAGGAACATGGATGTTGGGTTTGACTCAAAGTAGTTTCTTAGCGAGTAAGGATAGCGTGGGAGCAAGGTCCCAGAGGGGCACGATTAAGCGATTGATAGAGTGAGTTGGCCGGTGGAAAGAGGTCACGAGTTGGACCTTGCATGGCGTGGCATCTTTGAGCCCAAGATTTCTATGAATTTTCCTTTGAATTTCATTTTATTTTTTGTGATATTTTGAGTTAATTATGCCTTGAAAATATTATTATTAGTGAATTTATGCTCTAATGTAGGTTTCTAAGGTTTAATCGAGCATTCATGATATTTAGCACAAAGTTCGAGGCAATTTCAGGCTTTAAAGTTGAATTGCAAATCATTCGGTCAATGTCCGTTAAGTTAAAGTCCGTCAAGCAATCCAAGGCAAATGAGGGCTAACAAGGGTTAGGTGTGTTAATGGAGGACTATATTGCAAATTTGAGGCTGGAGGGGAAGGTCTTCGTCAACCTTCCTTAGATCACTAGGGGCATCGGCACAATATTCTAATTCTCTAGGGAGGTCGGCGCCAATCCAAAAATCTACACGCCTTTTGCGTTGTCTTTTGCGTTGTCGAGCAGCTCGCATGCCACATCACCGCCCGGCCCACATCACCGCTCCGGCTTAAATGCGTGACGCGTGGCTTCGTTCGATCCACTTTGGCAGGATCCACCCAATCTATATACCTTCCTTTCTAGCTCTCTTCCTTTCACACTTTCTCGACCCATTTCTCTGGGTTGGACCCGCGTGCCCTCTTCTGGTTCACCCGTTCTAGCAGATTACCCTAATTATTTGCTTTTTAGCCCCTAATTTCCCATGCTCTCCTAAAATGCCCCTGCATTGTTGGAGACTTTCTTGCATTCTCCTTATACCTCCCAGCTGCCTCCATTTCAAAAGACAAGTCCCCATTTACGGGTTGTTAGCCCTAAATGGGCGTGCTTCATTTCACCCCATTTTCCTTTATACCTCCATAGCTTGATCACTTTTAAAGGTTTGAAGCATTATTTCAAGAGCCAATGATGCATCTACAAAAGATTTCAACCCCGAATTCACGATTCTTCGGTTTAATTCTTCAAACTCATATTTTGAGATATTCATTATTAGGGGTGGCAATGACTGGCATGACACGATAGCACGGACCATCACGACACAATTATAAAACACGATTACAGAGACAAATGACACGATAAGCTCATCACGACACGACACAACACGAAACACGACACGAAATTGTTAATATATTCAAATTAATATTTATTGTTATATTTATGATCAAATAAGATAGATAATATGAAGACAAATGATATTACGAGCTAGAGCTTGTGATATAATTATGAGCTTTAGTGTTTGAGTCGTTAGATGATTAAGTTGATGATGATTTGGAATGTTCATATCATTACTTAAAAAATAACATATTTAATCTAACGGTGTAAGTATCTTAGGAGATTTGATTTAACGGCACTAATACTAAAGCTTGTAATAATACTACAAGCTCTAGCTCGTAATATCATAGCTCTAATATGAAACACGAGAATAAGGCACGAACACGACAAGATAGTACGAATTGCCACCCTTATTTATTATATTTTCTTGGGTTGATTTATTTTGTAATTGTTGAATTAGTTTGTGCTTAATTTGTTTATGGAATGCAATTATTTTTCTATGTCCAATGTAGTGATTTAATGTAATCTCTCTCTTTATTTAGTACACATTCATGTTTGGTTATTATTTTGTGGGTTTGATACTTTTAATTAATTGGTCATTAATTAAATGATTTTAAAAATGCTTAGGATTCACGAGAGCTACCTTTATATTTCATACCAATCCATTTAATAGTTGATGTTTTGTGACACACACCAATATCTATTGTGAGATTTGGTTTGACACGCGATCGAACAACCTTAGCCATTCGCGAGGTCGGAGAAATTAGGGTTGACTATAAGATGCGAGAGCCCGTAATTAACCAATTTTATATGTCTCGGCTACCGACATGATTTGTAGAAAAATAGAGAGAATTTCTTTTTGCGAAGTATTACCCATGTGTTTTGTTATTATTGTGTGTTTTTCATGTTTTTGACGACGTAGCGAACCATTAGATGAACCATAGAATAATAGGATACGAAGGGAAAGCCCTTCATGTTATTTCGAAAATCACAATAATAGTTTGCGTGGCGTGAGACCAAAAGGAGATTGTGCGTAAATAGTCATTGGGTGCTTGTTTAGACATGCAGTTATTTTCTCCCCTATGTTATGTGTTGCGATGATATGAGCCCGTAGCAAGGTTGAGTGATAACTATATTTTCTATACGTAGCGAAATCTTGTAGTGAATAAAATAGTACACCCGACTACCAATACTTGAGTTAAAGAAAAGTAAAAGAAGATTAATTTAAACACCGGCTAGGTTAGAAATATTGCACTCCTATTGATCACGCCAAAAATGTGGTGATCTTGTCGTGTGGTGTCCGGGGTGCCGAAAGTGGCGTCGTTTTCGCCTGTCGTCGTTTGGTGGGATATCTGACATGTTTGTACCTGTAAAATAAAGCACCGTGAGTGGGTGGGGGTGTCCCCACAAACCCTCCGGTGTGATAATCAGTATAAATTGTATAAATTGTCTATAATCAGGAGAGAGGGATAGATTATTTGAAATGTATTTTGTTTTTGGAAAGTTACCTCACTCATTCATAGGAAGTTGCCTGCTATTTATAGAAATATGGGTTTTAGGCCTCATGGGCTTTAGTGTGGAATTGGGCTTGGGCCCTTCTTCCGGCCCAAGCTTCTAGGTAAATTTCGGAGTACACTTTTACCTGTTCGGGCCTGATATTTTGGTGCACTTCAGTAGCCCCCTACTCATTAGCACTCGAGGATGACATCGAGGGTAAGGAGTATAATCTGCTTGTAGTTGCTTCTTGTGGTGCTGAGGGTTTTGAGATTTTGCTTTGAATTCCAGAAGAGTTTATGTAGCTATCTTTTGAGCCGCGGTGGGTGAACTTTGTGTATAATTGATCCTTGATTGGCGAATTAGACCTCGATCGGCAAGTATAGGCATGAAAATAAGATATGTAGTCTTCAGCATAAAGCCATAATAAAATTTATCATCAGCGTGACGAGGACCTTCCAGAGAATTGAGCCATAAGGCCATAATAAGATTTATCCTCGGCGTGGCGAGGACCTTCCAGAGAATCGAGCCGTAAGGCCATAATAAGATTTATCCTCGGCGTGGCGAGGATCTTCCAGAGAATCGAGCCGTAAGGCCATAAACCGCAAGTCACTGTAAAAAAGTGGCCTTGAACCGCAAGGTACCGAGAGAGGAAATAGGAGCATGTTTTTATGTTTATGAAATGATGAATGGAGGATGCATGTGTTCAGTAACTTGTAAATATGTATGAAATGCTCATGTGGATGCAATAGGTATGTAGGGGCATTAGAGCCTGGCCTCTCAAGGAGGATATGCATGAGGCGCTAGGAGCCTGACCTCTCCTCGGCGTCCCGAGGAGGGAAATAGGTATGAGGCAAGACAAAGCGGTCTTGAAATGGCAAGACAAAGCGGTCTCGAAATGGCAAGACAAAGCGGTCTTGAAATGGCGAGACAAAGCGGTCTCGAAATGGCGAGACAAAGCGGTCTCGAAATGGCGAGACAAAGCGGTCTTGAAATGGCGAGACAAAGCGGTCTCGAAATGGCGAGACAAAGCGGTCTTGAAATGGCAAGACAAAGCGGTCTTGAAATGGCGAGACAAAGCGGTCTCGAAATGGCGAGACAAAGCGGTCTTGAAATGGCGAGACAAAGCGGTCTCGAAATGGCAAGACAAAGCGGTCTTGAAAACATGATGGACGCTAGCGGAGCGTAACGTACCAAATACTCGTAGCTCGTGCAGAAAGTAACTCGATGCTAAGGCTGAGCACAATATGAAGCTCATGCGAAGTGTGAAATCTTGATGAAAGCATGATGGACGCTAGTGGAGCGTAACGTGCTAAACACTCGTAAAGCTCGTCTTTGAGTAACTGTGATCTTGGCTGGAACAATGATATGAAGGTCATCCGAGTGTAAAGCTAGGAGCATAAGCGCAGTAAGCGCGTGTACAACTCGGCCGCGAGTAGACTCGAGCGGGAGGACAAGGTAGAGATCAGCCTTGAGTAAAATCGAGTGGGGAGTATAAGCGCAGGTAGGCGCGGTGTACAACTCGACCGCGAGTAGACTTCGGCGGGAGGACAGTGAAACTCGGCCCTAAGTAAACTTCGAGTGGGGAGCATAAGCGCGATTAGCGCGGTGTACAACTTCGGCCGAGTAGACTTCGGCGGGAGGACAAGGTAGAGCTCACAGTAAACTTCGAGTGGGGAGCATAATGTAAAGCTCGCGTGCACATGTATGAAATATAATCTGCATCTCAGGCATAGGCGCGAGTGAAGTGTGCTCGGATGCAAGAAATAATAATCTGAGGCTTAGGCTTTAGCACGAGCATAATCCAAAGCTCGAGCTTTGGCGCGGGCGTTGCGTGAACACGTGAATAATAATAATATGAAGTTCGGCGGCGGCATAATCGAGGCTCGATCTGCAGCGCGGCGTGGCGTGCACGACACGTGAATAATAATATGAAGCTCAGCGGCGCATAATCTGAACTTCGAGCTCAGCACGAGTGTGGCGTCTGCGAACACGTGAATAATAATAATATGAAGCTTCAGCGGCATAATCTGAACTTCGAGCTCAGCGCGGCGTGGCGTCTGCAGGCATGTGAATAATAATAATATGAAGCTCGGCAGCGCGAGCATAAACTTCGAGCTCAGCGCGGCGTGGCGTAGCACGTGAATAATAATAATATGAAGCTTCGGCGAACATAATCTGAACTCGGCTACAGTGCGGCGTGGCGTGCAACACGTGAATAATAATAATATGAAGCTTCGGCGAAAGCATAATCTGAGACTTCGAGCTTGTGGGTCCCTCAGTACCAGCCCCCTAGTTAATGATTGTTATTAACTGCGAGTAGTAAAAATGTGGGCGCATGGTCTGAATGTGACCTCGGCGAGGTTCGATAGGCACATAACCTTGTAACTAATCACATAATAGTTTGTAGAGGAACGACTCGTGTTATTGATCGTGGTTGCCGAGGCTATGTCCGTTTGTATTTTGTACCTGAAAGTTTTTAGGAGCATTTTTGTATAGGCAGAAATCACGTTTTCGTCATTCATATTTTCAGCATACAATGTTTGTCATAGTCCAGATATATTGATTATATAAGATAAAATTATTTAAATATGAGCCTATTGTGCGAGAATATAGTAAATTAATCATTGCGGCGACACGTCGCGCTATTAGAAGATACGATGAATTTATAAGATGCAAGTATTTGAGTGTGAAGCTTTAGAGAATGCATGCGTTATACTAACATATGATAGGTAGACTAAACATGCTGTTTCGAGCTAGTAACATTGAAACTAGCGATTTGCGAGCTCTAAGCGAATGATTTTTTATAACTGTTTGGTATGGTGGGCAAGTAGTTAGCTTGACAATAAATTTCAATTCGACAACTAATTTCAGCTCGACAATTAATTCAATTCGGCAAATAAATTTCAGCTCGGCAATTAATTCAATTCGGCAAATAAATTTCAGATCGGCAATTAATTTCAGTTCGGTAATTAATTTCAGCTCAGCAATTAATTCAATTCGACAAATAAATTTCAGCTCGGCAATTAATTCAATTCGGCAAATAAATTTCAGCTCGACAATTAATTCAATTCAGCAAATAAATTTCAGCTCGGCAATTAATTCAATTCGGCAAATAAATTTCAGCTCGGCAATTAATTCAATTCGGCAAATAAATTTCAGCTCGGCAATTAATTCAATTCGGCAAATAAATTTCAGCTCGGCAATTATTTCAATTCGGCAAATAAATTTCAGCCCGGCAATTATTTTAATTCGACAAATAAATTTCAGCTCGGCAATTATTTCAATTCGGCAAATAAATTTCAGCTCGACAATTAATTCAATTTGATAAGTAATTTTAATACTAGTTAATTTTTTACTCCATTAATTAGTCATGTATATCCAAATATATGACAAGTCGATCAACACCCTTTGTTATATTAATTTAAGTTTTTTGATTGAATGGCCAAACAATATGAAACTACCTATTCTTTTTATTGTTATTATTCTATTATTACTGCAAATAAGGAAAGGAAAACAAAGTCATATTCTATTATTAATTTGACCTTGTTAGGCGTGTCTATTACTTCTTCGTTGTTACTAATGTCAGGTGGAGTAGCCAAGCGGGGATGGCAGGCTAGGCTTGTCGGTTACGTTTAATAGGTAAATAGTGTGAGTAAAACGGGAGAGCAGTTGAATTTTAGGGAAGGAATACACCTAACAGACAGAGTCACAGAGAGCAGTTCATTCAACTCCCGAAAACACGCCAAGTCTGAAAAATCGGAAGGAGGCCGGCGAGTGGATGGACGGCGAAGCTTTCAGCCGTCTTTGGCAGTGCGCGGAGGAGATCTGGGTCGCCGGAGAAGATCTGGGTCGGCTGGATTGCTTGGGCCGGAATCGGGTGAAGGAAGAAGACGGGATTTGGGGCGGCGATGTAGATCAGAATGCTGGAGGTTTGCCGGCGAAGAGGAAAGAAGGGATATGGCGAATGACGGCGGAAATAAAGGCTGGGTCGCAGGTTTTTAGGCCGACATGGGAGCGGTGAAGCGGGTGTGGAGATGTGGAGATGCGAGGATCAAAGCGGGTTATGGGGGGCCAGGAGAAGCTAGGAGATGGAGATGGAGGGCTGACCTTGATGCTGGCCGAGTTTCGCCGGAGAAGATGGGTGAGGCCGAACTGAGATGAATCAAGATGGCCTGGCGGGTAACGTCGGGGTCGAGAAGCTGTTCGAGGAGAGAATCGTTTTCGCCGGCGATTTCGATAAGCGGTAGATCTGATTCCATTTCTTGCTCTTTCTCGAATCCTAGAAATGTAATTATGTTCGTTTTTGAGGTGGAAATTTGTTGGAGAAGAAGGAGATGGATAGGTGGGCCAGGATTCTTTGCCGTAGTTCTCGTGTTTGTGTTTTTCGGTATTAGGCACCGCAGGGCTCGTCGAAGTTGACGAGACGATGACTAGAGAGGGGCGAAAATAGTCGTTTCTGGCAAGGAACCAAGCGATCACGCAAAAAGTGTGGTGATCTTGTCGGTGTAGTGTCCTAGAAGGTGGCGTCGTGTTCGACAGTGGTAGTCGCATGATAGGATATCGACATGTTTTTTGTAAAATAAAACACCGTGAGTGGGTGGGGGTGTCCCCCATAACCCTCAGGTGTAAGAATCAGTATCTGTAATGTGAAATCTTAATAATTAATGAAATAGAGAGGGAAGAATTAGTTACCGACCTCGTTCTAGGAGGGATTCTCCTTCTATTTATAGAAAGATCTTATTTGGGCCTCCTGGGCTTTAGTGTGAATTGGGCTTGGGCCCTTCTTCCGGCCCAAGCTTTGAAGTAAACTTCGTAGTACACTTTTACCTGTTTGGACCCGATATTTCGGTGCACTTCAAATGGAATGTTGTTTCTTTGAAACATATTTATACTTATGAATTTTTAAATGAAATCAAATGTTCGATAAATGTTAATCATTTGTTGAATGAATGTTGGAACTTCAGTAATATTGCTAGGTAATATATATATATATATATATATCATAATCCTAATATTTGCGTTAAAATCATTTAACTAATTTATATATATCGAATTTATAATATTTAGTTACAATTATTTGTCTATTTTGTTAGCATTAATTTATTAATTTATTTTTATTTATATCAACGTATTAGTTATTTTATTTACTTCGAATTTTATTATGTGTTAGTGATAATCATAATAATTGTACATGTTCAACGACAAATGTTGTATATAAAGAAATATTCCAAATTTATAATTACTTTTTTCAAATTTATGTAATTTTATTTCTTTTATTTTATTGTTTGTTATAGTTTATTTATTTTGTTCATATTAAAGTTTTTAATTATATATTATTCAATTTTAATTAAGTATATAATTTTACATATGTGTATAAACCGTGCAACGCAGTGTATCACTAGTGTGATGAAAAACCCAATGTAGCACAAAAAAAATACACCAATTCGGACTATGCTGCATGGTAAAAAATACACAAAAATAACTAATTTAACAGTAGAAGTAATGCAGTATGCTCTAGGATTAACAATGTAATAATCTATCTTTTGAATAAATAAAAAAAGAACTAGCAGACTCTTGAGTCTTCACTTTTCACTCATCAAGATTAGCAACATTCGAAGCTTCCATAGATAACTGTAATTCCTCGACTTCTTGTGCATCTAATTTTGTAAGAAAGTAAAGTGATTGGACTGGGCTAGCCCAACATTTTTTGATCTGAGCCCATCTTCCCATTGGACTGAGCCGAAAAGGCCTAACTTTTTTTGGATAAATCTAAAGTCCAACCCATCAAAACATGGCTGGGCTGCTTTTGCCGGCTCTAATCCACTGGACCTGCTAATGCGTCAGCTGCATAGCCTGCATTAACCGTTGAGACGACGTCGTTTCTTGTTCGTCGTCTTCGTCTTCCTCCTTCAAACTCACACATGACAGTGGCGAATGCTTACAACCGAGTGAAAGGAAAAATGGGAAGCATAAACAACAAGAGCAGACTATTCGGTCCTCACCACAGCTCTCCCTGTACCCGAACTCACCAGATCGGTGCCCTAGCCATTGTCATAATCACTTTCTTTTTCACCAGGCTCTTCGACCAGTCCCCAATTGCTTCCTGCCCCTCCTTCAATGTCCACCAAAGTTACAACTCCCGGGACGACGTTGTCCGGTTCCCGAACGGCGACAGTTCAATTGCGTGGCCCCACAGGGGTTACGGGCCCCACCTCTCCCTCAAGATCTATGTATACGATGAGCACGAGATCGACGGCCTAAAAGAGCTCATGTACGGTCGAGACGGCAAGATATCACCGGATTCCTGCCTCAAGGGCCAGTGGGGCACTCAGGTGAGTTGTGTGTGTGAAGTTCAATTATATGATCTTTTGAACTCTATTTGATGCCTTAGTTTTTTTTTCCGTAAAATCAAGATAACGAATATGCAAAATATTACGATTGTCTTGATTATGTTTCACAATATCCAATCAGAACTTCCAACCGAATCGAGTAAAATGTTATCTAGAGTTTTGCCACATCACTCAGCATTGCTAGATTCGGTGCTGCATCATATGATTTGTTGGCAAGTGGGATAGGACATTAGGATGCATATCGGTCAGCCTGTTGCGTAACATATGTTGGACAATGCCCTTTCTTGAGAATGATAAGAATTTATGTTAAATGGCTTCATGGAAAGAATGCCCGAGTGCTAATGCTTTTGGCATTTCTTGAAAGCTATGTACCGCTGCCACAATCACAATGGTGGCCAGTTAAACCGTCATTTTCCTTTGGCTGAAGCTCGTAAACATGGATTAGTACTCTTTAGATTGATAGTGCAGTATGCAGATTTTTGTTGTGTATTCAGGTTTAAGTTTTATGTTGCTTGCATACGTCCATATAAAAGCACGCATATGTGGATCTCAGATAAATAGGAAATACATGTTACAGCATTCCATTACGTTATTACTTTGGAAGTTATTTTAAAACTTTTCTTCTAAATGGGGAATTATATTCTTTCAATATTACAGTTTTTACATAATTTTCTGGTAAATATTTCGAGATGTTAGACTTGAAAGTTATGCAGAGTTGAAGTTTATTGAGCTCTTAGAATCTTTTACCTACCTTGTCAATAATATGCAGCCATCTGTTATATTCATTTCCAACAATAGTGAAGAACCAAAAGATATGCATGCAGCTGTTGATTCGGAGGCTGGCAGGCCATGACTAATAGAGATTTTAAAAAAATGTTGAGACTTAATATCTTTCAAACTTCACCATTGTTGATGCTAACATTTGACAAGAATTGAATAGTAAAATGTTAAAACTGTTGCACCGACAGAAAAGGAGAATAAAGTAGAAAACGGAAGCATCAAATGTCAGAAATGGGAAGTATTTAAATACACAAGAAGATACCTGCTTGCCTTTTGATTTACTTGTAAATGATCTGTGCATGTTTGTATGCTTTGACAGGCTTAAGTTATCTTGCATTCATATGAGAATTATTTTTTGAATTTCTATTATTTTTTGATGAATAATGAATTATATGAAAAGCGTCAAAACAGGTGACACGTCCTTTGTACACTATCGGTATACAAAAACCTTACTCCAATCTAAAACTATTCACAAAATCCACAAAAGAAAAGACCGATGAGCGTGATGGACTATCACCAGAGAAATAGGGTACGCAAAAGGTGGTCCTTCAACTGAATCAACGAGGCTTCAACGTTGTCGAAAGCTCTCCTATTCCTTTCTTTCCAAATGGTCCGCCAAATACTTAACGGAACAATATACCATACGGCATTACGCCTTCGCCGATTATGCCAAGACCAGCTCAAAAGCAGCTCCCTAGCTGAACCGGGCATTACCCACGACATTCCAAAAAGACCCAATATCAAATTCCAAAGAGCACTAGCAACCGGGCAATGAAGTAACAAATGATTGATGCTCTCTTCATTACATTTACACATGTAGCACCAGTTAACATAAACCCTTCTCCTCTAGTGGGAGCACCACATCTCCAAATATTCTTCCAAGGAAAGTGCAGGCCCTCCCTACCCAAAAGAACCTGATAGTATCTGCCAAATTTCTATTTTTTGAATTTTTATTACATAATATCTGCCAAATATTAACACCTACAAGTTAATCTTTGGGTGAATCTATCGCCAAAACTAAGTTGACTGTAGTCAGAACAATTGTTAAGTTGAAAAAGAAGTCGGCATCCCCTTTTCTGGCCATACTTGTTTCAATGAATGCCTATACTGCTTATAAAAAATAGCAACTTTGATCCTCATGTTGGCTATGTTGTTTTGAATTATAAACTATTTCCTGTTCTTATGAATCTAATATCAAATTGTAGGTTAAAATACACAGGATCCTTTTGCAATCAAGGTTTCGAACAAGAATGAAAGAGAAAGCGGATCTATTTTTTGTGCCAGCTTATGCTAAATGTGTACGCATGATGGGTGGTCTGAATGATAAAGAGATAAATCAGACTTATGTGAAGGTAGTATATCATCTACATGCTTGACATGATACTCTTTAGCTAGAGTGTTGTGAAAATGAGGCCTCCTCTAAGTGCCTGAAGAAAAACTCACCAAAAACATTTCAAAGCTTGCATAATCCTTGTAGTGCTTTGTGCCCCCCTGCCACATGTGTTGGCAGTTTTGTAGTTTTTCTTACAAGATGCTCAAAGCCTCAAAGTACAACTTTGTCAACTGTAGATGATTGTTTCTCTTTGTCATTTTGAACATCACTTGTATATTATCAGTTGGCAGTGTGTTAACTATGCTTAAGCCGATTTCATTATTTCCTAGTTTAATATGCTTTTGCTTTCAGGTGCTAAGTCAAATGCCATACTTCAGGTTATCCGGAGGTCGCAACCACATATTTGTCTTTCCGAGGTGCAAGTGCTTGTAATAAATTGTTTTCTCTATCAGTGTTAAGTTGAATTATCACGATAAACTCTAAACTTGCATGTATCAGTGGAGATATTCAGGACTTCTTAAAAGGATTAGATTTGAATGTTTGTACTGAAGTTATAATTAGGAGTGAAGAGTGTATACTATTATCCATTGTCTTCGGACATTTCATTTGCAGAACAAGTTGTTGACTTAAACATAGACGGTGCTGTGGGATCCAATTTTCTTTTGTCAACCAGTTTATTTAGCATTAAGCATACTTCTGTTCTGGCGGAGCCTTTTTTTGCAGTGATCTAAAATTTTATTTTCAATTGCAGTGGCGCTGGGGCACACTTGTTCAAATCCTGGGCTACCTATTTAAACCGGTCCATAATTCTTACTCCTGAGGTAAAACTCTCTCTCTCTAGAACATGAGGTGATTGAGTGTTAACTAACTGTAAGTTGATTATAACTAGTATGACTTAGAAGTGTACACTGAAATTACTTGGTTGTACTGGCTCCAAAGCATAATGATATCAATCTGCTTACTTTTGGTCGCCCGCCTCTCGCCCCAAAAATGGACCTCTTGCCCCAAAAATGGACCTCTCGCCTTCCGCCTTTAATAACTACGCTTATCCATCCATTTATCATTATAGGCCTCGATGCTCTGCCACCTCGAACTTCTTCTGTAGACCAGCATCTGTTTTATTTTACCTTTAGCAGTAACTTGGAAGAACAACCTAAAATTTCTTCTTGAAACTCTTGTTGCTTTCGTGGCATTTAACAATTGACTCGGTATATTGTTGCTTGGACACATCATTACTGTTAATATGTAATCACTGATGCCATAAGCTGCAACATATCAACAAGAGAAGCTGTCAATCAAGCAAAGCCTCTCTCTCTCTCTCTCACTACATCGCCTCATTTTATTTTCGCTTTAATAGGAGAATGTGCCTGGAGTTTACATTCACCATGTTTGCATCCATGGAATGGCTGCTTCCTCAAGTTTCATGTTGGCCCATATTTCTGCTGTTTATGTTGAGAAATATGGTGCTATAGGAAAAAAAAATGGTGATGTTGTCCATATGTGAATACAGGGTGACCGAACAGATAAGCGTGACACAAGTGCATTCAATACATGGAAAGATATAATCATCCCTGGAAATGTTGATGATGGTATGACTACCCATGGGCCGAGACTGGTTGAGCCTTTGCCTTTATCAAAGAGGAAATATTTGGCGAATTTCTTAGGTCGAGCACAAGGAAAGCTTGGCCGTCTTCAATTAATAGAGCTTGCTAAGAAATTTCCAAATAAGGTATGCACCTTTCCTTGACTTTACAGTTATGGTAAAAATAATTTTCTTTTTCTTGGAGTTTATATATTTTTTCATGGGTGGAATGTTGTAGATCTAGTAGTTTTGAATTAATTTCGTGATTCATGAAGTTTTCTGTTAATTTTGGTTATTCTATTAACGAGTTAAATGCCTCACCATTGTTCATAAATATTAACTTCTTCAAAATTATTTGTGAGAGGGAATCAGCTTCTCTGTGTTTCCATTTTATGTTCGCTTTGTCATATATATTATGTTGGCACCACTCATAGATATTGGTCAGTAACTGTTATATTGTAGGACTTCTTTTGGGATTGAGTAGTATGTGTGTGTGGGTAAGATATTTACGATATAATGCGGTGCCGAGTGAGGATACATCAGATTCTTAAAATATAGTATAGAGGTTGGTACCCATACCCTATATTTTCAGCCTTTGATGTATCTTTGCACCAACACTGGATCGTGCGTGTATTCGGTTCCAATGTTCCATTATTGATTTTAGCTCTAAATGGTGAGTTGAACCTACTATCGGTGCATTATAAACGACCTATATTCTATTATATTTACTTGCATAAAATTGGGGTCATTTGGTTTATGAGCAAGATTATAACTTCTCTACTTTTTCAGTTTCTGGGCGATACTGTAATTGTTTTGTGTTGATATGGTATTGGATTAAATAATTATTTGGTCCCTGAACTATCCCAATATTATGTGTTTGGTCCCTGTACTTTTTTTGAAATGTGTTTGGTCTCTCAATTCGATTTTTTTAGTCAATTCACCCTTCCTACCGTTACCGTTACTAAAAAATGTAACATTGGCTAACTTTTCAAAATGTCCAAACTATAGGGAGTTAATGTGTCTTTTTTAATTAAAAAAGGAGTTATCTTGAAAATTGAAAATCTGAAGCAGCAGCCACTCCAGCAGGCCCGTCGGACTCTCTTTCTTCTAGCCAGAAAATCAACGGCCAGTCAACTTTCTCTCTCTCTCTTCCAGCCATGTCTCTCAAGCCTGTCTAGCTCCCTCATCCAGCTGGCGAACGGCATCCTCCATTGTCAATCCAGCCACCTCCCTCTACTTTGGTGAGTTTGTGAAGAAAACGCTGACATAGGTTTACTCTTCAATCCTCCATTGTCGTGCCGGTGACAGAGGTTTGCTCTTCAATCCCGCCGCTTTCTCTGATTTCTCTTCCTACTGCCGGAACTCCAGTTCAGATCTGTCGGTTCCTGCTTCTTCCCTAGCCGTCTCATCTTCCCCCAGGTCTCTCACCATCTCCATCTCCATAGATGTCGTCTCTCTCTCAATCGTGACTATCTACAGATCCGGCCGACCACGCCATCTCACATCAGCCCCGCCCCGACCCCCTCAGCAGCAGCGAACACTAAACCCAATTTCATCTTCCACTGCTGTATGCTCGAATACCCTTGTATCACAACAGATCCCGCCACCGGTAATGCCATCTACCTCCGTTATTATGTCGAAATCGACACCCTCCGTTACCTGTTCTCCATGTCTTGGTTGGAAAATTGACAAAGTTATCGAAGCAGTTTCTTTGTGCGATTAGTGCCGGTGATCGAGACTAGCCGAGGATCCTATATATATACTAAGTAGCACCAAAGATCCTGAACGGAAGCTCGATAACAAGGACTATACGCTTTCTTTCCCACCTGGCACAAATCTGCAAACGCCTGGGATGAAATTTCCACCCTGAACACAGAGGAGATCTTCCCGCTGAAGGTAGGTAGGGCTGAAACTGCAGCCTCACTCTCCAAGACGAAGAGCGGTAAGGGTGCGAGTTGAGGAGAGCATGCCAATGAAAGCAACGTTGGTAAGGTCTTGGAAGCCTTTGATTACAGGTATAGTTGAACTCGCCTTTCCACCTGCCATTCCGATAGTAGGTGTGACGGATACTGGTGGTGAATGTGGTGGTTGGTGTAGTCGTTGCCATGGCTTTGGCAATTTATTGATTTTGTTTCTTATAGTTTTCGCGAATCTCTACCCAGGCTTTGGCATCTGCTAATTGCAGAAATTCACCAGAAGATGAAATGATGGGAAAAAAACCCAAGCAAGAGTTTTGGGAGAATTAATCTTTTTGAATTTCAATTCTTAGGTTGAAGATAACTCCTTTTTTAATTAAAAAAGACACATTTACTCCCTATAGTTTGGACATTTTGAAAAGTTAGCCAATGTTATATTTTTTAGTAACGGTAACGGTAGGTAGGGTGAATTAACCAAAAAAATCGAATTGAGGGACCAAACACATTTCAAAAAAAGTACAGGGACCAAACACATAGTATTGGGATAGTTCAGGGACCAAATAATTATTTAATCCTATGGTATTTGCTCTCAATGATATTTTCTCCAAACAATATGCATATTGATCATATAAACAGTTGGAATCTCCAGAGTTGAAGTTCAGTGGCCCTGACAAATTGGGGAGAAAGGAATACCTTTGAACACCTTCGCAATGCAAAGTTCTGCCTGGCTCCTCGCGGCGAGTCATCCTGGACTCTTCGCTTTTACGAATCCTTTTTTGTGGTCTCTCTCTCTCTCTCTCTCTCTGTTTGTCTATCACATCAACACATTGGCAGGCATGCCAATCTGGCTTTTCTTAAATAACTTGATATTTTTTGCTAAATAGGAGTGCATTCCAGTGATCTTATCCGACCAAGCAGAATTACCATTTCAGAATGTGGTCGACTACACTCAGATCTCAATCAAGTGGCCATCCTCTCAAACAGGTCCTCAACTTTTGGAGTATTTGGAATCAATACCAGGTTAGGTTCAAGCACCCCAAACAGAAATTTTCTCCATAAATGTCATTCATATCTATAGATGCTTATGGCTGGTTGATTATATCTCAGATACGCTCATAGAAGAGATGATAGCCCGAGGAAGAAAAGTGAGATGCTTATGGGTTTATGCTCCCGACTCGGACCGTTGCTCTGCATTTAGTGGACTTATGTGGGAGCTTCAGAGGAAAGTGAGGCAATTCCAGCAGTCAGCCGAAACATTCTGGCTACACAATGGATCCATAGTAAACAGAAACTTGGTAGAATTCAACAATTGGAAACCACCCATGCCATTGCCTTGATACTTTTATTATTGTTTTAGCTTGCTCCGACAGTCACCACTTCAAATTTATTACCCTTTTTACCATTTTTAATTCAATATTAACCGCTCATATTTTAGTTAGAATTTACAGAAGTTGGTAGTATATTATCTCTCCGTATTTACGAGTAAGTACTTGCAAATTGCAATGTATATAAATTTTACAGTACCGCTTGTTGTACCTTTTGGCAATGGTCTGAAAATGTAAAATTGTTTATTTATATCGACTTGTTTTATGGCATCTCTACCATGGATAATTTTTTTACAACAATTAAAAATTACATATAATTTTAAAAAATTACAACAATTAAAATCATATAAATGTTTTCATCAATATAAAGAACAGACACAATTACAATATCAACAAGATAAATAGATTAGTGAATTAAAGATTACATTGATTGAATATTGCATAAATAAGGATTAAATAATTATTTAGTCCTTGAACTATCCACAAAATATGCGTTTGGTCCTGCGACTTTTTTCAAAATGTGTTTGGTTCTTAAACTCGGTTTTTGCTAAAAGATTACCTCCTCATGGGTTACCGTTAGTTTTGCCGTTAATTTTTTTATGAAATCCTAATTTTACCCTTAGTAATGTTAATGGTTCAAAATTTAAAAAAAAGAAAAAAGAAAAAAGCAGACATTGTCACTTTCATCATTGGCTGCCGGCTAATACGTATCTGGAGCAGACCCCAATGGGACCTAACTTAGAATTTAGAAAGAAAGACTTTGAGTAGCCATGATATTGCCCAAAGACTTTCCACAATTCAGTAAGAAATCCAAACCGTGGAAAACTAAAAACTCCAACGAGAAAAAATGTTGGGGCTGCTATGGGAGCATCCGCCTGCTCTCGATCCCGACATTTGAAAAGCTGGAGCAACTCCGGCGACTTACTCACCGTCACCAACCACGCACAAGGAGAAGAAACCTCCAACTTAGCGATGGCGGTTTCGCCGGCCACTCCATTTCTTCCTCCCCCAAACCCAAAACCCCACAATAATTTCAATTTCTTCATGTCTTACCAGAGATCTAAAATCCAGATCTGTTATGTATTGAGAGACCAAATAATTATTTAATCATAATTTGGTGTTTGATTTGGGTTTCCAATTCCAACGAACAACACACCTCCCATGTCCTTTCCTCTACCGTGAACTTCAGAAACGTCAGATCCGACAATGGTGACGACACACCTGAACCTCCATCGCTTTCTGAAGCTCCCTCATTCTTCACCACCTCCACCTCTTCCGGCACCGTCTCAGGCTTCTTCCACGACCTTCTACTAGTTGACTTCTTTCCGTCAATATTCTTCCTCTCCGCCAAGCTCTGGCTTATGGCTTGCAGCTTGGCATCAATGGATGAGTGTAGCGGCTTGTGAAGAGTTTAAAAGTTTGTGTAGTTACTTTAAGCTCTCAGAACTGGATATCAAGTTCTCTTATTTATTGAACTGAGAAGAGGCTGTTAAATAGCCTTACAAAGTTTAACTTTTTTTTTTTTTTTACAAAGTTTAACTGAATACCAAAAAATAGCTAACAACTAAGAATGATTTAAACAACTAATTTTTAGGGATTAGGACTTATTGAACAGACTATACTCCTAATTTATAGCTACTAGTTGTAACAAACAAAGACCTCTTCATACCCTCCCTTAAACTAGCTACAAAGTGCAGTTAGTTTACTTCATTGATATCAACCATTCCCATCTTCCTCCTATGCTTCTCGAAAGCATCCGAGCTTCTGCTTCTGAGTTCCACAATGCAGCAACTCAACTTCTCCATCCCGTGCAAGGTCTCTTAAAAATGAAATCATATTATGATATGTTTGCTTTTCCCATGCATTGTTGGATTTTTAGAAAGCTTAATTATGGAGCTGTTGTCACACATGATAGTAGTACAATCTTTTTGAACATGACTTAAGCTTTTCAAAACTTGTTTTATCCACATAGCTTGGCAGGCACAAGTGGCAGCAGCTACAAACTCTGCTTCAGTAGATGAAAGAGTAACAATTGGTTGTTTCTTAGACATCCATGACACAGCCCCAGAATTTAACAAGAACACATACCCAGATGTGCTTTTAGAATCATCTTCATCTCCTGCGTAGTTAGAGTCCGTGAAAGCAAGCAAGTCTCCATCTCCTCCCTTTTTATAAAAAAATACCATAGCTAGTAGTCCCCTCCAAGTATCGCAGAATTCTTTTTGCAACTTGTAAATGTAATTCCGTGGGTCTTGACATGTACCTGCTAATTAAACTTACACTGAACATGATGTCCGGCCTTGTAGCTGTAAGATACATCAAACTCCCAACAATCTGCTTGTAATATGTATCATTCACAGCTGCTCCATCAACATCTTTGCTAAGTTTAAAACCTGGAACACTTGGACTCTTTACAGGCTTACTCTCGTACATTGCAAATTTCTTCAAAACATCAGTGGCATATTTCTTTTGACACATAAAAATCCCTTCTGGTGTTTGCAAAATTTCAATACCAAGAAAGTATCTCATCTTTCCTAAGTCAGTCATGTCAAAAGCTTGCATCATGGATTTCTTAAACTTAATCATCATATCAGCATCATTACCCGTAAAAATTAAATCGTCAACATAAATGCTAACAATTAAAGTTTTACCTCCATTGCTTTTCTTGATGACAAGGTTTGTTCATTTGGACATTTTTGAAAACCTTCACTTATGAAATGGGATTCTATGCGACTGAACCATGCCCTTGGTGCTTGCCTTAATCCATACAAGGCTTTATGTAGCTTAAAAACTTTATGTTCTTTCCCCCTCTTCACATTCCCCTTTGGTTGCTCAATGAACACGTCTTCGCTCAATTCTCCATGAAGGAATGCAGATTTTACATCCAACTGGAAGATGTCCCATCCTTTGCATGCTGCAAATGCCACAATCATCCTTCTCAGTATCCATACGTGCAACAGTGCAAAACCTCGGTGAAATCAATACCTTCTTTGTTGAGAGTATCCTTTTGCCACCAAGCGTGCCTTGTATTTATCAACTTTACCGAGCTCGTTTAACTTTGTTTTGTAGATCCACTTCACTCCAATTGTTTCTGCTCCAATTGGGAGCTCCATGAGTTCCCAAGTTTGAATCTTTTCAATTGAGTTTATTTCATTGTCCATTGCTTTCTTCCATTTCTCATCCTTTACAGCTTCTTCTTCTTCAAAAAAAAAGGATCATCTCCAATGGTATCCTGTACCATGTAGGCCCTTGCTTCGTCTTCTTCACTTAGTCCCTCGCTGCTCACAAAATCTTCCATCCATCCAGGCATCCTTCTCTCTCTCCTTTGAATCATAATTTCTTGTGAACTTCCTTCGTTTTCATCTTCACTGTCTCCTTCGTCATTTCCATCATTATCACTGCTTCCTTCATTATTTACATCATTCTCGCCTTCACTGCTTCCTTCATTATTTATTTCTTCATCACTAAAATCTTCATCACCCCATACTAATTCTGCTTCAATTTGCTCTTTGAAAGTGCTGCCCTAATCCCAACTTCTTTCCTCCTCAAATATCACATCTTTACTTACCACAATTTTCTTTGTCTTAGGATCAAACAATCTGTATCCTTTCGATTCTTCACTAACACCCAACAATACACAAGGAAAGCTCTTATCATCTAACTTACTTCGTTTTGCCTCTGGTATATGAACATGCACAACACATCCCCAAATACGAAAGTGCTCCACCGAAGGCTTGACTCCACTCCATGCTTCCTGCAGAGTGACATTCTTTACTACTGAAGTTGGACATCGATTCAGCTCATAAAATGTCCAGTTAACAGCCTCGGCCCAGAAAATTTTAGGTACCCTCTTAGCAGTGAGCATGCAACGCACCATGTTCATGACATTCCTATTTTTCCTCTCTGCAACTCCGTTTTGATGAGGTGTATAAGCAGCTGTGAGTTGCCTTTTGATTCCATGCTTTGCACAAAAAGCTTTGAAACATAGTGACGTGAACTCTCTTCCCCTATCTGTCCGCTAACATTTAATGGGTTCTCCTGTTTCTTTTTCTACCTGCTTCTTGAAAATTTTGAATTTTTCCAAAGCTTCTGACTTTTCTGTTAACAAATATGTCCAGGCTTTACGGCTATAATCATCTATAAAGCATAGCACATACCTCTTTCCACTGTTTGATTCTGGCTCAATTGGTCCACATATGTCGGCATGAACAAGCTTTAGTACCTTATTTGCACGCCATTTACTCTTCTTTGGGACAATATTACGATGTTGTTTGCCTGTGAAACAATCGGTGCATGTGATACTTGAAGTTCCCAATTGAGGCAGCCCCTGTACCATCATTTTCGATTGCAAAGCCTTCAAGCCCTTGAAGCTTAGGTGACCAAATCGTTGATGCCATAAGTAAGTTGTATCAGCACTAGTATGTAAACACTCTTCTATGATAGGTGTGGTGGTAGTGAAACTTTCATCCAGCAAAATAAACATACGATTAACACTCATTTTAGTGTGTGCAATGAGACCTTTACCTGGTTGATAGATGTTATATGCTCAATTTTTTTTATCAGAATCTCAAGACCCTTTTCCTGAAATTGACCTATGCTCAACAGGTTGTTTCTAAGTTCTGGAACATAGTACACATCACTGACCACCAAAATGAATGCCATTAAACACTAACTTCATAGTGCCTTTACCTTCCACTAACATCCTAGTGTTGTTGCCACACTTAACAAAGTGTTTGATGCCATTATCCAAATTCGTGAACATACCTTTATCTCCACACATATGGTTGGAACACCATGAGTCAAGAAACCATGCATTATTTCTTTTTTGCTTCATGTTCCTCTACATATGCCATCAAAAGCAATTCTTCTTCTTCATCCAGTTGCGCATAATTTGCTTCCTTGTTCCACTGAGGACATTCATAACGGAAGTGCCCCAACTCGTGACATTTGAAGCACTCTACTGTGGCTTTATTAAATGTCTGCCTACCTCTATCTCGTCCGCGACCTCTAGGTGCAATTCCTCTGCCTTTACCTCTTGTTTCATCATAACTGACCTTCAGTGCTTGCTCTTCTCCACCATTCTTTCTAAACTTCTGCTGATGCACTAACAATGAGCTTTGCAAAGCATCAACTGACAAATTATCAATGTCCTTCGATTCCTCAATCGAGCAGACAATGTAATTGAACTTCTCGGTTAGAGTACGTAGAATCTTCTCAACGATCTTGACATCATGCATGTCCTCTCCACAATTTCTCATGTCATTCGCCACCACCATCACTCTCCCAAAATAATCGGTGACCTTCTCTCCCGATCACATCTCCAGTAGCTCAAAATCTCTGCGAAGAGTTTGAAGCTGAGCACGTTGCACCCGAGCATTCCCTTGGTACTTTACCTTCATTGAGTCCCACAACTGTTTGGTCGTCTCCTTCTGAGTGATTGTTTTCAAGATAGCCTTATCAATGGAATTGAAGAGATAATTCTTCGCCTTAAAGTTCTTCAACCTTGTTTCTTCCAAGGTCTTCTTCTCAGCTGTTGTCAAACCGTCTTTACTGGTTGGTTCTGTGAACCCTTCCCGAATAACCCTCCAGTACTCCTTTGATTTGAGGAGATTTTCCATGATCATGCTCCAATGATCATAGTCTCCATCAAACTTCGGAAAACACGCCTGCGTAAAGCTGTTTGCTTCAACCATCGTCACACACTCACAGTATTTCACTCTAGTGTTTCTCTCACTCACTAATCAGGCCCTTTATAGCTCTGATACCAGTTTGAAGAGTTTAAAAGTTTGTGTAGTTACTTTAAGCTCTCAGAACTGGATATCAAGCTCTCTTATTTATTGAACTGAGAAGAGGCTGTTAAATAGCCTTACAAATTTTAACTGAATACCAAAAAATAGCTAACAACTACGAATGATTTAAACAACTAATTCTTAGGGATTAAGACTTATTGAACTGACTAGACTCTTAATTTATAGCTACTAGTTGAAACAAACAAAGACCTCTTCAGCTTGTACTCCCCAAACTCGCCCTCGATGTGGGATCTAGTCTTCTCATCCAGCAACATTGATCTGCTGCTTTTCCCTTTTTTTTTTCTTTTTTTTTTTAAATTTTGAACCATTAATATTACTAATGGTAAATTTGGAATTTCATAAAAAAATTGACGGTAACCCTGTGAGGGGGGAATCTTGTAGCAAAAACCAAGTTTAAGGGCCAAAAACATTTTGAAAAAAGTTTGGGACCAAACACATAGTTTGTGTATAGTTCATGGACCAAATAATTATTTAATCCCATAAACAAATAATACAACAATTAAAAATTACAGACTAAAAAATATCAAAAAAAAAAAAACTATTCAAGATTATGTTTGGCTTTGATAATGGCGCAAACTTTTTGATGAATTTGTAGCTGTTCCTTTGTCATTTCACTCGTATCCTTAAAGAGAATTACATAATCATTAGTGATGGTTATTATTCATAATTTCTTTCAATTCCTTCATTACTTCTATCATTACCTTGACAGTTACCATTTTATCTATGTTAATTTCCCAATAAGGTTTCCACTTTTTGTCATTGTTTTCATATTTCTCCATGGTTTTTGTTTTTCCTTTCCACTTTTCCGCCTTTTGATCCATAGCGCAATCTTTGGTTTCATTGTTGTTGATATTGATGCTTGTATGTGCATCAGATGATGATGTGTCTGTGTTGTTCGTCCTGAACCTTCTCGTTTAAATACTTGGTTGCGTTTGTGACTACTGGACTGAACTCTCGGCTTCTTCCACATCATTATCATCATCATTTGGTCATATGTATCGTCCATCAATTCATAAAGTATGAATTAACTGCAGTTAATCATATGGAGGACGAAATTGGGGTCATGAGACATTTTTGAGTATGAAGGTTGTAATGTCTAAAATATGTGTTGAGGTTGTAGTGTGAGAGAACATGGAGCCTCAAGCGTTCATATATAGGTTTCTTTTAATGGCTAGTTTTACAACGCCTAGCTTAGTAATTGCTATTTTTTTTAATTTTAAATATTAAAATTGAAAAAAGAGATACAATTAAAATATCTAAAATGCAAATAAATTAAGTGAATAAAATATTATATTGATTGAACATTGCATAAATAAGAATATTAATAACATAAGTATTAACGGAAGATTATTAATACAACAATTAAAAATCACATAAATAAATAAATAAATAAATAAACTAGTTACAAATAGTCGTTAGAAACTGCTAGTATTAAAAACTATCCGTTGGAACCCTGAAGAAAGAGCTTATAGAGTAATGTAGACGTGGCAGATGCAAGGCCATACTGTCATCCAAATCCAATCAAAGAAATGGAATGGTATCACGTCCACAAAAACGAAAATGCTAAGACCAGTAAATAATTTGATGAAAGAAAAATAAATTAATATTAAAAATAAAACAATTCACTATCACAATCTCCATTACTAGATTCTTCTTTATTTGATTCAGTAGTAAGCAATCCCAAATCCTAAATAAGAAAATTAATCTCTCTCTCTCTCTCTGTGAGCAGAGATGGGCACAATTGCATTCACAAGCTGTTGTCTGTCATGGAAAAACAAGCAGCTAACATCTCCTTGTTCACACATGGTGGTTGCCAATTTTTCTTCTTCATCTTCATCTTCACCAGAAAAGGAAAAAGTGGGGCCAACAACAATAACAATAGCAGTGGCTGCAGAAAGAGAAAATGAGAAAATGGGAATGTTGAAGAGAAGATCAGCAATGGTGTCTGGGGTTTCTTTGATATCTTCATCTCTACTAGCGTTGGGTGGTTCCCCAGGAGAGGGATTGGCAGTAGTGCAGCAAGGTCTTCTAGCTGGAAGGATTCCCGGTCTCTCTCAACCCGATGAACAAGGTTTGGTTTTCCTTCGCTTACTTCAGTTCAGTATGTACATCATTGCTTTGAACCGAATTGAATGACATAAAAGATTTTATTTCAAATTACGACACTGTTAAACTAAATTTACTTAGAATTCAAATTCTAAATGCTCCAAAACACATACTATCGGTTTTCGCCTTTAAATGGAACAGTAAAATATTAGGGAAAGATGAGATATGGTCGTGCTATTGATGTGGTTATGCTTCTGCTGGTATGTTATGTACCTGATACCTGCACAAATCTTCAATCACTATCCAAACTAGTTCTAGTGACAAGTGAAGGCTAAAAGTAGAATAACAGGAAGGCCTTGAACATAAGTTTCCAAGAGCGAAATTCAAAACATGTGAAAATGGCTCTTCAAATGGGACAAGTACTGTGTCACCAAATCAACTTCTTAATAGCTTTTCTGAACTTGTATTCAGAACAATACACATTCTCGCTCTCTCCAAAGAACCAATTATAATTGCCTCAGCAGCTCTCTTGGGACTTTGTTTTACAAAGTGACAGGCATCGTGCTGCTCTCCTTTCCCTTTGTTCTTTTGTTTTTGTTTTACTTTTATTTCTCTACGTGTCACCATCATCACGGGTAAATATGCACAGACAGGTTGGAGGACTTACCGCAGACCAGATGAGAAGTCAGGAGGGCATGGTGTTGGATGGAGTCCCATTATCCCTTACACCTTTGCAGTGCCTCAAGGTTGGGAAGAGGTAATCTTTTACTCCGCTAATCACATGCAGGCTCGACTATAAATCCTTAATTAATCGTCTTCAACCTCCAAGATATGCATGAAGCGAATCCTTTGACCTCGACTCACTGAGAGCCCAGAGTCTTAATTTTATTTATTTATTTTGGCCAAAGACTCTCCCTCAGTGATGATCACTTCATCTCTATTTTAGGTGCCGGTATCAATTGCAGATCTAGGAGGCACAGAGATAGACTTGAGATTTGGTAGCTCTAAAGAAGGACGCCTCTCTGTCATTGTTGCTCCTGTTCTCAGGTTTGCAGACGGTAAGTTCCTCCCTTTTTTGCTTCTTCTGCCATTGGATGCCGTTATAAACTCAGCAACTACATAGCTGAATCTCTCAAATTAGATTAAGTTGCGTGCGCGCACACACACACACTGTCTCTCTGTGGTGCTTGCCTGCTCATATTTTAAGACTCTCTTATGTCTTGGTTGCTTCATGATGTACAGATCTTGGCGACAATGCCACAATAGAACGAATTGGACCTCCAGAGAAGGTGATCAGTGCATTTGGGCCAGAAGTGATTGGGGAAAATGTAGAAGGGAAGGTGTTAAGTATGCAAGTAATGGAACATGATGGAAGAAAGTATTACCAATTTGAGTTAGAACCACCTCATGTTCTGATCACAGCAACTGCCGCTGGCAATCGCCTCTATTTGTTCAATGTAACTGGGAGTGGTAAGAACTTCCACCTGCTGTTCAGCTAACAAGCTTCATATGAAGAACTTAACGAGGCCCTGATTTGACTAAAGCACTTTTTTCGCCATTTGCAGGTCTCCAATGGAAGAGGCACTACCCAGATTTGAAAAGAATAGCAGAATCTTTCAGGGTTGTGTAACCGAGGGTTAACTGTTTTAGTATAGTACAATCCAAGAAGGGAAGACAAAAAGAAAAAGAAAAGAAACAAAAAAAAAAACAATTTGTGTAATTTTTAAATCATGAGATACAGAGGCTTCAACCTCTAATTTTGTACATCCTTGGATATTCAACTATTCATCGCTTTACAGTTTACAAGATTTTCTTCAATGAGCAGTTTTATGTGTGTCGTAGTTCAGATGGATGGTATCCAAATCTACAATGGGAGAACAAAAAATAAATTCTTACAGGGCTCACCTCTTCTATTTTGCATGGTGCCATAGAGGAGCTTTGACCTTATTCTCAAGTTGGGTCCATTGCATTAGCCTGTCATTACAATTTCTTAATCGTATAAGCTTATTCGAGGGGTATCGAGCTACCTTACATTTTTAAAAGGGGACTATTCACGTGTACTTCCTCAATTGTATCAGTGCTATCGAGCACAACTGAACTGCACCCAGGTGTCTTTTGTAATCCTCTACTTGACATAGCCAACTTCACACGTTCAGCCTTCTCCCATCTTTTAGAAGCTGCATAGATATTTGACAGCAGTTCATAGTGTGAATCCTCGCCAGAACCTAGTTCACCAACATTTTGAAGCACCTTGTTTGCCAAATCCATGTCAGAATGAATTCGGCATGCTCCAAGTAGAGCCCCCCAAACTGTGTCATTTGCTTGCAGTGGCATTCTATTCATCAAATCATAAGTCTCTCTTAAACAATCATAGTGCTTGATGCTGGCTGATAAACCATATTTCTCCATCTTTAAGAAAATTTCTAAGCCGTCCGCCACAAACCCTGCATTGCACAAGCAGATAGAACAGAAAGAAACGTTATATCATTGGGCTTCTCACAAGATTGTTCCATTCTGTGAAAGAAGTCGATGGCTTTCTTGAAATGGCCGTGACTGGCGAAACCCGATATTATAACATTCCAACAGGCCTCGTTCCGTTGCAACATCCCTTCAAAGATTAGTCTGGCATTAGTTAAATGCCCACATTTTGCATACATGCCAACTAAACCATTTAGAATTAAATGATTAGACTTTACTCTTTTATGAATCATCATTTGGTGGAGATCTTTACCAGCATCTAATAAACCAAACTGAGCACAAGCAGATAAAACACTCGCATATGTAACCTCATCTGGCTCAAACCCATCATCCTGCATTTTCCCAAATGCATCCAAAGCTTCCTTGCAAAGCCCATTTTGGGCGTACCCAGAAATCAACGAGTTTCAGTTCAGCAAATTCCAAGCTGGAATTCTATCAAAAGTAGCCTTCCCCTCATGCACCCTACCAATCTTAAAGTACCCAGAAATCATTGATGACCAAGCAAAGAAATTCCGTGTAGGCATCACCTTGAAAACTTGCTTAGCAGCCTCCATCTCCCCATTGCTAGCATACCCAACAACCATAATATTCCAAGTCACTTCATTTCTCAGCTCTTGAGGAACCTGATTAAATAACTTCCATGCTCTAACCATATCACCCAGTCTTGAGAACTCTTCCATCATCACAATCCACGACACATCCGTTCTTGCAGACATCTGGCATAAACAAAACAGACGCGGATTTGTGTCACCATTTCGCATGTACCCTCCTACCATAGCATTCCATGTTACCACATTCCTTTCAGGCATATTATCAAACAGTTTACAGGAATCAATTGTATTGCACATTTAGCATACATGTCAACCAATGAGGTTCCGACTACTACATCAAATTCTACCCCGACCTTGAGTGATTCGGCGTGTAAAGACTTTCCATAATAAATCATGGAAAGAAAGTGTTAAGTAACAAACTCATATAAAAGCTTAACTTGTTAGAGAGAGCACTAACAATGTATATCATGCTTTTAAATTTTGTGCTTTAACACTCACACTCCCCTCATGTGCATACGTGGAAAGAGATGCACTTTATATAGGGCCAATACGTATCATTTGTAATATTTTTACGATAAATGGTTTTAGATTTTGTGTTTTAACACTCCCCTCATGTGCATCCGTGGAGAAAGATGCACTTTATATAGGGCCAATACATACCCTTTGTAATATTTTTAGGATAGATGGAAGGGGAGATTTGAATCCTTATCCTTGTCAAACCATGAGTTAAGTAGCCAAATCATCTAAAACCTTAAGTTGTTAGAATCAACATCAACAATATATATCATGCTTTTAGATTTTGTGCTTTAACATAGAGGCACAGGTTTTGACAAGTAATGTGACTATACCAGGTACGTAGATTTGGTTACAACAGCGAATTTGAGTATATGCTAGAAGGGCTTCTTTAGGTGATCCCCGGAAGATGCAGCTTCTTATACATGCCAACCAATTTGATGGAGTATGCTTGTGAATTTTATTAGCATATTTTTTGGTGTAAATATTTCCTTTCCTTATTTATTCCTGATTTCTTGGATCTAGATTGATAGCTTTCTTGGGGCAAAAGGCCACCTCCTGTATAAATACAAATGCACTGTTAGGAATAAAAGGCAGAAAATTCACCCAAAACATTGTTTCTAACATGGTATCAGAGCATATGGCAGAAAAAAAAACATCCATGAAGAGTGAAGGAGATAGCGGAAAGAAGGCTGTCATTTCATACACTACTTCTCCTTGCACCCTAAACTCCAATGACAACCCGGGTAACATAATTACCCAAGTACAACTGAAGGGCGAAAATTATGATGAATGGGTGAAAGAGGTTCGCATAACCCTTAGAGCCAAAAAGAAATTTGGCTTTGTCGACGGAAGCATTGAGCAGCCGGGTGAAGAATCACTAGATTTGGAAGATTGGTGGACGGTCAGCTCTATGATCGTTTCCTGGATACTCAACACAATCGAGCAGGGCCGGTCCTGAACTTTTGGAGGTTCAAAGCAAAAAGAAAATAAAGGGCCCTGAAAAAAAATATAAGCATAAGAATTTTAGACAAATAATTTTATTTGATTTTTCATCATTTGAAGTATTGAAAATGAATAATACCCAAACATATAAGAAAATAAATATTAAATAATTACTGAAAACTGTTATTCTTCATTCGTTAAAATAATTTACAATAAAAAGAATATACTTTATCAATTTTTTTCTTTTATTTATGTTTTGACTTCTAGATATATATTTTTTTGGTAACACGTATTGTGCACTATAAATTCAAGTTAAAAAACAATGAATTGACAAAGCAAATAATTAAATAATCATAAGCAATAATTAAAAACGATAGTAACATAACAATAAATTTTGATTTTTGCATGAAATATTGATATTATATGTCCAATCAATTGTTATTTTTTATGACCCAGATAAAAAAATTGATTGTCAACTAACTTTTTTTATAATTAAATTTAGCGAACGAAAAATAAAATTAAGGTTGAACAACTCTGTTGAAACCGAATACAAAATATTTATCTTTATATAGTAATTTTTTATTTAGTAGGTTCCGGAGTAATTAAAACATATATAAGTAGATTTGAAGTTGGTAATAAATAAATAAAATACTTAACCACAACCATTATACTTACAATACAAGTGGAGGATAAAGATGAAATATTGTGAAATTATAAGCATATTTTTTAAAAGTTGATTATTTATGTAAAATCTCTCAAAATAATATAGGAGACTATTTAACTAAATCGGGGAAGTATATGATATAATATGCATATAAAATAATACTAAAAATAATTAACACCCAAAATATAAAAAAAAAAACTACAAAAAAGCAGGTGAAGGGTCTTGAACCTTGTACTTCCCCGCTTTGCTCGATACGTGCACAAACAGAATCGATTGAGCCAAATGACATTTTGCTTATTAATATTACATTATTTCTTATATATCTAAATAAAACTAGCCTACACATATATAAAATTGAGCTCTCTTATATTGGGGGCCCTATTCGATCGATCACTCTGAACTCCCCCAAAACCGGGCCTGAATCGAGCCTTCATTGCGTTTGACTATAACACTCAAAGAAAATGCTACAAAACTATGGGATGACATAAAGCAGAGATTTTCGATCACTAATGGTCCTCGTATTCAGTCGTTGCGATCGGCCTTGGCGAATTGCAAGCAGAATAGGGAACCAGTTGCAAAGTACTATGGCCGACTCAAGATATTCTGGGATGAACTAAATTACTATGAGCGAATCCCAGTATGTTCTTGTGGAGGGTGTAAATGCAATTTAAGCACCCAATTGGAAAAACGAAAAGAAGAAGAGGGTGTTCATCAGTTTTTGTTGGGGCTTAACGGTGAAGTTTTCAAAACTGTCATCTCCAATGTTTTGAGTAAAGATCCCTTGCCTAATCTTAACAGGGCATACTACATGATTGTTCAAGACGAACAAACAAGAACCGTGGTGCATACACAAGAGGTTCGCTTAGACCCGGTTAGCTATGTGATGCGTGCAGGACAGGGAAGTCGCATTACAGGGGGAGCTAAGAACGATGGAGTGACGTGTGGGCACTGTCATCGTATTGGGCATGGGACAGAGGGCTGCTTTCAACTCATTGGATAACCCGACTGGTGGGGCACAAACCAATCTGGACAAGAGAGGCGTGACTCCCAGGGCTAATATGGTACAAGCTGTGGTTGGTGAAGTACTTCCTCAGACTGGCTCGGTGACAGACGCAAATCAGGTTGCTCTTGGTGGAATTTCCAATGAACAATGATTTGCTCTTATGGCCGCACTGAACCATTATAAACCCGAAAACAATCAACGACTCTCTGGGAAGCCGACTAGTTTGCCTTGGATTATTGACCTTGGAGCATCACACCATATGACAGGGACGCTTGACAATATGACAGATACGAAAACGATTGCATCTTGTCCTATTGGCTTGCCAAACGGAGAAGAGAAACACGCAGAGTAGGGCACCGTGGTGCTTGGAGAAAAATTAAATCTCCAAGAAGTTTTATTTGTACCTAAATTAAATTGCAACTTAATTTCAGTGTCTCAACTCTTGACAGATTCTCCCTTTCACGTTCAATTCACTGACAATATTTGTGTTATTCAGGACGGCATCTCGAAGACGCTGATTGAAGTGGGTGAGCGGCGAGGGGGACTTTTTTTTTAAAGGGACAGATTATGTGTGAGCAAACACAATGCCTGGAATTTCCCCAGAAGAATTATGGCATCGGAGGTTGGGACACTTGTCACCAGCAATTATGAATTTTCTTCTTCATTTTCATGGAGACATTAAAAGTAGTACATTTGCCAACACTCACTGTGACATTTGCCTTCGAGCTAAGCAAACTCGTGAGCCATTTTCTTTAAGTTCTAATAAAGCAAGTTCAATTCTTGAATTAACTCACTGCCATTTGTGGGGTGGTTATCGTGTTCAAGCTTTATGGAGAGCTTATTACTTTTTGACCATAGTAGATGATTTCTCCCGTTCCGTGTTGATTTATTTACTACGGGCTAAGAGTGAAGTTCAAGGATTCTTAAAAATTTTATTGCTTTAGCAAAGCGTTAGTTTGGTAAACAAGTTAAGGAAATCAAGTTTATAAGAACATACAATGGGACTGAGTTCACTTGCTTACAAGAATACTTTAATGAACTTGGGATTGTCCACCAAACCTCGTGTACATGAACTCCTCAACAAAATGGTCGAGTCGAGCGAAAACATAGACATGTATTGAATATTGCTCGAGCGTTGCGTTTTCAAGCTAATTTGCCTATTGAGTTTTGGGACGGATGCATTCTCACTGCTGGTTACCTAATTAATCGCATTCCTACTAAATTACTCAGAGGCAAGACACCTTATGAGGTTCTCTTTGGACATCAACTTGATTATTCTCATGTATGCACATTTGGCTATTTGTGTTATGCCAAGAATGACGCTCGGGATAAGGACAAGTTTGCTAGTCACAGTCGAAAATGTGTATTTATTGGGTATCCATATGGCAAAAAGGGTGGTATTTGCATGACTTGGAATGTGGGGATCAATTTGCAACACGTGATGTCCAGTTCATCGCGACCACGTTTCCTTTTCATAGCATTCATGTCAAACATCCAACTACTTCTCAATTGTCTCCCACAGTCGACGATGTTATCAATGATTAGTTTGACATCGTTGGTAATCCTGGAGATATTTCTACCCATGAATTTCAGGAACCAATTACTGAACCAGAAGAAACATTGGTACTTGATGTTGGTAGAAACAATAGTATCCCAAAGAGTTTGACCACTGAAGTTGTTTCCTCAAGTCCTCAGGCAAGCGGTCTTCCTCCTAGTGTTGAAGATACTTAAGCTTTTGGTAGAGGAAAATGGGCAAAACAAGCTCCTGTCCATTTTAGAGAATATGTCCCGCATTCCACTCGTCATCGAAGTCCCCTCGCGCACTCTTCCTCTCCAACCACGTCTTCAGGTATGTCTTATTCAATAGCCCACTTTGTGAATTATGATAAATTTTCTCTGTCACACCATCATTTCCTTGCAAACATTACTGTTGGGCATGAGCCTACTCTATTTTCTGAAGCGGTAAAATTTCCTCATTGGCGTAAGGCCATGCGCCAAGAGCTTCAGGCATTAGAAGACAATGGAACCTGGGTACTTACAGATCTCCCTTCCGGACAGAAGGCAATTGATAGTAAATGGGTCTACAAAATTAAATACAATGCATATGGTACGATTGAGCGCTACAAAGCACACCTTGTGATACACGGAGATCGTTAGGTTGCAGGAATTGATTACAATGAAACTTTTGCTCCCACTATCAAAATGGTAACAATTCATGCTTTTCTAGCTGTTGCCACTGCCCGAGGATGGCCTCTTTATCAAATGGATGTCAGCAACGCCTTTTTACATGGTGATTTAAACGAAACGGTTTACATGAAGCTTCCCCCGGGTTTTGCTTCTCCTAGTTCGGGAAAGGTTTGTCAACTTCAAAATTCTTTATATGGACTTCGCCAAGCTCTTTGGTGTTGGTTCGCCAAGTTGGTCGACTCTTTCACTCATTATGGGTTTCGCCAATCCTTTTCAGATCATTCTTAGTTCATATTCGACAACAATGGTGTTCAACTATTTATTCTTATCTACGTGGATGATCTCATTTTTTTTGGTAACGATGATATGGCATTGCAACACTTTAAACTCTACATTAGTAATTGTTTTCATACGAAGGACTTGGGCAAGCTGAAATACTTTCTTGGTATTGAAGTGGCTCGTAACTCGTCTGGTATTTTTCTTAGCCAACGCAAATATGCGCTTGACATTTTTACCGAAACAGGTTTGTTGGGTGCAAAACCTGCTGCTATTTCACTTGAACAGAACCATCGGTTGGCACTTGTTGATGGGAAAGTCATGATTGATCCAACCTGTTACTGGAGACTTGTGGGTCGTCTCATTTACTTAACGACCACTTGCCCTGAGCTTTGCTATAGTGTGCATGTTTTGGCCCAGTTCATGCAACAACCACGGGTTTCACATTGGGAGGTAGCACTTCGCGTAGTGCGAAACCTAAAGGCTAATCTGGGACATGGGATTTTATTTCGAGCCGATTGTGATCTTTGCCTTAATACCTACTGTGATGCTGATTAGGCAGGTTGTCCTTTCACTCGCCGTTCCTTGACATCTTACATTACTCTTCTTGGTCATTCCCCAATCTCTTGGAAAACTAAGAAGCAACACACTGTATCTCACTCTTCCGCTGAAGCCGATTACCGCGCCATGGCTTGCGCAATAGCAGGATTGAAATGGTTAAAAGTGTTGCTTCTTGATCTTGGTATCTATCACACAACACCTATGCAATTTTACTATGATAGTCAAGCAACATTGCATATTGCTCGTAATCCCGTCTTTCATGAACGCACGAAGCATATCAAAGTTGACTGTCATTTTGTTCGAGACGAAGTTGTAATATTCAACCCTTTTATGTGCATACCTCTGCACAGGTGGTTGATCTCTTAACCAAGGCTTTACGAAAATCTCAGTTACTATTACTTCTAAACAAGTTGAGCATTCTCGATGTTCATGCTCCACCTTGAGGGGGGGGGTATTAGCATATTTTCTGGTGTAAATATTTCCTTTCCTTGTTTATTCCCGATTTCTTGGATCTAGATTGATAGATTTCTTGGGGCAAAGGTCACCTCCTGTATAAACACATATGTACTGTTATGAATAAAAGCAGACTGAAAATTCACCCAAAACATTGTTTCTAATAAATTTCCGCAACTTATTTCATTCGTGTCTCATTTCAAATGCAAATTCATAAGGTGGTTTCCTAACATTATTGAACAGGTGTTGCTATTCAGCCCCCTTTTTCTATAAGTTGACCCTCCAAAAATCCCCAAAAGTGTAAAGTCCTTATTTTTCCCTTTAATTAACCCCCAAAAATTTCCAAAATGTTCGGACCTCATTCGCCGAACAACACTGTGTTGTTCGGCTAAGGAGGTCCGAACATTTAGGAAATATTTTTAAAAATTAAATTTAGTGTTGTTCGGCATGCTCTAGCCAAATAACATAGTGGTGTTCGACCAAGGACGTTCGGATATTTTGGAAATATTTTTTAAAATTAAGCTTAGTGTTGTTCGACATGCTCTAGGCCGAACAACACAGTTTTGTTTGGTATGCTCTAGTCGAACAATTGGGGGGAGGGGGGAGGTGGGGGGTCAACTTATAAGGAGGGTAAAATAAGAAGAATGAGTTTTGAGAATTTTTAGGGGGTCAACTCATAGGAAGAGGGGGGCTGAATAACGACACCCTTATTGAACTTTGATCATAGGATTAATATATATTTTGGTCTCTGGATTTATATGAAAATATTAGTTTGGTCCTCAGGTTCGAAAAGATATTCATGAGGTCCCTTAATTTGATTTTTTTTCAAGTTCGTCCTTTCCACGGTTACCGTTACATTTACCGTCTTTTTTTGTTTTAATGACAAAAATACCCTTTCTACTTTTACCATTATCCTTATGGACTGACTTTTCCAAAAGTTCAAAATACATGGATTAATATATCCATTAAAAAATTATGAATCTTCAACGGTTCATCTTTTTCTCCTCCACTTTTTTGTTCAAAATTTTCTTTGAAGACGGAGTAAGAATGAATATTTTTTGACTCCTTTTTCTTTACACACTCTCCTTCTTCTAAAGAATCTCAATTCAACTTTCCATAAATAAAATATTAAAAAAAACAAAATATTGATACAGATTTGGGTTTCAATATTGGAGGAGATGAAACAAAGCACTATTTTTCTAAATTGAAACAGATCTGGGTCTTAAAAGTCCTTAATTCCCAAATAAAATAGTTACAATTGGAGACCTTGAGGTAAGGACAGAGATTCAGAATCTCGTGGATCTTCTACATCATCTCTAAATCACCTTACTGCAGGAATGAGATCAGGTCAATAACAATCTTAAGACAAAAATATTTTTGGCGTGATCCTTTCTGCAGACAGTAGCTGATATTTCTTCCTCTACTTTTGTTTTCTGTTCTTTGTCACATTCTGTGACCATCTGTTTGTGTTACAGATTACTGTAACCCAGCCTACATTAATCAAATACTGATCAGACTGTTTAAACAAACGTGATCAGTCTGGTTTCAACACTGATCAGTCTGTCTAAACAAACGTGAGCAGCCTATCTTTCAAAAGCGATTTTTACCCTAATTAGTGTGTTCACTAATTAAATCACAGAATGCACACTGTATTTTTTTAATATTCATAACATTTTGTTTCACATAAATAATTGTATTCGTGTTTTATTTTGTTTCACATAAATAAAATTGTATAGATCGTTACTTAGTTACAGATTGCATCATACTGCACTCAATAACAACTGTTTCATAACATTGCGTTATTAATCACTGTGTATTGTGCAGTATGACTTCCAACTCTGGAAAAGAACCCGCTGCTGTAGAACAACCCCTGGCAGCAACTCAAATGCTGCACCTCACCATCCATACTCATGGTGAACGTCCGAAAAAATTTGCGGGCTCAGAATTTAAACGCTGGCAGCAAAAGATGCTCTTTTACCTGACAACGCTGAACCTGTCAAAGTTCCTGAAAGAGACAGCCCCTATCTTGAAAAAAGGGAATCAGACTGAACCACCGTGGCTGCTGTCGAATCATGGAAGCACTCCGATTTTCTTTGCAGGAACTACATCTTAAATGGACTGGATAACTCCTTATACGATGTATATAGTCCATTTAAGATGGAAAAAGAACTCTGGGAATCCTCAGAGAAAAAATATAAAACCGAGGATGCCGGCTCGAAGAAATTCGTAGTTGCTAGGTTTCTTGAGTTTTGTATGATAGATTCTAAAAGTGTAATGACACAGGTTCAACAAATCCAACTGATACTGCATGAGATAGCGGCTGAAGGCATGATCATTTATGAGGCATTCCAAGTCGCTGCAATGATCGAGAAGCTACCTCTCACTTGGAAGGACTTCAAGAACTATCTCAAGCACAAGCGCAAGGACATGCCATTGGAGGACCTGATTCTCAGGTTAATAATCGAGCAAAATAACCGGGTGGCCGACAAGAAGCATATTCGTCCCATTGAAGGGGTGCATGTGGTGGAACAAGACTCCAAAATGGGAAGAGTAAAAGCTCCGGTGAAGGGATTTCCAAACAACAAGCAGTACAAGTTTAAAGGCAAATGTCTTAACTGTGGCAAGAAAGGCCACAAAGCTGCCGAGTGCCGTGGAAAGAAACGGGTCCGACGTGAAGACAACATAGTTGATGACGACATCACCATGACATGCGTGGTCTCCGAAACCAACATGGTCGTTACGGGTCGTGAATGGTACGTGGACACCGGGGCGACACGTCACATATGTGGTGATGTGAAGATGTTCTCTTCCTACTCAAAGGTGACGACCGCGAGAAGCTGTTTATGGGCAACTCCTCTACCTCTGGCGTGGAAGGCAAATGGCATGTTACTTTGAAGATGACCAGCGATCGGGAATTGGTGCTTACCAATGTCCTCTATGTCCCAGATATTAGGAGAAACCTAATCTCTGGTTCTCATTTAATAAAGCATGGATTTAAGTTGGTCTTTGAATCCGACAAGTTTGTACTTAGCAAGAGCGTGGCTTTTATGGGCAAGGGTTACCTCAATGAGGGCTTGTTCAAATGTAATGTAATGGTGGTAACCCCACCCAACAATAGTATTATTAATAATACATCAACCGCATCTTCTTCTTACTTGCTTGAGCACACTAATATTTGGCACCTTAGATTAGGTCATGTTAACCATGAATCTATACGAAAATTAATGCAAATGGATTTAATTCCAAAAGCACGAATAAAAACGAAGGAAAAATATCAAATATGCGTTGAGGCCAAACAAACAAGAGCCTCTTTTCAAACAATACAACATGACACTCGACCATTAGAGCTAGTTCATAGCGACCTATGTGACTTTAAATCCATAAAATCATGTGGCGGGAAAAAAATACTTCATCACCTTTATTGATGATAGTACACATTATTGTCATCTCTACTTGTTAAATAGTAAAGATGAAATGTTCGAGACATTTAAAATGTACAAGAACGAAGTCGAGAATCAACTTGAGAAAAAGATAAAAATTCTCAAATCTGATCAAGGATGTGAATACGTACATCATTTTAAAGACTTTTGTGCAGCACATGGAATACTTCATCAAGTTACTTCTCCTTATACTCCACAATCCAATAGGATTGCTGAAAGGAAAAATTGTAAACTTAAAGAAATGATGAATTCATTATTAATTCAATTTATCCTACCCGACGAAATGTGGGGGGAGGCGATGCTCACAACAAATTACTTGCTCAATAAGGTACCACACAATAAATTGGAGCAAACTCCTTATGAATTATGGAATGGTCGAAAACCTTTTTACAAATTCATTAAAGTGTGGGGATGTCTGGCCAAACTAGCAGTACCATTACATAAAAAGGTAAAAATCTGTCCAAAAATCGTGGATTGTATCTTCATAGGATATGCAGCTCGGAGTAGTGCCTATAGGTTTTTAGTGCACAAGTCTGAAAATCCAAACATTGAAGTAAATACAATATTAGAATCAAGAAATGTCACATTTTTTGAAAACGTATTTCCATTTAAAAAATAATAATACTAATGGAAAACACTCTTTTCCTTGGAACACAAGCGAAAATGAGAACGAGACCCCCACAGACATTGTCCCCATGAACATCATCCAAGAAGACCGTCAAATTGAACATGATGATGAACCTAGAAGGAGCAAACGAGCTAAAATAACTAAAACCTTCGGACCTAACTTTGTGACCACATTTATTGTGGACAATGAACCACGAACATTCAAAGAAGCAGTGTCTACTCCAGAAGCTCCTCAATGGAAAGAAGCCATTAATGGCCAAATATCTTCCATTATGCAAAACCGCACTTGGGAATTAGTTGACCTTCCCAAGGGGTGCAAACCATTGGGCTGTAAATGGATGTTCAAACGAAAATTAAAACCCGATGGTTCCATTGATAAGTATAAAGCACAGTTGGTCGCTAAAGGGTTTAATAAAAAAAAAGGTGTTGATTATTTTGACACTTATGCCCCTGTAACTCGAATTACGTCGATTCGACTACTAATTGCATTTGCAGCATTGCACGGTCTTGAAATACATCAAATGGACGTTAAGACCGCTTTCCTAAATGGGGAACTCGAAGAAGAAATTTATATGAATCAACCAGAAGGGTTCATAGCTCTAGGCAATGAAAAGAAAGTATGTCGATTGGTCAAATCGTCGTACGGATTAAAGCAAGCACCAAAACAATGGCATAAACGTTTTGATGACGTAGTACTTGCAAATGAGTTCAAGATCAACGAATGTAACAAATGTGTGTACGTCAAAAATACACAACATGGTTACGTAAGCATCTGCCTCTACGTAGATGACATACTCATCATTGGCAGTAATAACAACATGATCAATGACACCAAGAAAATGTTGGCCAACAGGTTCGACATGAAAGATCTTGGGATAGCTGATGTCATCTTAGGTATTAAAATATCTAGAACATCTGAGGAAATCATACTATCACAATCTCATTACATCGAGAAATTACTGGGGAAATTCAGCAATGGTGATAATAGTATTGCAAAAACTCCAATAGACCCAAACTTTCATCTCAAGAAGAACCTACACGAAAATGTATCTCAAATTGAATACTCTCGTGTCATTGGAAGTCTTATGTATCTCACGAATTGTACGCGACCAGATATTGCTCAAACAGTTAATCGACTGAGCAAATTTAATAGTAATCTCGAACATGATCACTGGAAGGCTATTGTAAAAGTCCTTAGGTATCTTCGATACACTAAAGACTATGTGTTGCACTATTCAAGGTATCCAGCAGTAATAGAAGGTTATAGTGATGCAACTGGATATCTGATACTAACGACTCAAAATCCACAAGTGGATTTGTATTTACACTTGGTGGTGGTGCTATCACATGGAAATCTTCCAAACAGACTTGTATTGCAAGGTCTACAATAGAATCATAATTTATCGCTCTAGATAAAACAATGGTAGAAGCCAAATGACTACGAAACTTCCTAGAAAATATTCCAGCTTTGCCACAACCAGTACCAGCTATATGCATCCATTGCGACAGCCAAGCCACAATAGGAAGGGCACAAAACAATATGTATAACGATAAATCACGACACATACGAAGGTGTCACAATACCGTTAGGCAACTTCTCTCAAATTGAGTGATCACCATCGATTATATTTGATCAAAAGACAACCTAGCGGATCCACTAACTAAAGGTCTGTTTAGAGAGCAAGTATGCAGCCCATCGAAGGGAATGGGCCTCAAGCCTATGAAATAAAAGAATAACTTAGCGAAAAACCCCACCTAGCTGATTGGAGATCCCATGGTCTAGGTTCAAAGGGACAACCCAACTAAATTAATCTTGAAGTTAACACTAAAGGATTTAACTCCTACTCATTCTTATGGTGAAACACACTAGTGTTATCTGTCATGGTGAAGAATGAGCTTTGCTTTTAATGATTCCTATGACTTGATTTCACGCGGAGTAATGACAGAATAATCTTTATAGGAAATCACCTATGTGAATGTAAACTGGCCGATTTTATGAGAATTTAGAGGCTATAATTCTCTAGAACATTCACAGAACCAGGTATAGTTTAGGGCCAAAATGAACACAAACGAAGAATCACACCCTGTTTGAGGGTAGTTGTGTGATTACTAATGTCTTGGATGACACCAAAACACCAGTCAGTTCAAGGCACTCAAGTCACTGATTAGTAAGTCATCCGATTGTATATCATAGGGAAAGGTTCAAAGCTAAAAGCCACCTATTTCAGTACAGTTACTTTTAGTTGTATCTCTGTAATATCAATATGTCATCAACTTACATGATATATCATTCAATGTGGGGGACTGTTGGAAACTTGTTTCAATAAAATTGAATGAGAAAGTTATGTAAGTAGGAAATGGGGAATCCCACATTGGGAATAAAAAGAAAACAACTCTACTTTATAAAGAAGAGCTTTTAGGCTTAACAATCGGCCCTTGGGCCATACACTTTTGTGTAGGAGGGAAAACCTAGCTAAGTGCAGGTCCAAACACACACGCGCGCCATCGCCGCCCACCTGACCCGGCTCGGCTGGTTGGTTGGTTGGTTGGTCTGTCGACTGGCTGGCTTGAACCCCATCTTTTTGCTACCAGTTCATTTCAAGTTGTGTGACCCTTTTAAACCTGTGAACCTGTTCTGTCTAACGTTTACACCCCCAAGGGCGGTTACCGATAGTTTTGTCTGAAACGGTTGTGTCCGTTTCGGACACACCCCAACTGCTCCCAACTTCCAACTCCCAACCGCCTTACATATATTGCATGAAAACAAATTTTCAGACACGAAAAATCCTTCTCTTTCAGTGCACCACCTTTCTGCCCAAACAGAGATTACAACAGCGTGTCGATTCGCCGGTGATTGAAGCTGGAAGGTCTGGCCTCTTCAATCATGTAAGATTCCAAAACCCTGGGAAACTCACTGGCTAACACCCGTCCATTCCATATATGGTACCGTTTTTGTCTTAAGGACATATATTCAGAATCTTGTGGATTTTCTACATCTTCTCTAAATCACCTTATTGTAGGAACGAGATCAGGCCAATAACAGACTGTGACAGAGAAGGTCGGGAACTGGATGGCGTCGACGACAATTTTGGGGGATTTCAGTTTGACCACAACGCTGAAGAGGAGGAAGACAATAACGATTATACATGAAGCAAGGTTTGTCCGGCTGCTTTTGGATCTTTGAGGCTCGTACATGGCGGCATTAGTTTGAGAGACCGAAAAATCAATAGAAGAGAGAGGGGAACAACTGAACAAGGATTAACAACTTAGATGCAAATTTAAAAGTATAAAACCCTCACACTAATGAATATGAAGATGAACCCTTGTATTTTGAACTTTTAAAAAGCTCATCCCGTAAGAAACTTGCTATTAAGGGTAATTTAGTTATATAACAAAAAAGTGAAGCGAAAAATGTAACGGAAAATTGATCCAAAAAAATGAAGCAAGGACCACGTAAATAGTAAATATGTTTTCAAACCCGAGTACCAAACTAATATTTTTGAGAGAATTCAAGGACCAAAATATTATTTAAGTGTTGATTATAACTGTCTTCATAATCTCTAGAAACGCTTAACGGCGATGGAGCGAAAACTTCTTCGGTTCATGCAGAATAACTGTAAGAGCATCAGACCATTGAAACAAACCCATCTCCAAATTATCGTCAATGGCCTTGAAAGTAACAGCTTTATACTACCCAGGCTCATCACTCTCTCCTCAGAGTTCATTTCACTTAATTACGCCATTCACGTTTTTCACATTTCACATTCTCCAAATGTTATTGCCTATAACACAATGATCAAATGCTTCATTGGGAAGCCATACAAATACGCATTAAGCGCTTACCGTAGAATGAGGACGTATTTGGTACCTCCAAACAGTTTTACTTTCACTTTTCTTTTCAGATGTTTTGAATCTCCTGAGGCTCTTGAAGATGGTAGACTAATTCACGGTCATGTTCTGAAGTTGGGATTTGATTCGAGTGTGTTTGTTCAAAATACCCTTTTGGATTTCTACGCTAAGTGCTGTGGCAATCTGGGTTCGGCTTGTCAGGTGTTTGAGGAAATGCCTGAAAGAGATGTGGTCTCATGGAATACGTTAATTGGAGCCTATCTGGATATTGGGGACATAGAATCTGCAATTGGGTTGTTTGATTCAATGCCTGTAAGGAGCATTGTGACATGGAATTCTGTTATTTCTGGGGTTTCAAAAGCTGGAAGAATGGAATCAGCTCGTTTGTATTTCGAGAGGATGCCGGATAGAAATGAGGTTTCTTGGAATTCCATCGTATGTGGATATGTTAAGGCAGGGGACGTCAAAGCTGCCGAGTCTATTTTTAATGAGATGCCGGTAAAAACAGTAGTTTCTTGCACATCAATCATTTCAGGATATGCTATGATTGGAGACATCAAATCAGCTAGAAAGATGTTTGATCAGATGCCAGCTAAAAGAAATGTGGTTTCGTGGAATGCCATGATTGCAGGTTACGTTCATAACCATATGTTTGATCAAGCACTTTCTCTTTTTCACTATATGTTAATTGATGGCAAATGCAAACCTGACGAGTCTTCTTTGGTTAGCATTTTATCTGCCTGCGCTCACTTGGGTTCACTTGAACATGGAAAATGGATTGATTCCTACATTAAGAAAAACAACATTGTTTTGTCACTTTCATTAGGTAATGCTTTGATTGACATGTTTGCAAAATGTGGGGACTTGGAAAATTCTAGAGCAGTTTTTCATCAGATGGCTAAGAGATGCATAATCACCTGGACTACAATGGTGTCGGCGCTAGCTGTCAATGGGCAGTGTAGAGAGGCCGTAGAAATGTTTGATAGGATGTGTTTAGAAGGATTAGAGCCAGACAATGTCATCTTCATTGCTGTTCTGTCAGCCTGCACTCATGGGGGGCTGATCGAAGAGGGAAAGAGAGTCTTTGAACAAATGGTCCGCGACTTTGGGATTAAACCCCAAATGGAGCATTATGGATGCATGGTTGATCTTCTAGGTCGGGCAGGGAAATTAGAAGAAGCAGTAAGGTTCACAGAAAGCATGCATTTGGAGCCAAATGCTATCATTTGGGCCACCTTGCTTGGTGCTTGTAAGATTCATGGAAACGGAGACTTGTTGGAGTCTGTAACCAAAAAGATCATGGACAAAGAGCCATCAAATCCGGGCTATTTAACACTGATTACCAATTTGAGCTCAGCAGTTGGACGGTGGCAAAATGCTTTGAACTTAAGGGCTGCAATGAGACAACAGGGGGTAGAAAAAGTCCCAGGTTGTAGTTCAATCCAAATAGGGGATAGTGTCCATGAGTTTTTGGCTAAAGACACAAGACATTGTCAAAGGAAGGATATATATGGTGCTTTGCAGTGTTTAACTGGTCACTTAAGGGCAGAATGTGACGTGACGTGAGTCAGAATATTCTAATGGGATATTGCCCTTAGAGCTGTCATCAATGGAGGATTTTAACAGTGATTATGAGGATTGCAATGGTGAGGCGGTCATTTTACTTAATCATCATTCACAATCAGGAGTGAAATCACCTTTTTTCTTTCTGGTGAAATGAGTGTATTTTAAGTTGTCCGATTGGGAACATCACAATGCATTGGAAGAAATTACAAGGAGATTAGCACCGCGTCTACATGTAGATGAGTTAGCACTAATCAAGAACTACAGAAAGTATTCATGTCCGTCAGAAAAAAGAAAAAAGAAAAATAGAAGATAGATGAATACGACGTTTGACTTGGAGCTGATGAACCTAAGATGTACTATTGACTTTGACTAAAGGGCTACATGCTTGGATTGAATTATCTGAAGATAAGATTGTGGATGTTGAAAGAGGGATCTTCTGAAAGAGCAAAATTCCAGTTGAAGATTTAAGATGCAAAGGTTTTTACTGTCACTTCATATCGCCTAACCATTATCTTATCTCTGTTCATGTTCTTATAAAATCTGATTTACTTGTAGATTTCAAGCGGGCTGGAATAACAAACTACTTGTGGCATACTCTTCTTTCTGGTCACAAGTTGAACCACTTAATTCCCCTCTTGCTGCTTGCCAGGAGATGGAGAAACAAACTCATGCACATACAGCTGAGAGCTACGTGTGAATGATCTATAAAGCCAAGCTCTCCAGCTCTCTTTGCCTCGTATCAGAATGGTTATTTCATGTATGGTTGTTTTCTTGCCTATTTAAGTTTATATCTGTGTATCTGGTTCACTTCATAGCGGCATTGTGGTGTTTTGAAGGCTCATAAATGACAGAAGGACCCTTGGAATAATAATTTTTCTCATCCAACCAGAAAATGTAACTAAGACGCAGTTCGTTATAGATGTAATCCATGTTCATATTTTATCTGCCTCACCAATCCCTCTACTTTGTTGAAGAGCCTCGACATTATTATGGCTTCCTTTTTGTGGAGCTCTGGGTGAGATCGGATAGTATTGGAGCAGAATCGATCCGTAGACCTGTTTCTGAAGGAGGACTTGGCATGGGATATCAATTATCATGCACAGTAACCCATTATCGGATAGGTTTATGAAGCGCCTAGCAACATTATTTCCCAGTCCCTTTACCAACGCCGATACGTATTTCACTATGAAAGAACGTTTAATTGTTGCTAACAAATGGTTCATGGATATCGATCATTATTGACATTATAAAAGCTAGATATATAGTGTGAGAGAACGACTCTAAACCCCCTTTTTTTTTTACCTGAAGAGATAAGAAGGTAAAATATTGGATGAGCAAAACCAATGATACCTTAGGTTCAAGTTTTCTTCCCTACTTTACCTAGGTCTCACGACACTACAATATGATCATTAATATAAATTCCTACAACAACGACAATAAATATCATCTTTAAGAGGATAAGCACAAGCATTGTCGATCTATAGAAGAAGAGTAGGTTTCTTGTAAGACCATCTTACGGATTTTATTCTTAAGATGAACAACTCAACCCACCAACACACAATGAGTTAGGTGAAGAAGATCTATCTTACAAAAAATATCCGTAAGACTGTCTTACGCCATAGAAAAATAAACGACATTTGAAGATAAGTGCATTTATGAAAGTATAATCAATGCAAGGATATGTTGCACCCACAAAATACGATTTAGATTTTGCGATAACAATTGTCTCTCAATTCAGTTGGACGAATCTGGTGAACTTTTGAGTTTTGAAAGAGTAGTCATACCCTACCATAGTTGAAAATAAAACTGGGATGTGAGAAAATGATGGAGGAAAGGTATGGCCCATGGGCTTCAATTCATCGGTGTGGGTGGTGGTTTAACTTAATGAGTAGCCCAACTTTCTGGGCAAGTAATCCATATAAGAATAGAGAAGTAGCCAGTAGCACACACCTGTAGGTGCAGAGTCCTAAGATTGAGGGCATTGTCAAGGTAACTTTCAACACTTTCAATTCCCAATTTCCCAACCTCAAATGTGTTTTGTTGATTGCAATGGGACCTCCTTGTGTGGCTGCATGAATGTCTTCCTATCAGCCTCATCTCCACACTATTCTCCTACTTTCAAGCTTGTTTTTATTTTATTTTTTATTAGAATAAAATATGGTTAGTGCAATTTTTTATTAGTTTTTGTTTTACTAAGTACAACGAATTTAACAAATGAAAATAACGTATCTAAAAATAAACAATAAAATTCATTTAAAAATATACGACTGCAAACCTGACTAGAATCGTAAAAACAAAACCAATAATTGAAAACAAAAGAGTTTCAAATTAAAAAAAAGGGAAAAAGATGTAGAAAAAGAAAAACAATAATAACCAACAAGACTACATAAACATCCCAATAAACCATGACTATGCAACTCTTCTATTAAAGCAATGTATGTTATTAAAACCTCAAAATACGGTGAGCCGATAGAAACAAAGTACTACAAGTTACACATATCTCGTTGTGAAAAAAATATTACATCGATCAACCTTTATGTTATTATTTTCCATTAAGCGTAAGGAAATATAGCCAATGATGACATTTCATCGGTAATAATAAAAGCTGGAAATAATCTTCTAACAAGTCTCAATTTTAACATCATAAAAACTTAAAAGAACAAGGTCAAAAATGAAAAAAAAAAAATCGTAAAAGGAATGATTTTGCAACATAGCGAATCCCGAGGCCAAATGCAATCAGAAGCTCTCTTACATAATTCTTAATCATCTCTAGCTATCAGCTAAAAAATAAACATAAAAACAAATTAATAACAACCTAAAAATATAAATTATTAGCCAAAAAAAAAAAAGAACAAAAAGAAGCTGATATGTAATTTTATTTACATGTACGGTACATACAATGATGGTCGGTATGAAAATATTATTTTAAAAGGAAATACCACCTTTTTGACCACCGTACAAATTGGAGAAATCCAATTTGACCAACGATGTTTCATAACGACCAAATTAACCAACCAACTTTTAATTTGGTTGCAATGTCGTCCTCACAATTTCATAACGACCAAATTAACGAACCAATTTTTGTCAATATCGGGCCAAGAAATTGTCATAGAAGGAAGATATTGACAGAAATTGGTTGGTTAATTTGGTCTTTATGAAACGGGGAGGACGACATTGCAACTACATTAAAAGTTGGTTGGTTAATTGGATCGTTATGAAAAGTCGTCGGTCAAATTGAATTTTCACAGTTTGTACGTTGGTCGAAAAGGTGGTATTCTCTATTTTAAAATGACAATAAAGAATGTCAAACTTATGAAAAATGTATTATATGTATCATTTTTTATTTACCTTGTCATAACAATGATTGGGGGGGGGGGGCGACATTTTAAAAAATATAACGAACTAAATAAAGAAAATTTACTGAATTAGCTACGAAGTAAGTTAGTGATTGAACCATTGAATGATCGCGTCTATAATTTCTCATGAATTGTGGGAATTGATGTTGATGATAGTTTATAGAAGAAGATGATGGAAGGAGACAATAAAATGTTATATCATAATATGCTCTAGGGTTAACGTTAATTTCTTCACATGTTTGTAATTAAAATTTTATTGTATTTAATTATCATTGATAAGTGGTGCCAATTAAAAAGTAATTTTGGAATAGTAAATACGTGTTAGAGACTCCTTAAAATTAATGTCAAAGTATAAATTTATTGATTTTACTCTAAATGTAGTAGATAAACAAAAATCGTAGTGAAAATAGTTTTTCCCTTAATAAAATCATTTGTGAACAAATTAACAAATTCACTAAAAAGTGATCCACGTGATTCACGTGAATAACAAGGGATTGGAAGATCATGCAACTATTTTAAACACCATTTATTCCTAAGTTTTTTTTTTTTAACGGTTTTTTTTTCCTCCTAAGAAGACATAAGAAGGGATCGAACCTGAGACCTCACACTTTGTGAAGTCAAACCTGAGATCTTATACTTTGTGAAGTCTCATATCTACCACTGAACCATCCCCTTAGGGACTAAAAGTTGATTGGTTTCCTGTGTGACTCGAACCCTGACAACAAACAAATCTGCAACACAGTTAGCCACCAGAAAACTTTTATATTTTTTTATTCATAAGTTGTGCTTCAATTACTTGACACAAGTAAATTTAAAACACAACTTACAAGGCCCTCTAAATTGGAGTCGAAACCTCTATTTCTCTCTCTCGATCGATCGATTTAGAAATTAATAATTTTCGCATTTTCTTTAGTAGTACTTTTTATGTCAAATTTGAAACTTATATATTATTTTTTAAAACTTTTAGTTTGTTCTACTTTTCACAATAAAAACAGTACTCTCTCGGTTCCTAATTTGATTTATTGAGTTAAACTATATGTTTTTTAAATAAAAAATCAACGTATTTATCGCATCATTGGTCCCTTAACTTTGGATCATTCTCACCATTAGCCCCTTAATTTTTTTTTTGTAACTTTTGGGTCCTAAAAGTTTCAAAATTTCACAGCCTTAATTCTTTTGATGGATGTCATCAGAAAAATTTCGTTAAGTACCCATGTGTCACCCACGAGAGTTTGGATTATGACTAAATTATAATTTCTCACACCTCTCAATAAAACCCCATTTTTCTCTAATCACTCTCATCTATTTATGTTTCCCCGTCCTATTCCCTTATCTTTCTCTCACTTTATCTTCTATCTATATCCACTGCCATAGTCCTCCATCGGCCACCGCTTCAACTCTTTCCCCACTACTACCACCACCCATCGGTTCCCCTCGATCCATCCATCTTCAACTTCAATTCCACCTCCAGTCTCACTATCGCCGCACACACATGACCAATTACAACAACATCGACACATTAATCGGGGGCGAGGACTTCGTCGACTGGGCCAACACCCTCTCCAACACAAACCCATAAACCCTCCCCTTAATCGCTAATATATGCGTCCCTGGGAGAATTTAATTTTTGGGACAACTCAAATGCGTGCTTGCTTAGACATTTTATTCATATTGATTTTGGAGACAATTGTTGCTCAATTTTGGGGAGATGGCTGTGAATTTGAAAATCAATTAATGAATTTACTACATTAAATCTGATGAGTTTACCAAAAAAAATTAGGGAAAAAGGCCTTAGGGTCATTTTTTAAAACTCTATAAATTCAATTATAAATTTTGATATAATTAAGTTAGATTTGAATAAAAAAATCATTTTAGTTCTTACATAATGCACATGTACAATTTAATAATATTTCGCTAACGAAATCCATTAAAAAAACTGTCGCTTAAAAAATTTAATATTCAAAGGATCTAAATTTAAAAAATAATATTAAGAGACTAAAACTGTGGCATACCTATATATGGGGACCAATGGTACGGTTTTCGATAAAGAAAGCATTAAAGCAAGATCTAATTTGATTATGTTTTGCACTTTAGCTCGTTAAAGGTCGATCCGACTCCTTAGCTAATCCCAAGCTTGGGTATGTATGGCTCGGCTCATTTATGAAATATTAGGAACAAATTAAAATAAACTATTTGGTGGTTTAACTAGAAAGTGGAAGCCATAAATTTATTAAAAAAATCGTACTGTATTTAAAAAGACATATAATTTATAAAGATAAAGGGTTGAATATCGTGATTTGAGTATTGATTTTCTCTCAATATTCTCACCAACTTTGTTTATCTCTATCTTGCTGCATCTTCAATTATTATAAAATAAAAAAATAAAAAAACTTCAAAAATTGCAAAAAATTACTTAAAATTAATCTTTCCATGGTTAGTAAATCGCAATGGATAACATACGTTGTAGCAATAGGGTCTCACCACTGTGAAGTATGAAGCCCCATGCTTCTGGCCACTCCCTTGCGTAGCATATTCATATATATATATATATATATATATATATATATATGAATATCCTTAGTATTCATGAATCATGATATAATTATGTAAGTGCACATTAGACATGATTGATAACAAAATGTGATTTTAATAACTTTGATATAAAAAAAGCACTCATTTTGAGATGGACTTGGTCACAAGTGTTGAACAATCAGCTTCTCTACTAAATGGTACTTCATCAATTGGTCCTAAAATAAGTGTTGTAATGTCATTAGAGGTAGAGCCCTCTTTATCTCTGGTTGAGATTTGAGAAGCACCATTTTCTGGGTTAAGGGGATATTGTCATTGAAAAGATCCTAATCTTATCCTAATTTGGCGGGTTGTCAACTTCCAATATGCTTTAGGGCTGCTTTTACCTAATTTGTGGGGGTTGAATACCGAATAGAATTGAAATGCACCTACCACATAAAGTAACTAGCGTTGGTGTTGCATTTTTATTTTTTATTTTTTTTTCTTTTCCGTTGATTCTATCAAAAGGGTATCCATTTTTGGATGTTAATATAGAAGTGTTGGAAAAGATACATGTATTGTATTATTCTAAGTCTTTAAATACAAGATTTACATTTGAAAGGAGGAGATAAGTACAGATAATATATTTAGGGCTTGTTTGGTACTCGGACAAGGATAAGCAGTATTATTAATCCGAGTACTATTAGTACCCTCGCTATTAATTCTCACTTGTATATCGGGGTAATTTTGAGATTACAAATGTTAATCCCAATTTTTTTTTAGTGAGGGCGCTAATAATACCACCCTCCCCCTTGGTATTAATAGTGAGGGGATAATGACTTTATCCCGATAACTTGTGCTATTAGTCCCGACCACTTATTGCGTACCAAACATCCGACAACTCGGCTTATTAATCCTATCTGACCTTAATCCTAGCTACCAAACAACACCTTACATATTTGTGATAAGATCAAAGTGGATTATCCTTATTGTTATCAGGTGATGTGCTAACACGCCCCCGCAAGACGGAGGCTCCGTTGGAGACACCGATCTTGGACCGAAGAGAGAGTAAGGAAGAACGACTTCACAGTTTAGTGAAAACATCAGTCCATTGGTCACTAGTATGAATGTGTTGAACTCGAAGAGTACCATCAGTGACTTTCTCCCGAACAAAATGATAGTCGAGGGCAATATGTTTCATTCGTGAGTGAAACACATGATTAGAGCAGAGATACGTAGCACTTGTATTGTCACAGAATAGTGTAGGAGGATCCCGAGTAACAACGTCCAGTTATGTCAACAGATTTTGAATCCATGTCACTTTAGCTGCGGTGTTTGCAATAGCCTTGTATTCAGCATCGGAGGACGAACGTGATAGTGACTTTTGGCGTGAGGATTTCCAAGAGATTGGGTTCGAGCTAAGGTGAATAATGTAGCCCGTAGTGGACCTATAACTATCATGTTGACCAGCCCAATCTGAGTCACTGAAGGTAGATAGAACCATGTATGATTTGCGACGCAGAGACAGGCCGTAGTGAATTGTGCCTTTAAAATAGCGAAGAATTCATTTTAATGATGCCCAGTGAGCTTCCGTGGGCTTGTGCATGAATTGAGAGAGATGATTGACAGCAAAACTAATGTCGAGACGTGTGATGGATAAATATCGAAGACCACCAACAAGTTGTCGAAAAAGAGAAGGATCAATAGAAGCTGATGGAGCATGCAATGTTGTTTCTACAGTGGAGCACATATGAGTACTCATATCCTTAGCCCCTGACATGGAGAACTTGGAGAGAAGATCAGACACATGCTTATCTTGAGAAAGAAATAAACCATCTGCAGTAGGGATGACATCAACACCAAGAAAATGATGTAGAGACCCTAGATCCTTTAATGAAAACCAAGAGTCTAGCTGAGAGATAAAGCGTTGCATGAACATTTGATCATTACCCGTAAGTATGATATCATCGACATAAACTAGGAACTAGGAAGTACATAGTTATTCCTTGTCGTTTATAGATGAACAGTGAAGCATAAGAGATGGAGATAATGAAACCATAGCTTAGAAGAAACGAGCATAGTTCAGTGTACCAAGCACGCAGAGCCTGTTTTAGCCCATAAATGGCCTTCCGTAACTTGCAGACATGGTTGGGATAGGTGGAATGAGCAAATCCAGGTGGTTGTAACATGAAAACTTCGTCATCAAGGGTGCCATTGAGGAAGGCATTATTGATGTCAAGTTGGCGAAAAGGCCATTCGTGAGATAAAACAAAATTTATAATCACGTGGATGGTGACAGGTTTTGTGACAGAACTGAAAGTGTCAGATAAGTCAATAACAGGTCGCTATTGGAAGCCCTTTATGACAAGACGGGCTTTATATTTGTTGATTGAGCCATCACTATTCTGTTTGACTCGAAAAACCCATTTGCAGGAGATTAAGTTCTGATCGGAGCGAGGAACGAGATCCCATGTACCATTACGAAGAAGAACGTCAAATTCTATAGACATGGCAGCTCGCCAACAAGGGTCTTTTAATGCTTGACTCACACATGTTGGTTCAAGTGAAACAGGAAGCGAATGAATAGTAGCATTGTTGATAAATTTGGAGTTGAAGTATTTGGGGTTAGGTTTTTTAGTAGCTGGAGGGCGGAGGCGAGATAGGGGAGGAGCAGGAGGTGATAATTTTGCAACTTCGGGTATGGGGGGGGGGAGGTGAGACTGAGTGGGCAGAGGGTCATGCAAGATGGATGTTGGGTGTTGACGAGAAGATGGCTGCTGGGAGGTAGATGACGGAGAGGTTGGGAGAAGAAGGTTAATTGACAGTGTACTAAGTACATATGTGAAAGGAGGATGCGTAACTTCAAAATCAGAACATGAAGAACCAGTGCTTGGAACCAAACTAGAGATGCGTGTACCAGTCGTGAGTCCAGGAAATTCAGTTTCGACAAATTTAACATGACATGAGAAATGAAGCTTACCTAACTTAATGTCTAGACACTTGTAGGTAGATTTGGAAGTAGAATAGCAAGGAAACACACAAGGAGCAGACTTGGGGTGGAGTTTAGATTGAGAGTATGGCTTCAACCATGGGTATCATAGATAACCAAACACTTTTAGACAATGGTAATTTGGTTCACGTTGAAAGAGAAACTCAAGTGGAGATTTATGAAGACTGACTTTCGACGATAACCTGTTTATGAGATATGCAGCAGCCTCGAAAGCACGAGACCGATATGTTAGGGGAAGAGATGCATGATGAAGAAGAGACATACCTGTCTCAACAACATGTCGATGTCGTCTTTCAAAAGTACCATTGTGTTCGGGAGTATCGACTGGGGTGGTAAAATGAGATATATCGAAAGATTGTAACAAGGTAGTGAGTTTTTGATACTCACCACCATTGCTACAATAAACCGAGATTATAGGAATTTGAAAAAAACTTTTCTACCATTAGTTTAAATCGAGGAAATAAGGTGTCGACATCAGACTTGTGTCGTATGGGAAACAACCATATGTATTTGGTGTAATGGTCAACAAAAATAACATAGAAACGAAAACCATCAACTGATAAAGTAGTTGGACCCCAGACATCAGTGTATAAAAGTTGAAGAGGTTTAGTGCTAACAAGTGAATTCACACCAAAAGGAGTCTTGTGACTCTTATTACATGAACATGAATCACAATGAAAATCAATACAAGAACTGAAATTACTAATAAGGTTTTTTTGTTTTAAGATGGAAACAAGTATTCTAGACAGCGGATGACCTAAAGGCATGTGCCAGTGTGTGCAATTTTTAAACCTGCACCATTGCTCATGTTAACTTCTTCAGGTCCACCATATTTTTAGAATTGAGAGAAATTGCTAATATCAGGTGTAACATGATGAGATGCGCCCGTGTCGAACAGCCAAGACTAAAATGATGAATTATGAACTTGAGTAGAATTCACAACAGGTTGAACATCATTATCACGAAGAAAGCACTGAAGCTTTCGACAATCAGAGGTAGTATGCCCTTGTCTCTCACAGAAACAACGGTAGAGAGAAGAACAGTTGTCGCGAGAAGACTGCCAGGAAGTACGATTGTTGTTGTTGGCAAGGAGACGATTGTAGGTAGACCGTTGAGAGATACCACGGGATTGATTTGAATCAGAATGCGAGGAAGAATTACGGTCACGGCGAGTCACATAAATTACAGTGACAGGTATGGATGAAGCCAGTTCTTCCTTTTTGTGATGTGTAGTGAAATCAAAAAGCTTGTCATGAAGCTCTGAGAATGATATAGTAGAGTCGCGTGCACGAAGAGCGACCCCTAGTTCTTTGTACTTAGGGCCCAGATTATTAAGAATGTTGATGATCATATCGTCATTAGGAGACGGGGCAGTCAATCAGGGCTAACGTATCTAAGTGACCTTCGTATCCTGCAGAAATTCTGTGATAGAATGAGAACCAAATGGGTTTCGAATGAGTTTCTCCTTGAGAGTCATGACCCTTGAACGAGACTTATTGCCAAAGGTAAGAACTAGAGTATCCCACGCATTTTTGGCAGAAGAGGCTGTAGAGATGAATGGCTGGATCGACGAATCACAACTGTCAATCATGGGATTGTAAATAAGTTGGCGTCGCCAAATAACATAAGCCGAATTTGGTTTGTCAGAAATTATTGAAGATGGAGTGGGAACGGAGCCATCGATAAAGCTCATGAGTTCGTAGCCTTCAAGGGCAAAGTAGAACTGAGAGCGCCAAACAATAAAATTATCATATGTGAGTTTGGTTGGAAGATGGGTTATGGAATTAAATTGAACAATGGAATAAGATGAACCAGAGATGGTCATTAATCAAGTTGAGCTGTTAAGCAATGGGAGGCTCAGATACCATATAGAAGTGTAGGGAAAGATACATGTATTGTATTATTCTAAGTCTTTAAATACAAGATTTACACTTGAAAGGAGGAGATACGTACAGATAATATATTTACAGATTTGTGATAAGATCAAAGTGGATTATCCTTATCGTTATCAGGTGATGTGCTAATAGTTAATTCATTACAAAGGTCACATTGGTCAACTTATCAAGAGACAGATAAAGGGAGAAAGTGTTATTGAGCATGGCTTAAGCTCCTTTTAGTCTATTTTATTATAAAGATATGGTTTCAAATCATCTATCCCACCCTCTATTACATTTCTCTTTTCATTGAATCTTAGCCCTACATGCCTCCTTGTAAAAATAAATAACAAGGAAGGTGTACGACTGAGATTAAATGAGACAATAAATGTGATAGATGGTGGAATAGATGATTTGAAGTCAAAAATACCATTAATTCATTCTTTTTTAGCGTTTGCAGTATAGACATATATATAACAAAATAAATGAATAGTTTTGAATTTGTGTTAAAGAAAAAAAAGATTATGATATATGAGATGCTATAGACAGCTAGGATTTATAAAATTTATCAAACTGACACAATCACTAATGATGCTTCCAATGATGCATCATCTATTGTATCATTGAAACAAGTAGCACTCTTACAAAACTCTTTCTGAAAATTATCTGTTTGGGTGATCATGTCAAAGGCCGTTCACTATTTTATATAGAGCTCTAGGAAACATGTTACAACACACATTTTTAGGATTATAAAAGAACTATTATGGAAATAAAACTCTAATTCCTACAAGTTAGAGATTGCCATGTTTGAGTTCTTATAGAAAGCAAAACCAAGCTTCCTAGTAATTATTTAAAAAAATAATAACTATATGTGTCCTAAAATCTAGAACACTGGAAAGAGAGGATAAAATTACTCGTATAGATAGAGTTCAGATCTCCTGTACCACTTGTGTATATCATTGGAGTATCACTTTTCATCTCAACCATTAGTTAAGATGCAATAGTTGGGATGCAATGGTTGAAATGAAAAGTGGTACACCAATGATACACACAAGTGGTACAGGAGATCTGAGGTCGTATAGATATGAGTACAAATAAGTGATCAAATTTTGTTGATTGGGCAAAAAGTCAAAATGTTGAAAAGAGAAATTAGTAAACATGTTAAAAAGAGGGAGGGAGAAAAAAGTGAAATTAATGGACAAAGAAAGAGAGTGAAAAATAAGAAATAAATAACGTTTTTTTTTTTGAAAAAAACAAAGATCATACATTACGTAAAGCATGATTAACCAAAACAGTTACAAGATCACCCAAAAAAGAGGGAATAATAGACCAAAAACTAGGACTAGCATGGAAACGAGACTGCCTAGCTAACACATGAGCAGCTTCGTTTGTTTGTCTATGAACAAAAGATATTGAAAAATCTGAGGAAAGATCAAAATAAGAACGACACCTTTGAATAATAATACCAAACTCAGAAAGATCACAAGAAGAAATCTTGATGGCATCAAAAACTGGTTTGGCATCGATCTTAAAAATCATTCTCGAGTACCCAAGCAAATGGACCCAAGAGAGAGCTTCAAGAAGACACATACCTTCACCTTCTTTAACGCTAAAGCAGCCTGAAAAAATCTTCGAGCGAGCAGCAATAAATCGACTAAAATCGTCTCTAATGACCATACCTACACCCATAGACTTGATACCCTAAAAAAAGGCCCCATCCACATTGCACTTTAAAAATCTAGGTGGAGGTACACTCCAAACAACTTGCTGCGAACATAACGGTGAAAGGATGGAAAATTGATTTCACTGGGATGAAGCTGCTAGCCAATCAAATAGAAAGGAAAAGGTTGCTTGAATTATCGAAGAAGGAGAACAGACATTGTTTTGCCAAAACTTAGCATTTCTTTGCTTCCAAATTGCCCAAATAACCATGGCTCATTTACTTATATCCATACCACTTAAATTATGAAGACAAGCAAAGAACCAATCTGAAAATTCCATAGTGTTAGCTGCCTGCAAATCCACAAAATTTTAAAGCTTAGCTTGCCTCCAACACTCCCTAGCAAAAGGGCAATCCACAAAAGAATGCCATGTATGCTCCACATCTCTTCCACAAAGCACACACTCAACAGGCACATTAACACTTCGAGAGATAAGATTGATCTTGTTAGGAAAACACTCACGACACGCACGCTAGAGACAATATTTAACCTTAGAGGGAACCTTAATATTCCACAAAGCCCTCCAATCACCTTGCATGACTCTAAATGCGAAGTCCCCTCCTAAATCTATCACAAGACGATACCTCGACTTCACCGTGTAATCCCCTTTATTGCTGAAGTGCCAAATAATATGATCTGGTGCAGTACAAGTAACAAGAGGGATTTTAGTAATTTCATTCACATCTCTTGGAAACAACAACTCTTCAAGCAACTTTATGTCCTAACAACGAGTACCTGGGATGAATAAATCACAAACTCTCCAATCAGCCAGATCTTGATTAATGGTCGTTTCAAGGTAAAGATTTGAAGAGTCTCGAAGCCAAGGCTTATGCCAAATGTTAAATCTAGTACCTTCACCATTCCGCCATCTATAGCCTTTTTTAAGCAACACACGTGAAGCCCAAACGCTACGCCAAGTAAAACTTGGATTATGCCTAAGATTAGCATTCAAAAAATCCCCTCCAAGGTAATATTTAGCTTTGAAGATACGACTGATAGTAGCATCGAGTTTGGTAAGAAGCCGCCACTCCTGCTTCCCTAGCTTTGCCAAATTAAAGCCATAAAGGTCTTTAAAACCCAAACCACCAAACTCCTTTCTGATACAAAGCTTCTCCCATCGCATCCAGTTAATTCCTTTTGAATTATTATTGTTTCTACCCCATCAGAAAGAATTAATCATTCTTTGAATCGCATCAGACAAAGAGGAGGAAAAAAGAAAAATAGACATACAAAAAACTGGAATGGCTTGAGCAACAGACTTGATAAGAATTTCACGTCTAACTTTAAAAAGTGGTTTATTGTTCGAAGACTTAAGACAATGCCACAACATTTCTCTAAGAAAAGAAAAAATCTGCTGCTTGTTTCTCCCCACCAAAGAAGGCAAGCCTAAATAACTTCCAGTATCCAATGAAGCCGAAACACCTAGAATGGAAGAGATACGTTGTTGATGCATGGCTTGGACATTGGTACTAAAAAGAATCCCAGACTTGTTGAAATTAATCGCTTGGCCAGAGGTTCGTTCATACTTCTCCAAGATACCCTTCATAACAAGACATTCCTCCTCAGTAGCTTTAAAGAAGAAAATGCTATCGTCTGCAAACAGTAGATGACTCACTAAAGGAGCTCCCCGACACACCTTAACCCCATGCAGATTCCCTCTAGATTCAGCTTGGCGAATAAGCGAAGAAAGACCTTCCGCACACAAAATAAATAAATAAGGAGAAATGGGGTCACCTTGCCTCAACCCTCGAGAAGGAATAATAGGCCCCACTATTTGATCATTCACAACAAAGGAATACTTGACTGAAGTAACACACAACATCAAAAACTCTACACATTTAGAATCAAATCCCAGCTTCAGAAGGATAGGACGAAGATACTCCCAATCAATTCTATCGTAAGCCTTAGAGATATCAATCTCAAAAGCAACTACACCAACTTTCTCTTTCGTCTTTCTTTTCATACAATGAATAGTCTCAAATGTAACAAGAACATTATCTTGAATTGACCGTTCCGACACAAAAGCAGATTGCAAGTTAGAAATAATTCCAGGAAGAACCCTTTTAAGGCAATTTGCCAACACTTTAGAAACAATCTTATAAAGCACATTACACAAAGAAATTGGTCGTAAATCTTTAAGAGACGAGGGATTCTCACATTTAGGAATAAGGACCACGTTGGTATCATTGAGAGCTTCTGGAAAAGAAAGATTTTCTAACCAGCTGCAACATGTCTTGAATATATCCTCCCCAAAGAGATTCCAACATTTTTGATAAAATCCAGGGTTGAACCCGTCTGGACCTGGAGACTTGTCAGCATCCATTTGGAAAATAGCCTCTTTAAACTCAGTAATTTCAAATGACTTGAGAAGATTTTCATTATCCTCATCCAAGACACGGGGATGAATAACATCAATAACGGGGTCAATATCAGGAATGTCTGCCGTGAATAACTTCTGAAAATAATTCAGGATAAGCTCATTAAGTTGAACCTGGTCCTCCCTCCAAACACCATCTTCACCCTTCAGCCTTGAGATCTTATCCACACGTTTACGAGCAGAAGCAAAGGCATGAAAAAAACGTGTGTTCAGGTCGCCATCTTTGAGCCATAATTACTTAGCTCTTTGTCGCCAATAGTCCTCTTCTTGGGGAAGAGTTTTTGCAAGTTTGTCCTTAAGCTCCTTATACAGACCAGCAGATGTGAGATGATTATTTCTCCTAAGAACCTCAAGATTAGCCTTATGACGTCGAATAACCTTCCGAAAAATGCCATCTTTTTGTTTACCCCAAACATCGAGAGCCTTTGAGCAAAAATGAAGTCTATCCAGAAATTCGTGACTAGTGGAATTCAACCAAAAAATTTCCATAAATGCCTGAAAGTTAGGTTCCTGAAACCATCTATTTTCAAAACGAAACTGTCGTCGACGAGAAACTATCTCATGAATATCTGTTTCAAGAAGGATTGAAGAGTGATCTGAAACCGAAGCAATAAGATTTTTCAGTCTCGCACCTGGAAATAAAGCATGCCACGATGTCATTACGAATGCTCTATCAAGCCTTTCCTCAACAAAGGCATCTATTCCACATCCTCGTTCCCATGTGAGTGGGTATCCTCTAAGGTTTATCTCTTGAAACCTACGCTGTAAAATGGTTTCTCGGAATCCACTGAAAAGCCAAGCTAGATGTTGAACCCGGCCTCGTTTATCTTCGACCGACAAAAGGTCATTAAAATCACCTATACAGACCCAAGGAAGTGGAGAACGGTGTGCAAGAGAGCGAAGAAAATTCCATGATTCTCGTCTTCTGCTTTGTTCAGGAAAGCCATAAAACCCGGTACATCTCCAATTGCCATGAACATTATCCGACACAAAAACATCACTATTGTTTCTAGAGAAAGACGAAATTGAACATCTATTCGTCGTTCGCTAGAAAACACCTATATCTCCACCTCTCCTCAACCTGTCAACTGCAAAGCACGCTTCATACCCTATTCTTACTCTAACTTCCTCAATCTTTTAGAATGAGACAAAGTTTCAAAAAGAAAAATAATATCAGGTCCATGAAGACGGACCAAGTCACAAAGAGTCAGAATTGTACGAGGCTGGCCCAAACCCCTACAATTCCAGCTAAAAATAATCATGGTTCTGGGTAGGCCCGGAACCCAGAGCCTGCCGCTAAAAAATGATTCTTGGGTAATACAACTCATGAGCTAGACTGGGCCTCTTCACTGACCTGAGTTATATCGACATCCATGTCATTAAAAATAGGCCCAACATAATGTTTAACTTCCACACCACTAGCAGGCCCATTAGAGGTAGGCCCTCGACGTCTCTTACGTTCCTCAATTAACTCCAAATCAGTATCCTCCCGCTCGTTTTCCATAAATGAATGGGTGGATGTAACTCCTTTCAATCTTGAATTGCCTATCCCTAAATTTAAGGCATTTGACATAATCCCTTGCACCAAATTTGCTGATAAAGGATTAACATGCACCTTTTCATAATCTGCGAGAATATTGCGGCTGTTACCAAGCAAGAGAAAGATCAGTGTTACCATCAGAATTACTAGCTGTAGACACCCCAATTTCGTACCTCTGGCATGTAACATGACATAATAAAAAATAAAAAATAAAAAATAAAAGGATGTGTAAACAGTGAATTGCAGGGGGGAAAACTGCCAAAAATCAGAACGGAAAAGCCCCTGCGAGCTGCCCCAGGACCCCATGGCGCCGCCCATGGCCTCTTTGGGAGCCGCCCCCATTTCGATTGTGGGTGGCGCCCAATAGTGCCTCCTGCACTGTAGCCTTTTGTCTTCGGTGTAATTCTCCATGCGCGCGGTACAAGTCGTTAAAGCTCAGTGAATGAAACTTAACAACGAAGGAAGCCAATATTTTCGGCTATAAATAAAGGCATCCGACACTCAGAATTCACATACTTTCAACGCGCAATGAGTGATCGCTCTCTCAAGAAAACGCTGTGAGATTTATTCCTCTAGCCCCGAAGCTCCATCAAATCTCCTCCAAACACTAAAACCAACCGGCTAAAGTGAACCCTAGTTACCCTGCTAGGATTCCGCCCTATTCCACCGGTCCAAAAATCCCAAAAAGAGCAGTTGCCCTGCCCGAATCTAGACGCCAAATCAGCCAAAAACAAGCAGTTGCTCTGCCCAATTTCCGACGCCAGCAAACAAGCAAACAACATCAAGAAAAAAACAAGCAGTTGCTCTGCCCGGATCCTGAGGCCGAAAAACAACTTTCGGAGCAGTTACTCTGCCCGAATCCCCGCAGCAGCAAAACAACAAAACAACAGAAAAAAGACTTCATTTCTCAAAAGGACAGAGGAAGCACAACTAAAACCGCCTAGTGGGCTTAAGGCTAAGCATATCGGGTTCAGACACTCACGTTCCGGGAGGTAGGTTCTGTTCCTGTAGTTATTTATTATAATCTATAAATTAAATATAAATATCTAATTAAATTTTATTTCGATTTATACTTTAATGTAATAATAGTTATATTTCATTTTCGTTTAAATTAGTTTCTTTTCTGTCTTACCTTAAATGTAATAATTGTTATATTTTTCCTTCTATTTTAATTAGTTTATTTTATGTCTTTACTTTAATGTAAAGTAGTTGTATTTTTTTTGACAGTTTAATTAGTTTCTTTTCTGCTTATACGTGTAAATATAAATAAAGTTTGTTACTAGCATAGCTATTTTATTCTTAAAATAGCTTATACAATGTTGTAATTATTCTTTAAGTTGTATTATTCTAGTTGCAATTTTGTTTTCTTTTCTTTAATAAATGTAAAGTAATATCTTTTTAATTCATTTTTATATATATTAATGTTTTGTTCCGAGCCAAAGTGTATAAAATAAAACTAGCATATTGACAAACCCATTGTGAGACCGAAAGGGCGAGTTGGGTGCCTAATCCCTTCCTAACTCATAACTTAGCCCCCGAACCCATACGAATCTGGTTTATTATGGTTTTTTCTCTGTTTAACCATGAAATGGAGGTGGCAACTCTGTAACACATTTTTCGAGTCCACAAATGAGGCCGAGCGTATTCTACGCGCTTTGAAGTTTCGACACCACCCCGCTTTTCAGTGGCGCAGATCCGGTTAAAACCGGAGCACTCACAGTGGCGACTCTACTGGGGATGTTGTTTTTATTTTAAAGAAAATAAAAACGGAGGGCTAGACTCATTTTTCACAAAAAAAGAAGAAGAAAAAACAAGTTTTCTTTTGTTTTTGGCTAAATATGCTTATTATATTTGTTTAACAATTTAAATATTACATTTTTATATATTTGTATATATATTTGTGCAAATAGCCGAAAACTTGCAGCAGTTTCGTTCCAGGTACCGTTGCAAATATAAAAAAATATAGAAGTTCGGGTAGGATAACAAAAAAAAAACAAAAAAATTGGGGCTTATTATTGCTTTATTTTATTATCATTTTTCTGTTTGCTTTATTTATTCCGCACAAAATATGTAAATATTCTTTTATTCCGTCATTTTATTTTGGGGATTAGAACTAATATGTAATTAATAGGAACATATAGATTTCCTACTTTTCTTTCTATTTATTGATCTGAATGGTCGTTGTGCTTGCTCACACCGTCCTTTCAAGGACTCAAACTAATCAGCCGAAAAAATCCACAAAAAACAGAAAGACAGGCCATTTACTACTTTATTTACTGTTGTATATCTAAAAAAAGACTTTACTGCTTTTTAGATACCTCACACACGTGCACGCACGTAGAAATATTCCGAACTGCTACCTTACACCATAGCCAGCCTACCCCCTGCATCAGCCAACGTTAAATGCATGCAGATTCTCATGACACTTCATGGAACGATCGGTTTTTATATCTCTAAATTATTGACCAATCCCTGTTGCAAAAAAAAAAAAAAACAAAAAAAAGTATATATACATGAATAAAGATATGCACAGGGGCTGATCAATAATTTTTATGATATTCGACCTAGACCATTTGAATGGTGGATTCCAGAAAGATCATAGGCCCTTCACCTAAGATCAGTCCAATCTTGGGGAGTCGAAAGACAGGTGGAATACGAAGGTCTTATACTCTAGAGAAAGAATCCACTATTCCAGAAATAGTCCCGAGACTGTCAAAACAAAGCGAGTGCTTGTCCGATCAATCTTAGGAAAAAAATGATTAATAATAATAAAATAATAATAAAGGCACACTGTACTTGAACCCAAAAGCTCAAAACCTTCCCCACTGATACCTTCAACCCCTTTTCCTCAAAAACCTGGCCTGAGTTTGGAAAAGAAGAGATAGTACCGATCGGTTGATACGGGATACGCATTACGTGGGTCGATCGTAAAATATCGTGGTCGATCGTAAAGTATTAGAATCGCCTCGTAGAGTACAAATTTGGGCGTAATGGTCATTTAAAATGAATGCCTACAAGCTGGGTACCGAGGGCTCTGTGGTACGCCCGACTCGGCTATGCAGAAATGGTTAGATCAAAGTTTGGATGCACGGAATGATCGTATATTAAACCAGAAAGCAAACCTCATGCAAGGTCCAAGGCCCAGTGGTGAGAGAACCTCTTTCCCTGCAACCCCTCAAGAAGCATCTACTTCTCATGCTCCTCTAAACCAAAACCCTCAGCCAAATACTAACCTTCCACCAACCGCCAGCACCCCAATTACCAATTTCTCACCAAATACTTATTACCAAAATTTCAACCCTTTCTTGCCAAATCTACCATATCATTTTCCCAACACCCATATACCCCAAAATCCAAATGGCCTCCCATTTCCCATCACCAATCCCTTAAAAAATAACCGACATACGGACCCCAGAAGCTATACCCAGCCAGGACAAGGAACAACCTATCTACCTTTCAATAATCCTGGCCGTCAGGCAGAAACCGCCAACTACCTATCTCCTCAAAATTTCTATCAAATACCTCAACCAATCCCAGGAATAAACCCAATTGCCCCCAATCCCTCTAAAAAGTATGATGCTCAAAGTCATGAACAAAGGGGAATTTTCTACGCAGACATTAATGCTACAACCCTCAGTTGTATTGCCCCCAAAATTTAAAATGCCCGACATAGAAAAATTTGATAGGAATGGATGCCCTATCTCCAACTTAAAATCTTACTCTATCGCAATGCAGTCAAGGGGAGCTAGCTTCGAGGCTATAGCTTCCAATTTCCATCTAACCTTGGTAGGGGCTGCTAAACAATGACTTATGTTAGCAGATAACAGTACGATTGCTACTTGGGATCAAATGGCCGAAGAATTCCAAAAGAGATACAAAGACAACAGTAGCTCTGAAAATAAAAGGGAACTTGAGGCATGTACCCAAAAGGAAACTGAAACCTTTGCAGACTTTGCAACCATGTGGAAGAGAAAAGTTGCCCAGACTTTAGACAGAACTGATCCATCTGAATCAGCCCGGTTGTTTATGAAAAACCTCCAGCCAATTTATCTTGAGCACATGAGGTGTCTTCCCTACGGTGATTTCAATGCCATCATGGAAATATGAAATCGTATTGATAAAGAAATATGTACAGGGTCCCTAGAAATTGATACACCTCCAAGTTCATTCTGGTACTCTGAATCAGATGAAGAATCTACGGAAGAAGTCAACATTGTTGAAAGAATCCCAACTAAAAAGTACACTAATGTGTCATGGTCATATAAGACAGATAAGTCTGCCAATTCTGTTGAGAAAACAGTGATACTAACAGAAGCTGCATATGACCTTACATAAGAAACATAAGGCATTACAATGAATTGCATTCTCCAATGTCACTGATATTACAAGGGTTAATAGCACAAAAAGTCCTTAAGCCACATGAAAACTACAAACCTCCAAACTCATTACCCGCCAAATGGAGCCACAACAAGTAATGTGAATACCACCAATCCAGTGGTCATATCACCGACAAATGCTTCTCACTCAAGAATGATATCTAAGACCTTATCGATGATACAATCATTAAGAAGCCACCCCCATGATTGATTCTGATAAAAAGTAATCAAGCATCGCCCAAGGAACAACATTGAGAAAGAATTTGGATAGGGCAGAACGTTAGTACAAGAAGTTATTGGCCACTCATGGAAAGACAAATGAAGACTTTTTAGACTCATAGAACTCTAGAATACCCTTTTGTATACACCTCCAAAACCCTTTTTTCCTTTTAACCTCCTTTCACCTAGTAAAATCTTCAGGAGGCAACTTTTTTCAACTCAACATCGGTTTTCGTAGCCCTGGCATATAACATGACATGAAATATCAAGACATGTTGAAAAGCTAACAAATGCCAAGTTACAGGGTTTAGAATGCCAAAAAAATGAGGATGCGTAAACAGTGAATTGCAGGGGGGCAAAGTGCCAAAAATCAGAACGGAAAAGCCCTTGGGAGCTGCCCCAGGACCCCCTGGCGCCGCCCATGGCCTCTTTGGGAGCCGCCCCCACTTCCATTGTGGGTGACGCCCAATAGTGCCTCCTGCATTGCAGCCTTTTGTTTTCGGTGCAATTCTCCAAGCGCGCGGTACAAACCGTTAAAGCTCAGTGAATGAAACTTAACAACGAAGGAAGCCAGGATTTTCGGCTATAAATAAAGGCATCCGGCACTCAGAATTCGCATACTTTCATCGCGCAGTGAGTGATCGCTCTCCCGAGAGAACGCTATGAGATTTATTCTTCTAGCCCCGAAGCTTCGCCAAATCTCCCCCAAACACTAAAACCAGCCGGCCAAAGTGAACTCTAGTTACCCTGCTAGGATTCCGCCCCATTCTATCGGTCCAAAAATCTCAAAAAGAGCAGTTGCTCTGCCCGTATCCAGACGCCAAATCAGTAAAAAAGAAGCAGTTGCTCTGCCCGATTTCCGATGCCAGCAAGCAAGCAAACAACACCATAAAAAAAACAAGCAGTTGCTCCACCCGGATCTCGAGACCGAAAAACAACTTTCGGAGCAGTCATTCTGCCCGAATCCCCGCAACTTCAAAACAGCAAAACAACATAAAAAAGACTTCCTTTCTCAAAATGACATGTGAAGCACATCTAAAACCACCTAGTGGGCTTAAGCCCATGCATAGCGGGTTCAGACACTCACGTTCCGGGAGGTATGTTCTGTTCCCGTAGTTATCTATTATAATCTATAAATTAAATATAAATATCTAATTAAATTTTATTTCGGTTTATACTTTAATATAATAATAGTTATATTTCATTTTCGTTTAAATTAGTTTCTTTTCTTTCTTACCTTAAATGTAATAATGGTTATATTTTTCCTTCTATTTTAATTAGTTTATTTTATGTATTTACTTTAATGTAAAGTAGTTTTTTGTTTTGACTGTTTAATTAGTTTCTTTTTGTTTATACGTGTAAATATAAATAAAGTTTGTTACTAGCATAGCTATTTTATTCTTAAAATAACTTATAAAATGTTGTATTTATTCTTTAAGTTGTATTATTCTAGTTGTAATTTTGTTTTATTTTCTTTAATAAATGTAAAGTAATCTCTTTTTAATTCATTTATATATATATATATATATATATATATATTAATGTTTTTTCTTCCGAGCCAAAGTGTATAAAATAAAACGAGCATATTGGCAAACCCATTGTGAGACCGAAAGGGTGAGTTGGGTGCCTAATCCCTTCCTTATTCATAACTTAGCCCTCGAACTCATACAAATCTGGTTTATTTTGATTTTTCTCTGTTTAACCATAAAATAGAGATGACGACTCTGTAACATATTTTTCGAGTCCACAAATGAGATCAAACGTATTCCACGCGCTTCGATGTTTCGACACTACTCTGCCTTTCAGTAACGCGGATCCGTTTAAAAACGGGGCACTCACACTAGTTGGGAGTCCTTCCAAAACCAATTCATCCTCTTCATCGTGAGATAAAGAGAGATCTTGAAATCTATCGATCATGTTCTAAACCTAACAAAACAGACTAAAGCCACGGTCAGGAAAAGAGAGAGAAGTGTATTGAAAAAGATCTCATCAAGGAGAGAAAAACATAACTCTCAACAAGGAGAGAAGAACTTTTAGAGCTAACCTAGAGCAGCACTTATGGGGCAACTTAGAGACCATAAATAACGTTTGTTTTAGCCTTTAGGCTGGGGAAAAAAAACATAATGTATCAGCAATAATTGTTATTTTGGTGATAGTTGTAGATTGAAACTTATGGTCCATTTAGATGCATTGATTTTGAATTCAATAAACATTCAAATTCTATAAAATTTAAATAACTTAAAATTTGTTTTTAAAATCATAGCAATTTCATTGTTTGGATAATGTTTGGAATTCGATTATAATTCACATTATACTTAAAATAAGAGTTCAATAATAAGTTAAGTATCTAGTTTAGTCTAGTGGTATATGGTTGTTTCTTATTATGAATGGCAAAATTCAAACTTTGCTAACAACAAAATTATAAAAAATTTACATTTTAAAAAATAACATATAATGGCAGTGGTTAATGGCGAAGGTAGTTAGAAGCGGCAGCGGTGGTCGGAGGTGATGGTTGAAAGTTATTGTGGTGGTGGTAAAAGGAATGTGCATTGTTACTATATAATAATTGATCAAAATTTAGAATTTAAATTATATAAATTTAGGATTGAGATTAGTTTTATAGAATTGAGTTATTTAGAATTTCAACTCAAATTTTACTTATCTTCTCAAACAATGGAATTGATTTTGAAGTCCCAAATTCCAATTTTAAATTATGAAATTGGGGTATCCAAACATACCCGTAAATAACTTGTGAGTTGCTGAAAACTAGAATATAGATGACTTATTTAACGGTGAGTACTGGTCGGATCACACCTAGACAACGCGCGATTAAAATGAAAGTTGAAAATTTATAACCCTACTCCTTTACTATCTGCATATTTTACCGTATCGTTACGATGTGAAAACGTTTAACGAAATTACTTTTGTTAAATGACCATAAATATAATGTCATGTCAGAACAAATTTTTTAACAGAAACATGTGAACAACAGCTGATGGTTAAAGGTCTATGCAAGTTCCAACGTAGTCACTTTTACACTGGACCTACCTTGAACAGAAAAATCTTCCAAGCAACTGCAAAATTCAGTCCGTAACTCTGTCTCTGTATGCAACCATACCATTTTTAAATTTTTTTCCTTTCATTTTCGGGAAATACAAGTACCTCGCTACGCAATTAGAGCACAAATTTTGTTAATATATTAAAATTAATATTTATTGTTTTATTTATGATCAAATAAGATAGATAATATTATAATTTAGGGCTCAATTTCACATCGATACATTGGTTATTATTCATGAGTATCAAATGATCATCTCCAACCATAGGTATCAAAATAAAGGATATTAAAATTAGGTGAGGTACTAAGGGAAGTATCAAATTTGGTACCTTCCTTATTACCACACCTAATTTTGATACATTTTATTTCAACCATTGGAGAACCTAATACTTTTATATAGGTATTAAAATTTGGTTTTGACACCTACCATTGAACTTGTCCTCATGTACTTCACATAATAATAAAAGAACCGATACGTCTAGTGTAATATCATTTTATGGAAGCTTAATTCGTAAAATATAACTTTAATTTTTTACAATTCAACCTATTAATATATGATAAATCGGATCAAAATATCCGTTATATATAAGACTGTCTTATTTTTTTTAGCTAAAAGAACATATTCTATTGATTAATTAGTAGACTAGTTAGTAGCTATTAGTTTCAAAGTAATACTTCACTACATGAAGAGCTATTTCACCGACGCTACCAATAGTAGTAGTATTATTTATAATATACTTTGGGTGTTATACGCCATAGGGAGTACGATTTTATGTTACTTGTACACGTTATTTTCTTAAATTGTACTTCCGCAATTTCTAAAATAAGTAAATTTTTCTACATACACTGTCGGTTTGTTCTTTTTGACCTAAATTATTCTTCAATTGGATCACCAAACAATTAGAGAAAACTTAAAACATATATCATAAAGTTTGTAAAAAAAATATTTTTGAAGTTTTTAATGCTATATTATTTGAAGAACAATTTGATTGGCCTAAAAAGAACATTAATTTATATATATATATATATATATATATATAATAAAGTAACAGTGAAATTCGTGAGTTGAACCGTGAGAAGAATATGATTTCATTTACAAATTAAGATTCGTAAAACGATTTTACAGAAGAGCTACTCATTGTTTAATTGGTGCCCTTTTAAAAAAAAAAATAGAATGGACGGCCACGGGCTGTATGTAACTAGTTTGCTTTGTTAAAACATACCACGTCAACATGGCGTCATGCCTGAGTAGTGAATACCAATATTTCCTTAACAATGACAATGGAAGGTAAGGATAAGCCTGGGCCCTGGGCAGAGTAGATGGGGTGAATTTGGTAATTAAAACGAATACCAGGACTAATTTGTGTAATTTTAAAACAGAAAACGGTTTTAGGCGCTAACTGATTTTTACCGGCAACCATTTATTGCAAATATTAACACTCACACACAACAAATGGGAGACGCGAGAGAGAGAGAGAGAGAGAGAGGCGGCTGGGGAAGAAGCAAAAACTTTCTGGATTAACCAAAGCATAAACTGTACGGATTAGGAAGCCATAATTTACTGCCAACCTCTATGTGTCTATATAAAGCCTTCATTATCCTTGTTTCTTAGGCACTCTCTCTCTCTCTCTTTCTCTCTCACACACACACACACACACTTCTCATTAGTGGCCACTTGTAATTGTTGAAGGAATCTTTGTTTTTTGTTCTTAAGGAGAAATTTTTGGGCGTTTCAATCAATTTCCGGTTTCAGTTCATTGAAGAAGAGATGGCGGTTACTAGTACCCTGCATACCGTATTTGGGATTTTTGGTGGGGTTTCCAACTTCCAAGTATTTTGTGTAATTTGGGTATTTGGGATTTGTTTTAGGTTATTGGTGTGTTATGTTAATCCTTTTGTTTTGTTGCTTTGATGAAACAGGGGATGTTACTGGTTTGTTCCTCTTCCTGGCACCCATGTAAGCTTCTCGAGAAATTATCTCGCTCTCTCTCTCTCTCTCTCACACACACACACTCACACTCACACTTCTTTAATGGTCACATTTCGTAATTAAGTTCAACTTCAATCTCATTCTAACTTCATGATACTTGTTTAGAAACGCCATAGTTGGAATGCTAACGTGTGTGTGTGTGAAGATTTTAATATTTCAACAAATGAATGATAATTGCCGCTACCCAAATGAACAAGAATTTATACTGTATTAAAAGTAACTGTTATTGGTGAATGTTAGGATCACATTCAGGAGAATCGTTATGAAGAAGTCAACCGAACAGTTCTCAGGGATTCCATATATCATGACCTTGCTCAACTGCCTCCTTTCTGCTTGGTACTTAATTTCTCAGTCACCCAAAATCTTAATGTTTTTTTCTAGTTTAATTGAAGATTGGGAAATTAGGCTAATTTACGATTGGGAATCTGGTTTAGGTATGGTCTGCCCTTCATCTCGAAAAACAACACACTAGTATCAGTGATCAATGGGGCTGGAGCAGGAATTGAGGTAGTTTATGTGTTGATCTTCCTCATATATGCACCCAAGAGAGAAAAGGGAAAGATTCTTGGCCTTCTCACATTTGTCCTTACCGTCTTTGCGGCGGTAGCCTTTGTTTCTGTCTTTGCTCTCCATGGCAAGACTAGGAGGATTTTCTGTGGTTTCGCGGCTGCTGTTTTCTCCATTATCATGTACGGCTCGCCTCTATCTGTTATGGTAATGCAGCTCTTAATCACTACCACTGTTCTGTTCTTTATTTGTATGCATTTTGATAAAGTTGCTTGATTGTATTCAGTTATGATGATAATTGAATGAATCTTATAATGTGAAAACTGCAGAGACTGGTGATTAAAACAAAGAGTGTGGAATACATGCCATTCTTCCTATCCCTCTTTGTGTTCCTCTGTGGTACTTCCTGGTTTGTCTTTGGTTTGCTTGGAAACGATCCATTTGTCTACGTAACTTCTCTTGCTATATTTTTTCCATTCCATTCCATTCAATTTGAACGCAACTTGAAAAGCATGAATAGTTATCCATTTGAATCGATGTGCAGGTTAACAACGGGTTTGGGAGTTTGTTAGGGGCGTTGCAGCTGATCCTGTACGCTATTTACTGTGGCAACAAGGGGGAGGGTCAAACTAAGAAACCAAGTACCACTATTGATGATGCTTCCTCATCAGCCATGGAGATGGGCATCAATGGCAAGCCTCAGCAACATCAGAAGCAAACCGACACCAAAAGTGGACACGTCTAAACAGGCTTCATCTACCACGGCTCTTTTTGTGATCTTTTCTTGGGTGTAGTCAGTACTCAGTAGTGAGATTTCTCTCCAGAATTTGGGGTGGGTTCTTATGATGTTGTGCCTCACTTCCTTTTGTCATTTTTGGACTCATTAATGTCACTGTTTGGTCTAATGTTCGATATGCAAAGTTGCAAACAAACAAAAGTAGGATTGTGCGGTGCGGTGCGGTGAATTTTGTGTCTCTCTGTTTTTTGGGCTTTCTTAGAACAGCCCAATTCTTATTGACTTATTATCCTCTCTCCATCCAAGTTAAATATTTAAAATTAGGTTTAATAAATAATAAATAATTTGGTCCCTCAACTTAACAATTGTTCCTGTTTGTGTTTCTATATTTGAACTCTTCCTGCTATGATATCTAAATTCTGTCAGTTGAGATGTTAAAAATTGTATGAAATGTCTCAAATACCCTCACTAAATGCTAAGTGATTCTATGTTGGAATTAGATGCTAAGTTAGATTTTTTTTTTTCAAAACTAAGGAAAATTATTCACCACTCTCTTTCTCTCTTTTAAAAAGGTTTAAACTTTTTTTGATCTTTTCTCTCTCTTCTCGCTGCTCTCTCTCTCTCTCTTTCTTACTGGATGTTAATAATGGACCGTGGATGTGGGATGTGAGAAGGTAAACTATATTTGATGATGGTAAGAATTGGGTTGGGTTTGAATCAATGGTTTATGGCTTGAAATCAAACTCTTTCAAACTGAATTGTGATGCCTCAGTATGTTACACAAATTGTAATCATGCACCGCGATGCACAAGTTAGCATCACAATTTATATATTCATGCATCGTACTTCAAAATCATGCATCACAATTAAATTTGTGCATCACGATGCACGATTTTGTGCCTCGCAATACTTTAACTGAACCTTTTGCGTACGCGTGCTCGGTTCATTAAAGATATGGTCGTTCTTTTGCCATAAAGTGGCTTTTTTCGCTTTAAAAAATATTGTGGTGTTTTTCGATTGAGTAATGATAGGGGGACCACCTGTAAGTGCCCCGATTTTCGGCCTTTCCTCTGCTATCGAGAAGCGGGTGGTTTTAAAATCTTTTAAAGCGTATGAGAATACGTCCGACCTCATTTGTGGACTTAAAATGTGATCAATAGAGTCACCATCTTTATGTTAAAGAAAACAAAGAAAAACCAACAGTAGCCAGATTTGTAAAAAGGTTCGGAGGCTAATTTACGAGGTGGGAGGGGGTTAGACACCCAACTCACCCTTTCGGTCTCAAAACAAGTTTTTTTTATAGCTAAATATGTTTTTTAAAATTTATTTAACAATTGAAATAAAGCATTTCAAATATATATTTGTATATATATAAGGAAATAATTACAAACTTACAGCAGCCTCTTTTCTGGAGTTACAAATACATTTATAAAATTTTGACCATAATAATAGCTCTTTTTAGTGCTATTTTCTATAGAATTTCGGGTAGCACAACTGCTTATTTCGTTTACATATGACTATTTAAATAACACTTTTATATATAAAAACTTTAATAGACCTACTCTTGAAGTGTGGGTTTTATCCCGTACCAAGCTTATTACTGGTAGGACATAGGGTGTGCTCGCTCTGACCTTTAGGTAGAGGGAGTCTTTTGACTGATTTTGGGCAGCATGGCTGCTCTGTTTCGTTGCTTTTTGCCTAGGGATCCGGGCGGCACAACTGCTTGCTTTGACTGTATTTGTTGGTTGGCTGGCGTCGGAAATCGTGCAAAGCAACTACTTGTTTTTTTGCTGATTTGACGTTTGGATTCGGGTAGGGCAACTATTTTTTTTGGATTTTTCGAACCAGTGGAATAGGGTGGAATCCTAGCAGGGCAACTAGGCTTCACTTTGGCTAGAGGGTTTTAGTGTTTGGGGGAGATTTGACAGAGTTTCGGGGCTAGAAGGGAAATAACCTCGACGTTCTCTCGGGAGAGTTTTTACAAACTTCGTGGTGAAATTGTGTGAATTTTCAGTGCCGGATGCCTTGATTTATAGGTGAGAATCCTGGCTTTCTTCGTGATTAAGTATCATCCACTAAGCTTTAATGGCTTGTACCGTGCACTGAGAGAGTTGCACCTTAGGCAAAAGGCTACAGTGCAGGAGGCTTTGTGGGGGAAGCCCACAGAGGACTTGGGAGCGGCTCCCTAGGGGGCTGTGGGCAGCGCCCACAACTTTCTTTCTTTCAATTCTTGGTACCTTGGCCCCCTGCAATTCATTGTTCATGCATCCTACTTTTTCTTTTGCATTTTCAACCCTGTAACTTGACATTCGTTAGTCCTTTTAACAGGTCTTGATATCTTATGTCATGTCACATACCAGGGGTATGAAATTTGAGTATCTACAGAGCCCCTCAACAATGGAGTTTACGAGTAAACCGAAACTTACCAAGTAACCGAACATCGTTGATAAGAAATTGAACCCAAATTTCGTGAAAATTATAATGGGGAGGAATACAATATGTAGCAGTTTATGATGCAACAGTTTAGGATGCAGTTGTTCCAATCTCACATACCCTAGACAATTTTAGTTGGTTATAGTTGGTCATCGTTGGTTTTTAGAGCAGATATGCAACTGAAGTGCTCTGATGGTCATGTCTACTAAGTAGGCTGCCTACGTATCCCTTTCTCAGGAATTAGACCAAATGTAGTTCGGTTTCAGCAGACAAGCAAATACCAGCAATGGGTGGGATAGATGGTGCGTTTTGCCTAGCATAGGCAAAACTAGTGGGATTCGGATGTGTTTCGCCCAGCATAGGCAAAACTTGGTGGGATTCTAATGCGTTTCGCCCAACATAGGCAAAACTTGTGGGATTCAGATGCATTTCGCCCAGCATAGGCAAAACTGGTGCAACCTCTAAAATGTATTTTCCTCATAATATGGAAATTTATGCAACTTCTAAACTACGTCTTCCCCCAGAAAAGGGAAAGTTGATGCAATTCTAAAATGAATAGGGAAAGTGAAACGCGTTTCCCCCAGAATAGGAAAAACTATGCAATTTTAAAAACGCGCTTCCCCCAGCATATGGAAAGTGATGCAATATTTTTTTTAAACGCGTTTCCCCCAGAATAGGAAAAACTATGCAATTTAAAAAATGCGCTTCCCCAAGTATAGGAAAACGATGAGATTCTTAAATGTATCTTCCCCCAGCATATGGAAAGTGTTGAGATTTTAAAACGTGCTTCTCCTAGCAAAGAAAAAACGATGGTGCTTTTCAAAAAGCGCTTAACCTAGAATAGGGAAAGCGATGCGTTTTTTTTTAAAAATGAGTTTCCCTCAGAATAGGGAGAAAAATATTTTTTGAAACGAGCTTTTCCTAGCAAAGGAAAAGCGATGCTTCTTTTAAAAAATGCGCTTAACCCAGAATAGGAAAAGTGATGTGATTTTTTTAAAAATGAATTTCCCCTAGAATAGGAAAAGAAATGTTGTTTTCAAAATGGACTTTTCCCAGCAAAGGAAAAGTGATGTTGCTTTTCAAAAAAGTGCTTAACCCAGAATAGGAAAAGCGATATGCGATTTTTTTAAAATGAATTTCCCCATAATAGGGAAAGAAATGTTGTTTTCAAAATGAGCTTTTCCCAGCAAATGAAAAGTGATGTTGCTTTTCAAAAAAAAAAAAAAAAGAAGCTTAACCCAGAATAGGAAAAGCGATGCGATTTTTTAAAATTAGTTTCCCTCAGAATAGGGAGAGAAGTATTTTTTGAAACAAGCTTTTCCCAGTAAAGGAAAAGTGATGTTGCTTATGTTTATAAAATGCAGGGACGATGATAATATCAGTAATATGTAGGAAAAGTTTCGAGATCAGATATAGTGGCGCGAAACAATGTCGTTGAATTACTTATTTCATTATTTTACAATTTAGTTTATATGTAAACACTAGTTAATAGTACATGTGCATGATTGACTTTTTAAGCAGAACTAATTATTAAAAAAAAATTATAAACACATTGTACTTCTTGGCTAGTGAGCGAAAAGGCTGAGGTTGTAGCTTTGTTGGGGTTCACTCGAAGCTTTGGCCACAATCGTAAGAGGTGTGACGTATATATATTGTTTGGTTTCTGGTATCCGGTGGGATTTCTCAGTGAAGAAATTTAATTGAGGTCTCCCGTTTCTTTTTCTTGACTTGGTAACAAAATATCATGGCTTTCGGCAAAGAAAGTAAGGAAGGGTTTCAAATACTGGGTCCATAGGACGAGATAACACGGCGGTCAAGCAGCAAGATCTGATAGAACTTTAGAGAAATCGGTACGATGCCCAAAACGAAACAAATAGTCCAACCTTGTAAGTGAGGTTCCCAACCTCTGATATCCTGGACAAAAACTGGTAGACAACCAGTCCGACATCAAAAGGAAGGTAGGGGCAAAGTGTATCTGAAATAAATCCACCCAACTTGCAGAAATCACGAGAGACCCTATAGTAGTGTACCAACTCTGAAATATGTTATGTGTGATAACCTTGGATTCAGATTTAAGCATAATAAGTGATCATGTCATCCAATCCTAAGAAGTCTTTGCGCAATAAGGGCGAGGCAAAACTTTCTCGGTCGATATGTGTTTCCAAAATGCCTTCTCTTTATATTAAGTTCAAGAATAACTTTTCTTATCTTGCTTGTAGTGGGACTAAAAATTTCAATGATTTCCTAACCGAAGTAACTTTTGTTATGACCAACAATTCATGGCTCGTGGAACATGAGAAAGGCGACTGCATGGACAAGACTCGTGAGTTCGGTGGAAAAGCCCCAGGGTGACTCAATCAACAAATTCTTCAAGATGGGATAGAAAAGCCCCTAGCAGACTCAAACGACACATTCTTATGGATATGAATGGAGAATAACCCCAGAAGTGGGTGGAGGGAAAGCCTCTAGGTGTACTTTGTTTTTTTTTTTTTAGAGAAAAGCAAAGGCATAGGATATGAAGGATGACTCTAATGAACAAGAAAGAGATTCGAGATTCAGAGTTCACTTTATTACCGAGTATCATTGGATTGGTGGGTTATGGACCCTACTTGGTAATTATCTTTTGATATTTTTATGTGTTTTAACAAGGAGTTTCATCTTTGTCTCGAGATCACGTTATAACCGATTGAAGCAGAGTTGTTGATCGCAACTAGATCAAGGTGTACTGTTTAAATATTTGGGGATGGATTGGTTTTGAGGTCTCTAGTTAGAAGGTCTTTTACGGAGTTGGTTTATGTAAAAAAAAAAAACAATCAACAATTGATCGTTGATTGGGTTTTTAGGTTGTGGGTTCTAGATGGACAATTGGTTTTTGGTTTTGAGAATGGTTGGCTTTGACTTTGGGTATAGCTTGGGCTTTGGGTATGGTGGACCTCTTTTTTTCTTCGATCTACATCTAAAAAGTGTATGTATTGATTTCCACAAGAAGCCCCAAATTAGTTTGTGTAAGGGAGAGATGGACAAATAATGGACTTGCTCAAGAGAGATTTTTTTCTTTTTTTTCTTTTTTTCAGAGCATCATAATAGCCGTTGAGGAATGTCCTCTCTCCTTTTGGGCAAAAGGATAATCATTATTGGTGGATATAAAAAAGCGACACATCCTCGATTTTGGAAAGTTGGATCATGCGGATAGTTGTTTGGCTGGGGATATTGGAAGGTCTTAGTTTCGGTAGAGATTTTGGCATATGGTGGACTTAAAAGGGTGTCAGGTTTTTTGAGGGGTTTTGGTGTATGGTGGGAAGCCTTGGTATGTTACTAACAACTCAGCCGCAAATGGTTGAAGGTGATTCCAGTCAAGACGACTTGGCTACTTTGGATTTCATGTGTTCTTAATAGTTTGCAAGTCCATATCTTCTGGATGACTCATTATTAACTCATGTAGATTTAGGCATTTTTAAGTGAGTTAATTTATCATATTTGAGAAGAAAACCTGTCCAGGGATACTTAGAAATATGTGACCTGAAAAGAAAAAAAAGATATATATGGAAAATTTACGAAAACCGATGCTGAGTTGATTTTAGAAAAAGTAAAAAGTTACTTTCTGAAGATTATATTTGGCAAGAGGAGGTTCAAAGGTAAAAGGGTTTTTGGAGGTGTATACAAAAGGGTATTCCAGGATTCTACGAGTCTTAAAGTCTTCCATTGTCCTTCCCTGAGTGACCAACAACTTCTTGTACTAACGTTCTGCCCTATCCAAAAAAAAAAAAAATCAACGTTGTTCCTCGGGCAATGCTTGATCACTTTTAATCAGAATCAATCATGTTGACTTGCGTATTGTGTGGCAATGGGTGCGGCTTCTCAATGATTTTATCATTGATAAGGTCTTAGATAGTGTTCCTGAGTGAGAAGCATTTGTCGGTGATATGACCATTGAATTAGTGGTATTTACAGTACTTGTTGTGGCTCCATTTGGCGGGTAATGGGCCTGGAGGTTTATGGTTCTCAAGTGGCTTAAGGACTTTTTGTGCTATTAACCCTTGTAGTATCATTGACATTGGAGCATGTAGTTCATCATAATGTCGCTTGTTGTGAGGACCTTTTGTATGCCTGCTGGTAATGATGTCCTCTAACAACATTTATAGATTCATCTTCTCCATAAGACCAAGGTACATTACTGTACTTATTAGTTGAAATTCTTTCAACAACGTTGATTTCTTCTGTATATGCTCCTCCGATTGAGAGTAGCAGAATAAACTTGGAGGTGTATCAATTTCTAGGAACCATGTACGTATTTCTTCCTCAATACGATTTCATATTTCAACAATGGCATTGAAATCACCGTAGGGAAGATACCTCATGCATTCAAGATAAATTGGCTGGAGGTTTTTTATAAATAACCGGGCAGATTCAGATGGATCAGGTCTGTCTAAAGTTTGGGCAACTTTCTTCTTCCATTTGGCTGCAAAGTTTGCAAAGGTTTCTTTTACCTTTTGGGTGCATGCCTCAAGTTCCCTTTTATTCTTAGAGCTACTATTGTCTTTGTATCTCTTTTGGAATTCCTTAGCTATTTGATCCCAAGTAGCGACCATAATGTTATATGCTAACATGAGCCATTGCTTAGCATCCCCTACCAAGGTTAGATGGAGATTGGAAGCTATAGCCTCGAAGTTAGCTCCCTTTGACTGGATAGCGGTAGAGTGAGATTTTAAGTGGGAGATAAGGTATCCAGTCCCATCAAATTTCTCTATGTCATGCATTTTGAATTTTAAGGGCAACATAGTTGAGGGTTGTAGCATTAATGCCCGCGTAGAAAATTTCCCTTTGTTCAAGACCTTGAGCATCATTCCTTTAAGGTTCTCCATATCTGCCTCTATTTTTGTGGGAGGTGGTGCTGGAATATGATATATATTTGAGGGATTGAGGGCAACTTGGTTCATTTCTGGGATTGGAGGCATTTGGTAAGGATTTTGAGGAGGTAGGATATTTGCAGCTTTTGCCTGACGACCAAAATCATTGATTGGTAGATAAGTCTTGTCCTGGCTGGGCATAGTTTCTAGGGTCCATATGTGGGTTGTGTTGGAGTGGATTAGTGATGGGAAAAGGGAGGCCACTTGGATTTTAGGGTATATTGGTGTTTGGGAAAGGATATGATAAGTTTGATAGGAAAGGGTTGAAATTTTGGTAATACGTATTTGGTGAGAAATTGATGATTGGGGTGTTGGTGGTTGGTGGAAGGTTAGTGTTTGGTTGAGGGTTTAGGTTTAGAGGAGTATGAGAAGTAGATGTTTCTTAAGGGGTTACAGGGAAAGCGATTCCCTCAACATTGGGTCTTGGACTTTGCATGAGGTTTGTGATATGGCCAAATAGGCGATCAATGTGTGCACCTAAACTCTAGTCTAACCACTGCTGCATAGCCGGAGTAGGAGTGTATCCTGGAGCCCCTATATCAATACCCACAGTAGACTGTTTATTCTCGGCGGCCTTTCTGCCCAAATCTATATATACCCTCTGAACTGATTCTGATTCTCTCTGATCTGACCTTGTGCATGTATCCTGTATCAAACGACCGGTGCTATCTTTTCCTTTCCAAACTCGGGTCAGGTTCCTGAGGAAAAAGGTTGAAGGTATCAGAAGGGAAGGTTCCAGGCTTTTTTTGTTTTGAGTACAATGTGTCTTTATTATTTTATTATTATTCATTTTTCCTAAGATTGATCGGACAAGCACCTACTTCGTTTTGACAGTCTCGGGACTCTTCCTGGAATAATGAATTCTTTCTCCAGAGTATAGAACCTTCGTATTCCACCTGCCTTTCGACTTCCCAAGATTGGACTGATCTCAGGCGAATGGTCTATACTCTTTCTAGAATCCATCATTCGAATGGTCTAAGACAAATACCATAAAAGTTATTAGTCAGTCCCTGTGCATATTTATTTATGTATATTTTTGCAACAGAGATTGGTCAATAATTTAGAGATATAAAAATCGATCGGTCCATGAAGTATCCTGAAAAACTATATGCTTTTAACGTTGGCTAATGCAGGGGGTAGGTTGGCTTTTGGTGTAAGGGTAGCAGTTCGGAATATTTCTACGTGCGTGCACGTGTGTGAATTATCTAAAAACAGTAAAGTCTCTTTTTTCAGATATAAAGCAGTAAATGACCCGTCATTCTGTTCATTTGTTGATTTTCTTAGTTAATTAGTTTAAATCCTCGAAGGGACAGCGCGAGCGAGCGTGACGGTCATTCAGATCAATAAATAGAAAGAAAAGCGGGAAATCTATTTGTTCCAATTAAATACATTTGGTCATAATTCCCAAAATAAAATGACAGAATAAAATAATATTTTCCAGGAAAAAGAAATAAATCAGAGTAAAATAAAGTAAAGCGATAATATGTCTTCTCTTTTTTTTTTGTTAACCTACCCGAAATTTTATATTTTTATCTTTATTCGCAAGCATCTGAATGAGGTCTGCCGCAAGATTTCACGTTATATGCACACAAACACAAAAAAAAATATATATATATATATATATATATACAATATTTAAACTGTTAAATAAATATAAGCATATTTAGCAAAAGACAAAATAAAAACTTGTTTTTTTTTTGTTTGAAATGAGTCTAGCCCTCTATTTTTATTTTATTAAAAATAAAAACAATATCTCCAGCAGAGTCGCCACTATGAGTGCCCTGATTTTCGATCTTTCCCCCGCTACCGAGAAGCGGGTGGTTTTAAAATCTTTTAAAGCTCGTGGGAATACGCTCGGGCTCATTTGTGGACTCAAAATGTGATCAATAGAGTTGCTGATGAGTTCATAATTTTACATATTTTTCCCCATGTTTATTCCCAATTTATATGATTTTCATATTTATTTTGTCCAAAGAATTGCATTTATTGTGATTTTATTGTGTTTAAGGTACTTGGGCATGAATTCAAGCTTTAAAGGATCAATTCATAGCAAATTGGGAAGATTCAAATCAATTCTTGAAGTTTGAAGACATTTGATCAAGGTCCGTTAGCTTTCCGTTAAGCATTTGTAAAGCAGGGGACTAAATTGATAGAAGAAAAGGGCTAACGGATGCTAACGGATGTTAAAGGAAGAGCTAGCGAGCTAACGGAGGCTGACTGGACCAACATTGGACTTAAATGCAAAGCCTGTAGAGGGAAGGCCTTCGACAGCCTTTCTTAAAACGCTAGGGGCAACTGAGTAACTTCCTGAAGTCAAGGGGAGGCCGACGCCTTTTCTTGGAATTTAGTCATCCTAGCGTTGTCGGCCCCTCATCGTGGCCGCCTCTCCTCCGGACCCAAATAACTAGGCCTATCCTGGGGGTTGCCCACCTCCTGCCGTGACCCATCCCCTTATTTCTTCTCCATTTTACCCCCAAATCTCCCTTGTTCTCCCTTTTGCCCCTCCTTAGCTTGGGCATTACTCTTTACTCTTGGTGGGAAATTATACAGATCAGTTTTTGGAGAGAAGAAGAGAAGACACGGTTGGAAGAAAAAAAAAGAGGAAGATTAAAGCACCAATTTTTCTTAGTTTCTTCATCATCTTTTATTCATATTTTGTCAAGGAATGCAAAAGAACTTCCACTCAATTCTCCATTGAAGTATTGTATCTCCCACTCTTTATTTTTAATATCATCATGAAATATTTTCTTGGAGTATTTGTGTGTGATTTCTTTTTACATTATGAGCTAAATATTTATTGTTAGGATTGTGATGAATCTCTAAATTTGAAGCATGCTCTAATTTTTTTTTCTCTCTCAATATCACTTTAATTTATTTTAGGGTTATTATTTTGTTGTGTTTAATGCTTCTAATTATTTGATCAATAATTGGATGATTTTAGAATTGTTTTGGATCCGCGAGAGCTACCATTACATTTCGGACTTAGCAATTTAGTTGTTGGTATTTTGTAGCATAGAGATATAGCACAAAATCCAATAGTCATTTTAGAGAACTTGTTCTTATTGCAATTTACACATTTTATCTATAAGATGCGAGAGCCCGTAGGTAGATGTGTGAGTTAGGGTTGCTATAAGATGCGAGAGCCCGTAGCGACTAAATTTGTGTTCTCGGCTACCCTAGGTGAATTATAGGAAATTGAGAGAGTAGATAAATTGAGCATGTGGATAATTTGAGTGAAATTACAATCCTAACATTTTCATCCTTGAGAAAACTCTTCATTACTTGCGCGTAGTTGGTAATTTTTATTTCCTACTTATTTTTATTGCTTTAGTTTCAATTGCATCGCTAAAAATCGATTGTTTAGATAAAGTCATTAAATCCATAAGTAATTAGGAAAATATATGTCATAATTGTCTCTGTGGGATCGATACTTGTGCTTACGCACTATATTACTTGAGGACGACCGGGTATTCTTGCATGTTGCGATTTTCGCCCTTCAAGTTTTTGGCGTTGTTGCCGGGGACAATTTAGTTTATTTTCTTAATATTAATACCAAGGATTTGTGGCTTTAATTTAGACGCTTTTAATTTTTGTTGTTCGTCTAATTGCTTGGTTGGAGTTTGTTTTGCGAAACTTTTTTGTAGGTTTATGCGAAAGACCCGAAGTCAAGGTTTGATTCAATTAAATCTTGACCCGGAAATCGAGCACATATTCCGAACTCGAAGGAAGCAAGCAATAGCAAACCAAGAAAATCAAGCGGCTCAAAGGACATTAAAGGAATTTGCGGCACCATCTATGAAGGCATAAGGAGGAAGCAAACAATCTCAAGCAAAATCTTGACAAATCGCATATTCCGAACTCGAAGGAGGCAAGCAATAGCAAACCAAGAAAATCAAGCGGCTCAAAGGACATTAAAGGAATTTGCGGCACCATCTATGGCCGGTTTCCAAGAAAGCATAAGGAGACCGACTGTTGAAGCAAACAATTTTGAACTCAAGCCCGCTCTTATCCAAATGGTGATGGCAAAACAATTCATGGGTTTGCCGAATGAAAATGCAAGTTCACATCTCAAGAATTTCCTCCAAATTTGTGACACATTCAAGTTTAATGGGGTCTCCTCCGACGAAATCCGTCTTCGACTATTTCCATTTAGTTTGGGGGAGGTTGCTAGTGATTGGTTAGCATCTTTGCCGGCTCAATCTATCACTACTTGGGATGCGGTCGCACAAAAATTTCTTGAGAAGTATTTTCCTCCCGGCAAGACAAACAAAATGAGGAATGACATCACTGGTTTCACACAATGGAGTGGTGAATCTCTTTATGAAGCTTGGATGAGGTATAAGGATCTACTCCGACAATGCCCTCACCATGGACTTCCAAAGTGGATGATCGTGCAAACATTTTACAATGGGGTTGAGCCTATTATCCGTTGCACAATCGATGCGGCGGCGGGTGGAGCTTTGAAGAGTAAACCTGTTGATGCGGCATATGATTTGTTGGAAGAAATGGCAAGCAACAATTATCAATGGGGTGGTGAAAGACTCACACTCAAGAAAGTTGAATCAGAGTCGGATAGAGTTCAAAAGCTAGAAGCTCAAGTTGCAATGTTAACAAAAAGACTTGAAGCATCCATGATCCAACCCATGCAAGTGTGTGAGCTTTGTCGAGGTAACCATGCTACGGATGTTTGTGCTTTAAATTCTGAATCAATTCAATTTATTTCAAATTTTAATAAGAATAATAATCCATATTCGAGCACTTATAATCCCGGTTGGAGAAACCACCCAAATTTTTCTTGGAGTAACAATGCAGGTACATCTCAACAACAAAGCTTCTCGAATCAAAACCGAGTGAATGCACCACCACCGGGCTTCCAAAACTCACAAGCCCAAGTGAACAACAATCCTCCTCCCGATGACTTAATGACTCTTTTCAAGCAACAACAAGCTCACATGGAAACTGTAATGGCAAAGAATTTTGAGCAGTTGGGCAAAACCATTGCATCAGCCCTTTCTTCTCGACCTCAAGGGACTTTACCTAGTGATACCGAGCCAAATCCGAAGGGTAAAGAGCATTGTATGGCAGTCACTACTCGAAGTGGAAAAAGCTCCGAGGTTGAAACAGAAAATGATGAAGCGGAAATTCAGAAAAATAGTGAAGATGAAAAAGTTGAGGATGAGCAACATGTCACACCAACTCCTCCCATAGCCCAGAAAATATTTCCACCTCCACCTTTCCCTCAAAGGCTCCAAAAGAAATCTGATGATCAACAGTTTACAAAATTTCTTGAGATTTTTAAGTCCCAACGGATTAATCTCCCTCTTCTTGATGCTATCCAAGAGATGCCCAAGTATGCAAATTTTTTGAAAGATCTTGTCACAAAGAAGAGGAGATTAGAGGATCATGAAACAATTGCTTTGACGGAGGAGTGTAGTTCCATGCTTAGTCACAAGCTTCCTCCAAAATTGAAGGATCCAGGGAAATTTACTATTCCTTGCACTATTGGTGAGCTTCATGTGGGTAAAGCTCTTTGTGATCTTGGTGCGAGAGTGTCAATCTCATGCCGCGGTCCATCTTTCAAAAATTAGGGCTCGGTGAGCCTATGCCTACATCCGTGATACTTCAACTTACGGATCGCTCGGTAGTGCATCCAAGGGGAGTGGTAGAAAATGTCTTGGTGAAGGTTGATAAATTCATACTTCCGGCAAATTTCATTGTGCTAGACATGGAGGAAGATAGAGATGTCCCAATCATTTTTGGGAGACCTTTCCTAGCTACCGGCCAAAGTATCATTGATGTGGCAAAGGGAGAACTAACAATGAATGTTCACGATGAAACCGTCACTTTCAAAATGTACGAGGCAACAAAGGAACCAATGAAAGGTGAAACTTGCGCAAGGATGGATGTAATTCATAAAGTTGTGAAAGAAGTGTCCAATGATAGCACTCCTAAGAGCCATGTTGAAAAAAGTATGTGAGACGGTGGTAATAGAGCCGGAGAAGATGAAGAAGTGTGATGACAAGAAGGTGCGATATGTCATACCCCAACAAAGAAAGAAAGCCAAAGAACCACCGAAGGATGTGACACTACCACCATCAAATGTAGTGAAATGGGAAAAGGAAAAAAAATGGAGATTCCAAAGAATGACGCCAAGTTTGATAATGGTTTCAAGAGGGTTGTTCTAAATGGCAACTCTCAAGTGAAGGTTCAAGTGTCTCTCACCGATCCTCCCTAGATCTAGGGGAGGCCCAAAGTCAAGCTAACGACTCTAACTTAGAACTACAAAAATATCCTTTCTTCTCCCTTATCTTTGTATTTATATGTTTTTTAGAGTCGCTTTTCAAAGCCCTCCGAGTTTGTAGGTTTGTAGGGAGGTGTACATAGAGTCCCCACATAAAAATATTTTTCTTTCTTTTCTTTTGATTTTTATTCAATGAGAGATGATGCTTAATTATTTTCCCTACTTCCTTGAGCTTGAATTTTGATGCAGGAGCAAATCTCTAAGTTTGGGGTAGCTCGATTGATCTTTGGCGAGGATTATTCATGGCTCAAACTTCAAGTGAATCGACATTTCGGGAGTTTTCTCTTCCCTCCTCCTTTATTTACATGTTTATGCTTATAAACATTAGGGGACAATGTTCATCTTTAAGTTTGGGGGTGTGATTAGAAATTTCCTTGAAATATTTTTTTCAAAAATTTAGACTTTTGGTCCATGCTTATTGCTTTGTAGTTGCAATTCTAGGGGTTGATTATATGATAGCCTAGAATATTGTTGGGATTCTCATGTTAATTTATCTCAAGCATGCTTCTCATGTTCATGGTGCATATAAGTCTTGATTTTCTTTGAGTGCTATCTAGCGAAGGATTATACTATTCATAAAGAGCTTGGTAGAGTGAACGTTGAGAGTGAAGAAAAAAAAAGAAAAAGAAAAAAATTGATGCCATGTTTGTCCATCTTCAAAGCGAAGCATGATCATAGTAGCAATTTTGATGTGATTTAGGCCATTTTTGGACCGTTTGTGCCATATCGACCTACCCATTTATGCATGATTCCCTAGTGTCCTTTTGAGCCTTATGCAATGAATGGTGTGTGCAAAGCACACAAAGACCCCCATTCGACTTCATTTTCTATCACCCACATCATCCTAACCCATGAACTTAAACACGTTTATCAAACCCTTTAAGAGAGCATGAATTGGAATGAATAGTCGTATTATGTCTTGGAGGGTATGTGTTGTTCATGGAAGTGATTAATCTTCTAAATGCAAATGTTGTGGAAATTGTTGTTGAATTGTTGGTTGTAAATTTGTGAACAAAAAAAAAGCCTTTCTTGGAGTTTAAAAAAAATCAAAGAGAAAGAGGGGCTATTTGAAAAAGGGTCAAAGCGACCATTTGTTCTTCATCATTCGAAAGAAAATGGATAAATCAAAGGGTGTTTCTAATGGTCTTGGGGTAGTTGAAAGGCTTCTTCAACTTTTATTGAAAATTTGGTTGTTGAAGTAACTTGAGTGGCTCAAAAAAGATTGAGCTTAATTTTTTGAAGCAAGTTTGGTTTGAAGACTCCAATTTTATGCTCTCTTACCTTGTTTCATCCTATCTCTTCTTTGGTAGCCCCAACCTTGGCCTAGCATTACAAGCTTGAAAAGTCCTAATGATCTTGTTGCTACTTGTGGTTGTGTTAGCATTATTCCTCTTGAAAGCATGGTCTTAAGTTTCCTTGTGTGAGATTTAGATATATATATTTATTGCCTTGCTCGCCTTGATTGTATAATCTTAGCTAGACTATGTGCTTGGGGATCTGTTAGCTTTGCATTCGTGCCGAGTTGCATTTGGAAGATATTTATTTCCTTGAGAATCTTGGTGGGTTCTTGCTATCATGTTTTTAACCCAAAGAGTTCTATAAAGTGATGAGCATGATGAATTCTAAGCAAGTGTTCAATCTTTCATAATCCTTGAGATCATCTTTTGTGTTATATCTACTCTTTGCTCGTGGACGACCAAAGTTTAAGTTTGGGGGTATTGATGAGTTCATAATTTTACATATTTTTCCTCATGTTTTATTCTCAATTTATATGATTTTCATATTTATTTTGTCCAAAGAATTGCATTTATTGTGATTTTATTGTGTTTAAGGTACTTGGGCATGAATTCAAGCTTTAAAGGATCAATTCATAACAAATTGGGAAGATTCAAATCAATTCTTGAAGTTTGAAGACATTTGATCAAGGTCTGTTAGCTTTCCATTAAGCATTTGTAAAGCAGGGGACTGAATTGATAGAAGAAAAGGGCTAACGGATGCTAACAGATGTTAAAGGAAGAGCTAGAAGAGCTAACGGAGGCTGACTGGACCAACATTGGACTTAAATGCAAAGCCTGGACATGGAAGGCCTTCGGCAGCCTTTCTTAAAATGCTAGGGGCACCGGAGTAACTTCCTGAAGTCAAGGGGAGGCCGGTGCCTTTTCTTGGAATTTAGTCATCCTTGCGTTGTCGGCCCAGAAGCCAGCCACGTCGCCTCCCTCATCAGGGCCTGACCCGCGTCTCTCCTTGCAAGACCCAAATCACCCGGCCTATCCTGCTCCAACCGCCCACCATCCAGCCCTCTTCCCCTTACGCACTAACCCATTTCAGCCCTTGGGTCACCCGCAAATTTCCTCATGGGTTGCCCACCTCCTACCGTGACCCATCCCCTTATTTCTTCTCCATTTTACCCCCAAATCTCCCTTGTTCTCCCTTTTTTTGCCCCTCCTTTGCTTGGGCATTACTCTTTACTCTTGGTGGGAAATTATACAGATCAGTTTTTGGAGAGAAGAAGAGAAGACACGACTGGAAGAAGAAAAAAAAGGAAGATTGAAACACCAATTTTTCTTAGTTTGTTCATCATCTTTTATTCATATTTTGTCAAGGAATGCAAAAGAACTTCGACTCAATTCTCCATTGAAGTATTGCATCTCCCACTCTTTATTTTTAATATCATCATGAAATATTTTCTTGGAGTATTTGTGTGTGATTTATTTTACATTATGAGCTAAATATTTATTGTTAGGATTTTGATGAATCTCTAAATTTGAAGCATGCTTTAATATATTTTTTCTCTCAATATCACTTTAATTTATTTTAGGATTATTATTTTAATTTGTTGTGTTTAATGCTTCTAATTATTTGATCAATAATTGGATGATTTTAGAATTGTTTTAGATCCGCGAGAGCTACCATTACATTTCAGACTTAGCAATTTAGTTGTTGGCTTTTTGTTGCATAGAGATATAGCATAAAATCCAATAGTCATTTTAGAGAACTTATTCTTATTGCAATTTACACATTTTATCTATAAGATGCGAGAGCCCGTAGGTAGATGTGTGAGTTAGGGTTGGTATAAGATGCAAAAGCCCGTAGCGACTAAATTTGTGTTCTCGGCTACCCTAGGTGAATTATAGGAAATTAAGAGAGTAGACAAATTGAGCATGTGGATAATTTGAGTGAAATTACAATCCTAACATTTTCATCCTTGAGAAAACTCTTCATTACTCGCGCGTAGTTGGTAATTTTTATTTCCTGCTTATTTTTATTGCTTTAGTTTCAATTGCATCGCTAAAAATCGATTGTTTAGATAAAGTCATTAAATCTATAATTTTAGTAATTAGGAAAATATACGCCATTATTGTCTCTGTGGGATCGATACTTGTGCTTACGCACTATATTACTTGAGGACGATCGGGCATTCTTACCCGTTGCGATTTAATTTCGCCCGTTAGTCGTCATCTTTTGTTTAAAGGAAAACAAAGAAAAACCAAAAGTAACCAGATTTGTAAAAGGGTTCGGAGGCTAATTTACGAGGTGGGAAGGGGTTAGGCATCCAACTCGCCTTTTCGGTCTCAAAACAAGTTTTTTTTTTTGGCTAAATATGTTTTTTTACATTTATTTAACAATTGAAATAAAGCATTTCAAATATATATTTGTATAAATATAAGGAAATAATTACAAACTTACAACAGCCTTCTTTCTGGCGTTACAAATACATTTATAAAATTTTGGTCATAATAATGGCTCTTTTTAGTGCTATTTTCTATAGAATTTCGGGCATTACAACTGCTTATTTCGTTTACATAGGACTATCTAAATAGCACTTTTATACATAAAAACTTTAATAGACCTACCTCTTGAAGCGTGAGAGTTTTATCTCAAGAAAGTGTACTTTTGAATTTTGCTAGCGTGAAGTTGCTTTTCGCCTAGGGATCCGGGTGGCACAACTGCTTGCTTTGTGATTTTTGGTTGCATTTTCTTTTTTTTGATGATTTGACGATTATGCTCTTTTGGCCTTTTCGAACATAATAAATCTTAGGTTTCACTTTGGCCGAAGGGTTTTAGTGTTTCGGGGAGATTCGAAAGATTTTCGGGGCTAGATGGGAAATAACTTCGGTGTTCTCTCGGGAGAGTTTTCACAAACTGCGCGGTGAAATTGTGTGAATTTTCAGTGCCAGATGTCTTTATTTATAGGCGAGAATCATGGCTTTCTTCGTGATTAAGTATCATCCACTAAGCTTTAACGACTTGTACCGCGCACGTTGAGAGAGTTGCACCTTAGGCCAAAGGCTACAGTGCAGGAGGCTTTGTGGGGGCAGCCCACAGAGGATTTGGGAGCGGCGCCCTAAGGAGCTGTGGGCAGCGCCCACAACTTTCTTTCTTTCAAATCTTGGCACTTTGGACCACCTGGAATTCAATGTTCATGCATCCTGCTTTTTCTTTTGCATTTTCAACCCTTTAACTTGACATTCATTAGTCATTTTAACATATCTTGATATCCTATGTCATGTCACATACCAGGGGTACGAAATTGAGGTGTCTACACCACCTTGATTTCCACCCATTAAAATACTCTTAAATGTAGGCCCATTTATTTTTTATTTTTACGATAAATTCTTGGCCGGTCCACTTTTCATAATTTTCAACTAGTTTACCCCTTATATATTTTTTAATCCGTAAAAAAGCTTTTTCATAAAATTGTTCCTAAAATACCCATAATAACAAAAATTGGTGAAAGGGACACGAGACAGCGCTGCCCTGATGATACCATCCATCATTTTCAAAGGTGCTCTTGCTCATAATCACGAAGATTGGTTAACTTAAAAGGATTTTACGCTACTTCTGCATCCCTTACTTTCTGCTCAAGTTTTTCTCCTCAACTATACCCATCAAGGTGGATTTATTGTGGTATTTCATAGCGAAAACCTCATTATCATCTTTTTGTTACTGCTTTTCTGCTTAAAAGAAAAGGCAGTGGTTAGTCTCTATGGGAATTGTGGGGTTATGATATTGGCACAATGTGTGTTTGATAAAATGCATGAGAGAATCCTTGTTAATTGTAGTAGTATTTCAAAGAGCGTACGAGATGCATCTTATGATAGAGACGATGCAAAAAAATTTAATATCAAATCAAAAAAATAATCGTCATGCATCGCAATGCACAAAAATATGCATTGTGAGGCATTATTTAATAAATGTGATACATGTTTTTGTGCATCACGATACATCAATTTTGAATCGCGATGCATCAAATTTTAAAATTGATGTATCGTGATGCACATGGGATCTGTTTCAGCAGTTGATAAGCTACTATCCTTATACAAAATTAAAACCTGATGCATAGGTCATTTAACGTGATTTTCAAATCCTACAATCGCAATGCACCAAGTCATTCAACGTGATGCACAAATCCTACAATTGCGATGCATATGCTATTTAACATGATGCATCGACTTTGGGAATATGATGCATTGACTTTGGGAATGCGATGCATCACAATGTAATGGAAATAATATTTATATTTCAACAGCACAAACTTTTAATCATGATGCATTCATTTGGAATCTCGATGCATTAATTTTCGAATTTTTTGGATTGACTTTGAAATTTCGATGCACGCTTATCTGAATTAAAGGATAGACGACATTCTTTGTACAAAGTTGTCTTTTATCATTTTAAAAAACTATAATGGACAAAAGTGATTTGAAAATTGTCCAGAAGGGATCTGAAATTTGCCCTTATTTTTATTTGTTGGTGCCTTCGTAGTGTTGTTGGGAAACTTTGTGTGTGCACTTGTATAGTTGTATTGCACTAGTGATTTTGTTTCGTGTATATGTTAACCGTTTTAGAGGATATGTAAACATACTATTAATGTATGGATCAATCTAGAATTGCTCGTTTATCGAACGGGTAAAATACTAGTATGCGTGTGTATGCACAAAAGACGATGTTGGCGAAGACGATGACCACCATGACAAACAGTGGCGGATGCATACATTTTTCAAGTGAGTGCATAAATTTAATAAAGTTTAGAAATCATAATTGTCCCTTATGCGTTTTTATAATTTGAAAACGTTTAATTAGATCATTATTTGTAATGCTTTTTAAGCAAATCTTTTTCAATAAAACATCTAAAAAAATCATTTAAAAATTGATCACCGATTCAATTTCATTAATCCGTCTTGACAATATTAATTGTAGAGAAGGTCAGGTGGCGATGGAGGCTGGGATGGGAGCTAGGGAGCCGAGAAGGAGTCAAAGAGAGGTCACCACTCATGAGATTTAGAGAGAAAAGAGAGTGTGTGTGTGAGTAACTAAGATTTGAGAGAATGAGACCTCCGTAATAATTACTAATTAAATACAATTTCTTTTTAACATAGGTGTGGTCACAGCCGGTATATAGAGATTGGTACTATTAATAAAAAATTGTTTTTAAAAAACCAAGTGGGGGCACATGCCTGTACCCCCACACCTTTTAATGTCCGTCCGCCACTGGCGCCGAAAGGGTAGAGGAAGACGATGGCAATGACGACATGCCCCTGCTCTAGAGTGGATTGAGTTTAGCTGCATCCGTATGATCAGGACTGGTTTCTTCATGCATCCATTTAAGGTTAACGTATTTGCTATTACCTACTTTTCACAATTGTTGGTTCTATCTCAACAGTTTAACAATTTTTCTTTTGTCAATTTCAGTATATGTTTTCTTTAGTTTTGAAAGTTTTGGAGCTGGTATAAATCAAAACTAGCTAGGGGTGATCATGGTTAGTTTAAATTATTATCCATGGATAACTATGGATGATTGACTACCTCATGACTTATCCATAACACCCTAATGAAAACGGAAACTACGGATGAAATGAATGAAAGCGATAAGCCATGTGGGTATACTTGGGAGACTTTTTAACCACTAAGATCTCTCCAACAAAAACCTCACTTTTGTTTCTCCAGGAGCGTTCAACTAAAATGGACTAGAAGGCGTCCTCTTTTACAGCTCTTGAAGACTCCAGACAAAATAGATCAATCACTATCCTCAAATCTCCATAATAGATTAATAGAACGCGGCACATGCATGCATCATTTATGATTTATGATTTATGATTTATCATACATTCATCCTTTCCAAAACATAATATTAAAGTCAACTTAATTTAAGAAAAGCAAAACCAATCACATAAGTAAATATAATTAATTAAGAAATTACCTAAGAAAGGAAATATCAAAATAAATTACCCAACTGAATTATCGGACTTGTCAAATCCGAATCCGACAGGTTCGTTGCATGCACAAACTTACGAGGTAGTTTGCGATGTGCCGCTATTAGCTTTCCTTCCCTCATTTCCTTCATTAACCACTTATAATTCCAAGCTCTGCGTTTAGAGAGAGAGAGAGAGTACCAAAATTTCAAAGTTGGAGTGGAGGGTAATTGTTGCAGATAGGGACCTTACATATGAACAAGTCCAAGAATACACGCAAACCAAAATAATGAAACTAATCGTCACATGAAAAGATTTGAGCTTTCATTTAAATTAGAGAGACGTTATTTCCACTCTATTCTATGTTTATCCACTATATTATTGACAAAATTATCTCTTAATTATTTATTCATTTTAAGTTAACCAACAAACTTACTTTTCTAATTATTTTTCACAATTTTCTCTAATTTAAAACATATTAATGATCTTTAATTAGCGTTCATATAAACAACATAGTGTTTTTAGTTTAAAAATGTTTATTTAACTAAACTCATGACTGGAATCATGTTGCAATATAGAAAAACTATTATTATAATGATATTTTTTGTCAACAAAACTTTGGAAAGCTCTATGTGATCTTTACTTATTGAAATAAATAATTCACGGTTAGATTTTTTAAAAATAATTATAAATATAATAAAATATTAAAATCATATATTGAGATAGTATTGTCAAATTTTAATATCCTTTGCAATTGCTTACCCATAACAATCGATTCCAATGTTTAATTTATTAAATTGATTGAAATCGGTAACAATTCAATGCATACCATGTTGCTATTATTGATTTAAATTAAAATTTCTTTATTTTAGTAGTAATATAACATACTTTCAAAAAATTGATGGATAAATGCTTTTATGAATTTTTTTAATAGTGAAAATGCAACGAGTCATAATGATAATTCGCAAAACATATTTTTAGAAATAAATAAAAATACAAAGATCAAAACTATTTGGTTTGTTGATATGTTAAAAAATTAAAAGGTAATTTGAAAATAAAAAATATATTACAACTTAAAATGATGGATAATTAATTATGGTAATTTTGTTCAAACATCTACTTATTTAAAGTCACGATTAACGTTGTGTGGTCATTTAGATAATGTGGACCACATTGCGATGTATCCAAAAGCAAACAACTTTAAACCTAAAAATTATTGACGATGATGTTAGATGGGAATGGCTCACTATATGTAATATGTTGACATGCACAAACTTGTTGATAAAAGTCTTGTCCCCTAGTGGTGCCGAAAGCAGCCCAACAAATTTAATCCTGAAACACATCCCGGCTTGTTACATGTGATTCTTGGGGTGAAATTGGAGCCCGTCCATTTTCTAAAGTTTGTTATAATACTTTATGTTTTTTTAAGGGTAATAACTGACTCGGTATCATACAGTGAAATTATAACCACAAAATTTTATCATTATTTTTTAAAACTATTACAGTATATTTTTTATAGGAAAACGACGAAAACACCCTTAATGAAGGAAAGATATGTACACAAAGCCATTGTCTCAATTTAGGCATCGATAAATTATTTTGGGTGTCAGTAATTTTTTTTTTTTGCATCGTTAAATTTTTTTGGGCGTCATTCATCAATTTCGGGCATCAATTCTCAAAAAGGCCTATGGGAGCCGCACCCCATGCTCAGTAGCCACTCCCCCCCCCCCTTTCAGCCTCTTGGATCCGCTCCCTCAAAAATGCATCGTTAAAAAACCAAAAAATATGCAATAACTTCGACTTGAAAGTCTAAAAGTCTGAAGAAAAAAGGCTTACCAAGATAAACTGAAGCAATTCGAGCAAGAAACACCATGAAAATTGGTAAACAAGAAGTATTGCTAGTGAGATCAAGAAAGCCAAACAACAAACAGTGACAAAAAATTGAATCTTGAAAGCTACATTATACGATTACGGAGATATACAAAAATTGAATTCAGAGACAACGATGCCCACATCGAAGGCAACGATACCCACATCAGAGGCAACGTCGCCCATATCGGAGGCAACGTCGCCCACATCTAAACCTTCTACACCCACATCAAAACCCAATGAGTTTGTGATATTCCCGATTTTTGTTCTTCGATCCTCCTACGTAGTGTTTCTAGCTTTTGTATAGATGATGAATGAAAGATGCCAAGGATTAGTATCATTTATGAAGCTTTTTGTCCCACATTTTGTATAGATGATGAACGAAGGATGTAAAGGAGAAGTATCCCTTCAATTCTGGAGCATTCTGTCATGCATTTTGTATGTACAAATCTCCATGAATTCGTAATTTACTAGTACATGTGTGTGTGGGGGGGGAAAGTTAAAAAAAAGGTAAGAGAATAGAGTGAGAGACGGAGATATGACGAAATAAACTCAGGGCATTTTTGGAACAACATTTTGAAAAACATTTTACCGTTTGAATAAAAAAATAGGGGACTTTTGGGGCTACAATTTTATAAAAGTGTACTGCTCTGCAATTACTCTTTTTTTTTAATTGAAAACAATGTAGTTTTTTCGGTAAAATTTTGGCCGGTCCCTTTATCAAAGTTTTTAACCCCAAAAGTCTACCATTCTTTTTTTCAACCGCAAAAGACCGATTTTTGAAACATTATTCCAAAAAGGTTATCGTTTCCTTCAACAGCTCCGACAAAACACTTTGAATTTCAAAATCACCATTGTTGCGCAATAATGGATTAGATATTATTTTATGTGTCGCGGTTCAAAAATTAATTTATCATGATACATAAAATTTGACACAGCTGTACAATTTGGATTAGGTATATGTATCGCGGTTTATATGTTAAAAATTACCTTGCAAATGCACGGGTCTATTGCAGAATAGATGTACGGTAGCAAGGGTCGAACCACGGAGAGAAAAATAGTTAAAAGGAATTTAATCAGATAATAATTAAAAGCAATTAAATTGAAAGAGGTTTTTATTTGTGAATTAATTTAAACTACTGAATTAACTTTTAAACTAATTTTAAAAGTAATAAAAATAATAATTACAGAAAATAAAGAATTATTGAAGTTTGATGAATGAAAAGGATCTAGGAATTGTGATTCACATGCATTGCCTTTTATGTGTATTTGTCTTGTGTATCTATCAATTACGTGTTCGTTCACTAGGGTAAAGGATTAAGACTTACGGAGCGAGATTTACGATCCTTAGTACTCCGCCTTAACTGTACTTTCTTGGTCCGTCCACACAACAATTAAGAGTCCATTAAGCACTCTAAGAATTAAAGTAATTAAGAGTTCAATCAGTACTCTTAAAAACATACGCGAACCCATATCTAACCTTAGCCCGATCAGAAAATCAGAGAGATCTATTTATCATTCTAGGTTGGCCAATATATAACTCATGCACGATCATGCAGCTTATTATACCCACGAGCCTACAGATTCATTAACGCAGTCATTATGCGATAATTTCACTATAAACCAAAGATAGTCTAAATTGATGAACGATTGATCGATAGAATGAAAATTATAATTAACACATAAAATTTGATACAAAGTTACCTCCAATCCCTAGAAAGGAGCGGTTAGTTCATGACAGGTGGATGAACAAAGCATTGTAAATGAATACATCAGCAGTCTTCAATAATCGACAATAAAAATGAATTACAAAGTGTTTTTCATCTTGAGAGTGGCTCAAGAACGGCCTAATTTCGTCCAAAAACGGATCCCTAAAGCTGTACTACTAGGTGTCGTTTGGTAGTCAGGATTAAGGTCAGATAGGATTAATAAGCCAAGTTGTCTGATGTTTGGTACGCAATAAGTGGTCAGGACTATTAGCACGAGTTATCCGGATAAAGTCATTATCCCCTCACTATTAATACCAAGGGGGAGGGTGGTATTATTAGCGCTCTCACTAAAAAAAATTAGGATTAACATTTATAATCTCAAAACTACCCCCAATATACAAGTGAGGATTAATAGCGAGGGCACTAATAGTACTGAGATTAATAATACTGCTTATCATTGTCTGACTACCAAACAAGCCGCTAAGGTTTAATTTATACTAGGTTAGGAAATTTGAGAAAAGACAAAATAGCCTAGGGCAGAAAACGAGACCAAGCGGTCGCTTGGTCCTTATGTTGAGCGATCGCTCAAGGACTTTTCCTCAGACGTAGTATGCTACTGGATTTTGCGCGGTGGCTCAGCCCTTCATGCTAAGCGAGCGCTTAAGGACTTTTCTTAAATTTCATCCTTTAACTTTCAGCATTTTGCCATCAGGTCCCTGGAGTCTTCATTTTAAGGATTAATGACCCGAAATTCACCATTCTTCTCAAATATAACCTGAAACTCATAAAATAATAAATACTCAAATCAATAGCTTTAGAAACTCGTAGAAAAACATAATCTAAGTAGGAATATATACATAATAGATGCGTATAAAACACATCTATCAAATACCCCCAAACTTAGACTTTGCTCGTGCACGAGTGAACAAATAAATACAAAAGCAGTAAATAAACATAAATAACAATACAAAAATCTTTTTGGAAGGTGACACTATATACATTCCTCTAGAAACCCACAAACTCAAGGAGACTCAAAAGAGCGACTCGACTATGCAGATAAATACAAAAACAATTAAACTAAACTAAACTAACAAAACATAAATAAATAAAGATTTTTTTTTTGTTTTTATTCTCAAGTCTGAACAATGCGAAAATTAAAATGGTGTCTCACAGATGTTCTACACATATGTAAGGACCACTTCAATTGCCAAATGGGTTCACTCTATTATGCAAATAGTACTATGATTATTTAACTGTGCGAACACCCACTCATGTAGCATATCCAAAATTAGACAGCTTAATCAAGCAAAGCACAACATTCTTTCTCCCCATATTTCTAAAATAAAAACGTACACACACTAAAAAGGAGAATCTATCATCAATACCCGGTCATTCTACAAAAGAGAGAATATAAAGGAATCAAAAATGCTTATACATCCATCCCATGCACTTCCTATGTATGAATTCATTGTTTTTATCTCCTAGTTACTTGCAATATCTAAGATTATGCCAATACATTAAGCATTACCAAGAAGTGTATAAGTGAAGCATGGATCAATTAACACGTATTAATCAAATCAAGGAAGATATAGCATGATAAAGCGATACTAGATCAATAGGACTTCATTAAGCTTCTATTGTAAGGCCGGGGTGAAAGGGCAGCGAAAAGAAGGAAATGAATTCAAAGCGAGAGAGTACAACTAACAAAAATTCCACATTGCTTCCATTGCATAGATACATGCATTTGGTTAGGATCTGAAAAGACAAAGACTTGGGAAATTTCCCCCAAACTTGCATTTTACTATCTATTCAATTTCATAATTGAGTTCCTAACTTTAAATTATATTTGTTTTTGGCTATGCCATCTTTTACCCTAATTTGCACTCCTTTTATTTTAATTTTAATCTTCTCATCTTCTTCACTCTGTTTCTTCTCTTTCTTTCTTTTTTTGATAGATAACGGAAAATACAACGAAGAAGATGAAACAATAGGAGGATCTTTTGCAATGACAATCCATGCAACATCAATTCCCAACCCAAGTTCTACTCTCTCCAAGGTAGGCAAAAGTGTATAAGCTTGAAAAGGTTAAGTTAATATGGGTAAAAGAAATGATGTCGAATGGGGGTCGATGTGTGCTTTGCACACGCCATTCTTAAATTAAGTTCAAAAGGGGACACTAGGGATAAAAATATAGATAGGTCGGGAAGCTGAAAAGGCTCCAAACGATCCAAAGATGGCCTAAATCATGTCCTAGTCCCAAGTCATCATGCAAAATTCCATAGAAAATGAAATACAATTATAAATATCACATCCATATATGAAATGAAGAACAGCTCCTAATGTGTTTGACATAAGCATTCGTTAGAAAAGATGTCGGGAAATTAAAGACTAACATGCAATCACGATTCAAAAGTGTGCTTGAGATATATTAGCAAGATAATTCCAAAAATTCTAACCTTCATAAAAATGACCCTAAGTTACAAATCAATGTAACACTCATGTAAAGATGGTTACTATCTTATTTAGGTGCACAAAACCAGTCTCTCGGAGAATGCAATGTGTGCTATATGCTAGATAAAAATATTCAAATCCTTCAATAATGGTGGGCTATAAGTACACAAAGGGGATAATCATAGGACAATTTACATAACATAGTAAATTCCATAAGGATCGAGGAAGGAGCCATGCAAGTCATAGCATTAATCATCATCGACTTAAATTCTGCACACAGACTCGAGAATAAATTTTAAAAATATTTTATAAAAAATTGGAGGATGATGCTAATTGATATAAGGCCAGATAAGCTAACAACTATGAACTAAAATAGCTATCTACTCATCTGTTTGGAAGAAACTAATATGGTCACGGCCTTTGTTTCTGTATTTGCCCTTATCAACTCCTAAAATAAAAATAAGCAAAAGCAAGAAAATATGTAGGAGAAGAGACATAAGGGACACTAGTTGTCCCATGTACATAGTAGGATTTATGCCACAAGTTCCCAATTCTCATTAGGCTAGGACCTGAAAGGACCCTGGGCCTAGAATTCCTCCCCCCAAACTTGAAATGTATTTTGTCCTCAAAATGTTGGACCAACTGATAAAGGGAGTAGAATTATAGAGCGAACAGAAAACAAACGACAAACCCGCATAACGAATGAGGACGCCATTCAGGGACGGTGTCAGGCGGCATATTGAGGTTGGAGGTAAGGTTTTGAAAGAATTGATTATTAAACCCATAAAAATAGTTTTGGTCAGCTAGACCATGCTCTATACGTTGCTCAAGTGTATCTAATCTCAGATCAACATGCTACTGAAGCATGTCTAGCCTATGGTCGACACACTGATGAAGCGAGTCTAAGCCTTGCTGGACCTCCACTAATTAAGTAGAAATCTCCTCCAAAGGATCCATCTCAGGATCCTCCTCAATGTCTTCGCCTTGATCGGCAGGGTGGCGGGCATAAGGTTGTCGTGTCCTATTTGTGACACCCTTTTTGGCGACAGTTGGCATCAACTTAATTCGCTCTAAATCAGGAGTCCACTGGACTGCTGCGACAACACAGAGGCCAATAATAAGACTAGGGAAATGATATCCTGTATTCATGGTCTTTTCAACCATGCCCCTAAGCTGACCGTTGATGATCACATCGATATAAACAGAACCTTGAGTGAGAATGGTATAAATTAACACCGTTCGATTCCACATCACATCAGATTGATGTGTCGTTGGCATCACCCTTGCGTAAATAAATTTATAAATCCCTTTGGCCTGGGGAGTCAAGCAAGACTCCCTAATGGAACGAGGGCGACCAGCTATCTCTGCTCGTCCATAGGTCCACTTAAACCCAGGTACGGCTATCCTATTGCTAACAGTGGCCAGCGCCAAATTGTAAGGCAGGTACAATTGATAGTCATCGTTTTGAACAACAGGTAGGTTATAAAAATTTCAGATGGCACCAGAACTAAAATGAACTAACTAACCCCAAACCTAAGACCAGTTGGGGTCTTCCTTCATAACTTGTCCACTGTGAGCATAGAACTCATGAACAATGGGCACGACCGCCTCGCTAGGAGCGGCACACAAAATTTTCCAACCATTTTGGGCAAAATGCTAAGTCAGTCGATAACTTTTATAATCGAACCCTCGCTCCTGAATAATGGCCTTGGAATTAAAATTATCTAAATAATTCTGATAATGTTCGGCATTTTGAAAATGGGCTTCATCAAAATCTATTGCCTGAGCAGAAGATGATGATGCCCCGCCGGTATTTTTACTTTTCTTTTTAGGTGCCATTTATAAAAAAAAATCACTCAAAACTCCTCTCAAAAACAGAAAATCCCAACAAATCTCTAAAAATAAGCAAGTATAAAATTATCCTAAAATAGCAAATTATGCTCAATAATAAATTGTAACAGTTAAAATTTGTATAAAAGAGAAAAGGATAGAAGATACTTGACAATGGAAGAAAGAAAATTCGAGCTTGTTGCTGGAAAAGTTCGCCGAAACAATGGAGGTCGCCGGATTCCGTCGGGGCTCGAAATGCCACAGGTCGTGAGAAATGACTTCGGGGATGGTGAATGTAGGTTGTGAGAAGATGAAATGCAAAGTTTGGAAGGAAAAGATCAGGAAAATCAACCGGATTTGTAGAGAGAAGGAAGAGAGTTATCGTTTTTGTTTAGAGAGAGTGTGTGAGAGGGAACTGTTCGTCTAATTCTGATCGGTCCCGAAAGATTTTAAATAAAGGGACTGAGCGGTCGCTCAGCCCTTATACCAAGTGATCGCTTGGTCCAAGTTTAAAGAACTTGACCTACTACTTTTTGCGCGGTAGCTCAGCCCTCAGGCTGAGCGAGCGCTTAAGTCTAGTTTTCAAGATATGCCTTACTGGATTATGCGCACTCGCTCAGTCCTTTGACTAAGCGATCGCTTGACCACTGAAATAATTTTTATTTCATTATAAATAAATATTTTATCATTTAAATATTTCAAGGGTCCGAACATATCTTCCTTCGGTGCTATGTTAAATCTTTCCTACACCAAAAACTACTTACACAAACACACAAAAAGAAAACTAAATTAAAAATTAACATATAAATACAACATAACAAATATTTTTCCCCCAAACTTAAATTTTGCAAAAGTTTTCTACGATTAAAATTCTCAAAATCAAGCAAGGGTTCAAATAATTATTTTACAACAATATAATTTAACTAAAAATAAATGGGTTGCCTTCCATGCAACGCTTTTGTTTAACGTCGTTCGCTCGACGTTAGTCAACCCATTATTCTAAGTCAAAAACGTCCATCAACTCAACAGTTTTCACAAGTGATAGACTTACATAATATGGTTTAACTCGATGCCCATTAACCTTAAACGTTTATTAGATTTATAATCTTTAAGTTCAACTGCACCGTGGGCGAAAACATTCACCACTTCAAATGGACCTGACCATTTCGATTTAAGTTTTCCTGGAAAAAGTTTTAGTCTAGAATTAAACAATAGAACTTTGATGTCAGGGCACATGTCTTTAGGGATTATTTTCTTGTCGTGGAATATTTTAGTCTTTTCTTTATAATTTTTTTAATTTTCATAAGATTCCAATCTATGCTCTTCCAATTCATTTATTTGGAGCATTCTCTTCTCGCCTGTCAATGTCATATCCACGTTGAGGGTTTTAATTGCCTAAAACGCCATATATTCTAATTCAACTGGAAGATGACAGGCTTTCCCAAATACAATTCTATAAGGGCTTAACCCTATTGGGGTCTTATAGGATGTCCTATATGCCCATAAAGCATCATTTAGTTTTAACGCCCAATCTTTCCTATTAGGTTGGACAGTCTTTTCCAACACTCATTTAATTTGTCTATTACTTACCTCCACTTGACCAGATGTCTGTGGATGATAGGGAGTGGACAACTTGTGGACTACCATATATTTTTTCAAATAGAAATTCACTAACCGATTGGTGAAGTGAGTTCCTTGATCATTTATGATTGTCCTTGGCATCCCATATCTACTAAAAATATTATCGCAAAGGAATTTAATCATTGTTTAGCATCATTATTTCTTGTAACAATTGCTTCAATCCATTTTGACACATAATCAACTCCTACCAAAATATATTCAAAACCTTGAGATACGGGAAAGGGTCCCATAAAATCTATTCCCCAAATATTAAAGACTTCAACAACTAAATTACTAATTTGAGGCATCTCATTCTTCTTGCTTATACCTCCTGACCGTTGCCATTTATCACAGCTTTTAGTAAATAAATGAGCATCTTTAAATAAAGTTGGCCAATAAAGGTCAGATTGTAAAAAATTTCTTGTTGTCTTTTCACCACTAAAATGACCTCCACAAGCAAAACCATGACAGAATGATACCACACTCTGGTGTTCCTCTTCAGGAATACATCTCCTAATTATTGAATCAGGGCCACGTTTAAATAAATAAGGTTCATCCAAAAAATAATGTTTAACTTCTAAAAGAAATTTCTTTCGCTCATGATATCTAAAATCAGGATTTATTATATCAGCAACTATAAAGTTCACATGATCAGCATACCATGGCTCTTTGGTTCGCACAGTAAATAATTGCTCATCTGGAAACTCTTCATTTAAACGAATATTATCATCAAACAATTGTTTTTTGAATAAAGGCCAAAGTTTCAATCTAGATAAATGATCTGCTACTACATTTTCTGACAATTTCTTATCTTTAATTGTAATATCAAATTTTTGTAACAAAAGCATCCACCTAATCAGTCTAGGTTTAGCATCTTTCTTAGTCAACAAGTATTTTAATGAAGCATGATCAGAATAAATTATTACTTTGGATCCTAACAAATAAGATCTAAATTTTTCAAGAGCAAAAATAACCGCTAAAAATTCTTTTTCAGTAGTTTTGTAGTTCAACTAAGCATCATTAAGTGTCCGGCTAGCATAATTAATCACATGTGATTTTTTATCAATCTTTTGACCTAAGACAACTCCTATAGCAAAGTGTGATGCATCACACATAATTTCAAAAGGTAGTGACCAATTAGGGCTAGACAAAATGGGAGTAGTCGTTAACCTTTCTTTTAAAAGATTAAAAGAATCAAGACACTCTTTATCAAAAATAAATTCAGTGTCCTTGGCAAGCAAATTACATAAAGGCTTGCAAATTTTTGAAAAATCTGAATAAAACGCCTTTAAAAACCAGCATGCCCAAGAAAACTTCGAACACCTTTAACAGAAACAGGAGGAGGTAATTTTGAAATAACCTCTACTTTGGCTGGATCAACCTCAATTCCTTTCTTAGACACTATGAGTCCTAAAACAATTCCTTGATTAACCATAAAATGACATTTTTCCCAACTAAGGGTTAAATTTGCTTTAACACATTGTTTGAGTACTAATGTCAAATTATCAAGACACTTGTCAAAAGATTCACCAAAAATAGAAAAATCATGCATCCATAAAAATCTCAACATGTTTTTCAACTAAGTCATAAAAGATAGAAATCATGCATCTTTGAAAAGTAACTGGAGCATTACACAAACCAAAAGATATCCTTCTATAAGAAAAAGTACCAAAAAGGCATGTGAAGGTTGTCTTTTCTTGATCTTCTGGGGCGATAGGGATTTGGTTATACCCAGAAAATCCATCTAAGAAACAATAAAACTCATAACCAGCTAATCTTTCTAAAATCTGCTCAATAAATGGTAACGGAAAGTGATCTTTCTTAGTAGCAGCATTGAGCTTTCTTAAATCGATGCACATCCTATATCCCGTGACAGTTCTAGTTGGCACTAACTCATCCTTATCATTCTTAACTATTGTAATTCCAGACTTTTTAGAGACTACCTGAATAGGACTTACCCATTTACTATTGGAGATGGGATAAATAATACCCGCACTTCTTTTCTCACAGCTTCCTCCAAATGGGGATTCAAACGTCTTTGATGCTCTCTAGAAGGTTTAGCTCCTTCTTCAAGATGAATTCTATGCATACATTTAATAGGACTTATCCCTTTTAAATCGGTTAGGGTCCATCCTATAGCCTCTTTATGCTCTTGTAAAACTTTAATTAATTTTTCTTCTTGCTTTTCTGTCAAATTAGAGGCAATAATTACCGACAATGTTTCATTTTTTTCCTAAGAAAACATATTTTAAATTTGACCGTAAAAGGGTTTCAATTCCAAAATAGGAGGTGATTCAATTAAAGGAACTAATTTTTCATTAAAGTTTCCTAACGGTTCACGAACCATTTTTTGGTTGTTATTTCTTCTTTTTCTTCAAAAAGTTTAGTTTACTCAATCACCTCATCATTTTCACTATCACCTTGACCAGTTAAAACTTCCTCTAATTTATCGACTTAATCTCTTTAGCTAAGTCTTTATTTGCTAAATTTTCTATTTCATCGACATAAAAACAATCACTCATATCATCTGGCTTTTTCAAGGTATTAAACACATAAATTTCAACTGTCTCACACATAGCAGTCATAGATAATTTTCAATTTTTAACATTAATTACGGTGTTAGCAGTAGCCATAAAAGGTCTCCCAAGAAGAAGGGGTGCTTCATGCATATTGGTAGCCTAATTTTCCATTTGAAGTACTACAAAACCTACAGGCATAATTAATTTTTCAACTTGAACTAAAATATCTTCAACAATGCCTAAAGGGTGTTTCACAGATCGATCAGCCAACTGGAAAGTCATAGATGTAGGTTTTAACTCACCTAAACTATTGTTTATACACAGAAAAAAACATCAAATTAATACTTGCTCCAAGATCCAACATTGCTTTGACTTTCTTGGAATTTCCTAATGTGATATCAACATTAAAACTACCAGGATCTTTTAGTTTTGGTGGAAGATTTTGTTGGAGAACAACACTAACATTTTCAGACATGATTACCTTTTCATCTTTCGAAAACTTTTGTTTTCGAGAACTTAATTCCTTGAAATTTTTTGCATAAGCAGGAATATTCTTGATCACATTCAGCAAAGGCAAATTAATATTCACCTTAGAAAGCATACTGTAAATTTCAACAAATTGTTGATTAGTTTTAAATTTCATAAGACGACCAGGAAAAGGAATAGGGGACACATAAGCTGGAGGAGCAATATATGGTTCTTCTTCTTCTTCTTCTGGAATAACTTCTTTTTCTTTTTCATTATTTAAAGTACCACCTTTATTTTTATCTTTTTCATCATTTAACAAATTTGAAGAAGTAGAAGGAGTAGATGTAATTACCTCCTCGCCGATAGTTTTACCACTCCTTAAAGTACTAATACCCTTGGCTTGCTCATTTTGACTGGGAAACTTCTCATAATCTCGTCCCTTAATTTCTTTTATCTTATCACACACTTGTCCATATAGAGTCATCATTTTTGCATTGTGGCATTCATAGCACTCATTGAGCTTTGGAATTCTTGACGAAGTCCACTGTCTTCATTTTGTTGGTTGTTCTGCATGCGACCACCATTATTCTGGTTTCCTTGCCCAAGCACTTGTGGTTGCTGCTGTTATGGATGTAGAGGTTTGTTCCCTCCCCAACAGAAATTTGGATGGTTCCTCCAACCAAAATTGTAAGTGTTCGAAAAAGGGTCATTCCTTTGATGCGGTGGATATGAATTAATTGCATTTACATGTTCATTAAAACTAGGCATATTTCCACTAGAAGAGCAACTATTAGTAACATGCGAATTATTACCACAAATTGAACATACTTCATAAGCAAAATTTAAATTGACAGCAGCCATCATTGCTTCATAGGCTTCAATTTTAGCATTAGCAGCTGCTAATGTACTAGATTCGTTTTGATTAAAATTTGAATTTACTTCATACACAACTTTGGCTTTTCCTCTCACACTCTTTTGTTGAGGGTTTGATCCTAACATTTCAAATAAGTCACGTGCTTGTTCTTGGGTCAGTCTGTGAATCGACCCTCCAGTAGCACTACCTATCCTAGTTTGCAGGTGATTAAAGAATGAATCATGAAAATGATTTATTAAAACATCCTGAGGAATATTGTGGTGTGGACAGTCTATTAGTAAAGATTTAAAACGATCCCAAGCCTCGTGAAAAGATTCACCTTGTTCTATTGCAAAACACATGATTTGTTTCCTATGATTTGAAAGTGAAGAGTGTTGGTAAAATTTAGAGATAAACAAATCATAAAGTTGCTTCCATGTATAAATGCTCCTAGGTGCTAACGTTATAAACCATCTTTTGGCAGCATCCTTTAAGGTACATTGAAGAAAACGCTTTTTAAATTCATCCTCAGTTAGTCCTCCTTTAGGAAAAGTTTCAACCATATGACAAAAATCTTGCTAAAAGATAATACATTTTCTGAGGGTAAACCGTGAAAAGTTGGAAACATATTATAAAAATATCCTTTCAATTCAAAGTTCTTAACTCGGTGAGGTAAGACTAAACACGAAGGTGAAAAGTCTATGTTAGGACAGGTATAATCTTTCATCGTCCTTGGAGTTTCAATATCTTCCCTTGCAGCTACAACTGCTTCAGCAAGAGTATGTGGGTCAGCCATTTGATTTATTTGATTGTCAGCCATTGTATTGACTTGGTTGACTTGGTCAATTGGAGGATTTCTTCCTAAATTATTTATGTTATCGTTAAAATCCATCAGGGTGGGATTCAACGACCGTCAACCGTGCATATACTGCACAATCAAACGAAATTAACAAAGATTTATTTTTTATGATTATTATTATTATTATTTATTTATTTATTTATTTATGATTAATTTAAAAACATAATAAAATGATTAAAAACTTAATTTACTAATCTCCTCGGCAACGGCGCCAAAAACTTGATGTGTTAAAAATTACCTTGTAAGTGCACGAGTCTATTACAAAATAGATGTACGGTAGCAAGGGTCGAATCACAGAAAGAAAAGTAATTAAAAGGAATTTAATTAGATAATAATTAAAAGCAATTAAATAGAAAGGAGTTTTTGTTTATGAATTAATTTAAACTACTTAATTAACTTTTAAACTAATTTTAAAAGTAATAAAAATAATAATTGCAGAAAACTGAGAATTATTGAAGTTTTAATGAATGAGAAGGATCTAGAAATTGAGATTCACTTGTATCGCATTTTATGTGTATTTGTCTTGTGTATCTATCAATTATGGGTTCGTTCACTAGGGTAAAGGATTGAGATTTACGGAGCGAGATTTGCAATCCTTAGTACTCGCCTTAACTGTGCTTTCTTGGTCCGTCCACACATCAATTAAGAGTCCATTAAGCACTCTAAGAACTAAAGTAATTAAGAGTTCAATCTGTACTCTTAAAAACATACATGAACCTAGATCCTAACCTTAGCCCGATCAGGAAATCAAGGAGATCTATTTATCATTCTAGGTTGGCCAATGTATAACTCGCGTACGATCATGCAGCTTATTATACCCACGAGCCTACAGATTCATTAACGCAACCATTATGCGATAATTTCACTATAAACCAAAGATAGTCTAAATTGATAAACGATTGATTGATAGAATGAAAATTATAATTAACACATAAAACTTGATACAAAGTTACCTCCAATCCCTTTAAAGGTGCGGTTAGTTCATGACATGTGGATGAACAAAGCATTGTAAATGAATACATCATCAGTCTTCCATAATCGGCAATAAAAATGAATTACAAAGTGTTTTTCGTCTTAAGAGTGGCTCAAGAACGGCCTAATTTCATCCAAAAACGGATCCCTAAAGCTATACTACTAGGGTTTAATTCTTACTAAGTTAGGAAATTTGAGAAAAGACAAAACAGCCTAGGGCAGAAAACGGACCAAGCGGTCGCTTGGTCTTATGCTAAGTGATCGCTCAGGGACTTTTCCTCAGACGTATGCTACTGGGTTTTGCGTGGTGGCTCAGCCCTTCAAGCTGAGCGAGCACTCAAGGACTTTTCATAATTTTCAACCTTTAACTTTCAGCATTTTACCATCAGGTCCCTGGAGTCTTCATTTTAAGGATTAATGACCTGAAATTCATTATTCTTCTCAAATATAACCTGAAACTCATAAAATACTAAAAACTCATATCAGTAGCTTTAGAAACTCGTAGAAAAACACAATCTAAGTTAGAATATATACAAAATAGATACGTATAAAACACATCTATCAGAGGTTCAAAAATTAATTCATCGAGGTAAATAAAAGTTGGTACCGCGGTGCAATTAGAATAGACAATTAAACTATTGAACCGTGGTGTAAAAAATAATGCAATAAAAGTGATGAATCACGGTACAAACATTGATGAATCGCGGTACAATTAGACTACACAATTAAACTACATAGGTACTTAATACATCAACTATAAAATTCTTAATACAAAACTTTTTGAAATTTTTTTTACCAATTTGCCCTTTGTTCAATTTCAAAATTAAATTGAAAATTATAATTAAATGGAAAAAAAAAAGAAGAAGATTGGTGGTGGAGGTGGGCGGGAGTTGGTTTTAATTAAATGAAAAAAAAACTTTTTTTTGGCAGAGATGGTGGCGAAGGCTGAGCGGGAGGTGGTGGAGTCTGGGCGGGCTGGGGGAGGGGCAGGCGATTAGGGCTGGGGTGTGGCTAGGGTGAGGGAGGGACTGGGGGAGGCCCAGTCCGTGTGGGAGGGATGGGGGAGGGACTAGGTCAGGAGTAGGTGGGTGGGCTGGGGCTGGGGCTGGGGGAGGGATTGGGTTTGGCCCAGGCAAAATGGGAGAGTTGGGGGAAGGGGCCGGGCTGGGGGAGGATGGGCATGGCCTGCACGGAGTGGGGCTGGGGAGGGGGTGGGGGCTGGGAGAGGACTGAGCTTGGCCCAAGCGGTGTGGGAGGGTTGGGGACTGGGGCAAGCGGTAGGGGTGATCCGGTGGGCGGTCGGTGTTGGTTCGTTGCGGTGTTTAATTTTTAATTTTTAATTTTGTCAAGAGTAATATAGTATTCTTACAACAAAAAGTGTTGTATTAAGTATTTTATAGGTTCTGTATTAAGTTTTCTCAAAAACTATTGAACCGCAGTGCAAAAATTTATGCAAGAAAATTGATGAACCGCGGTACAATTAGACTAGGCAGTTAAATTGAACCGCGGTGCAAAAAATAATGCAATGAAATTGATGAACCCTGGTGCAAAAATAATGACATCCGTAATGCGCCTACGGTTCATTAAGGGCATCGTTGTCATTTTGCCACAAAAGTGACTTTTTCCGATTGAAAAAAAAGGGTACTTTAGTGATTAGAAACTTCAAAAAGTGGACCGGCCCGCAATTTTTCTTAGTTTTTTGGACAAAAAGACTAATACTATAGACACCCCGATTTCGTACCCCTATTATATAATGTTTTAAGAAATATTATTTCAAATCAAAATAGGGCTAACAGACGTTACTTTCGTCACGTTTCAAGGGGTCAAAGCATCAATGAAACTTAAAAAGGATTAAAGGGACAAAGTTGACAAGACAAGTGTGAAAAGTGAAACTTTTTTGTGAAGAAAAGCAAGTCGGGCTGCCGCGCCAATTCCTGCTCAGGATGCACCCTGACTTGGGCAGTGTCAGGTTTTTTCAGTTTTCTCCTGGTTTCCTTTCCTTCCTTCGTCGTTATAGATGATCGGATCTCCACCTATAAATAGAGGCCTTTCTCTCCTTTAGAAGACACAAAAAAATTCTCCCCTTGTTAGGCTGTAGAAACTCTCTCTCTCTCTCTCTCTCTCTCTCTCTCTCTCTGTTAAGGCTGAAGAAATCCCTTATCTTCTCCTTTCTAGAAAAACCCAGTAAACCCCCTCTTTGTCCAAACAAAGACCATAGTTAACCCAGTTAGCTTATCTCCCTAAACCATCCCCTACGTACACAAAATCTCCCTAAACCCAATCATAAAAAGCCACAAACATAGTCGTTACACTGCCCGAAAGCCAGTTACAAAATACAACAAATACAACAGTTACGCTGTCCAAAGTCCGACACAAAATATAATAAACAAAAAGACTTTATCTCCCGAAAATGATAGATCGAGCACACTCACAAGTTTTCCTAAGCCTAGGCGTACCGGGTACCAACGCTCACGCTTCAAGAGGTAGGTACCAAAGTTGTTATTTTTATCTTGTCTATAAGTTATCTAATATACATATAATGTAAATAAGTGGTTAGGCTTGTATTATCTCGCTCATAAATAACCTATAAAATAGTCATTATTATGGTATAATTTCTTTTATACTTTTGCTACAATTTTAAAATATAAACACGATACAAAGCTTTCCTTTATTTTCTTGTCATATATACATATATATATATATATATATATATATATATATATATATATGTATATATAAATGTTTTTTTTCTCTGGATTAAATATGTAAAAGGAACATTTTTAAGCAAAAACCTATTTTGAGACCGAAATGGCGAGTTGAGTTCTTAACCTATTCTCCAACTCGTAACTTAGCCCTCAAACCTATTTTTTCTGGTATTTTTGGTTTTTCTCCATTTATCTTTAAAATAGAGGTGACAACTCTGTAAATACACTTTTGAGTTCACAACGAGGTCAAGCGTATTTCATACGCTTAAGTTTTGAAACCACTCACATTCTCACGCGAGAGTGGAGGTTCGAAACAGGGTTCTCACAGAAACCCTTAATGAACCAGTGTGTGTTACATATTGCCTTGCATCAATTTGTGTATCGCGATGCACGAAATTCATTTGCTATACATGACTTCAATGAATACTTACGTGCATTGTGATACACAAATCATGAATCGCGATCCACACAATCATTCATCAAAGTCTCTCATTTCATAATGATGCATCGGGATTCTAAATTGATTCATCACATATCCAATCGATGCATCGTGATAGAAATTTGATGTATCGTGATGCAAACATATTTCAACTACATCTCTTCCACCTTCGTCCCTTATAAAAAAAATCCTTAAATCGAGTCCAGGTCCATTCCAATATCCTACTTTACGAATCAAAAAAATTGTTTCTTTCAGGGCTGCAGTCCCCTCGACCCCGTTTTGTTGGCGTAACAATTGTGATTTTCGAATAATTTAGGTAGAATATGTTGGAGGGGTGAGCTTGGTCCGGTTCGGTCCAGATTTTAAAAAAAAAGAAAAAACTTGAACCAACCAATAGTCTGATTCTAAAAAAAAATTAGAACCAAAACCAACCCAATACGATGAGAACCAAAACGTTGGTCCGGTCCAGAACCAATAAAAGATGTATTAGAACCAGGACCGGACCAATACTATGATTTTTTACTTTTTAACTATTTAATACAAATACATAATAAAAATTTTAAGGCTGAAACTTCATTAAAAAAATTAAAAAACTTTCTATAAAAATACATTCAACAATTAAAAATGTCGAACTTATAAACTCATAGCATAACAAACCAATGGAAACAAAATAATAAAAAAGTACCAACTAAAAAGTAGAACAAAGAAAGTATTAGGTTAGTATACTTAGAAAATAAATAATAAACCGCATTTTCTAATCTTAATTATTTTAGTTAGTTAGTTCCCACCTTAGACACTAAAATTTATGATTATATGAAACAAAACCTAAGTTGCTCAAAAGTCAAAACTCTTCAATTCACTTGTTATTGTTTATTCCATCTCTCACTCAATGTCCATCTCCTCATATTTTTTAACTCATACACTTCACTCAATATAATTTATCCTCTCGAATCCTTCTCGATCTCGATCTTGACTTTATTCCTAGTCTCGATCTCGATCCTAGTTCGAATTTCTAGGAATCTCGATAAACATTAGGCTTTGAGCCCTAAACATATTCAAATTTGTTAATTTGTTCTAAATTTGATAATTTTTGCCCTCAACTATACCGATTAGTGATTACCAATAGAAAAGAGACCATAGATAATTCCAAATTTCCATTCGATGCAAAATTTAATACAATTAAATGATTTCATTAAGTACTAAATTATCTTATGACCTATAAAATGCTTAATTATAAAATGCTTAATACAAGACTTTTTAAAAATATTTGACCAAAATACCCTTTACATAATTTATTTTTTATTTTTTATTAAATTTAATTTAACACATTTTAAATTTAAAATATTTTAAACACAATTAATTAATTAATTAATTTGATTTAGTTACTAAACACAATTAAATTACTAATTAATTTGATTTAGTTATACTAAGTGAAAAATTATCTTTGAGTTAGGTTTAAATTAAAAAAAATTAATTTGATTTGAATTAGGTTTAAATTAAAAAAACAAGTTTTGGGTAATTTATTTATTTATTTTAATTAAATTTAAATTAGCTAAAATTTATTTTTTGTTTTTATTAAATTTAAATTAGCTAATTTAAATTTTAATAATTAATTTGATTTGAATTAGGTTTAAATTTTAAAAAAAAACAAGTTTTGGGTTTAGGCCTTAGGACCGGTTTTGTACCAGTCCAAATGAGGAGATGGGCTAGGGACCGGTCTGCTAGCAGGCCAAATTGGGGGGGATGGGTTTGGGCCTGGTTGGGTGGCAGTCCAAAAGGGGGGATGGGTTGAGGGCTGGTCAGGTAGCAGGCCAAAAAGGGGGGGCTGGGTTGAGGGCTGGTCTGGTAGCAAGCAGTGGGCTTATGGGGGGAAATGAATGGGTTTAGGATTGGTTTCAATCCAGTCCTTAAACCCAAAAGTTGGTTTTTTTATTAATTTAAACATAATTCAAATCAAATTAATTATTAAATTTTAAATTAAATAATTTAAATTTAATAAAAAAACAAAAAAATAAATTTTAGTTAATTAAATTTAATTTAAAAAACAAAAAAAATTAAATTACCAAAACAATGTTTTTTTAACATGTTTTTTTTACCACAAAACTTGTTTTTTTAATTTAAACCTAATTCAAATCAAATTAATTATTAAATTTTAAATTATCTAATTTAAATTTAATAAAAAACAAAAAAATAAATTTTAGTTAATTTAAATTTAATTAAAAAAACAAAATAAATAAATTACGTAAATGGTATTTTGGTCAAATAGTTTATAAAAGTGTTGTATTAAGCATTTTATAGGTGCTGTATTAAGTACCTATGATTAGGAATTAATATATATAATATATATACTTATATAATAATACAATATATATATATATATATATATATATATATATATAATAAACAACATATTGGTTCGGTTCGGTCCGGTTCCGTGTTTTTTTAGTTCGAGAATTGGGACCAACCCAAATGTTCGATTTTATGAAATTTCAGATCCAGGACCAAACCAAAGTATTGGTCTGGTTCCAGTTTTGATTGGTTCGATCCGGATCTATTGGTTCGGTCTGATTCTGAAAAAATCCTACAAACCTCTAGTTGGAGTTGTGGAAGAAATGTTGGTCGAAGCTGTGGAAGGAGACGATATGAGCATTTTATGAATAATATTTCAAAAATAAACTTTAGTGGTTGAAAAAAAATGGGGGGCCTGATCGGTTATAAATTTAGCAATAGGGACCAGCCTACAATTTCTCCATACTCATTCCATTGTTTAGGTCGATCTTGAATCGTTAACAAGTCCGGGGACCGGGTCAACTGTAAAATTGTGACTCAACGATGGAAGAATTTTCTGTATTCATGGATGATTTGCACGGTTACAATGGATATGTATATATACAACTATTGCTACTATTTTAGGACAGAGATCCCAGTCAATATTTGGGAGAAAATTAAGGAAAAGATTGAGGTATTGAGATATTCACGAAGGTATAGAAAATACTGGCAAATCTCCTAGCTGATCACAACAATGATCACAGCAATCGTAATAACGGATTTCTACACTCCCCCTCAAGTTGGCGCATGAAGATTACGAATGCCCAACTTGCCAACAAGTAAACGAAAACATGATGTGCCTAATGCTTTTTTGAACAAATCTGCAACCTGGTGTTCAGTGGAGATTTGTCGCGGAGAGACATCTTGAGATTCCACGTGTTCCCGAACAAAATAGTAATCCATCTCCACATGTTTCGTACGTTCGTGGAAGACTGGATTATTGGCTATATGTCATGCCGCCTGATTGTCACAATATAGAGGAGTTGCATGCGATTGAGGAGCCTCGATGTCTTTAAGAAGCCATCGAAGCCACATGAGCTCGCTAACTGTAGTTGTCATGGCTCGGTATTCTGCCTCAGCTGACGAGCGAGAAACAACAGATTGTTTCTTGGAACGCCAAGAAATAGGAGCTCCTCCCAAAGATAAAAAATAACCTGTGCAAGACCGTCTTGTCATGGGACATCCACCCCAGTCAGTGTCGCAATAAGCTTCAAGTGATAAGTCTCCACTGAATGGTAAGAACAATCCCTGGCCAGCTGTAGTTTTGAGGAAGCGCAAGATCCGTGTGGCAGCATCCATATGAGTTCGTCGTGGTGCTTTGAGAAACTGAGTTAAGAGATTAACGGCGAACTGAATGTCTAGTCGTGTCATGGTAAGGTAGAGCAAACGGCCAAGGACTGTCATCATCAGCAACAAGGTGGATGTTCTGCTCCATAGGGAAGTCACTCGGCCTACTCCTTTACAATCCACTCTCTTCCAAAATATCCAGTGTATACTTCCTTTGGCTAAGCACAATGCCTTCTGAAGATCTTGCAACTTTGATGCCCAAAAAGTACTTGAGTGGGCCGAGATCTTTAATGCTGAATAGTGCATCCAAATAAGACTTCACGCTCCCAATTTTTGATTCATTATTGCCAACTAAAATGACATCATCCACGTAAATAAGGGTCGCAGCATAAATACCATTTTTTTTGAATATGAACAAAGAATGATCTGCTCATGATTGATGAAACCCAACAGCAAGCAAGGCACGAGTAAACTTATGATACCAGTTACGTGATGCTTGGCGGAGACCATAGAGTGATTTGTGCAACTTGCATACCCTTGTGTCCCCGGTTTTAGCAAGACCTTGTGGTATCTTCTTGTACACATCCTCTTCCAAGTTACCATGAAGAAATACGTTGTTCACATCCAACTGATGAATGGCCCAATTCTTCTTGGCGGCTACGGCAAGAAGGCTTCTCATTGTTACCAATTTAGCCATAGGCGCGAAAGTTTCATGGTAATCGATGCCTTCAACTTGAGTGAAACCCTTCGCCACTAATCTTGCCTTATAACGTTCAATTTCGCCATTTGGCTTGTATTTGATCTTGTAAACCCATTTTGAATCAACTGTTTTCTTGGTCAAGGGTCCACGTGCCATTTTCTTCCAAGGCTTGTATCTCTCTTTTCATTGCGTCACGCCATTTCTCGCTTTTGACAGCCTGATAATAATACTTCGGCTCATCATGAGTAGTGCCATCCGCAAGAAAGGCTTTATGAGAAGGAGAAAATCTAGAGTATGAAACAAAATTAGATAAAGGGTGTACCGTCGAAGTCTCTGAATTGGAGGGTGACAGCGCATGGTCTATGGAACTCGGCAAGTCAAGGACGTATGACTCAAGATGCTTAGGTTGGCGTCGAGTCCGATCACTTCTACGTACATTTTTCGGACCAATCTGAGCAGTGGGCTGAGGATCATTTTGGTCTACAGTCTATCCCGTAGTTCCTGATGGTTCGGATATGTCAATGGTTGCAGAAGGCACATTTAGTTCAGGTGTGCCCAAATCATGTGAAATCACAGGTGCAATAATGTCTTCCTCCCAATCAACTTCCCTTTGGATGATCTCTTTTACCCCTTTAGTTTCTGGATTAAGATTTTTAAGAGGAAACATCTCTTCAACAAATTTAACGTCTCGTGAAGTATATATTGACGTGTTTCGAGATCAAAAACTCGATACCCCTTTTGTGCATGGGGATATCCCACAAACACGCATGTTCTTCCTCGTACATCAAACTTGTCTCGTCCCCCTTTGTTGTCTTTGGCATATGCAAGGCAACCGAATGTTCGCATGTGATCATAGCCAGGCCTTTTGTTGAACATGATCTCATATAGTGTTTTGTTGTGAAGGACATTTGAAGGCAACCTATTAATGATGTATGCAGCTGCCAAAACACACTCCCCCCCAGAATTTCTTTGGTAATCCCGCCTCGAATCGCAAGGCTCTAGCCACCTCTAAGATATGCATGTGTTTCCGTTCCACCACTCCATTCTGTTGTGGGGGTATCAGTACACGACGTTTCAATTAACATGACGGGCTTGTAATAGTAATCAAGCATTTGCTGCGACTGAAACTCTAGGTCATTGTCACTTCGGATCCTATTAACTCTTTTATCGAATTGTGTATGAATCATGTTACAAAAGGCAGTGAGATAATGGTAAACTTCATATTTGTTTTTCATTAAAAATACCCACACGCCTCTGCTAAAATCATCTACCACAGAGAGAAAATAATGTGCACCGGAAAATGAAGGTATCTTATATGCTCCCCAAATATCACAATGAACAAGTTCAAAACATCCATTTGTGCGAATGCAACTAATCGGAAAAGGATTTCTTGTTAATTTTGCTTTAAAACATGAATCACAATGTTCTTCATTACTCGATCACTACCACAAATATCATTGAAATACTGAGACTTCGAAACAAATGAGTGCCCTAATCTTCTGTGCCAAATTCTTGGTGCGACAGTAGCTGTTAGAGCCATACCTTCCTTTGCAACCGGTTCCATGTAGTATAGACCATCGCATCGCCTACCCATCCCAATCAGAGTCCTCGAAGCTAAGTCCTGTAGTACACAGAAATCCAGAAAAAATATGAAAGCGCAATTCAAATCCTCTGTTAACTTGCTAACTGAAATTAAATTGCATTTAAAATCTGGTATATTTAAGGCGCGATTCAATTTTAACCCATTTGGCAGACTTACGTTGCCAATATATACCCTTCCCTAGAATTGCATCTCCATTGGGAATTCTGACTGGGTCTCTTTTCCAGATCTTTTCTGGTTCTCCAAGATATTTTCATCAAAGGTGATGTGTTCACTTGCCTCGGAGTGAATTATCCAAGGTGTAATATGAGTTTGCTTACCAGCCATGTTAGCAATAGGGAGTACACTTCCTTGATCACTATGTGTTGCATCAGAATTGATGTTGATGTAATGAACAAGCTTTGCATAATCCCTCGCCGAGAGGCCTGGAATGGGACTGTCTTCCGTGTTTGCAAGATGGGCTGACTTCCCAGCAACCTTCTGTTTCCCGTGATAATCTCCCCCTTTCTTACCATCTCGGTTATTCTTCTTTCTACCTTCAGGGTTAACCAATAATTTCATAGTAGGTTTCAATTATGTGATAAAACTTTCCACAATGGTTGCACTTGGGTTTTTCTCTCAAGTCGCTTCTTTCCTTCCTCCTTCCGCTGTTGGATACTATGAGTCTGAAAAGCCACTGCTTCAACACTTACCCTTCCTGCCGTGGCAATTTGTTTCTGTCTCTCATCCTCTAAACCAAGGTGATAAGATGTCCCCAAACTGACCACTGGTTTTGTACTCAAAATCTGCGTCTTGATCGTCCCAAAACTCTCATCTAAACCCATGAGGAACTAGTACAAACGCTCATTCTCCTTCATAGCCACCAACTGTTTGCTGATGTTGCAAGTGTAGCCTCCACACTTGCACTTTGGAGTGGGTGCAATGTCTTGTATCTCGTCCCATAACCCTTTGAGTTTAGTATAGTAGGAGGACACTGAGAGCTTGTCTTGTCGAGTGAGCGTGATTTCCCTTTTTAATTCATACGCCCTAGGTGCGCTCTCGCTGCCAAAACGTTCACGCAGATCTTCCCAAATTTCTTGTGCCGTTGTAGCATGCTTAACGCTACTACGAATGTCCTTTTCCATGGAACTGTGCAACCACCCTTTCACCATGGCGTTGCATCTCTTCCATAATAACAAATTTGTTGCGCCTTCGGTGGGAGTTAGGATCGTTCCATCGACGAAGCCAAACTTGTTCTTTGCAAATAGGGCATTGCTCATCTCGATCTTCCGCCTAATCTGCATAGTTCCCGTCTCGAAGGAGGTCGCTAACAAACACAATGTTTGGGCTATCCGAAGCCGCGATATAATACGGAGACATCACATCTATCGTGACTCCACCGGTGGCTTTATCTTCCTGTTTGGCGCCACTGTCTTCAGTCATGGTAGTAAGGATGTCGGCGTAATAAAGAAAGAAGAAAGGAAAAAAAAATGTGCGGAAGCGTTCTAAAGCGTTACCCGCTCTGATGCCATGTAAAATTGTGACTCAACGATGGAAGAATTTTCTATATTCATGGATGATTTACACGATTACAATGAATATGTATATATACAACTATTGCTACTATTTTAGGACAGAGATCCCAGTCAATATTTGGGAGAAAATTAAGGAAAAGATTGAGGTATTGAGATATTCACGAAGGTATAGAAAATACTAGCAAATCTCCTAGCTGATCACAGCAATCATAATAACGGATTTCTACATCAACGAAGAAAAAATGAGGCCCTATATATATGTGTGTGTGTGTGTGTGTGTGTGTGTGTATACATGTATGTATGTATGTATGTACGTACACGTGTGATGCACGAAATGTATCCAAAATCTAAGAAAAATGACTTTTTTAGCGACTGCAATGTATGAAAAATAATAACTATTTTAGTGGACCATGTTAGCATTTAAGCTTGCCTTAAGCCTTTTTTTTTCTTCTCTTTGGTTAATAATTATTTTAGCTAGTGAAAAAAATGGAGATTGTTATCTTCAATATAGTACCTACGAATGATTGAAGTCATAGAGTCGTTTTTTTCAAGAAGTTCTTTCATATTATAATCATAATTAATGACAAAAATATTTTTTTGTTAATCTTACGTGACAGAGATTGGAAGGACAACACATACACATGCAATAACCGGTGCCAAGAAAATAGCAGGCCTTGATTATACTATGTTTCTCATTGTGCTTCCAAGAGAAAGTTTCTAGCTGAAGAAGTATAGGTAAAAGTCGTAGAGTTGTGTACATTGTGGGTGACGTATCTCAAGGATTCCGACTGTCATCCTTCCAAGATCGTTCCTATTGAAAGTAGCGAACTAATCAATGTGGTTATACTCTTAAGGGCAAGTTTAATGGTAGGGGTCAAAACCAAATTTTGATACCTATATAAAAGTATTAGGTTCTCCAATGGTTAAAGTAAGAGGTATCAAAATTAGGTGTGGTACTAGGGAAGGTACCAAATTTAATACCTCCCTTAGTATCTCACCTAATTTTAATGCCCTTCATTTTGATACCTATGGTTGGAGATGATCATTTGATACCCATGAATAATAACCAATATGTATCAAATTTTTATTTTGATACTTATAGGCAAGTACCACCATTGCACTTGTCCCTAATCTCCATCATGGTGTTAGCCGCCAAAGTTGACCTGACTTTTTGGTGCCTGGGGAAAACAAGAAAAATGAGACCCCTAATACAAAGGAACATAAGATTTAAACATGTGTGTCTACACACACACACACACACACAAGTAATTCGCATGTGTAATGTATGTGCGATATGAACATGCAATGCTCATAGGGATGTCAAATAGGGCAAAAGTCTGCGGGCATGCCCGCACCGCCACCTATTAGGGGCGGGTTGGGCTGGTGTATTCGAAACCCGTTTGGATGTGGGATTTTCGGGCTTTGTCCGTACGGGTCGCGGGCATTAGTGGATTGGGGCAGGGCGGGGGGTGGGCAACCCATGCATTAAGTCACATTATAATTTATTTCTGGATTTATGGAATATGGACTGGCCCATTTTTAGTTTGTTGCCCATTAACATAGGCCTTTAGTCCTTTTAGAGTTTAGATTGTGTCTTAGGCGTGGGTTACTTTACTGGTCAGTGGTCACTTGCCTAAGGACTTAGGGATAGGTGAGGTGATAAGTCAAAGACTCAAAGTCACTGATAGATCATAGATTAGAGATACAGTTTTCTCCCGTCCGTCTCTCACTCTCTCTCTCATTCACTCGTTCAGTGAGTTCTTCTCTTCCGGTTCCAGCTTCCTCAGTTTCTCCAATCCAATGAGTCAAAGACGACGGGCAGCGACGACGACTTCCTCTCTTCGGCTTCCTCTCTCCTCTGGCTCCATCTTTGCTCCTCCACCTTCACCGCCTCCGTCTCTGCTCTTCCAACTTCGCCGCCGTTGATTTCTTCTCTTCCGAAGTCAGATCTCAAGCTCTCTCTCCTATCCGGTCATCCTGCTTCCAGATCCGCCCATTGTTATTTGCTATTTAGTATTTTGAATGAATTTAATGGATATGTAATTTTGTAATTTTGTTTTTTTGTTATTTAGTATTTTAACTATTTTGAATTTAATGGTTTATTTGTCCAAAATCCAAATCTATCCTAAATTCAAATAATTGATTATAAATAAAAAATTTTAAATAAACTCAATTTTGCGGGTTTTGCCCGTTTTGCCCACGGTCCTACGCGGGGCGGGTTGGGCAAAGGGTTTTTAGGACCGTTATGTTTGCGGGCTTTCCCGTCCCGGCCCGTTTCACAATGAGCTTTTTAGGCCCACGGGCAAACCCGCCCCGCATGCCCGTTTTGACAGCTCTAGATGCACATACAATGAATGAAATGCCTCAAATTTCTAAGAAAAACTACATTTTTATTAAATTACATATTAAAACGTCAACGTAAAAAAAATAAAGTGATGCTAAATCAACAAAAAAATTGTTCACTATTGAAAGTATATACAATACATGTCATACTATCATGTTAATAATAATGATTAATTCATACAATACTTGTCATGTTGGGTATATATTTTGGTTTGACACCACTTCACACCCAAAACGAAGGGAGTGACGTTTGAGTGAAACTTGGAGATGGAAGTCTTCTTTCGTTTCTAGACGGTGAAGTAAGACCAAGTTCATGAGCTTATTATCTCAAGTCGGAACAAGTTGATAGGATCCCCTTTTTTTACGTCCCCATACCCCCCCTCCCCCCGGTGTGGCAACATGGGAGCAAAAAAAGGAAAGAGAGGGATGGAGTTTCTCTCGCTTTTGGCATAGGGGGCCCCAATGGGGGGCTCGCACGACGGGCTATTAGCTCAGGGGGTAGAGTGTACCCTTGACAATTGCATTGTTGCGCCTGGGCTATGAGGGCTCTCAGCCACATGGATAGTACAATGTGCTCATCGGCGCCTGATCCTAAGATGTGGATCATCCAAGGCATTGAATAGTTTTGAATATAATAGAAAAGGTTGTGTTGAAAGAATAAATGACTGTGATATAGATATGTGTACAAATTAGTGATCGAACATTGTAGATTGGGAGTGAAAGTCAAAATATTGAAAAGATAGAAAATTTTAAAATGGTTTAAAAACAGAAGAGAGATATTAATGGAGAGAGAGAGAGAGAGAAAGAGTGTGTGTGTGTGTGTGTGTGTGTAAAAATCAGTTAAGAAATTATAGAGAGAGAGAAAGGAGGGGATTTGAGGATAGGGCAGAAGGGAGGCTCTCCCCTGCTATGCAAAGAGGAGAGGCTTGAGAGAGAGGGGGCGAGAAAGAGAAGAGAGACGCTACCTTTGTCCCTTCACTTGCATTCATCAAGAGTCCTTACTCCTTAGAATTGTTTTTTCTTGGAGAAAACTTTAGATAAAACACTTGGCAATTATTTTTTAGATAAAGATCTCTATTATTATACAAATTTATATGTTAATACTTCTTATCATATTGATTATTAATAGGTATTATTATTATGTAATCGCTTAAAAACAAAGAGTCACATATTGATGCCTCAAAATGAAGATTAATCATGATTAGGTAATAGTTATATATATATATATATATATATATATATATATATATATATATATATATATATATATATATATATATATATATATATATAGTTATTTTATGTCTTGAATTTTGTGATTACCCTGTGATTATTTGCAAAGTCTTCCGATGTGCACAACATGTACATTTACTTGTCCACATAGGCCATACCCACTCAGACCGCCCATTTCCCACCTCTCTTCTTGTGGATCATCAACAGAGATTGATCTAGCAAGTAGCAATGGTAAGACTTAAGAACAACTCGAGAATCAAGTGGCCGGCACACATTCAACCCAATACGGACACATCTAGACATGTCGTCCAAGAAAATTCATCTAAGTATTGTGATGCTCTCCAATGTATTGTTAGTAATGATAGACATACCCACATATTGACAAAATGCAGGTTATCTAAAGAATAGCTCAATTTCTTTACTTCTTAGATGATTTTTCTTTGATCTTTGCATGTTTATGATACCATTCGGTTCCTGCAATGTTAAAGATGTTTAGGTTTATTGTTTAATAATGTCTTTAGTTCTAGACATGTGCATCCTTGGGTAAAATTTCTTTTTCGGTCTTTTGGACGTTTAATTTGTTCATTCTTTGCATGAGTGTTTAATATTTTGTTTGCAAATTTTGTAGCATATATGTTTAAAGTAGATTTTTATGCATGTTAGGATATATCGAGATTAACTAATTAATTTTCCCTTTACGTATATGTACTATGATTATGAAATGCTGGACTCTTCTTAATCCTATGGTATGTAAGGCTAGGAATGGATCTTTATTGGATCAGACATGGCAAATTCAGATCTGTCTATTTAACACATTACGTCACAACTTCTTGAACACAACATTAACACTAAAAGCAACCTTAAGAATAATTTTTTTAAATATAATTAAGTTACAAATTAAATCAATAATTTAATTAAAGGTCTCCAACTTGGTAATCCATATGAATGTTTTTGATGTTGGTTAACCATTGAAGTGAAAAAGTAATGATAATGTGTGGTGATCGATGGTGCTAGAAAGGTGGCGATGGGGCATTTTGGTGGGAGTGGAAACAGGAGTTGTGTAGTCGGCTGGTAGCTAGGGTTTTAGGGGCACGGGTGCACCGGTTAAAATGGGGTAAGTAATTGAGTAGAGACATTGTGACACCATCCCAACAGAGATGAGGGATGAGATGAGTGTCCAAGAGGAGTAAGACTTGAGTTATCAAGGGAGTTTTTTGAAGAAATTAAGCATTAGCAAGCTAACTCTCTCTAGATTTTTCTCATTTGGTCAAGAATGGCATTGATGAAGATTAGGGGCGGCCGACTGGATGATGAGGAAGAAGACATATATACACAAGCCTTAAAAAGCCGGTTATATGAACCTCTATTTTGATCATATGTAGCTAGGGCACGTTATAAAAAAAACTGTTGTATTTATGGATGACCGTTATAATTAGGTACTTGCATCGCCAAAAATCTAACTTATGGACCAAACGACTTGAGATGATATTCCTAATGTATGTGAAAATCGAAGTAACCCTAGCTTATAAATCTCCTGTTGTTTAGATCTTGTTTCCCTTGGCAATTCTTCGTTCTTGGAAGCGATGTACTTGGTTCAATTTTAATTCACCAATAAAAATTGTAGCCGAGCAATGTGATAAAGTAAAAACAGACAGATAGTATGATCCAATACATTAACCGATCTCAGAAAATTAAACTTGCTTATTATTTGTGCTAGTCCACATAACAGTAACAACTTAAAAGAAAAGGGAAAAAAAAAAAAACTCAAATTGGACATGCGCCTATTGGCCATCTTCATCTCTAATTTCTTAACCACGATGGTTGGAGGCGGGTCGGCGTTGACCTGCACCACTCGACTCACCCTGAAACCATATAAACATGAATTGCTCAATTTACATAATATTCATGTGCAATCAGCAAGTACATTAAAAAAAAAAAACTAGAAATGTAAAATCAAATTCGCTGGAAAATGCTTGACAAAATCTTTCTTTAATTTTTCAAAGAATAATGAAAAAATTAAAGATATTAGATTGTGAAATATTCGACATAGTACGACAAAATTGATTTCTGTAATTTATGCAATGAAATACGACAAGGTAGAGATATTAGTAATGACCTTCAAATATTCGACATAGTGCGACAAAATTGGTTTCTGTAATTTATGCAATAAAATACGACAAGTTAGAGAAATATATTAGTAATGACTCAAATATTCGACATAGTGTGATACATTTAAACAAAAACCAAATTAGATAATGGTGCTTTCAATATCGATAATGATTTTCACCAATAATCTCCGTAAAAGTGTTAGATGATATTAATTCTTAAGTTAAGAAAGCCCCAAAGAGGGTAATGAAAAGAATCTTCAGATAATATATAGATTTTATTAGCAACATAATCTGTAATATATTTTATTTCTACTTTGAAATTTTGTATTGTCCGTAATTAGTGCTATCTTAATTATCATCTACTAGTAGTTAATTTCTTTTTCTAAAAAAATTATCATAAACTTTTAATTATTCATTTTTAAAAAAGAAAAAAGATGACAAAAGTAGAGTTGTCAACCTTTTCCCATTATCGATCATAAATCCTAGTTGCTAAAATCTGTTAAAAATTCAATCGTATAATATCGAATTTGAAAACATTGTACATAGACAAAAATTTACTAAATCTCAGATCTTCTTTTGAAAAATGCTTTGAACTTCTATATATTTCCTTTGGATGCCATAGAAAAATGCAAATTGGAGTTTTATTTCAGATATAAAAGTAAGACGGTCCTAATTTTCACAGATTCATTGATAATAATTCTTGAGCTGTCTTTCGTTAAGACCGAACTTGTGTACAACGTGTCTTGATCCAGATGAGAAAAGTTGTCTAATTACTTTGACAGAAGCCAAATGATTCAATTAATTAAATAAATAATTATAGAAAATAGGCTAGCTAGGAAGTAGAGTTATATATATATATATATATGCATACCTTGAGAAAGGATTGGATAGATTCGTGTGGGCTATCCCGAATGTTGAGTAGTGCTATGGCGGCGTCCTGCGTCAAGAGAAAGAGTGACCATGAAAGAAAAGAATAGTTAAGCCCCCAAAAAAAGAAGAATTAAAAAATAATACTCCGCCAAATTATAATTAAGTAGTAAGTAAAAGGAGTATATAGCTAGCTAGGATGGATTATGGATGGATGACAAACCCTAAGCGCGGCGAGTTCTTTCTTTGAGAGGGTCTTCGGCTCCGGCTCATCCTCTATAATCTCCTTATCTTTCGACATAGCCTTGGAGTTGTCCATTTCCAGGATCTTTAGCACTGTACGTGTCTATGAGAGAGAGAGAGAGAGAGAGAGAGTGTGTGTGAGTGGGTTGGGGATATGATGTAGCTAGCTATAGTGTGTTATTTATGATGAGAAAGAAAGTGAGTTGAGGCGACGGAGAAGTAACGGATGGCAAGAATATGGAAACATGTATGGCGTGTTTTGCTCACCAACTCCTACCTTGCATGACTAACACATAGCCAAACATCCTTTGTCTCTTCCATCTTCTTCTGTCAATAACCCTAACCCACCTCTCTCTCTCTCTCTCTCTCTCTCTCTCTCTCTCTCTCTGCGTTGTTAGCATACATGGTTGGTGGTGTCATTTATTGCTACTTACAGAATAAATTTCACCCAACCAAAATCCTACTCTTTTCGTATCGAAATGAAATTACAACATAGTTTACCTCGTTCTTTAGGTGCTACCAAGTAAATTTGAACAGGGGTATAAATTATTCATGGGTCATATTGGTTAGGGCTCATTTGTCGCGGCTAGTGGTTGGTGGCTTATAATTGATAACTTAATCTGTTGGCTGAATGACTTATAACTAATTTTATGATAGACTGTCTGTTATAGTTGATAAAAAACGACTTACAAGTATATTTGTTAAATAAGTTGAAAATTATTTATTTATTACAAATTGACCATAAATCTTAAATTTTCAAATCAACTAGTCTCTTATTAAGAAAAAAAGTCTCACCTTTATCTTAAAAAACTCAACATGAAATAATATTTAATTAATATTTATTTACTTAATCTAACTCAAAACAATAAATAAATATGTGACTATTTTCTACATCATTATTATGTGTAGTCTTTTACGTTTAATTTTTATTATTTCCTGGCCAATTTTTAATGTGAGTAGTCAAATATACGGAGGTTGAAAATGTTTACCCTATAACAAAATGAATAAATAATTTATAATATTCATTATCCCGCATTAAATGTTTATTTTAAAAAAAATTAAAATTAATATCCCTAACTCTTTTTTATGTATTTATGAGAAAGGATAAGATTGTAATAACCAAAAGGTTATTAATGAATGATTGTCTTTATGTTTTCAATAAATTAAAAAAGTTTAAAATTTTGGTTTTTTAGTTTTGGTTTTTTAATGCATAAATGATGTTGTACATAACTTATTGGCTTTTAGATTATAACCTGAAACAAACATTTTAAATATGACTTATTTTAAACTAAAAATCAAAAATCACTCCAAAAAAACTATAACAAATAAGCACTTAATGATATAGGAAGAAGTACATTATGTGGTACAGGAGCTCCTCAAAATGAATGTCTTTTTAGGCTCCGTTTGTTTCACGGAAAATGATTTTTGGAAAATGAAAAGATTTAATTTTCACTTGTTTAGTAAATCTTTTGAAAATATGCCGGAAAACATTTTAGGATGTTTGACAAATACACGGAAAATGTTACGGAAAATAATATATGAATAGATACAAAAAGTATATTCTAGTATTAATACACATATTGAATATAAAATAGTGTTGAAGTTTAAGTAATTTTCTTTTAATAACCCTCAATTTATCATTAATGGTGTCAAATCAATAAGGTATATCTTTTTTCAAGCTCACAAATAATTTTTTTTTGATAATTGATATGAAAAATTGTTTTAAAAAATAAAATTAATAATGTTTGAGACGTCCTTAAATAATAATATGATATAGTGGACACTAATTTTAGGACGTGGTGATTATTTTAAAATTATAATTTATAAATAATGAGCACAAACTCCATTTATATTTCAAAACAATTTATTTGTTGAGTAAAATAATGTGTGTGTATGTAAATATGTGTAATTTTGGAAGGGCGCGAAGAGATGCTCGAACATCCGGAAAAACTTTTACGTTGACTACATTTTCTGTTGACTCGAAAAAGCTTTTACGTTGACTATATTTTCCTAAAATTACCAAATATCGGAAAATGAGGAAAACGTTTTCCGAAAGTTATTTTCCGTGAAACAAACGGAGTCTTATTTGTCTTCGTAATGGTATTATGCTAATAAGCATATCCAACTTCCAATACAATCAATAAATAGCACTCACCGACCTGAGTTTCAAACAAATAGTCCATACTATTTTATAATGTTTCATTTCAAAAGTTTATTTTTAAAAATCATGTCTACAATCTTCATAACATTTTGACTATACCTTCACATTTGATATTAATATATTAATTATATTCAAACATTATTATAATTATGATCGATTATAATACTAGTAATATATTTCCAAATTATTACATCGTTCAATATGGCCTCTTTGGTGAAATGGATGAAGTACTTACTCCTTTGATCTTTACTTGTTAGGTAAAAGTGTATATGAGTCGATTATGTAAAATTTACCTTCAAATTAGAGCAAGGAAAGTATATTCATACCACTAATGCTACAATTTTTCTTACATCCAAATCATGAAGAAGTTGTCTTTTTTTTCAAGGTTTAGAGCCAGGTTCGGTTTTGTAGGAGTTTAAAGTAATCGATCGAACAGGCCTCCAATGTAAGAGGACCCAATTTTATATATGTGTAGAAAAGTTTTATTTAGATATATTATAAAGAAATATAGTTAATAAATAAATTGTTTTTTGGCTCAATTGGTTGGCTAATTATATAAAGGGGGTGAGTGGAGTGGGAAATCTTGGGTTCAAGCCCTTCTCTCTCCATTTTTGTAAACTTTTATTTTCTTTAATTTTATTTTGGGTATACGGTTAATTATTATTATTTTTAAATATACATATTATATCATATTCTCCCCCGATTTAGTTAAATAATCATCTATAGTATTTTGAGATGTTTTACGTAATAATCAACTTTAAAAAATAAGCTTATAATTTTCACAATCAATTCAAGCCATTGCTCTGCCATTTTCGTAATTTTTTTTATTTTGGGTCTACTATCAATTATTAATTTTTTATATGCATATTATATCATATACTCCCAAGATTTCGTTAAATAGTCTTATATACTATTTTGAGATGTTTTACGTAATAATCAACTTTTAAAAAATATGCTTATAATCCTCACAACCTTTCATCTTTATCATCCACTTGTATTGTAAGTATAATGGTTGTGATTAAGTACTTTTTTATTTATTGCCAACTTCAAGCCCTTCTCTCTCCATTTCTGTAAACTTTTATTTTATTTTATTTTATTTTTATTTTGGGTCTATGGTTAACTTTTAATTTTTTTAAAAATATGCATATTATATCATATACTCCCCCGATTTAGTTAAATAGTCCTCTATACTATTTTGATATGTTTTACGTAATAATCAACTTTAAAAATATGCTTATAATTTTCACAATTGGTTCAAGCCCTTGCTCTGCCATTTTTGTAATTTTTTTTTTGGGTCTACGGTCAATTATTAATTTTTTTTATATGCATATTATATCATATACTCCCCCGATTTAGTTAAATAGTCTCATATACTATTTTGAGATGTTTTACATAATAATCAACTTTTAAAAAATATGCTTATAATTTTCATAATCTTTCATCTTTATCTTCCACTTGTATTGTAAGTATAATTGTTGTGATTAAGTATTTTTTTTATTTATTACCAACTTCAAAACTACTTATATATGTTTTAATTATTCTGCAACCTAATAAATAAAGAGTTAATATATAAAGACAAAGTTATTCAACTTTAATTTTATTTTGCGTTCGCTAAATTTACTTATAAAAAAAGTTAGTTAACCATCAATTTTTTTTCTTTGGGTCATAAAAATTAACAAATGATTGGGTATATAATATCAATATTTCAAATAAAAATCAAATTTTCTTGTTATGTTACTATCATTTGTATTGCTTATGTTTATTTAATTCTTGTTTTTTTACTTGAATTTATAGTGCAATACATGTTAGCAAATCATTATCCATTTTCAATACGTCAAATGATACTTATAGTGCAAATTATTTTAACGAATAACAATACTTTTTAGTAATTATTTAATACTTATTTTCTTATATGCTTGAGTATTATCCATATTTTTTCATACTTCAAATTATGAAAAGTCAAATAAATTGTTCGTCTAAAATTCTTTTGCTTATATATTTTTAAGGACCCCTTATTTTCTTTTCGTTCTGAACCCTCAAAAGTTCAGGATCAGCCCTGCTTAAAGCATCTTTAATGCTAATCTGGATGTAAATGAATTTAGATGTCACCTAGGATTTATATCTTTTTTGAAAGAAAAAACCTCTCTAATGCAAATGTGGATGATGAGTGTGAATATGATGTGTCAATCAAATTTGTTCATATTGTGGATAAGAGCATCTCCAATGCTAATGTGGATGTGAAAAAAAATTGATGTCACTTAGGATTCATACCCTTCTTGAAAGAAAAAATCTCTCCAATAGAAATGTGGATATGATGTGGCAGCCAAATTTATTCACATTGTGAATAACAATGTAAAGTTTTCACATTTTACTTAAGGGTACTGTAAATACAATCTAGTTGTCATTATTTTAAAAAAAACTCTTTCTATTGGTTGTTATTTTTTCTTTTCTTTTTTATTTTTTTGTCAAATATTATTTTAGTGGTGGGATGCGTGTCACATAAGATTACATCCACATTTGTATTGGAGAGATCCATTTTGATTGAATGTGAATGAAGAGAGAAAAAATGACACATATGATTAAGGGTGTTAATTACTCATGGCCACGTAGCTAGGATCAAATCCACGATTATATTGATGATACTCTAAAAATGTCAATCTTTCACATTCTACTTGAGGGCGTGGATACATACTAGTTATTATTATTCTTTTTAAAACTCTTTCTATTGGTTTTCTATTTTCTTTTCTATTTTATCTTTAAATATATATATATATATATATATATATATATATATATATATATATATATATATATATATATATGTATGTATGTATGTATGTATGTATGTATAAAGGCAGAAGCAATTAGCACAACCAAATATAGTAAGATCCCGCCAAAATGTACTTGCTAAAAATAGATCATATTCTGAAAATCGTGTCTCCTCACATCATATTTAACTTGGTATAAGTGTCTAAATATTGTCTTGAAATATGAAGAGACTTGATATTGACTGCACATGTTACCAGATACATTAAACTTTGATAATTGAAGCTGAAGCATTTCTTGTGGGCCAAAATCACTTCAATTTATATATTTATATATTATATATGTCTTTAGTATTTTAATGTATTTCTTTTTCGTGGGTTTCAAAAAAAATTGTGTTGTATGTAAGTTTTTATTAGGAAAATTCTTTTATTATTTTAACATTATTTTTTCTTTAATTACCGCACCTAGCTTCTATAATCTATACAAATGCAGAAGCTATATAAGCTCGCATGACGATAAATGAAAGCTTATGTACACCTCTATCCACCAAAAAGATACTTACAAGTTTTTAAAAAAAAAAAAAAACAATACATTTTGTCACTCTAAAAGGAAGAGACGAAAATCAGTATCCCAGAAAACCCACAAACCTCGCCAGTTGAGTTGGACATCAAGATGCACATGAGTTTTAAAATAAACTACATATTATAATAATATTAATAATCAAATCTTTTTTTTCTTTAATTTGTATGTCGGATCGAGCATAACAATAATTTAGAACAAAAGGAGTAAGCACTTATATTTAAAACAACAAACTGTTCTGTACTCTGTATCCCCAGTGTTCAGCCACGAACAACTGTATATTGTAGTGTCTAAGGTAACAAACTGTTCTAATAGTAAAAAGACAACAAATAAAACACCAAATGTTGTGTATAAGTAATTATTTTAATATCTAAAATGATTAATCTTACAGTGATATATTTTAAAAAAAACAATTCTCCTTAATTTTGTTTTTCTCCATTTTGCTTTTGTATAATTTAGTTGTAAAAAATATATACCGTGTGTTTAACACACGGGTGTAAAAACTAGTTATTTTAGTGGTGGGATGCATGTCACATAAGATTAAATCCACATTTGCATTGGAGATATCCATTTTAATTGAATGTGAATGGGAGAGAGAAAATGATACATGATTGAGGATATTAATTACTCATGACTATGTAGGATCAAATTCACAATTACATTGGTGATGCTCTTAGTTGTAAGCATAGTTAATAGTTATATAATACACGTTGTAAACTTAATTATATGGTTATCAATGTTGTTATACTAAATTCCATTTTATCTCCTTAGAAAACCACAACACACAATTTGATACTCCCTCCGTTTCCAAGTTATTGTCCTGACTCTTGATTGTTTTTTATAGTCAAATTAAGTGTTTTTTAAATCAGAAACTGAAGTTTATTTTTCTATTTTTTGTCAGAAATAATAGATATTTACGTATTTTAAAAGCTTAACTAAAATTTTTATTATAATTACATTTAGAATTTCAAAAGATTAACTAAATTAGTTTTTTTGGTCAAAAATGGATTAAGTCGATCGGAGAAAATCAAACTGAAACTATTTTATTTTTTTGAAACAGAGGGAAAAAATGGTAAAAAATTTGTGCTCAAATATTTAATTTAATAGTTTGTATTTTAGGAATAGAGAGTACTTGATTAGCCCTTGAACCATCAAATGGTGAATGCTCAGTACGCAATCAAGCGAGGCCGTAATTTTTTCTTGATCTCTCTCGGAATAAATGCACCCAAAAGTTAAATTGATAATAAGTTCAAATTATATGCATTTCCTTTAGTATATATACTTGGCTAGTATCTAGTTAAGAGGTGAATATATATATATATATATATATATATATATATATATATTGGGAAAGCTGTTCATTTCTCTTTACTATCCAAATGATTTTTTTCTGTCTTCTACTATTTTCTTGTTCACTCTTTGATTAGTCAATCATACTTACGGGAAACTATATATTGATAATAATTTGTAATTTTAAAAATAATCAATTAAGAGCAAAATATACGGAACTCAAAATAAGAATGGTATAGTGTGAAAATAAAAAAAAATTGACCCGTCTGTAATTGGTAATGATTTTATGCTATTATCTGTTGAGAAAACATATTCGACATAGTACGACAAAATTAGCCACTAGGGTTTTCGCTCGCAAAGATATTCGACCTAGCTACCACGACAAAATTAGCCGCTAGGCGCAAAGATATTTAGCAAAGTACGACAAAATTAACTACTATGGTTTTTGCAACCTATTACGAAAACGAATAGATATAATTAGCAATGATTTTCAAATATCTGACATAATGCGACAACAATTACCTTTTCAACTTTAACTCCAAGGCCTACGCGTATGACAAATTAAGTGATATTTTTGACAAAAAAATATGCAACAATCCGACATGAAAGCATCTAATTAAAGTTAATAAATTATCCAACATGAATGTTGTTGGTATCAAGTGATCAGCATATATAGTTCAAAGTCGAAGCATGCACTATATATCCAGCATCGTAAAGCTCGCTTAGTTGCTCAAAATTATAACTCAACAGATTTTTTTTTTTTTAAAAAAGCGAGATTTATTAAATAAGCATTTGTAACTGAAAAGTGTTAAGAAATACGAACATAAGGAGTGCTTCTAACATCAAGATTAATGAGACCACGAATATGAGGAGGGAGATCTGAAGCTTGAGCAAACTCAGACTGAGAGAGAGAATCACAAGCCAAGTTCGCCAGTCTATCAGCTACTGAATTAGCCTCTCTGAAACAATGGGCAAAAGAAACTTGTCGGAGGTTCTTAATCCGAAGAACAGATGATGTCATCTTGTTGAGTACAATCTTGAGCAACTAAGACACGCTTTATATCATAGAAAGACATCATCACAAAAATGACTTGGAGAGTGCACTTCGGAATGGTTGACCTTCATGAGTCCAACCTGCCTTATCGATCGACCAATCCTCTGTCGAGGACCAAGAAAGAGACATTGAGTAGCCGACCTACAATTAAGCTAAAATTATCTCAGGTTACGACCACCTTGAATGCACCAAAGGTGAGCTAAAACACATGGACTGATGTTACTGGCTAATCAGAGAAGTACATTTGATGTACCACAATGGTCTGAATCTCACTGTCACCTACACATTTTAAGAATTTCTCTTTTAAGAATTATTTTTCACAATGGTTTTAATTCTTGCTTCATTCTTACATGGGTTCACTACCAAATCATCCGCTTTATTTACACTACTTTTTTATTTTTATACCAAAAGATAACAATAAAAAAATCATTAAAAAAAAAGAAAATAAAAAGCAAGTGGCAACTGTGTTTCTCTCTCCTTGGCCCGATTCCTTGCAATTCTTGAACAAGAATTTTGGAAAGGAATTCTTATTCAAGAATCTCCTACAATGGTTAGAATTCTTGTCTTATTTGGGAATTGGGTATAAGAGCATCTATTGTGGATGTTCTTACACATCCTCTTGAGTTGCACCACCTCCTCCTTGAGCAACATATCATCATTTTCTATACCTAAGTGTCATCGTCTCATAAAGAAAGGACGACTTGTTCGAATGGTTTGTCCCTCGGCTAACCCCACCGACATGCACTCTCCTCGGATATTTGGCTATTTATACTAGCAAGTAAGCCATTTTTTGTCTCTCTGGACATTTTTGCACCAAAACTTTCTCCCTGCTCGCATTATCTGCTACATATTTGATCATGCGATGAGATATGGGTGCCAAAAGTCTCGTAGTACGTGAGTGGTCTGCGGAACCATCCGATGGATATCTAGCTGTGTAATCTGTAAAATGGAACACTGTGAGTCAAATGAGACCTCCCAGCCAAAACCCTTCAACGTGTATATCAGTCTCAATAGAGAAAAGAGGGAGTGTGTCCCTCAAGAGAGAGTTGAAGTAGTGAGTTTAAAAAAGAGAAAATAAGGAGGAATGACCCATCTATATATAGTACATTGTGGGCTTTTACCTGGTTTTTTGCTTGGGTCTTTCTTTGGATATGGACCTGACTTAGGGCTTTAGGGAGTACTTTAATGGGTATATTTTCGATGCACATCAATACTTATCCGCCATTTCACTCATTTAATCGATACTTTACAGTACCGTTGTTGTCTTCCAGTCCAAGACTCTTACGCCGGAGGGTTTGAGGTGGGACAATCTCTCAGTGGTTCTATTTAGTGATCATAGGTTCAAACCATACTCAAAGTCAAATATCCAACACACCCAACACCCTACACGTCGACATTCAACAAGATCACCATTTTTGGCTTGATCAGAGATTTTATATATATGCAATGCTTCTCCTTTTGTAGCATGGTCAGTGGTGTATCGTATTTGAGGATCTCTACTCTCTCTCTCTCTCTCTCTCTCTCTCTCTCTCTCTGTTTTTTACAGTCTTCCTCGTACACTTCAGTGCTTATTCCAGGCGGATCTGGCTGCTAGTCCAAATGATTGTCCGCCGACCATTAGTGCTTTTAATTACTTCTATTGATCGTAATCTCACGACGAGTACCACAAAGAAACAATTCCACGATGTCTCAATCAAATAACGAAGACGAGTATCGTACCCTAGCCACAACAGATGCCAAGCTTCATTAATTTTCTTAGGTTTTATCCTAAGTTTTTTATTATCACCGATCAAGTCGCTGGTATATTTACTAAAGCGCTTGCTCAGCCACGACTTTATGTGCTTCTACATAAGCTTCAACTCTACTCTACTCCATTTGGCTTGAAGGGGGGGGGGGTTTCAAAGCATGTAAGTATTGCTAATAATCTCCATGCATGTATCTTGATTTAGTTTTTGCGTGATTTCTTTCCCGTTGTATTTGACAGTAATTAATTATTGAAACAACGGCTTCTTCAATACTTATGCCTTGTTCTCCATATTCTCTCCATTGTGTGTGTGTGTGTGTGTGTGTTTTTCTTTTGTTTGCCTTGGTTCATTGACGACAAACTACATATAGAGAGGTTTGTAAAAATTATGTAATAGAAACCAAGACTTTCCTAGCTATCATTGTCGAAGAATTCATTTCTTTTTGTATTTTGATCAAATAAAAAGAAGTTAATTGTGATCCTAAAAAAAAAAAAGAAGTTAATTGTGATCCTATTACTGAAATGGCATTCAACAATTATCCTAGGAAATAGGCCTATAGAATTTTAATGCTTTGTTACCAAAAAAAAAAAAAAACATAATATTAATAATAATAGCCCAAAGAATAGAAGTCTTTAAAGACTATATCCATATTTAATTAGTTCTCACTTTGAATTTTTACTGGCCTGCGTTTGCATCATTTACACTTCTACCAACCAACTCTAAACTCTTCGCGCAACTTTAAAAACTAATTAACATGGGGGCGGTGTGCTTGGTGATAACTGATGAACGTGAATCTCTACGATTTTTATTGTTTGGTAAACTGGTCATACATTTGTAAAAATAAATTAAAATTAAAACAAAAACAAGATGAAGAAGAAATTAAAAAAGACAACAGAAAATTAATATCCATGATAATAACATTGGTCACCATTTTGCAATAGAAAAGTAGAATCAGATTCACCTAGCTACCAATTACATAACTAGTAGCCCAATCTTGTTCCCTTTTTTTTATTACATTTGCAAAATGTATGTGCAATATATATATAGCTATTGCACATACAAACCATTAGCTACTAACTTAAAACGCTGCCCATATGCTTGTACGATACTCCGCCTCCGCCTCCACCTCCTCCTCCTCCTCCTCCTCATTCTCTTTGGCCGTCTTAATTTGAGGAGTGCTTGACTCGCCCTGAAACCATCAAATACTCAATTAAATGCTCAATCTATTTATCCGTACAATCAAACGTATGTATGTGAAATTAAAAGTAAAAGATATACTCCCTCCGTATGTTTTTTCTTGATCTCTCTCTATAATAAAGTAACTCATGATATTCTTAAAAGTTGATCTGACAATAAGTTCAAACTCAATGCATTTTCCATTAATCAAACAAAAACAGGAGGTTGCAATCACCAACTAAATACAATTTTCATTCGGATGGAATATTTCAATTGTTGTAATCTATATGAGAAAAGATGACGAACTACGATATGACTGCATATCAGATGTAAACTTTCCACAATTTAAATAATACTCTCTCCGTTTCGGGCAAAGATCTAGTTACCGTTTGAAAGTTCAACTTTTTTTTAAGAAAATAACATTTTTATTAGTCTATTAGTAATAAAATGATATTTTTATGTCTTAATTTTTTTAAAGTAGACTCTTTAAGTGAAACATTTCAAAATGGAATAGTGCACTTTTCGCCCAGAACAGATGGAGTAATAATAATCAATCAAGAGACAAAATATAGCTCAAAAATCAAAATAAGAATGATCTTATGAGAAAAATAGAAATTATTGGAAATATTTTTACCCCCAAGCATCGATCGAGAAAATAAAAGGTAAGATGATTTGATTGTTGCAAGTTTTTAGAAACAACAAATTGACCCCAAAACGGAAACAGAAAATACATTTGAATCAGACAAACTTTTGGTTGATATATCCCCTCAAATTCGCCATGCATGGATATATGGCTTTTTTTTTTTGGGTTAATTTGTTCTCCATATCTGGTAATTATAGAAAGAATTTTTCCTTGTAAGATTGATACCTTCATCAACTTCAATCTTTTTGCCGGCGGATATTCCTAACAAAGAAGGAAATGAAACTTAGTCAGTCAATGAACCTTAATTTCATTCTAGTTTCTTGCTCCCAAAATAGCTTACAGCAACCACGAAAAACTATTTTGACAAAAGTCATAAATCTTTCTCACAGGAATAAAAAATGACTAGGAAAGTTACATATAAACCTCGAGAAAGATTCCGTTTGGTTCGTGAGGGATGTGAACAACCTCAACAATTACTTCCTATCAAAATTATTGAGACCAAAGTCAAGAATGTAATTAAAACTTGCAGTTTATATACTAAATGTCTGACATTAAATTACAAGAAAGATACAACTAGGACTAGGAACAATAAGCCATGCCTGTTTTTCCTGAGAGAGGGTTTCGTTCGGTTTGTCCCTAGTTTGCTTCTCATCCTTCTCCGGCAAAGTCATCATCAAGCCCTCCATGTATTCCCAAGTTTGCTTCTCATCCTTCTCCGGCAAAGTCATCATCAAGCCCTCCATTGTGTATTCCCAAGCTTGCTTCTCATCCTCCTCCGGCAAAGTCATCATCAAGCCCTCCATTGTGTGTGTGGGGGGGGGGGTGGGTAGAGAGAGAGAGAGAGAGAGTGAAGTGGTTGAGGGAAGGGGGAGGCGGTGGAACTAATTTATAGAAGCATAAGAGGGGGAGGTGGCAGAGAGAAAGGAATTGAAGGGGAGAGAGATCGAGAAGGAGGAGGAGCCAAGGCAACGGGTGGCAACTTGGATGACGAGTTTTTTGTTCAAAGATTCTACCAACTACTTGGTTTCAAGCCAAAATAGCTAGCTAACTCTCCTTGTCTCTTTCTTACTTTCATTCAAGAACCCTAACTAATGGGTAATGCTAAGACCACTCTAATAGTATTTAATTTTGGGTATCAAATGATGTGGCATCTTATATGTTATATTGTTAACATAACTTTTTAACTTATAGTGGAGCCCATAAAATATCAAATAAGATAACACATTGAAAACCACATCATTTAGTACACAAATTTGATTGCTTATTAAGTGGCTCTAGCATTACTCCTACCTAAAATCTCTCATTTGTACAACCTTCCCAAATAAATTCATGAAAAACAAAAAAAAGGCCAGAAAGGTGCAATTATTAATCTTTGAATTGGGTGCACTTAATTATAGCTTTAGATTTTTTATTTTTTTTGGGTGCCTCGTTTCTAAATAGTTTTGTAGTAAGTCTTTTGTAAGATCGTCTTACAGATCTTAAATTATAACACGGAGTTACACTCTCTCACAACTCAACACACGATGAGTCGAATAAGAAGAATCTGTCTTACACAAAATATACGTAAGACCGTCCTATTCAAATTTTTGTCATAATTTTTTATCGATCTTTGACTTTGCATAAATGCTTTTCATGTTTAGCAACTCTTTAAAACAAACAAATATTACTTGTTCCGTCCTTAAATGAGTGCATTTTTTCTTAATTTAAAAATGGAAGAGTATATTTCTTCTTATCCATTACATTTACTAAAATTTAATCAATAATCAATATCTTGACAAAATTTCTATCTAAATCCAACTTATTTAAAATAAAAATAATCACTAATTTATTTTGTTTCCTTTTGTAATTTTTTTCTATTCTCGTATTTTCACACACAACTTATTTACAAAAGGAAACAAATTCAGTTATCATTAATGATTTGAAATACAACACTAAAAACTTAATACATATTCACCAATTGTTTCGTTTCCCTTTGTAACTTTTTCTTTCATATTTTCAAACCCAACTTATTTACAAAGGGAAACAAATTCAGTAACCATTAATGATTTCAAAAAACAACACGAAAAAGTTCATACATATTCATTAATGATCTTAAAATACATGCACAAAAAAATTAAGAATTTATATCCTTCAAATCTAAAAATATATATGAAATAATTAAAAGGAAGGTGAGGAGGTTTATAGCCGTGCCACCTCACCTTCCTTTTGATAAATCTTAATCTTGAGGGCATCCATGTTGCAATTAGAAGACTCTTTATTTTCCGCCTCGTTAACTAATAATAATATGTATTAATAATTAAGATTGATGACGTTGTTTTCTATGCCAATGATATATCCGAGAATCTGATCCACCAGTCTTGATCGTTACCTGAAAATGAATAGCAAACGTTACCTGAGCAGGGGGCGGCCCTGCAAATCCCCTCTGGCGTGAGAGTCAGTATGAGATCGATGATATGAGAGAATGAAATTTGACAGCGTAAGGAAGTAAAAAAGAGTGCTTATCTTTCTATGAAGGGGTCAAGGCCTTTATATAAGTGTTGTACGGATTAGAGTTCATTTAAGCCACAGAAGCCTTCTAGAAGGCGTATAAGTCCTGCTGAGGTGAACAATTAGCACGTGATATGGATTAGTTGATCATAATAGTAGACAACTATACTTTCTAGGGCCGCACGATCCACCCCCGGACTGCCAATAGTGGCTTAATGTGTCTGGTCCACCCATAGTGCCTTTGATCTCCAAGTCATGAGTCCCCTTGTTAAAAGTTAACAGGTTGTAAAGATGTTCTTACCCCTACTAGGAATTATGGGCGGCTCAAAGATGATAAGGGGTATTAACATATACCTATATATATATAACAACATAGGTTTTCAGCTAATGGCTTTCATAATAACAGTTGCTAAAAACTTCAGCTGATATCGGTGGCGGAGGCAAAAGGACCATTCCAACTAAAGGGCTTTTCCCGGTTTCGAAAAGACCACGGTAGGCAAAATGGTTTTTGTGTAGCGAGAGAGAGAGAGAGAGAGAGAGAGAGAGAGAGACTAAATTATCGACGACAACAATTAACAATCTGATCTCAAAATTAATTGGTTGAAATGGAAACATTCGCATCCTTCTTTGAGCCATAATCGCAATCTCATAACAGTTGGACTTACGATTCCTTAAAAAGAAGTCATCAGATCTCTCCCGTCGTTCAAACTCATCTCAAACAGGTTTCTCTCTCTCTCTCTCTCTCTCTCTCTCTCTCTCTCTCTCTCTCTCTCACTCTTTGTGTGTGTGTGTACGCGCGTTTATTTCTCTCAAACTTGTGTTTCCTATTGTGATTGATGTATGTTCTAATTTTGATATATTTAACCTATTCTTATTTTTGTCGTAAGTTGTTTCCAGTTATGAATTTGGCATATATATGTATGTGGATGTATATTTCATTAATTTTTTTATCCAGTTTATTTGTAATAGTTGGTGTTGTTATTTATTTTTTGCTGAGATTAAGGATACCCGTTAATTGGTATTTGGATTTGTAAATCTAAAGCGTACGCGATTGTCCAATTTGTTTTGAAGAAATGAAAGGAAACTTTGAGTAAGGCAATATTAAAATTATGTAGCGAGAAGGAATTGTTGTGATATTTGAAATATTGAAATAATTGTTGGCTATGTGATTTAAATTGTTGAAGAATTTAAATCATAGTTTGGGTTTTGAATATTTGATTAGTAGTATTTTGGATGTTTAATCAAGGTTATAGATGGAATATATATAGGGTTATGATAGCAGTTAACCTTCCAATTATTAGTGACTATGATGTAAAGGAGTTATGTAGTAGGGATCATGCAGTTAGTTAGTTTATTTCCAGTTATTTAAATAGCTTTGTTGCTAAGGGTAAGGTATGAAATGATAAGTTAATTCTCCTACTTCTATTCTCTGACTTCTCCCTTCGGTTCCCTCCTTAATTCTGATCATAACACTAGTATCAGAGCTGGTTCGATGGATACTCGTGGGAAATCCAATGCTAAATTTCGCAATGATGTGAATGAAGCGCTAGCCCGACACGGATCCAATTTCGACCAACTCATAGCACCTTGTAAACAGTGTTGACAGAGCTACAAGCTTTGCGCTTTACTCAACATTCTGAGGTTAACCCCTTCTCCCAACCTGGCGTTGCCAAAACGCTAACCCGGAGTTATTTTTTCCAAAGTTTAATGGTGACGATCCTAGTGGGTGGATTTATAAAGCCGAGCAATACATTGAGTTTCAGTCCATCGGTCCTGATCAACAAGTTCAGTTAGCCTTTTTTTTCATCTGGAAGACACTGTATTGCAATGGTACCGCTGGTGTATGAAGTTCCGTGGACCACAACGATGGGGCGAATTCACACGGACCGTCCTTGCCCGTTTCGGTCCAACAGATTATGAAGATCCGTCTGAGGCTATTACTCGCCTCCGACAGACTACATCGGTGGTAGCTTACGTACTAGGAAGCCTTTTAAGGCTTGTCACATCGGGTGGACGAACTTTCGGAAGTATTTCTAGTTGGTTGTTTTGTTACAAGTTTACGAGATGAAATTTGGTTTGGCCATTAAAATCAAGCAACCCAGAACATTGGTGGATGCAATTGGTGTAGCGAGACTAGATGAAGAGAGAAATCAACTCCAAAAAGTTGTCCCTATTCCTCATCGTTCGACTCCAACAAGCAGAATCACGGTCTCTACCACACCCGAAATTATTGGACCACCTCCAGTTTCACGTCAGAATCAAGCAGCACTTATACCCACCTTCAAACAACTCTCTTTCCAAGAGACCCGAGAGCGACGCGGCAAGGGTCTATGTTATTACTGCAATGAGAAATTTGTCACTAGTCACCGCTGCCACAAGCCACAGCTCTTCATGATCGAGGATACCACGCCAATGGGTGCTGATCTAGAAGAATTCCCGGACATCGACACTGCCGACCCAGGTACAAACCTGATATTTCTTTTCATGCAATCACAGGGGCCACACACCCACGCACTCTCCGCGTCCTTGGTCGACTACAAAATTCGTGGGTTACAATTCTCGTCGATGGGGGTAGTACTTATAACTTCATTGATCAAATAATTATTCGCAGATTCGGGTTGCGAATAAGTAGGGACAAGCACATGGATGTTACCATTGTTAACGGGGATCACATCGAGTGTACTGGTCTTTGTAGGAACCTCTCATTTGACATTTAAGGAACCATTGTCACTGTCATATTACTATGTCTTCCTATTTCTGCTTGTCGTCTCGTTCTCGGTGTTCAGTGGCTCCAAACTCTTGGACCTGTTGAAACAGATTATCAGCAACTTACCATGACTTTGGTAACCGATGGGGGTCAAGTGCACCTTCTAGGATCTTAAACCAACGTGCACCAAGGAATTGGGACCTAAGGATTTTTACGAAATCCAGGATCGGGCTTACTTCCGTCATATCACATCCTCATAATAACATCCTGCTACTGAACATTATCCTCCGGACCTCGTCAAACTTTTAGCAAAATTTTCTGACATTTTTAACGCAAGCTCAAGTCTTTCGCCAAAACGGACTGGAGATCACTACATCCCGTTATAATCTCATGTCAGCCCAGTAAGTGTTCGCCCTTATCGTTACCTGTGCTATCAAAAGCTGGAGATTGAAAAGATGGTGCGCGAGTTGTTGAAAGAGGAATTGATTCAACCAAGTCATAGCCTTTTTTCATCCCATGTTTTGTTAGTCAAGAAAACAAACGGCAGTTGGCGCTTTTGTGTGGATTAACGGGCTTTAAATCAGATAACAGATAAGGATAAATATCTTATTCAAGTGATTGATGAGCTTCTGGACGAGCTTTACGCCGCTCGATTTTTTACGAAACTGGACTTAACATTAGGTTTCCATCAAATCCGGGTCCATGAAGAGGACATTCCCAAAACAGCTTTCCGTACGCATGATGGTCACTACGAGTTCCGGGTTATGCCGTTTGGCCTTGCCATTGCTCCAGCCACATTCTAGGTCTCATGAACGATCTTTTTCGACCATATCTTCGAAGGTTTATTTTAGTTTTTTTTATGACATTCTCATCTATTTTTCTACTTGGAAGGAGCATCTTGAACATCTTCACATTATTTTTTCTATCCTTTAGTCTAATCTATGTCAAGGAAAAAAAGCAGATTTTAAGTTTCACAGGTTAACTATTTGGGCCATATCATCTCCAAAGATGGCGTAGCAGCTAATCCTACCAAGATTCAAGTAATCCAGGACTGGCCAACTCCCTCCACACCCAAGGCATTCCGTGGCTTTCTAGGCATGGCTGGGTATTACCGTAAATTCATTTGCCATTTCGGAGCAATTGTTGCACCGCTTAATCAGTTCGTGTCAAAAAAAAGAGTTTAAATGGACTGTTTCAGCGGAACATGCATTTATACAGTTAAAAGCAACTCTCACTTCGTCTCCTGTCCTGGCCCTTCTCAATTTTTCAAAATAATTCATCATCGAGAGCGATGCTAGTGGTGGAGGAATCGGTGTTGTCTTGACTCAAGATAATAGGCCCATCGCATACTTCAGTGAATCCCTTAAGGGCTCAACCATTTTATTGCCTGCATATGAGAAAGAGATGTTAGCAATTGTTAAAGCTATTTGGAAATGGCTGCCATATCTTCTCGAACGACAATTCACTGTTCGCACCGATCAACGCAACCTCAAATATTTGTTAGAACAGCGGATTACAACGCCGACACAGGGTCGCTGACTTCCAAAACTGATGGGTTACAATTATGACATCTCAAGTACAAGAAAGTAGCAAAAAACCAAGCTGCCGATGCATTATCTCGCAAGATGGAATTTCATCTCACGTCCCTCTCAGTACCGCGGGCAGCATGGTGGCCACAGCTTTAGGTCGAAACCGCTTTCAAACCCTTTTTATCGAAGTCTGTCTGGGTCTCATCTCCAGTAACAAGATGGGGTTGTGTTCTTCCATGGAAAAATTTATTTAAGTTCACGTTCCCCTTTAGTTCCATAATTAATCGCAGGCTGTCATTCAACTCCAGTGGGTGGACATTTTGGGTTCCTTAAGACATTAAGCAGAGTCAAGAGTAGTTTTCGATGGCCAAACATGCAGCGCGATGTGAAGGAATTTTTGCGTCGTTGCGATACATGTCAACGGTTCAAAACAGACAGCATGAAACCTGCTAGCTTGCTTCAGCCTCTTCCAATTCCAACCAAGATTTGGACTAACATTTCCATGGACTTTATTGAAGGGTTGCCATCTTCCCAAGGATTTTCTGTCATTATGGTTGTCGTGGATCGTTTGTCCAAGTATGGCCACTTCGTGGCACTACGACACCCTTATACCGCTCTCACAGTTGCTAAGTCTTTTATCGCTAACAAAGTTCGCCTTCATGGGTTTCCGGCAACGATTGTGAGTGACCGCGACAAGGTCTTTATCAGCACTTTTTGGAGGATGTTATTTCAGTTACAAGACAATCAGTTGTGTATGAGCTCCAATTATCACCCCGAGACGGATGGGCAAACTGAAGTCATCAATCACACCTTAGAACAATACCTATGTTGCTTTACCGACAACCAACCTCGCAAATGGGCCGAGTGGCTTCCTTGGGCGGAATTTAGCTATAATACTTCATTACACTCGGTCACCAAAATGACTCTGTTTGAAGTTGATTACGGCGTTCCTCCGCCCCGCCTTCTCAATTATGTTCCAGGCTCCTCTAACCTCCTAGTTGTTGATGATTATCTCTGCGATCGAGCCACCATTCTTCGGGAATTACAATACAATCTTAGCTTGGCCAGTCAACGTATGAAGTCCCAGGCTGACCAAAAAAGGTGTGAAGTTTCTTTCTCTGTCGGCGATTATGTTTACCTGAAGCTCCAGCCGCGCGTACCGTCAAACATCTATCGCCTTCCGATCTTCTATGAAGTTGGCGCCCCGTTTTTACAGCCCTTACCGCATTTTGGAACGCGTTGGCAGTGTTGCCTACCATTTGGATCTACCCAATACAACTCAAATCCATAATGTTTTCCAATTTAGTCGGCTCTGTAAACACTTGGGCACAGTACACAAACCGTTGTCAGGTTCCCTTCCGCCTACCTCTTCCGATGATGCCATCCTACTTCCTCAACCTAAAGCAATCATTGATCGTCGCACCGTTCACAAAGGTACTTACCAACCCCGACATGAGATTCTCATCAAATGGCATGGTGCTCTATCTGAAGATGCCACTTGGGAATATGAGCGGCGTTTCGCGAAAACTTACCCAAACTTCGACCTTACGGACAAGGATGGAAAAAGAGGGGAGGAATGATAGCAGTTAACCTTCCAGTTATTAGTGACCATGATGTAAGGGAGTTATCTGTATTGGGGGTCATACAGTTAGTTAGTTTTTTTCAAGTTATTTAAATAGCTTTATTGCTAAGGGTAAGGCATGAAATGAAAAGTTCATTCTCCTACTTCTATTCTTTGACTTCTTCCTTCGGTTCCCTCCTTAATTCTGATGATAACATGTTACCATTAGTTAATATGTAAGTGACTAATTTGTGAAGGAATCATGCATATATTCGCACGCATGTAAATAACCAATCTGGGTGTCCAATTTCTAAGAGATACACTGTAGTACTGATCATTTTTTTAATTTCATTTATGAGAGCTAGATTTTGAATACATTGGAATTGTAAGTCTATTTTTCGAATGATACTTCTTGAATGTAATTTCGGAGAGAAGAATGTAGGATTCTTTAAGTGGGAGGAACCTTATCTAATGATTTGAGGATCCCTTCAAAAACTAGGTAATTCTTTGTATATGTTTCTTTCTATTGGTTTTTTTCTTTTAAATTTATCTTATTAGATCTCTTTTGCTTTTGAGTGTTTTTAACATGCCAGTTTCCCATAATTGCAGGTTTATCTGTCTCTCTGTTGTGCCCTGGTTGCATCTGCAGTTGGGGCATATCTCCTTACTACTTTCGGAAGCTTGGGATGCATCTTTTGGCAACTTTCTACTCCTTCCTATGAGGAAGTTGTTGGGATTTAATTGAAATTAACAGGGGGAAAAAACAAAACTTAATTTCAAAAACCATCCAAAGATCTATGTGAATTAATATAAATTAGATTTAGATTACTTACCTGAATATTGGAACGAACAATTTTCAATGGAATCACGATCACCGCAACAAATGATTTGCACGGTTTCTTTATAGTATCCACACGAATGGGTTGAACATGATTAATTCAACAATTCTATTCTAGACAATTGTTGAATCAAAGTAAGAAACACTTCCTTAATTTTTCTTTCTATGAATTTAGTGTTTCATCAAATCCTAAAATCTTTTTATGTGTTCACCAACAACTCTCTCATTGTAGAAAGAAAACAATTCCTATGTATTAAGGAAGGAGAAAGGCCGGTCCTAAAGGCAGAGATGTTAAAAGGGTCAAAAACCGCTGGTTAGAACCGAAACCGTTAGGTTTTTTATCAGCTAGACCGAAACCGTTAGGGTTGAAATTCTAAATGGATCGTTTAAGTCGGACCGTTTAGAAACCGAAACCGTTAGGGCTGGACCGAAAGCATACTTTCATACGGTTTAGTATAGTTAGTAATATACGGGACGGGTATAATATCGAAAACCGTTAGGGTTGGACCGATTAACAACTTTAATATAGTTAGTATAAAATACGGGATGTGTATAAGACGCTGAAAAAAATGTACAAGCCTCGTAATTAGGAAAAAACGTATAAGTTTAATCATTGGCTGGAAACCGTAGGCTTGAACCAAAACCGTTAGGTTTTTGATCGGATAATAGCGCTACAAACCTAAAACGAACCTATGATGGACCGAAACTGTTAGGGTTTGACCTAAACCATTAGGGCTGGGCTAACATCTCAACCTAAAGGTCCTAGTCTAACTAGGACTTTCATCATGCTTTTATCTTATTTTATTTATTTGACCTCATTAATCTAGTTAATAACTCAAATAAATTTCAGTCCAACTCATTCTATGTATGTGATCCAATTGGTTCCTAAATTACGTTGTCAATAATTAATTAATATATCAAACATATAATTAATTATAAACAATGAGTGGCATCTAGCAATACATCATTATTACCCAAGTAACAAGAATTATCAATGATTACAAATAACTGATTGTAACCAAAATATTTATGTTCCCTTTATCCAAATATTTGATTAAACACAAGGCATGAAACGTGTCATTCTTGTTATAATTTAATCTAGGTTTCTTGATCTCCTAGTAGACTTATATAATAAACAAATAAACTCAATATCTCATATTGATTTATTTTAGCACGGTCATTCATTTACTTAAGTCTCACTCATCAAGGGGTCCATAAATTTTATAATCATGTTATGTAGGAGGGACAAATTCTATCCGCGTTATTCATATCCCTCAGCATGATTTGTGGCATATCTAATATCCGACTTTATAATCACCTAGTTACATAACGACGTTTATCGGTATCAAAATATACGACTCTTCATCTAGGATATATAACGATTCAAATCAAAGGACAACAAACATATTTGTCACTATGAGAATCACTTATGATGTTCATGTAACGATCCACGTAGCATTCTCATACGGGTCAATCAAATACGCCATTACACCTAACACGCACTTATGTGTTGACTGGTATCAACTATATGAGTATCAACGCATACTAGTCTTCGTGTATCATTATTGCTCTTATTAATAATAATGCTCGACTAAGGATATTTAAGAATAACATATTTATTTTAAGGGCTTTATTATGCAATATTATGAATAAACAAACAATACATAATAAATAAATGCTTCAATAAATAACGATATATCATAAAATAGATTTGCCTCTAGGGCATACACCAACATAGGGACAGTTATCAGTTATCCATTTTGCTGTTTAATCCCCATTATTTTAGGTTGTTAGTATTAGGCCCAGTTTTTGAGGGGTTCAGAGTGATCGACCGAATAGGGCCCCCAATGTAAGAGGGCTCAATTTTATATATGTGTAGACTAGTTTTATTTAGATATAGTATAAATAATGTAACCATGGGTAATTGTGTATGTGCTGAGTGTAACCTTGAAGTCCAAGGTTCAAGCCCCTTCCATGCCTTTATTGTATTTTTTAAAATTTTGAGTCTATGATCAATTATTATTAGTATTATCTTATATGCATAGTATATCATATACTCCCCCGATTTAGTTAAATAGTCCCCTATATTATTTTGATAGGTTTAACTTAAATAATCAACTATTAGAAAATATGTTTATAATATCACAATATTTCATCATTATCCTCCACTTGTATTGTAAGTATAATTGTTGTGGTTAAGTTGTTTTTTTATTATTATTATAAACTTCAAATCTACTTATATATGTTTTAATTACTCAGGAACTTAATGAATAAAGAATTACTATATAAAGATAAATAATTTGTATTCGGTTTTAGTAGAGTTATTCAACCTTAATTTTATTTTGCGTTCGCTAAATTTACTTATAAAAAAAAGTAAGTTGACCATCAAATTTTTTATCTGAGTCATAAAAAAAACAATTGATTGGGCATATAATATCAATATTTCAAGCAAAAATCAAATTTTATTGTTATGTTACTATCATTTTTAATTATTTCTTATGTTTATTTAATTCTTTACTTTGTTAGTTGATTGTTTTTTAACTTGAATTTATAGTGCACAATACATGTTACCAAAAAAATATTCATCTAAAAGTCAAAACATAAATAAAAGAAATTTTTTGATTAAGTATATTCTTTTTATTGTAAATTATTTTAACGAATGAAGAATAACAGTTTTCAGTAATTATTTAATACTTATTTTCTTATATGTTTGGGTATTAACCATTTTCAATACTTCAAATAATGAAAAGTCAAATAAATTGTTCATCTAACATTCCTATGCTTATATTTTTTTAAGGACCCCTTATTTTCTTTTCGCTCTGAACCCCTAAAAATTTAGGACCGCCCGAGTATTGCAGTATACTTTCTTGATCTTGAAGTGATGTGTTCTTGTCGGTGATGATAATGAGTAGCAAGTGGCTTTTGATGGCATCTACACTTCTTCAAGGGGCTTCAATTGGTCCTCTCATTGATTTGGCCATTGCTTTGACCCTAGGTACATTTGTGCCAATTGCGGTCTTTTTTTAAAATTAAGTATCTGTGTCTGAAAGTTGGTTATATGGTTTCCTTTTTTTTAGTTTTTATTGCTATGTTTGTGGTGAACATTGGGGTTTTGTTTAGTGAAATTGATGCATGTTTTTGTTGAGTTTATTTTGTTATATATTGTTGTGAAGTATGATTTGTTTTGATTAGTGAGGTGGTTATGTCGTGCCACCAATATGCTTTGAATATACTAAAACCAAATATAACTCTCTCTCTCTCTCTCTCTCTCTCTCTCTCTCTCTCTCTCTCTCTCTCTCTCTCTGTGTATCTATATATACACACATAAATATATGTAATGCATATATACCTATAATATAGTTGTATTTCTAAATGTATTTCTAAATTTTGTGATGTCGCGTTTGCAATTCGAGTAAGTACTCTATAGAATTTTACTTTTACCCAACTCAGAAATCCAGGCTATGTAGACAGAGGTAGGGGTGATAATTGGGTGTTATCGGATAATTTGGATAAAATCATTATCTACCCAATATAGTTAATGAGTGTTATTGGATAATATCTAATTCTATCCATTAATAAATTGATATTATCCGGATAATACTCAATAAGTAATATCATATTTTAATTTATTTTTGAGTATTACTTTCCTAGATATATTATTATTCACTAATCACAACACATATAAAAAAACACACAAAACTATACATTATCTCGGCACATACTGGGTATAAAATATTTTTGTTCTTCCAAATAAATTAGATAAATTATAGTAGAATCAAAAAAAGTAACATATGCAAAAATTAAAAAAGACAGCAAGAAGTGAATAGCTAATCATTCCGACTATACTAACAAATTGTAAGGGTAAAATAGGCATGACCTATTTTTGTTTTGTTTCTCCTTTCTTGGTCATTAAGTTTAGGCATTTTTTGGAAACAAAATATTCATAATATTTTGGTTTTCTTGATCCTAAAGTTTGAGAGTTATTTTGGAAACAAAATCTGTGCAAAAATCATTCCTAATGTCGTGTCTTTAGAGTCCTTGTCAATTTGGTAAGAGAATCTAGTAAATAAGGAAGTTGATTTCATTATTAATTTTAATCATTTTCCATATTGGAGTTTGTTTCATTTTTTATGTGTAGGTCTCCTTCACAATATAAATAGAGGGCTTGGGCAGAGGCTGAAGACACACGAATAGAGAGAGAGCTGATACAGAGTGCTGAGAGCAGAAAATTCAGAGTTTTAGAAGAAGTTCAGATTTCCTGTTTGGTGCAGAATTTGAATATAGCTCCAAATGTTATAACATTTGGAACTACATGGGAGTGCTGGAGCAGTTTGTCTTCCTAGGGTTTCAAGGAAGCTGATTTTTTTTAATCACACATTTTCTCTACCTATTTTTTTTTGTGGGTTTTTGCTCTCCAAGACTTGTTGTCTTGTGAGAGTGTTTTGTTTGGTGATTTCACATAGTTTTTGTAAAAACGAATCATATTATTTAGTGAAATCTTTTTAGCCATGATGCTAGATCTACAATCATAGGCTTGTAGATTGTTTGGTAAACTTTTGTGTTTAAATTCCTGCTTTATAATTTAGTCTTCCATTGTTTACTGTTTTTGTGTCCAATGTGTCTTCCATTGTAGCTTCTTCACAAGTTACATTGGGAACTGCATTGATAGTTTGGAGAATCCTAGCTACTATTGTTCTAACACAAACACCCACGACTATCAGACCAATATACTCCCTTCGTTCCGGGTAAAAAGTCCACTATTTCATTTCGAGATGTTTCACTTAAATAGTCAACTTTCAAAAATTGAGGCATAAAAATGTCATTTTATTGCTAATGGGCTACTAAAAGTTAATGAAATGAAATGGATCATCAAATATTAAAAAATGTCATAATTTGTGGTCATGAATTTTTTTAAAAAAATGCATATTAAACTTGTGTAGACTTTGTTTTCTTTTTTGTCTTGCCAACTTTTAATTTCTAACTAAATATTTTAAGCCAAATGAAATGGAGCAATAAATATTAAGCTAAATAAATGAAATGGAGTCAACTGCTAATTTAACAAAATGAAATTGACAAGTAAATGAAGAGTGTGCGGTACAATAACTTGCAATTTAGGTGCAATTTTTACAAAATACAAAAAAATTAAATTTAAATACTTATATTCATTATAATTATAAATAATCCAAAAATAATAATAAATAAGTTCATAGTAATCAACAATTTTTATGATTACTTGTTTATATTTATATTAAACTTTCAAATAAATTTCAAAAAGGGGTCTAGCCTAATGGTAGCAAGTTTTGGTTTAAAGTAACTTTATTAAAGTTCGAATCTTGTTAACAACAAGTTATATTTATTATCATTTTTAAGTAAAGAACATATAGTAATGGTGGTGGCAGAGATGGGCAGCAAGCGGTGCCGGTGGTGGCCGGAGGTTGAGGTTGGCGGCATACAGTGATGGCGGCGGCAGTGAGCAGCGATGGTAACATATAAAGAACATATAGTAGTGGTGGTGGCAGCGATGGGCGGCAGGTGGTGGCCGGAGGCTGAGCTTGGTGGCATACGATGATGGCGGCGGCAGTGGGCAGTGTCGGCGTTGGTGGCGATGAGCGACGGATGGTGGTGGTGGTGGCGGTGGGCAGTGGGTGGTGGTTGCCGGAGTTGGGAAGTGGCAGCGGTGGGAAGAGGAGGCAGGTGGTGGTGGTGGCATTAGTTGATAAACCAAATGGTTGTGGTGACATTAATGGATAACCGGTTAATATCCATAAATTATCCATTTTGTTTTTGGTTCCTTACGGGTATTATCCATTAACACACATTAACTTAATTGGGTGTTAATGGATAATACCTAATAAGTTTTTTATAATGGTTATATTGGATAACTCAATGGACTAGATAAAATTTTGCCACCCCTAGACAGAGGTAAACTTTCTTTTCATTGATTAGGTTAATTAGCTGTCGGTTAAATTGATGAATTTTCGGTTGGATTTTATGAGTTGTGATAATGAATTTTTGGTTGTGAATGTTTGATAAAGAACTCAGCTTTCATGTGTCCATCTCCATCCCCACCTGATCAGTTCCTCCACCTCTCAGTTTCTTTTCTTTTTCCACTTATCAATTTAAAGAATTGAAATTTCTGTTTAAACAATTCAACTCAGCTTTCACATGTTCATCTATTTTTGGAAATTTATGTTTGTTTTGTTTTGAGGTTTGGATTGTGTCAGCATGATTGCCAATTTAGTCCCAAATTCATGAAATTATTACTATAGTATCTGTTTAATTATGGGTAAATTTGGTAATTATTGTCCAATTTGGTCATTACTGTTGGGGTTTACATATCAGCAGATTGCATTTAGACTATGAAAAAAAAAAGATATGTGGCTCAAACCCATTATACAGTTTAGTAGTTAACAATGTAGAACATGACACATAACCGAGCTTCTAGGAAAATATGATGTTCTATTGCAAGTGATGGTGGACCAAAAGCCAAAAGGACCTTACTTTTTTTTCTTTTTTTTTGGTCTTATAGCTCCTAAGAGTCTTAAATTAGCATACTTGGGGCTTTAGGGAATCAGGTTGTTCCAAAGGCAATACGAAAAGTCATTCAAAAATTAGAACAGAGTTCTTATTAGTTCAAGTCGTGTCATGTTTCTTGCTATATTGCTAGACACAACAAGTACCAAAATGAAATCTTAGTCTAGAATTTGTTGTGAAATTTCAGTTTTTGTTGCAGAATTATCAATGTCGACATTTGAAATATTTAAAAATTCTTTGGTTTAAAAGAAATGTTAACTACCTTTCATTCTAACTCAAGTGATGTATTGCCTTACCTTACCACTCTTACTGATGCGGAACATAAGCAGAAGCAGCAGGCAGCTCTTAGTTATTTTAGGATAGTTACTTTATTTTAGTAGCAGCTCTTAGTTATTTTAGGATAGTTTTTTTTAGGATAGTTACTTTTCCGTATTAGCTTTGGTTTAGGATTTATCTTTTCCTTATAGCATAGGTTTCTTTCACCTCCATATATAAGAAGGAGTTGACATAAGGTTTTGGGAGGAGCACAATAAAATTCAGTTCTATTTCTTTGACTTAAGCGTGTGAGTTATTTCTCTCGTTCGATTGTACGAAATCAATCATCCGTCCGTTCGCACGTTAGCGAACTTGTTTCTCCTTACCCGTTCTATATCAGTTGGTATCAGAGCTACAATGGTTGAAGCTCAAGCCCGAGACCTGGAACAACGCGTTATTGGCCTTGAAGATGCGGTACAAGAGATACGCACCAATCTGCGTGAGGCCTTGGCCGCTCTTAGAATTGGTGGCGGAGGTGCACAACAAGCTGCCGGCGTAGTAGACGCAGCAGTCGTGGCCCCACCCCAACCCTTACCAGTCCAAGCCTATCGACGGGCAGAGGATCTCGATGGCTACAGGATTAAAGCAGAGATTCCCTCCTTCAACGGAAGCTTGGAGATTGAGTTCTTTCTCGATTGGATCAATAAGGTCGAGAGGTTCTTTGAGATTATGGCTGTAAGCGAAGAACGGAAGGTGGCTATAGTCGCTTATAAATTAAAAGGTGGTGCCGGAGCATGGTGGCAGAGATTACGTGAAGAGCGCTATCAACAACGACTTCCTTCAATTCGGGACTGGCCTCTAATGAAATAATTATTGCAGCAACGGTTTTTGCCTCGAGATTTTACCCAAAATCTCTATCGTCAGCTTCTCGATTGTCAACAAGGCAACCGCACTGTAGCAGTCTATACGGAAGAATTTTTTAGGCTCACATCCCATTGCGGCATCAAAGAAGACGATGATTTATAGGTAGCATGGTATGTACGAAGGCTGAAACAAGAGATACAAGACAAGATGGGAGTCCAAGCAATATTGTCGTTGACAGATGCACGGGAGATGGCAGCTCGTGCTGAGACCAGATTTACTCCACAACCCCAGCGCACTCAACCTTTTCGGCGTGCCAACTTGGGTGACCAGTTGCGAACAAATGAAGCTGCCCAACCAATTGCTAACACACCCACTACTAGGGAAATTCAGCAAACACAAGCACAAGTAAAGCCACTAGTTCGCACAAACACTAATAATCCTTACGCACGTCCAAACCCCGGCAAGTGCTTCCGATGTCAACAACCTGGTCATAGATCTAATGAATGCCCACAGCGCAAACCAGAACATGTAGTTGACACCATAAACGAAGATGATGATGTCGTAGGTAATGAAGAACAAGAATATGACGCAAACGACATTTGTGGAGAAGAGTTTGATGATCTGACTTGTGTTGTGCAACGTGTTCACCCAAGCATGAAGATTCGAGTCAGCGACGACGCATAATTCAGGTCAAGTATCGAGGGGGGAACAGTTTGTAGTTTGATAATAGATAGTTGCAGTTGTGAGAATTTGGTCTCACTGGGATTAGTCAATCAGCTTCAATTGTCAATAGAGCCACACCCAACTCCATATCAAATCGGATGGATTCAAAAGGGGCCGAAGCTTCAAGTTACACGAGTTTGCAAGGTACCGTTAACTACGGGAAAATTTTATTCTGACAATATTCTTTGTGACGTCGTAGAAATGGATGTGTGTCACATCCTATTGGGTCGTCCATGGCAATTCGATGTCGACGCCATTCATAAGCGGCGAGACAACATCTACATGTTCCAATGGAAGGACAAAATAATTATTGTAGCACCCCTTGGCAGTAAACCACTGGGTTCTAAATTGGAAGAGCACAAATCTAAAGTGGAAGGGCAAGCCTATCTCACCCTTGCAAATTCTTGTGGAACTTTTATGTCTGACATCAAACAAAATGGAGGAGTATATGCCTTAGTGATCAAACCTGATTATGGTAATGTGGATGTTACTGAAGTCGTCAAACAAATTTTAGAGAAGTTTCCACAGATCACATCCGAGCCCAATAAACCTCCTCCTCTGCGTGATATACAACATCAAATTGATTTTATTCCTGGATCGCGTCTACCAAATCTACCACATTATCGTCTGAATCCAGAAGAAGCTCGAATTTTGCAAAAGAAGGTAGAAGCTCTACTAAAGATGGGTCACGTACAAGAAAGCCTAAGTCCTTGTGCAGTCCATGCCTTGTTAGTACCAAAAAAAGACAAATCATGGAGGATGTGTATAGACAGTAGAGCTATAAACAGAATTACTATCCAGTATAGATTCCCTGTCCCTCTACTATAAGATATGCTAGACCAACTCTCAGGCTCTATCATCTGCTCCAAAATTGATTTAACAAGTGGGTACCATCAAATTCGCATCCGACCGGGCGATGAGTGGAAGACTGCTTTCAAGACCAAAGAAGGTTTATACGAGTGGTTGGTAATGCCCTTTGGCTTGTCAAATGCACCTAGCATGTTTATGAGAATGATGAACCATATTCTTAAACCATTTCTAAATAAGTTTGTAGTGGTATATTTCGATGACATTCTTATTTATAGTAAAAGTTCAGAGGAACACAAAGGGCATTTGAGACAGGTGTTAGAGGTGCTTTAGTCAAGTGAACTCTATATTAACGAGAAGAAATTCAATTTTATAGTAGAGAAGGTGTTATTTCTAGGCTACGTCATCAGCAAAGAGGGCATACACGTCGACGAACAGAAAATTAAGCCGATTGTTGATTGGCCCACTCCTACAACTATTTTCGAGGTACGAAGCTTTGATGGTCTCGCTACTTTTTATAGGCGATTTATTCAGAATTTTAGTAGTATTATGTCTCCTATTACGGATTGCCTGAAGAAATCCAGACCATTTGAGTGGACTTCATCTGCTGCTAGGAGTTTCGAGGAGATTAAAAGTAAACTCACTTCGGCACCAGTTCTCGCTTTTACCATATTTTGATAAATTGTTCACAGTTGAATGTGATGCTTGTGGCATGGGAATTGGGGGTGTATTATTACAAGAAAGACGACCGATAGCATACTTTAGTGAGAAGCTAAATGAGACTCGACAAGGATAGTCCGCGTAGGAACAAGAGCTCTATGCAGTCTTTCGAGCATTCAAGACTTGGGAACACTACTTATTACCTAAAGAATTCATCTTGTATTCTGATCATGAGTCACTTATACACTTCAAAACCCAACAAAATCTCAAAAATAAAATACATGTTCAATGGGCGGCCTATTTTGGACAGTTCAACTATGTGATTCAACATCAGTCGGGAAAAACTAATAAGGTGGAAGACGCCTTAAGTCGACGAGCAGCACTTCTTATCACTACAAGTAATGAAGTTATTGGCTTTGATTTCCTCCTTGAACTATACACAGATGATGCAGATTTTGGAACTTTGTGGGCTAAACACCTTGCCAATCGACCTATGGGAGATTTCTTAGTACACGATGGCTACCTTTTTAAAGGAACTCGTCTATGTATCCCACGCACTTCACTTCGCGAGAAGCTTGTCCGCGAGTTACACGCCGGAGGACTTAATGGCCATTTGGGTCGGGACAAAACAATTAACAGACCTGAGGAACATTATTTTTGGTCACAAATGAAGAGAGACGCAGGACAACTGGTTCAAAAATGTGCTATTTGTCAAAGGCAGAAAGGACAGAGTCAAAACACTGGGTTATATATGCCTTTACCTATTCCGGCGCAACCGTGGGAAGACTTATCCATGGACTTCGTTCTTGGGTTACCAAGAACACAAAGAGGATTTGATTCTATCTATGTTGTGGTGGACCGCTTTTCAAAAATGACATATTTTATTCAGCGTAAAAACACATGTAATGCACCCCATGTAGCTAAGTTGTTCTTTCAAGAGATCGTTCGACTTCATGGTATTCCTCGAACTATCACTTCTGATCGAGATCCTAAATTTTTGGCTATATTTTGGTCTACACTTTGGAAACAATTTGGAACCGAACTAAAATTCAGTAGCTCGGCTCACCCTCAAACCGATGGTCAGACAGAAGTTGTCAATAGACTTTGGGAAATTTACTAAGGTGTCTTTGCGTCGAGAAACAAAAATAGTGGGACTTGGCATTGGCTCAAGCAGAATTTGCATACAACAGCGTACAACACAGTTCCACGGGCATGTCGCCTTTTTCGATCGTCTATCGGAAGGTTCCCTCTACTACTGTTGATCTAATCCAGCTTCCTACACATGTCAAACAGAGTGTTGCCGCAGACCTGCTCGCTCACCAACATGTTGACACCATTACTATGGTCAAAAAAAAATTGGAGGAGTCTACTACTAAGTACAAGGAAAATGCAGACAAACATCGCCGGCATAAGGTCTTTCAAGTGGGTGATTCTGTCATGGTTTATTTACGCAAGGAACGCGGTGGAAGGAAAAATAAGCTTGATCCGCGTAAGATTTGTCCATTCAAGATTATCAAGAAGATTAATGATAATGCCTACGTCTTAGATTTACCCACGCACATGAGTATTTCCAAGACGTTCAATGTAGCTGATCTTTACCTCTACTATCCAGACAACAACTCAAAGTCGAGTTGTCACACAAGTGGAAGGGAATGATGCGGGACATAAGTAGAAGCATCAAGCAGCTCTTAGTTATTTTAGGATAGTTACTTTATTTTAGTAGCAGCTCTTAGTTATTTTAGGATAGTTTTTTTTAGGATAGTTACCTTTCCGTATTAGCTTTGGTTTAGAATTTATCTTTTCCTTATAGCATAGGTTTCTTTCACCTCCCTATATAAAGGAGTCGACATAAGGTTTTGGGAGGAGCATAATAAAATTCAGTTCTATTTCTTTGACTTACGCGTGTGAGTTATTTCTCTCGTTCGATTGTACGAAATCAATCATCCGTCCGTTCGCACGTTATCGAACTTGTTTCTCCTTTCCCGTTCTACATCACTTACGTATTCTAATGGAGGAAAAGACTGTCAAGTTATATATGTTTATGTATATGACTGCAACTTTTGAGCGTGCACATGTTAGAATATATGTAAATTATTAACAGAATATACATAATTATCATAGGAGATATGTATCTTTATATTAGGTAGACTATCCCTAAATCAAAGCCTAAATTGTGGCAATGTAACTGGTATATATAGTGCACCATTGTGCAAGAAATAGACACGGGAAATTTACATTCTTACATGGTATCAGGCCTCTCCTTCCTGGCCAGGACCTAGCCGTCTCTCCCCTCTTCCTTCTTCTTATTTCTCTTCCTCATGGCTGACAAAATCAATCCCGCAACTACCGTCACCAACATCAAACATGTTATCCCTATCGTGCTTGATCTTGAAGCCAACAACTACAACAATTGGGCCACGTTGTTTCAGCATTGTAGGTCCCAATGAGCACAATAATAAGCTAGAAGGGGGGGTTGAATAGCTTATTAACACTTTAAAACTTTTAAGTAAGTTCCTTGAAAGTTACTTGCAATCTATGAAAAGAATCAAGTAGCGGAAGACCTTCAAGAGAATTGTTCCAGGTCTGCCGATAAGGACTACCGGTAGACCTATTACAGATTACTTAAGTTCTGCTGAAATGGATAATATAAACAATGAAACTAAGCAGTTCAAGTAATAGACAGACAGTAGGAAATAACACAAGTATTTTGGGATGGTTCACACTATAATGAGTGCTACGTCCACCACCAAGGCAGTCAACCTTTGATTTAAATTGTGCACTATGTTTTCCACTTAGATCAATTACAAAGAATATCCCTAATGGATCGTGTACAAAATATTGACTTGTGTTTGGGTCTAGGGAATTAAATATCTGTAAATACAAGATATTTAATTCGTGCAGAAGTATAGTTAATGGAAGTTAACAACAAGAAGAATAAAGCAATAATTGTTGAAGAGCAGCTTCTTGTTGTTGACGAGGACTTCTAGATCTGTTGAGGATCTATTGAATGCACTGAGCTGAAAGACTTGGAGTTGTGTAGATTCAGAGCAATTCTTTAAGAGTTCGATTGATTCTGTACAATTGTGTCTTGTTCCAGTCTTCAATGGCACTATTTAAAGCAGGTGCATTTCAAAAGGATCCGTTGGAGAGGACGAAGACTTCAACAGCTCTATTCATAAATGCATTAAATGCATGGGGCTGTCAGTCAAGGAATTTCGTCTTCACAGATATCTAGAGCAGATAATCATTTCTGAGATCTTCAAAAAGGTGGGCAATTTGGTGTCGATCGAGAGATGAAGCGAGAAGTAGGGGACGATGCCTTTCTTGCTTTACACTGTTCAGGACGAAAAGGTCTTCCTGCTTTTCGGAAAGTTGCTTTCGGCGGCTTGACATGTCAGAGAATGACTTGGATTAATTCAAATAATATATGGAAATAAGTTTGAATTAATCCAGCTAGCTTTCTGTTGAAAAGAACACGTAGAAGCAGATCAGCTGGACATGAGGTCTACCGATCTTAAGCTTTGGCAGTCTTCCAGGTGAAGGCGAGAAGGGGTCTTCCGTGTTCTGAAAAAGTCCTACAAAAACTATACAAGGCAAAGTTCTATACACAGTTGCCACGCTAATCGATACGCAGCCCGATTAGCCACTGAAGTATAAAACTAATGTAATGTACTGATCAGATATAAATTTATCATAAGAATCAACAAGCATCATGCTCGTGCTAACCTTGTCTATGAGCATATAATTCCATCCTCTGTCACTGCCACCGATTCATCCTCTTCCACGGCGGTGACTACCGACAAAGCCCTTTGGTCAAGGATTGATGCCATTGTTCTTCAATGGATTTATGGTACGATCTCGCCCACTCTTCTTAACTCCATCATCAACAAGCACGATCAAGCAAAGGATGCTTGGAATAAATTGGCGAATCTGTTTCAAGATAATAAAACCGCCCGAACAGTCCACCTCGAGGACGAATTTGCAAGCACTCATCTCCGCAACTTCTCCAATGTTGATGCCTATTGCAGCCACCTGAAGTCCATCGCCGACCAACTGGACAATCTGGGCGCCCACGTTTCTGATGCCAGACTGGTTCTCCGATTAATCGAAGGCTTACCCGACGCCTACGCGGGTTTTGTGTCCATCATTCAACATCAGGACCCTCTTCCTTCCTTCACCAAAGCTCGATCCATGCTCTCCCTAGAGGAACGAACCCAGACGAAACGGGCGGCGCTTGAATCAGGTTCGAATTCCGCCTTATTAGTTGCTTCTTCTACTAATCAGACTGCTTCAAACTCTTCCAATCCAGAGACTTTCGGTGGCACTTTCAGTGGACGCGGTAGTAGAGGGCGGCGAACCAATAACCGGAACCGCGGCGGTCACAATAACAATCGAAGTGGCGGTGGTGGCAGAGGCTACGGTCAACCGAAGCAGCCGATTCCATCTCAGCGTCAAAGACAGTCGCCCACGCTAACTTCCCAATGGTCTGCCCCTCCGCCTTGGGCCTGGAACTTTCCCCAATGGCCCAGCCCTCCTTGTCCTTATCCCACAACCCAGATGCCATCCAGTCCAGCAGCAAGCAGCCAAGGTATTCTTGGGCCAAGAGACAGCGAGCCCATTATGCGGCCGATTACGTTCCTAGTTCTACTTATGCTCCTACGGACATTGACGCCGCTTTTAACACCCTCACTATTAATCCACCGGATGAAAATTGGTACATGGACACGGGTGCCACCTCTCACATGACTGCCAATTCAGGTACTCTCTCGTCTTATTTTAATTCGAGCAATTCTAGAAATATTCTCGTTGGTAATGGCCATACTATTCCGATTCTTGGTTATGGAAATGCTTCACTAAATCAAACACAACCTCCCCTCACCCTCACCAATGTGTTACATTCCCCTCACCTTATTAAAAACCTTATCTATGTTCAAAAATTCACTAATGATAATCGTGTTTCTATTGAATTTGATCCGTTTGGTTTTTCTGTGAAGGATTTACAGACGGGGAGGTACCTAATGCGGTGTGACAGTACTGGTGATTTATATCCTTTCACACAATTGCGGGCTACACACACTTCACCCTCTCCATCAGCATTTTCTGTTATTTCTTCTGATTTATGGCATTCTCGATTGGGACATCCGGGAAAAGCCATTTTAGACTCTCTTCGTAGTAGCAATTTAATTTCCTGTCATAAAACTCGCCAAACTTTTTGCAGTTCTTGTCCCCTTGGGAAACATGCTAAATTACCATTCCTGCCTTCTACTTCTTTTACTTCTATGCCATTTGATATCATTCACAGTGACCTATGGACCTCACCCATATTAAGTTCCTCTGGTCACCGTTATTATGTTTTGTTTCTTGATAATTATAGCAATTTTTTGTGGACTTTTCCAGTCTCCAATAAATCTCAGGTTTATTCAATTTTTTTGAAATTTCGGGCTTACATTTGCACTCAATTTGAAAGAGACATTAAGCAATTCCAATGCGACAATGGTGGTGAATATGATAATGGTTCATTTCGGACATTTTGTGATTTAAATGGCATTCATTTTCGTTTTTCTTGTCCTCATACCTCTCCTCAAAATGGCAAAGCCGAACGCAAAATAAAAACAATTAATAACATTGTTCGCACTTTGCTTGCTCATTCATCTATGCCACCCTCCTTCTGGCATCATGCATTCGAAATGGAAACCTACCTCCTCAATATTCTTCCCTCCAAATTATTATGCTACTACTCTCCCACTCAAATTCTTTACCACAAAACTCCTCAATATTCTCATCTTCGGGTATTTGGGTGTTTATGTTATCCCTTATTTCCCTCCACCACCCTCAATAAATTGCAAGCTGTAGACACCCCAATTTCGTACCCCTGGTATGTGACTGACATAAAATATCAAGAACTATCAAAACTTAACAAATGTCAAGTTACAGAAGTTAAAAATGCGAAAGGAAAAGCAGGATGCGCGAAACAGTGAACTGCAGGGGGTAAAAGTTCAAAAAATGAAACTTGAATAGTATGCATGGTGCCGCACCAAGGGTCTCCTTGGCCGCACCATGCCATTCACTGTAGCTCTCTCTCAGATTGAAAAGGTACAAGGCTTGATGCTCAAGGTACAAGTCACTGAAGCAGGCTGAACAAACTCAGAAATTCTCGACGAGTCCTGCTCCTCGACTATAAATAGAAGCCTCGGCCTCCTCATTTCAGTGCTCATTTTCCGCGATCAAGAATCGCAACGAAGCTCTGCTCCTTCGTTCTTTCAATAATATTAGTACGAGAGGTGCGAGATAGGTGAATGGAAGCCCCTAAAGTCTCCAAACCCCGTCCAAACTCCGCCAAAATGAAAAGCCATAGGTTATAAGTGATCCCTAGCCTAGTTGTTAGGTATCCACCTCACTTCCCCGGCCCAAAAATCCCAAAGTAAGCCGTTACTCTACCCGAGTAACGAGTTGAAAAGTCAAAAAAACTAAGCCGTGGTTCCGCCCAACCAAAAAGGCCAAAACCTACCAAAATAAGCTGTCACTCTGCCCGAGTTGACAAGCCCAAAGCCTCAGAAATAAGCAGTCACTCTGCCCAAATCAAAACAACAACCACACAACAAACAACAGAAAAGACTCCCTCTCCCTGAAGGACAGAGCGAGCACACCACCGCTCTAAAAGGTAAAGCCTTTAAGGGCGTTATTTATTGTCTTTATTTATTTTTCTGTCTTTTTATTATTTTTTAAAGTTGTTATTTAAATCCGGCACAATGTAGTCAATATAAGTCGTTGTGCTGCCCGGATTAGAATAGGAAATATTATGTAAAAGAGCCGTTATAATGGCCAAATATTCTTAAATATGTCTGTAATTATTGTAAGGAAATGGCTGCGAGTCCGTAAATAATGTAGCCACGGATGTATCTGTTTTAATTTCCTGTCTTTTAATACTTTATTTATTTGCAAGATAAATATAACAATAAGCATACTTTAGCCAAAAACTATTTTGTGACCGAAAGGGCGAGTTGGGTGTCTAGCACCTTCCCAACTCGTAACTTAGCCTCCGAACCCGCTTTTTATCTTTGGTTTTCTTTTTCTGGTTTTTCTTTATTTTTGCCTTAAAATAAAGATGGTGACTCTAAAACTTTCAGATTCAGTGGGGCCTCGCAACACTCCTTCTTTGCACTTCCCGTTCTCCCCTAAAAAAGGGAGAATGGGAATGGAAGGGTGATGTATTCTCATATCCTGGTATCCCCTAAAAAAGGGATAACTTGATGCGGGAAACCCAAAGCTCCCATAGTAATCTGAAACGGGCCATAAGGCTATTTTTAATAAAATCCATAGTGGGGGCGTCGCAATATCCTTTTTTGCACTTTTCTGTTTTCCCCTAAAAAAGGGAAAATGAGAATGAAAGGGTAATGCATTCCCATATCCTGGTATCCCCTAAAAAATGGATAACTTTATGCGGGAAACCATAAGTTCCCATATTGGATACAAAATCCACTAAATGCAACTGAGGCACATTCAAGCGTGCTAACATAGACAACACTCCTCTCGCACTTTTGATTTCGTCTTCCCCTAAACAAGGGAGGGTGGAACGAGAGCAGTGGTGTCCCGCATCCGCACGTACGCGCACCCCTAACCAAGGGCGCGCGGGGCGCAGGTCGTACCCCGGGAACCTCACACAAGCCCGCTTTACTCCTTGTGTTTTCTTAGGCTATCCGTCCAATCAACGAGGCTATAAATGTTTTGATTTATCGACTAACAAAATCATTGTATCCCGTCACGTTCTCTTTGATGAAACTCAATTCCCTTTTTGAAAAATACAATCACTCCCTCTCCTTCTTATGATTTTTTGGACGATGGAATGCACCCGCTAATTCTTCTCCAATTACGTGCCTCTTCTCTTACGGATCAACGGATACACAACTCACCTCCTTCTCCCAGCCACGGCCCCCTACCACAACCCTCTTCAGGGCCTTCCTCTCCAGCCCAGCCGATTGTATCATCTCCTTCCTTAAATCCGTCCAGCCTGCCCATTACTCTAGCTAAGTCCATACCTACTCCACTAAACACAGCCCACATCCCTCCGGCCCACGCCTCCCCTCCTACCCAGCAACCTCCAGTCTACCCACCCAACAGCCTTTCCTCTCCTCCACTGCCTAGCCAGCCTAGCCCAATCTTCCCATTACATCCCCAACTGCGCCCAATTTCCAGACTCCACCCAACTCATCAAATGACAACCCGTGGTCAACTTGGCATTTACAAACCCAACCGTAAATATCACAACCTAAGTGTCACCACCGCTCTATCTATTTCTCCACTTCCTAAAAACCCGGTGAATGCACTAAATGACCCGAATTGGAAATTGGCCATGCAAGACGAATTTAATGCTCTAATTAACAATAAGACATGGGATTTAGTACCTCGTCCGCCTAATGTTAATGTCATTCGTTCAATGTGGATTTTTCGACATAAAACGAAATCTGATGGTTCTTTTGAGAGGCATAAATCCCGTCTTGTAGGTGATGGCAGATCTCAACAAGCTAGAATCGACTGTGATGAAACCTTCAGCCCAGTTGTCAAACCCGCCACCATTCGCACTGTGCTTAGCATTGCTTTGACAAATTATTGGCCCATACATCAACTTGACGTCAAAAATGCCTTCCTTCATGGCCATTTGAATGAGACAGTCTACATGCATCAACCCATGGGATTCAGAGATCCAGTCCATCCCAATCATGTGTGTTTATTGAAGAAGTCTCTTTATGGTCTTAAGCATGCTCCTCGGGCCTGGTATCAACGTTTTGCCGATTATGTGGCTACTATTGGTTTTTCCCACAGCACATCTGATCACTCTTTGTTCATCTTCAAAAAGGGGCCAGACATTGCCTATATTCTCTTATATGTTGTTGACATCATTCTCACCGCTTCTTCAGATGCTCTTCGACTATCCATTTTATCTCTTCTCAGTTCAGAATTTGCTATGAAGGACTTGGGACCATTAAGCTACTTTCTTGGCATTGCGGTTTCACAACATGGTAACGGCCTCTTCCTCTCTCAGAAAAAATATGCCGAGGACATTCTTGACCGAGCAGGCATGACTAGTTGTAAATCGTGCCCTACTCCTGTTGATACTAAAGGCAAGCTTAGTGTTTCGGTCGGTGCATCTTATGAGGATCCTACGAAATATCGTCGCCTCGCAGGTGCTCTACAATACCTTACTTTTACCAGACCAGACATATCTTATGCAGTTCAACAAGTCTGCTTACATATGCATGATCGAAAGTTGAACACATGGATGCTCTCAAACGTATTCTTCGATATGTTCGTGGCACGCTCCATTTTGGCTTACATCTGTATAAATCCCCGCTCGACTCTCTTGTTTCCTATACCGATGCGGATTGGGGGGGATGCCCCGATACTCGTCGCTCCACTTCTGGCTACTACGTTTTCCTCGGTGATAACTTAATCTCATGGTCGTCTAAACGACAACCTACATTGTCTAAGTCAAGTGCCGAGGCTGAGTATCGAGGAGTTGCAAATGTTGTTTCCGAATCTTGTTGGATTCGTAACTTGCTGTTAGAGCTACATTTTCCAGTCCACAAGGCGACTCTTGTTTATTGCGATAATGTGAGTGCCATATACCTCTCGGGGAATCTAGTTCAGCATCAGCGCACTAAACATATTGAGATGGATATCCACTTTGTTCGAGAAAAAGTGACACGTGGTGAAGTACGTGTTCTTCACGTTCCGTCCCCCTATCAGATTGCCGATATTTTTACAAAAGGGCTTCCGCGCGTACTTTTTGATGATTTTCGAGACAGTCTCAGCGTTCGAGAACCTCCCGTTTCGACTGCGGGGGTGTGTTAGAATATATGTCAATTATTAACAGAATATACATAATTATCATAGGAGATATGTATCTTTATATTAGGTAGACTATCCCTAAATCAAAGCCTAAATTGTGGCAATGTAACTGGTATATATAGTGCACCATTGTGCAAGAAATAGACACGGGAAATTTACATTCTTACAGCACATAGCTCTAATATAGCTTAGTTAATTGGCTCAGATGAAATTAAATAGAGAGAGTCCCTGAGAATCGAACGGTGAGATTGGATGATGAAGTTTGAGACCATCCTTTCAACATCATATCTCTAGCTTTTGAAGCAATTCGACTCTTACGTTCATTGAACGATGATGACTTTCTGCTACAATGAGCCGTAGTTGACAGAATGCCTACTTTCCAGCGACGAAATCCTTTTTGTTTGATGAAAATGATGGAGGAGGAGCCATTAAAGGAAAAAGGGTGATTGATGTTACCAAGCTTGCTGCTCCAGAACATAATATGCTTATTAAGAAGCTCATAAGAACATTAAGAATGACAACCTTCGGAAGCACAAGTTGTATTTATTTCATAGCTTCGGAAGTGCATAAACCATCATAGGTTTATAAGTGGCTCGTCTCTATCAGCATATTAAAGCTATTGAGGCAACATGTAGTTATTTCCTACTCACTGTGAAGCCCTATATGGATTCAATGCAAAGTGCAAATCTAATTACACCCTTCTTCTTATTCTTTTTTATTTTGGCCACAAAGTGATGTTTGTTTTCAACTTAGCCAATGTATTGTTGTCATCTAGCGTGTATCCTTGATAATGGAAATACCTTTGATGCGTACTTGGGTACGTAGCATAGTTTCTGCTTCTTTACAATTTAATAATGCTTTAATCTAACTATTAGAGATTAATAAACTTATTAGTTAGAAGAAATGCCTACTCTAGCACAGCACATCTTGACACATAAATTGCCTTCTCATGTTGTGTTTAATTCTTTAATGCTGTAATACTTAAAACTTAAAACTTCAAATTTTATTTGTTGAATCCTCCTCTATAGAACTTGCACCTATTGCTACATTTGTGATATATATACACCATCGGGTAGAACAACAAGAACAGACTAAGAAGACTATTGAGTCATCATTGTTTTAATTGCACCCATCCGAAGCATGGGCTTTATGACTAGGAAGAAAGAATAGATAAATGACAAAGAGTTGAAATGAAACGGAGGGAGTGTTAATTATGAATTAATGAGAAAACAAACTTGAATGGTAAGTCATTAATGAATGTGTATTTTAAAATTTATGTTAGATGTTTTGACAAATGTACAACATGATTGAGCGTTTTTTACATTATAATTCTGTTGGCTAACTTTGCTTTTAAAAAATCCTCTTGAAGAAATCAAATGAGTAATAATGGATGGATATAACTTTTTACTGTTGACTATAGAGAAGATAAGAAAAAATATATTTTTTTTAAGTTATAAAGAATTTTAAAAAAAAAACTACTTAACTTAAAGTAAATACTCATCGAATAAGGTAAATATTTGAAAAACAATTATGTGATGAAAATAACTAGTTTAATTAACTAATAATAAATGTAGTGAACATGTAAAATTTTGTCTCTTCCCCATAAATATCGCTAAAACAAAAACATTTTTATTGAATTTACTGATTCACATATATCAATTATCGTATCTCACCGTGCTTGACAATAATATAATATAATAGTATGGTTTTTGGGGAGATTCTTTTTTATTTTTTTAAGATAAAAAATTGGACCATTTAAATAAAAGAGTAAATTTCAAGTTGGCATAATTTTAAAAATATGTTTTTATCTAAGTTCATCAATTTTTTGGACATTTCATATAACTACAAATTGGCTGTCAAATGACCAAAAAGTTATTAATGAAGACAAATCTCATCCAATAATGTTGATGCCAAATCCAGGCATTAGAACTGTTTAGACAGTTTTTTCAAGACCAAACAAAAAAATCCAAAAATACTGATGTCAAATTCATACATCAGAACTGTTTAGACCAAAAACAATCCAATAAGTTGATGTCAAATCCAGACATCGGAGCTGTTTAGACAAATGTTTCAAGACCAAAAAAAATCCAATAATGCTGATGTCAAATCCAGGCATCAGAACTATTTAGACAATTTTTTCAGTACCAAAAAAATCAAAAAATGTTGATGCCAAATCTGGGCATCAAAACTGTTTGGACCAAAAAAAATCCATTAATTCTGATGCCAAATCCAAGCATCAGAAATGTTTACGATGATGTCAAATCCAAGCATCAAAATCAGATGCATCAAACGCTTTTTTTTCAAGACCAAAAAAAATCTAAAAATGATGATGTCAATGTTAAGCATCTGAACTGTTAACTGTTTTTTTCAAGACTAAAAAAATCTCAAAATCCTTATATCAATGCTAGGCATCAGAACTGGATTATGCAAGGTTCTGAATTTAAATACAATGCAATTCATTTGAGATGCCTAGCATTGGCATATATATATATACACACACGTGTTGTACACAACTATTGCATTGTTGTAATACTGTGTAATCATGGTAGGACTAGGAGCATACATTACAACAGTGCAATAGTTGTGTACAACACGTTAGCTATCAATATATATCATGAGTTCAAATTACAAAAATAGTTAGCATGTTTCCTCACAGTCATAGAGTCCCCTACCGTGTATTAAAGAGAATATGATTATATCTGAATACCATCTGTTAAATAATTTATTTTGGAGATAATATAATTTTCCCAGAACCTGTCCTGGCTTAATGTTTTTAATGGTACTGAGAATATTTTTGCTTTCTTAGGTGGGCATTGGTAAAGGATAAGGAGGTGTATGAAAGAATGATGTTGTATATGCTAATGTCTGAAATGGGGATGCCTAAGGATACTCAATTAAGAGCATTGCAGCTTCTCAAAGTAGTTCTTGAAGGAGATGAAAAGGAAATATTTGACTTTGCATACCATACGATGAGAGACCGTTGGGAAAGATTGAGCCGCACCTTCTCAACATCAAAAAGGTTTTCAATCCAGCAGATTCCTCCTCTCTATTGCACTTATTTCCAGAAAACCAGAGGACCATCTCCAGGTGATTTCATTTACGGGTTCAAAATTTCAATCATTTTGAACTTTCACTAGCTTTAGACATAGCTGCTTTGGTTATTGACGCGAAAATAACTGTAAAACTCAAGAAATTAAGAACCTTGAATTTTACCAAGAAAAAAAAACCTGAAATATTAAACCCCTGACTATTAGCGAGAAGCACGGTCATCTATATGAGCCAACACATGTTTAACTCAAAACTTAGTTTCTGTAGTGACAGCTTATGCATGGGTGAAAAGTGAGAGGATAGAAGATAAAGATTGTTCTGCAGTGTTGAGCGTACTACATCAATTCATTTAAATACGATGCAATTCATTTGAGATGTTCGTCAATACGAAATTTATGTTTATGGGCAGTGACATACTTTCGCACCAAAATATGTCTAAAAACTAGATATATTCATTTGAAAATATGTTTTAAAAGATGTACCGACTGGTAATTTTTTCTTAAAAAAAAAAACTTCCATTAATCTAATATAGGCCCATATATTTATCATTAAGATAATACAAGGGCTCAAATATTATACTTAACTTAATTAGGTCTAAAATAAAAAGAAAAAAAGGAAATACGAAGAGTTCTGAATTTTTTTGGTTTTTCTTCTTCATAACTATCTTGAATTCCAAACCTTAAAATTAGGTTTTATTTTAGCTTTATATATAACACATACTAGAGATGGCAAATAGGCGGGTATGGACATTGCTCATATGGACAATGGGCTCAAATAGGTTGGCAAGTAAATACACATTTAATACTATGGGCTTATATTGGCGGGCAATAAATAGTCATGGGCATCCATGGACGGGCCATCTACTCATTAACACAAAATTATCAAATAAAAACAATAATTACAAAAAAATCATTATTTGACAAAAAAAACTCAAAAATTATAATATCATTAATTTCACCAAAAAAAAAAGGAAAAAAATTATGTATTTTTGTGTGTGCTTATAAGTGACCACCTCACTACCATTAGACATCAATATCGTTTATAGACTTTAAGGCATGATTATAGTTGATAGGTCTAAAATCTAAATCAACCTAGGAGCTTAGTGACCCAGCCAATGGTACATGCGTAGAATCTAGACATTCGGGTTCAACACGTATATATATATAAATGAAATTAATAATTTTTAAAGAATCTTCCTCAGGTAATGATAGTTTCAATTTATACCATCATTGTTAGTTTTCATTCAAAAAAAATCTCATTTAGCAATTTTTAGAGATTCTAATTTGTAAAATTGACCAAAATTAAATGTTTCATGCTAACCAGATAATTCAGATAATTTGAACTCCCGAGTTTATCAAATTACAACAATTACTTTGAGAATGTTGCAATAGTAAGCTAAAAAAATATTGCTTTGAGAACAGAGTCTATAATGGCAGATCTAAGTGAGATCAGGGGTGCGGGGGGGAGATATATATATATATATATATATATATATATATATATATATATATATATATATATATATATATATATATATATATATATATATATATATATATATATATATATATATATATATATTAAGATATCGGAGAAAGCAAAAATCGGAGCGAAATTTGAAAAACAAGATAATAAGTTTTAGCATGGGTGCCCAAGTGGGCGTCCATTTAGCTCATCATAATTAATGGTCTCAAATAGGCATGTTCATTTGTGACCACTTAAAATATTGTGTGTGCCCATACCCTTTATTTATTTGGCGATCTGGGCACAAATGGACGCGGGAAAAATTTGCCACCTCTAACACGCACACACGCAAATGCTTAAGAAAAAATTGTGGTCGGTCCACTTTTTGAAACGTTTAATCGATAAAATACACCCTTTTATTTTCAACCGAAAAAAGTCATTTTTTGTGGCAAAATAACTACGATACCCTTAATGAACCGTAGGTGCGCTACGGAGGTCATTATTTTTGCACCACGATTCATCAATTTTATCGCATTATTTTTTGCAATGTGGTTCAATAGTGTAACTGCTAGTCTATTTTTAAATTGCGATTCATCATTTTTTATTAAATTAATTTTGCACCGCGGTTCAATAGTGTAATTGCTAGTCTATTTTTGTACCGTGATTCATCAATTTTAGTGCATTAATTTTTGCACCGCGGTTCAATAGTGTAATTGCTAGTCTATTTTTAACTCGTGATTCATCAATTTTAGTACACTAATTTTTGGATCGCGGTTCAATAGTGTAATTGCTAGTCTATTTTTGAACCGCAATTCATCAATTTTAGTGTATTAATTTTTGAACCGCATTACAAAATCATAAAGAACTAGACTACGTCTTCCACCTGTTTCTTCCATCTCATCTGTCGTAAGTCTTTACCTTCATCCTCTTTCTCCGTCTTTGTCTCAACTAAAAAATTCTTCAACCCAGCATATATCCATTATAGTTTCGTATTTTATGAATTAAAAAACTTGTTTACTTTTAACGCCCCCGAACCCCCAAGAAGGGACGCTGCCCCTCAACCTCCATTTCGTTGCGCACAATCGTGATTTTCGAATCCAAAGTGTGTTGCCGAAGTTATTGAAGAAGACGATGTTATTTTTGGAACAATATTTCGAAAAATAGTCTTTTATGATTGAAAAAAAAACAATGGACTTTTGGGGTTAAAAATTTTAAAAAAGAGCCAAAATTTTCCGTTAAATCATTTTTTTCTTTATATTAAAAGCTTCATATTTCATGTTCGCTCCAGGCTCATAAAAAGTCAAGCCTGGCCATGTCCAAAGCATCGGAAGCCCCCCAAAGCTCAGTCGTGAGAGTCGTAAACCCCCAGAGAAACCCTACAAAGTCCACCTCCCTCGCCATTCCCTAATTAACCCAACTGCCATGTCTCGCCTGGATGAGTAGGTCTCTAGCAATTGTAAGACTGTCTCACAACTTAGCCCACTAACACACGGTGGGTAAACTCGAGAAGATGAGAAAGTTGTCAAATATGACCATTTGACCCAACAAATTATCCTTTATGGTCATCGACCAAAAATTGATACAGACTTCCCAAAAGACCCTTCTCAACCTAGATAGTCTTTCACCCATTTGTGTCTCTCACAAACACACGAAATCAGTTCTTTCGTCTTCTTCTGCCATTGGGGTCCGCCTTAAACCATCGTTGAAGGTTCGTCTCTCTCTGAACTCTCTATCTTTTTCTGTTTCTCTTTCTAATCTTCAAATCCTAGGTCGAAACGCTTGGTTCATCTCTTGCAATGAATCGATCGACTATTGAATCTTATTGAGTCAGTTAATCGACTCATGAGTCGATCTCGGCATCACTCAAGGGTCGATTATGAGTCGGTTAATCGACCCACTGAGTCGATTAATGAGTCGATTAACCAACTCATAATCGATTCGCTGAGTTGATTAACCGACTCATAAGTCGGTCATCGACCATTGAGTCGAATACTCAACTTAGTAAGGGTGTTTTGGGGTTTTCTGATGAAAAGTGGCCATAAAAGATGTTTTTGAATAAGTGTGGTCATCTTTGAACATGGTCATTTTGGAACAAACCCTCAAGAAGATCCGTCTTACAGAAAGTACATGTAAAACGGTTTTGCCTGCCTGGATTATCCTTGGCACACCCTTCTATATTAATTTTAAATTTTAACCCAAGGAATATGTGATTGTGAATATACGCCATTGATGAGCTGCTCCGTCTTCAACTCTAAGAGATGTTTGCGACTCCAAGTTGCCACCAAATCCCTAGCTTCTCGTCTCATCAACCCTAGCACAACCTGCAGAATGGATTCCCAATCAAACTTCCACATAAAACATCTTCTGTTTCACTTGAATAGTATGCTTCCAAACCTTCTTCCAATTACTATCCTCCGGGTCATAAGCCAAACCAACGCTGAGACCGTTGCATCCACCGCAACCTCATCCTCCTTGTAGGAAATTTATAAGTTGAAGGAAATTATAATGGGAACATCAATGAGCCTCATATTTTATTTAGCCCTGATTGATCCAACCAAAACAATACCCTTCTATCATTTCTTATGGACTAGTTTAAGAGATCAACAAAACTTTTATATGCTTGATTCCCAAGAAATGAGATGCTTTAAGCCCATAAGATGAATATGGTCTTCAAAAAGGTGCTTCAATTCCTTATCTCTTATCAAAACAGGTAGATTTATTCTCCGAAGACAATTTTTAAGATTCTCACCATCTTTACTCTTTGCAAGAGTTTGATGGTTGAATTCTGAAAAATCCATAAATATTTTTCTGGGAAAAAAAAATAGTGGTATATAAATTATAAAACATGGGTAGTTTCAGAATTAACTTTACCAAGCTTTACAACATGCTAAGACTGCTTGGAAGTTACCAACGCAACTAAACACTTTATTGAAACTAAGATTTTTTTGAATGTTTATTGAAAGGTTGAGATTCTAGGGAACAGAACGAGTATAATTTGGGGTAAAGAACTTTTTAAAAGTTGAAATAGAGGTTAGGCAAAGGAAAGACGAATGAAACACTGATTGAATAGTAGTAGCATAAAATAAATGCGTAATATTAGAAATTAGAAGCCATGAAACCCACACATCCTAATTTGACTCACCAGATAAAGGTGACAGATCTCTCATCAACCAGAGTTCCAGACCATGGAGAATACATACCCGGGCCGGTCCCTTTTACAATTTTCCCAATCTGTATACTACCCGATATTTTTTTCCAATAGGTAAAAGACACTTTGGGACGAAAAAACGAAAAAAACCCTTAATGAATCAAAGGCGCATACAAAGCTTCCGTTTAAATATTGCAATGCACATATTCTGCACAATTTAAGCAGAGCAATGCTTAATCATGAAACATATGTATTACAAAGTGAATTACATGTCAATACAGAGAATAAATTACAAAAAATAAAACATGACATTGTATGTGTGTGTGTGTGTGTGTGTGTGTTGTGAGAAAGGGAGAGGACCTGCAGCTTTAAGTGAATGGATATTCAAATCATCAAAGACTTGCCAGTGGAATGAGAGTGTGGAAACTTTTCAAGTCTTGTATTTGGCAATACATATATTTCATATATTTGGCTAGGCTTCTTTCAAGGAGAAAGACACAAACACGAGAGCAAAATCTGGAAATCCCCCATTTGCATCGAAATTAAAATTTTGATGCATCGATTTACAATCGCGATGCATCGACTTGAAATCCCGATTCATCAATTTGAAAATTGTGATTCATCGATTTGGAAGCGATTCCAAAGCAATGCATTGTGATTCCAATCAATGTATCAGAATTTCAAATCGTTGCATCGGGATTTCAAATTGATGCATCGCGATTGAAAATCGTTGAAAATCGAAGTTAGAGAGATGGAGAGAGAGAGGGATTGACCAAAGCAGAGGAGTAGATTCGGGTAGGTCATCCAAACGGGGGGAGGCCCAACCAAGAAAATGTGAGAGGGGATTGTTCTTACCGGAGTTAGAAGTAATCGCAAAAGTGATTGTTTTACTTTTGCTCCGGCGTGTAGAGAAACGAGAGAGAAGATTACTAATCGTCTCGTCGAGAGACTCTTAGATAGCTATTTTGCCCACGTTCGAAATTTCTTGCACGAAAACTTCCTCTATCAAGGTGGAAAAGACCCCATGTCATGCAGTCCAGCAGATAATAAGCACAAGGAAGATTCTCCTTGGAAAGAAGCTTTAGGCTATCACGCATAAAACTGGTTTGTGAACACCGTCGGCACTTGGAATATTTTGAGAAAAAACTAATCAAAGGGGCACTGGAAAACAGGGGAAGCGGAAAGTCCCATTATGGAACTTGAACCCTCCCAAAAAGATTCACAAATCAGATACGAATGTGGGCATTTTAAGAACAATTTTATTAAATTGGATTTTAGCGATCAATGAGGGTGAAGTCGGGGTAATATTTTGAATTTTTGATCCTTATGTGGAGCAAGATGATAAAAGATTGTTATCCTTTTGGAAAACCATTATGATAGATGTTTCAAACAAATACCAAAAGAAACAGACTACTTCTTTAGGGAATCAGAACATATCATGGATATGGATATGGAAGATACTAGAAAAAGGATTCTCACGGGAGAAGCACGATTAGTTTCAACAATCAAAAGATGTGATAAACATAAACCTTGTACGAAGATTAAAAGAATTTGAGAGCCTCAACGCTTCAGTTGGTATATCTTTAACCAAAAGAAAAGATACTGAAAATGAGGACACTCGTATAGAGCACTCTTACAAGATCACTACATCAAAAACATTTCAACCAAGCTAATTTTCAACAATCATTAGTAATTACTCCTTCCGTTTAGGGCAAAGAAATATTAGTAAAAAAATCACTTACGTCTTAATTTTTTAATATAAACTTTTTAATTAAAACATGGAATAGTGTATGACTTACCAAACGCCAAAGAGTGAAACATTTCCATTTTCCTTGAGCATACCAAGCCCAGGCCCGACTCCCAGTCAGCAGAAACTTTGGCAACGCAATATCAGTAGGACACTTTCGGAACTTTTAGCAGAATGAATATAGATCTAAAACAATTGAGTTACTCTTTTGACAGATATAAAGAGTAGCAAAATAATAGTCAAAAAAAAAGGCTAACAATTTGAAGACATAAAGTCGGACTATCCTGCACAACCTGTAATTTCCAACTGGAGTGCAAACAAAAGCAGATGCGATTGAAGCAACAAGAAATCAACTTTAGGAGCTGAAATTCTACATTAAAATTGGCTTCGACCATTCCATTAAATATATACACTCACTCTTAGCTAGAGATGGGAATACTCTTTAAGATTACAAACGACTCAAACAGTTTGAAGACCACGAAGTATAAGTCAGAGAGCTCCACCGGGGAAGAGAATCCACAAAGTATATGTCAAAGAGAGCTCCACCGGGCAATATTTACTTCCGTGAGTCTCCCTATCCAAACGATGTTAGTCGGGAATAAGCAACGCTGTCAAAATCAGTAACTGAGGGAAACCAAGTCGAAGAAAATGAAGCAACTAGGAATATATAACATTTTGATGACTAAAAAACACCATTCTATGTGTTCCCTTTCTCTGAAACTAGTACAAAGTGGGGACGCTAGCAATCCCAAAAACCACTCATTTGTTCACCTTGTTGTATATCTTCTCGTCGCCGAAGCAAGATTCCTGAATCTTATCGCACTGCAAAAGCAAATGCACTCAAGAACCGCCAGTTAAATCACAACTACTTTTAATATTTCTCAGGGAGAAGCTTTCCAATCAAATTGCAGATTATTGAAACCGTTAACTGCTCCAAGACCACTAAGCAATTGGTTCCCCATATCCTGTTGCTGATGATTCATGGTCTGATCTCGAGCCATTGCCATCCCTACCCTTCCGTTCATACTCAAAGAGTTATGACCCATTGCCGCTCGAATGCCATTAGCCATGGCAGACTGGCCAAGTCCGCCACCCATACTTCCAAATCCTGCACCACCACCTGAATTGCTGTTCACAGTCCCATTCCCCACAAGACTGTTTCCACCTGAATTATTGCTTGTTTGCAATAACCCATTGACATTTTTCATTTCATTTCTCAATGAACCAACACCAACTATACCACCCCCACCAAGTTGAGAAGACATCATCATTTCCTGTATTATCTTCTGGACAGAGCTCTGGGAGTCATTTGGGTCGGCATCACCAGAAATAGCAGGCTGTTGCATGGAAATATTAGGAGAATTCGCAGAATTTAAAGGCCCTCCACCTGTTAGGGCAGTATGAGAAGTTTGCTGGGGATTGTTAGACGAGGATGGGGTTGGTGACTGGAATGGCGATGGGTTTGGTTGAGCCTGTGGTAACGTACTTGAGGAACCAGGCGATGGAATCTGAACGCCACTTCCTCCATAGGGACTATTTGCATTAGTCATTGGATTCTGCTGTCTAGAATTGTTCATGGAATTCTGGTGGAGAAGCCCAACAATGGTAGAGGATGTGGCAGATCCTGAGTTGAGAGAATTATTTACACTAGGCACACCATTCGTAGAAGCAACCTGCATTGCAGTGGCCTGGGCAGAGCTTTCATTGTTTGACAAATTCTGCCCAACAGTTTGCTGCTGCTGTTGCTGCGGCGGTAGCTGTTCCTCAGGTTGTTGAGATTGATTATGAAATCCTGACGCAGTAGTTGTCCGTCGGGGAAACTTAGCCAAGCTCTCTGAGAAGACGAGAAAAAAGAACCACCATGAGACATTAAACAAAACAACCAATTAAAATTAGGACATGAAGACATGAACTCCAACGTATGTGGCTCCAGAGAGGATCTAATCTAATGCAGCCTTACCACACATGTATCGAGCCTGCTTCAACCTATACCAGACTCCTAAACGACCAAATTCATTTACTCTAGGTTTTGTTAACAGGTATTTACTTTTTTTAGTAAAAAGATATTATGTACGAGTCTATTGGTGAATCTTACTCTTGAGTCTCGTCTTGCTACAAAATTCACGAATCACAGTTTGTTCTTCAGCCAAAAATGGAGAATGATATTTATCAAAAATGCAAATGCCTCTGTCGTGCAGTTTTTATTTCTTTTGATAAGAACAGAAGAATTAGATTAAAAGAGGAAAAATATTAAATGAAGGAAAAATAAGAGGAAATAAGAACTAAAACTCCCAAGCAAAATCAAAATAGCAAGGCAGTCGGAGTCTAATCTTGGTGAATTTCTGAACTAGGCACCCCTCTAAAAGCACCATTCACTGAATCCCACAACGAGGCCAAATACACAGCTCTATCCTAAAGAAGGGATCAAGATAGAAACTGCTCCCTTAAGATCCCCGTGTTCCTCTCAACCAACTCCTCCAAAGACCAGCAAAATGCCAGGCTGCCGCAACTGACTAGCATCCTTATCCCCGCCAAAACCTTCCGAGTACCATCTGCAGAAAGAAAGAAATAAAGTACACCTGCAGAAACGAAGAAATAGAGAGAGGGCTCACCCAAGCTTTCCCCGGACACCCAGAACAAACCATTCAAAGAAAACTAGCACCCTCACAATGGAGAAAAGGTGATCATGAGTCTCAATGGCCTGATTACACACTCACACCAATTCGGAGGTATCTTCGTATAGGACTTCAGGATTTTCCGGATATCAATAATATTGAGCTTATAAGAAATAGAGATCCCACGAAGGCTCGCACTCTAAAAGGAACACCTTCCAAATAAAGGTCAAAAGGGGGAAGGGAGAAGAATCAAGTGACCGAATTAAATGAGTGAGAAAGAGCAACAAGAACGCTCCACAAACATTGTTAACATTCAGGCCAGTGCTCCTCGCATAAAACATCTGAAAATATTGCACTCATCGCATCCTGAGTGTCACTAAATCGCAAGACTGAATGTCAATTATGCTCAAAACAATCTAATGTAACTTTACCCAACACACAAACAAGCATCTAGAAGAGTTTTAAACAGTTGCATTGAGAAACCCGACAATTACTCATGATTACAGGCAAGGAAGCTATAATAGCTATTTTATCCTCTCTGATGATCATCATACCAATCCAACTCGATACTTTGTACAAGTTGACAAACTACTGAATCAATGTTCTTGAACTCTCTAGATAAAAAAAACACCAACCCAGTAATAGGTATCTAGATTCCATGTAAATGACAAGAAGAAACAATAGCATTGTTAATCTTGCACAAGGGTATTAAAACACTTTGGCAAGCTGCAAAAGATCAGATAAATCTTGCTGCTCATTTTTAGATTAGAACTGAGAGTTACGGTTTACATAAATGAAGGTTGGAGACAGATTTATTTCTGACACAACCCAAAAACAGGAGAATTTTCATCTGTACAGGAGCACCACATTATCAGTTGATGTGATGCTCCAAAACCAAAAGAAGATTAAAAAATCAGCTGATAAAGACACCGTTATCAGCTGATAAACCTTTGAATTATTGAAATTATTTTTTGGTGGTCTGAATAAGGTGTTAGGTGTCAATATTAGCTGATTCTTGATCTCCTATACGTTGTGGAGCACCACATCAACTGATCTCGCATGGTGCTTACCACTAAATATTTTCTCAAAACAAGTGGTCATACAATTAAGACAGGTTAAAGATAGAAATTATAGAATCTCACCCAATAGAAGAAACATATATAAATAATACCTTACATTAACTCCGAACATACAGATTCAGAAAAAAGATCTGCAAGTACTTAACATAATCGTAATGCTGATTTTTAGTTAAGATCCACATCAGCTGACCACGTGACGCTTACAACTAAATATTTTCTCAAAACAAGTGGTCACACAATCAAGATGGGTTGGAGATAGAATCTCACCCAATAGAATAAACATATATAAATGGTACCTTACATTTAAAAGTAACTCTGAAAATACGGATTCGAAAAAGAGTTGTAAGTACTTAACATAATCGTAACAGCTGATTTCTTGTTGAGCACTTTTTTTGGATCTCAATCCAATTTTTCCATCTTTCCACTATTCCGTCCAAGAAACCATAAATTGAATGCCTTTAGAGTGATTTTACTCTAGGAGTACAACAACTATTTACCTTGTGCATTCCTAATGAAACAAAATCAGATACCAATAACAAGTATTTATTATTTCAATTGCTCTCGGTCAATCAAAGGTCATCCCTGTACAAGGTAACAACACGGGATATACCTTATCATCAGCTATTGTCACTTCACATACCAAATATAAAGTACTCTCTCCGTTCCTAAAAAAAGGTCCAGGTCCACTTTCTAATCTCTCTTCTTTCCGATGTTACTTTCACCATTTTGCCCTTAATTTGCTTCCAAATTTAACTGATAGGTCCCCCACCCTCATCAGCCTCATTGAAAAACATGCGACATACTCCCTCCGTCACAAAATTATCGTGTGGGTTGACTTGACGCACAGTTTAAGAAAACACATTTGACTGGATTATTAATATTGGTATGTGTGAATTTCCACCGTCGTCCCTATGAATAAATTCCCTCCAACCAAAATTTGAATAATTCATGATTCTAAATTTCCCGGCAATGTACTAGATGTGTGCAAAGCACCTTCCTTCGTTGAACTATTGAGCCCATTTGCCATCCCTTTTGTCATCTGCCTTTCAACGTCCACCATTCCTTGTCTTGAAATACACAGGCGCAGCTTCCACCCAAATCAGAATGGCAAAAATCCTCTCTTCAACTTCAATAGGAACATGCGCCGGCATCTCATCCTTGTAACACAAACCCATCTCACGTTTAAATGATTTTCCGTTGGTTCATCAATCCTCACGAAACCACCACAGGTTTCCCCAATCTCCTTGAAAATCTGTCCACTCCATAAGTGAAGAGGCAGCCCCAAAGCCCTAATCCACACTTCCTTTGGTTTTCGACCTTCATGATAGCACAGACCCACATATTCCCACAGAATCAATGCAGAGGACTCTGATTTACGAACCACCGCTTGGAATTCATGATGCGACAAGCCTCTTCACAGGATGGAAAGGAGAAAAAGGAAGTGCTTCCCACCGCTGGATGAAACTCTATGGATTTGCGAGTGGATGGAGAAAGCGTCCTACCAGCGAGGTACTTTTTAGGAAAAAGGAACAGCGAAATGGAGAGGTAATGTTTGCTAAAGAATCATGATTTAAAGAAAATACTCTTAAGGGCAAAATGGTAAAAAAAAACACTTCCCAAAAAGGAAAGTTTCAATATGGACAATTTTTTTTGGGACGGATGAAAAAGGAAAGGAGGACGATAATTTTGGGATGGAAGGAGTAATATTTATAATAGAGTCAATTATCTTTCTTAATCTGTGTGCCGAGTCAAACAAGACTCTATTATAGGAATAGAGGGAGTACCAACTAGAAAGGCCGGATCAAGTTTTGTACTGTTGATAGCATCACTCATGGAAATTTCAGGTACAATCAATAACTTGTCAGATAGCATTCTTTCTGCTAAAAGCAGTTAATTATGCCCTTCTTCAATTCCACGTTAGCAGGCTGACATCAAAGACCATGACTTACCTACTTTTGCTGGAATGACTTTGTTACCACTAAATGTCACGCCCCGCATAGGTAGTTACTAGTTAGCCTATGGGGGTAGAATGAGAGATCAAAGAGGCAGTAGCTTCAAGGATTTTGTCTCACACAAGGTTCGAAAATTGCACCTCAAGTGGCTTTCAGTTTATAAAGAGTTAACAACCTCATAGAAAACCATACTCCCAGAAAAGGCGAAGGAAGAAAAGCCTATTTATTTTGTTGCAGGAATGATTCATGTCTAAGATTATCTGGTTTCAACCAGATGAGGTAGAAGGTCAATTACACACAAATCAAAATCTGAATCTACAGGCTTCCTCACTGATCCCAATAAAACCGACAATAGATGCTAGAAAGATCGGTTAGACATCTCCACACCACCGCAAGCATTTGAGTAAGCACACTTTTCGCAATCAACATATTATGCTTCTAAACTATTATTATAATCTTTAGAAACTAGTTAAACAATACCAGAGCAGATGCACACCCACAAAAATTCAGTGTTGATCACATGGAAAAACCTCAGGAACTTGCATGTCACAGCAACAATCAAACTGGTGAACTTCAATTTTGTGACCATCAAACAATCACACATCTGGGCGTAATTACTCTAGGAGTTCCCATCCACAACAGTGCCTGAAGACAACAGTCAAGTATGACCAACTAATCCTTTCTCCTAGATAGCTATAAACGGAAAAAATGCAGACTACCAGACACAACAGCTGCAAGACTGGTTTATTGAATATGTGTCTGATGACTATTGGCTAGGACAACAGGGCTCTGGAATTAGAAATCCAAAACTGAAACTATAACTCAGTTTAGAACCTTAGAAACCAAAAACGCATAAAACCAAGCAAATCAATACTAAAATTTCCAGATCAGCCAGTTTTTCTTCAGCCCAAACCTATGTTGGGCTGCTTAAATTAAGCTGTAAGTGTGAACACTTGTTACACCATCTAAAAGTGCCCTTTTACCATGAGAGAGTGGAGAAAACTCTAGACTCCTAACTGATGCGAAAACCCATTTCACCTATAAGTTTGAATGCTTTAACTTGACTCATTTCCTCCAGGAAAAGTTAAGACCAAGGGTTGGTCTCTTCTATTTGTAAAACCCATACCAACCAACTGCCTAGGTTGCTTCCATCAATTACAGGGAGAGGGGTTAGGTTAACCCCAAGAGAAATCCCTTTAGGTGTTTTGGGAACTCTAAAAATTGTAGGTTTTGCACTCCACCCCGACCATACTTGTCAAATGCGCAGGGCGCACCAAGGCCCAATCTAGGGGCTCCGCCTTGTCAAAAGCGAGTAACTCACTGTAGTGGGGGCTTTTTGTGTAGCGCAAGGCGCAGTTAAAACGACTTTATATAACTGTCTAAAACCCTTAAAAGTCGAAGCCTCCAAAATAGACTCTTTAACTCCACCGCACTCCTCTGGTCGGTCAAAATCCTCTGCCCAAGCACACTCCTATTTAGTGTTTTGTAGTCTTTTTCTGTCTTCTTTCTTCTTACTCTCCTTTTTTTCTTTCTTCCAAGCAACACCTAAACAATATACCATCCCCCTATACTGATTTTTTTCTTTATAATTTCTTCTGGTGAATCTTTCTTTCTTTTCTCTTCAAGTGAAACACAGAATGCCATTGTTTTCTTTCAAGAGTTTTGGGAGTTAATTAGCTAGTCTATGACTTCTTTTTTCTTCTTTCTTCCTTCTTTCTTCTTTCTCACAGCAACCCAGGCACAATCAAGTAGGTTAGTTAGACTTGGCACTCTGCACTGTACTCATTCAGCCTGCAATGCACTATTTTTTGTGTTTCTGCCTTAACTCCACCAAAAAAGGTTTTTCCTAGATTTAATTTTCTTCTCCTATATTAGATAGCCAAGCATGAGTTCCATTTTTATTTTTATTTTTATTTTATTTTTATTTTGTATTTTATTTTGTATTTTGTATTTCATTTCTAAATATTTCAGCAATCCAAAAGGATATTTGTTAAATATGAGACAGATTAAAAATTGTTCAGAAAATTTCTCAAAACCTTCTCATTGCCACCATGAAAGTCAAGGTAATAACCAAGTCAATCACAAGGAAGTTATATTTAAAGCCAGGATTCCCAATTCTATCATTAGGAAGGTCAGCATGGAAATACAAACTGATTGTGCAGCCCATATTCACCAATAATATGCATTTGCATTTAAGAGTTTCAGAATCTTCTCTTGTCCAACTATTTAACATAACCCAAGGTAGCCTCCAACATGTAATAACATAGCATTAAGAAATAGGAAGGAATATTGACAAGTTAAGCTTACCCATAGGTCCAGTCACAGTTTCTCGGCTATAATCAATCAAATCTTTCATGCTATTGACCACTTCTGATATCTGCAATGTTACCCAAAAGGAGACTTAAAAAAGGCAACCAAGCTACAAAAAAGATTTTGAAACATTAAAGTTCACCATAGGTTTTAAACCAAAGGATCAAATTGCTCTCCTAAAATATGACATGCCATACATAGTTATTTTAATGGGCATACCATACAAGTAAGACCTCAGACAGAGATTTATCCAAAAGTCTATCACATGGTAGTCCAGTTCATCCTTTTACCAAGAATTCAACGCTCACTGTAGTGCTACATAATTGGGATGGATGATCATTGGTATCTTCATTGGGGCAATCCATGTCTTCAAAAAATTAACTATAGACATATCATTAATACTCATGACGTGCTATGTGGATGCAGGAAAATTGATGAACAATTTCCTAAAATTGCAGAAATACACGGCAAGGACCCATCACAAAATGCATAATACTCCACCCCAAAAGACTCATTAGAATTTAACACAGATTAAGAAAGATCATTAATTATAGTATATTTTTAACAACCTACGTGAATTTCCCATTATAAATTATAAAACTACTTATGCTGTTAGTTAATTAATGAGCGACAAAGCTATAAAAACTAGGTAACTAGTGAGGGGCATAGGGGCATAGCAGGAAAACTAAAATAATCTGAAGTGTTCAGCTTTTGGAAAGTGAAGAAGTATTATGGGACAGATAAAAATAGTAACCAAGACAGACTTTTTGGGATGGAGGGAGTATTTATTTATATAGAAACACCCCACCCCCACAGGGAAAAAAACAAAACAAAAAAATAACATACTTGGGTGTGAAGAGAGAATCTCAACATTGTGTATTACGGATATCCACTTCATTCACACCTATGGCTTCAATACTTGTTCTGACTTCAATAATACTCAAATATTTTAATTGTAACAAGTCTAGTTTTCCATGAAAATTTCTCCATTCTCCTATTCATGTATGTCATAATTACCTCTTATTTTGTTCTTAAAACGCTGTCATTAGTTTACTAATTTACCCCTTCATCAAGAAGTATTACACAAGCAAACCACAAAAATGCAAACACTTAAAGTCAAGTGACGAACCTCAAAATAGAGGGTATGCACAGCAAGTACCCATATAACTAGTAACATATATCTTGATATAGAAACAAAGAGAAACAATCTTTTTTGGTGTAGCTAAGTCCATCTCGTCACCATATATAAAGGATGTCCACCATCACAATCTTCAATCGATACATACAATGACCTTTGTACCTAATTTTGTCCATCAATGCTAGGCCTACCTCTAGCCCACCCAAAAGTTTATGGACAATGTTGTGCTTAGTGGTAATGGGTGACCACTACAAAGCACATTCAACCCCACATCTACCCAATGTGCAATGGGGATATTGCACTCTCCCCCACTTAGATTCTTGACGTCCTCGTCAAAGCCCCGAGCCTAAGATCCTACAAGAGCAATGCCCGGGCAATGCAGGATTCAAGGTTGGCTCATACAGGATCAAGACGTGGCTCACATCTCCCGTGGTATAGCACTTTGGCTCACCCAGCACTCTGTTTCCATATTTCCGGTCGGGACCCGCTTAGATACCATTTGTAACACCCCGACCCTAAGAGCCTAGTCGCTACGTGTAGCTTACACACTCGTTTGACCACCTAGGCCTACCACAAGCCCACACAAAAAGTCCATGAATAACGTTGGTGCCTAGTGAACGTGGGTGACCACTTAATAAAACACATTCAAGCCTCACATCTACCCGATGTGGGATGGAGGTATTACAATCAATATTTACTTTAGCAGACTACAACGTGCGCCACAATTCCAAAATCATATCAGACTTCCAATGTTCCTCGAATTGGCTTATTCGTTTGTGTGGCTTTCATGACACTGCCTCTTATTATAGCTAGGGATTATAATTATAGAAAAGCTCAGGCATGCACCATCTAGATCAGATTGTCACGTCGAGCAGACCACTTCCAAGTTTATCGTGAGGTATAAGTTTATAGCATGAGCTTTCCCAAATATAAATTTGCTATAACATTATACATCATGGATATAAGATGTGAAGAAATAAAGATTATCAATATAGATGTCATCGTGGTGGCAGTACAACTTTCAAGGTAGGGGGACAAAATGACACATTACCTAAAAGAAATGGTAACAAAATGCATGGATTTTCCCCCCAATTGGCTTCCTTGATACATTAAGCATCACAGATTTTAAACCTTCTTATGGCTATACTTGTACAGACCAACTTTTCATTGCACAATCACTTTTTGGTTGGTTTGTCCACTAGTGATTATTTGAAGAAAATGTATGATGGTTGAATTCTCTTGTATATAGTAAAAGTATTTTACATAGAAAAGATAATGTCATTGAAAAAATCCTAAATATATAAGAATGGCGGTATAAAATATATGACAAAGAGCCCTAACAAAAAAAAAAACAAAAACAATAGCAAGGCTGCATATCAATCACAGTGATGGCCTGATGAAACGACGTAGATCTCTTCAATCACTCAACGAGGGTTCGAATTGCATCGCCAACCATATATCAGCTATATGCTTTCTTCCACCAGGTATTAATTGATGCTCTGCATTACCGTAACCGAAACCACAGACGATTACTTAACCAAAAACAGTAAGGTAACAGCGTGGAGGGCATAATGTAACAATAGCAGATTGTTTTAGTGAGATTTCCTCGGCATATAAATGTAAGAGGATGATACCATGATACCCACCAACCATCATTACCATTATGTACCAATAGATAACAGTAACGGCCACTATTTCAAATCATGAGAGACAAAACCTACTGTCAACACAGAATAGAACAAATCATGTTCCAAAATCAAAACCAAGTTGTATATTCCTCTTTTTATCACCTGAAATTAAAATAACAAATCACTCTTAACATAAAAAAATTAGTCCTATCAGCCCATAGCACTACATTTGAGATGCAAAACAACTAAATAAATCACCTGAAGGCACCGGACGTATCTTTTTGTATACCCTAAGTCATTAACTAATGGAACTTCCAATGCCTTTGCCAACTGACGAGCTGAAGCAACAAACCTGAGGCATAAATGAAAATAAATGATTAAGGAAGAAACTCAACAAGACACTGCCTCCTCCACCAAATTAACTTGGGATAAGTTAAGTACAACGCCCTTGCTTTAAGATCAAGAGATGCATTAATTTCACAACGGCAAACTGTGAAGCGAAGTAGGTAATCAATCAACCACAATTTCCAATATTGCTATTAAAAAAATAAAGGAGAGGATGGTACAGCTGAGAACATTTGACAGTACTTCGGCAAGTTTACCATCAGCTGTAGTGATTACTAAAAGTTACTGTATTTCGGAGACTACAATGTCCTGTCTTATTAAAGACATTTGTTCATGTGCTATCAGTTTATTGAAACAGCTATACACATGCGTATATATGTATGTATGTGCATGTCCATGTGGGTGTATATAATATTACACACACACACACACACATATATAGAGAGAGAGAGAGATCAGAGAAATTTTTAGCATGAGGCTGACAACAAGACCTTTGTACAAAATGTGTGTTTGTGTCGTATACACGTGCATGTGTCATTCACGGTAGGCAAAAGCTAAAACTGTTGCAGTAATATAATTCAACATCTAAACGTCTATGACAGTACTTCTGAATAAACAAATGCAATCATAACTAAAGAGAACATTGATAGATAGAAGGAAAAAAAAGGAGAGTAATGGACATACATATTACAGTTGTTTTGCAACTCAGGAACAGACAGATTTGATGATGCATTTTGAGTTGCTTCCTGATACTTTTGAGCTGCATCCCCAAGTCGACTAACCTGCAGAGAAAAATCAAAAAAAAAAAAATTAGTACAACTCTTGAGCATTCATTTGTTTTACTGCAATTTCATAAGACGCCTACTGAATCAGCAAAAAGTGCATACTTTTGGTCCCTCGAAAACAATTTGCACAAATGTTAAGCAGTTGGAGGTGTGCCTTGGAAAGACCACTAGACAGAAACTGTGGACAAATACAAACCAGAACATCCACACCAGATAAACCCGGCATGGAACACTCAAAACACATTCAGGGGAACATGACACAGGTGGCTCATTAGCGTGCCTGGATAAGGTTAGATTGCCCCCAACATCTTAATCCAGTAACAACCAGATACCCTTTATCTATTCTTTCCCTTTTTATTCCCCTTTTTCTCAACACGTTTGTATGGTAAACGAACAATGCGGAGAAGGAAAACAAATAAGAAGATGGGTAGTGCGAAAATAACAAAAGGCTCCTGAAAATTTCTAGTTTAGGCTGCTAAGTTGCTATACATGATCTATAACGAAGACAGTATACACAATGACAAAATGCCAAAAGCAAATATAGCGAGATCATTAGTTATTGTAGCTCCTAGCAGCATCAAATTAGAGACTAAAAAGTTGTAAGTTGTAACTTCTTACTAGTTGAAATTTCGCCAGGCAGCCACGTGCCCACGTGAACAAATTATAGGCAGAGTAGATGGTCAATGGTGAAAGAGACAAACTACTAAAATTAGTCGAGCACAGAAAGGCACGGGCAATGAAATTTTATTGAAGGATGATAATACTAAAACAGTTTTAAGTGTTAGAGCTGCAAAAAAGTGAAAAAGAATAATAATAAATTTCTAGCTGTAACACAAACTAATGCTTCAGAAGTAAAAAGTAATGCACGTGAACAAATTATAGGCAGAGTAGATAGTCAATGGTGAAAGAGACAAACTACTAAAATTAGTCGAGCACAGAAAGGCATGGGCAATGAAATTTTATTGAAGGATGATAATACTAAAACAGTTTGTGTCAGAGCTGCAAAAAAAGTGAAAAAGAATAATAATAAATTTCTAACTGTAACACAAACTAATGCTTCAGAAGTAAAAAGTAATGCAGTTATTAGTCACTCTGAAAGTTTCTCAAGTTCAAAACAAGTTTTAGTTAACAACCTGAGGTATCAACAATCTTCTAGGAATAAGCTCTTCATGACGCCGAGCACAGAACTCCCAAGAGCATATCTGTAAGAGAGTTACAGAAGGTAAACAATAAGTAATGTTGTCTATCAGTATAGCGTTCTAGAAAATAAGTCAACTTCATCCATGTATAACCTTTAAGTCTGCTGAGAAAACTATCCGAAGTTGACCATCACGTACAACACGAAGTTGCTCAAAGACACTTTCTTGAATTGCTTTTGCATAGTCCAATACGATTTGCCCAGACGAATTTTGATACTCTCTTGGCATATCAACATAAAGAAGTTCTTCCAGAGTACCACTTTCATACTTTATTTTGAAAAGTCTCGGGAGAACTTCAACAGTGGCCTCTGAAAGTACAACCACCAAACTTAAGATACTGGAATACAAGCTTCAGAGATGAAAGATGTTTGTGTTTGACTGTGTGCACAAGTTGAGAGTAGAGGGAAACACAAAATTTAGTACAGAGTCGTGCATTGCTTTGTTAATGGAATTATAATCAATGCAATCCAAGAATCTATACTAACCACATCCAGAAATAACAGTGGATGGCAGTTATACCATGGAAGGTAACAAGTTAAACATGTGAAAATCAACAGTAAAACATACCAAATCCACGCCCTGGCTTGCGGTTACATATTTCACAGTGCCATACATCCTGCAAGCAAGGAGTATACTATATTAAATTCGATACTTGGCATGAATAGACAGCAATGTGATTGAGCTTTTACGGAATCAAATCAGAAACCTACCTTTGGAAGCTGTTTTTTAGTGAAATTCTGCACAAAATATTAATAGTATTTCTGGTAATGGATGATAAAGAGATCCATTAAATATGACATCAATCTTAAGTCCTAACAACAAGATTGATCATCATACTTAACAGTTCTCCTACCAACAACTGAGGGAAAATGCCAATATGGACACGCTAAAATGCACAGAAAGTACTGAGTTTATGCAAGTAACTGACCTGAGGGAAAACTCCAGTCGTTTGGCGGCCACTACCATACATAGAAACACACCATTTCTTCTTGGCATTGGGAGCGAAGTACTCGGCAACAAATTTTCTCCAAAACTCGATATTATTGTCCTACAAGACAATTAGGCATAAGTACTACTATAATATCAACTAACAGTTTTATTTTTTACAAATAATTATAACTGCAACATGGGAACTTTACTTCAGGCCTATGTTGTTGCTGATACATATAATGAGTTAGCCGCCGGGCACACATTCCAGGTTCATAAACTGGTTTTGCAGGAGACCTTATAGGCAAATTCTGCTGTTGAAACTGCGGTTGTAGAGAAGACCTTTGTTGAGGAATAGACTTCAAGAGCTGTTGCTGCTGATGTTGATGTTGAAGCTGCAAGAGCCTCTGTTGGTGCAAAAGATTAATCTGCGCTGCAGCAGCAGCCTGAGGAGATTGCCTGGACAGTTGAAGGAACTGTTGTTGTTGCTGCTGTTGCTGCTGTTGTTGCTGCTGCTGCTGCTGTTGTTGCTGCTGCTGATGCAGGAACAACGATTGGTCAGAATGTTGAGGTTCCAATTTAACAGGCGTCAAGTTTCTCATTGTTTGAATTTGTTGTGATTCCATCTTCACAGGGCCAAGATTTCGCAGAGCTTGCAACTGCTGTGGATTCTGTCCATGTTGATCATTACCCACTTGTGGCTCCATCTTAACAGGTCCAACACCACCTAATCCACCTCGAATCGACTGATATTGCTGCTGATGATGATGGTGTTGGTTATTATTGGGGACAGAGAACTGTTGCAATGACTGCTGATTATGTTGGAAATTTTGTGATTCAAGCTGCTGTGCTTGCTGCTGCTCTGGCAAGATTTGGTTACCGGAGGCATTTGAAAATTGTTGTCCAGGAACTTGACTCGATACATTAGGATTCACCAAATTCGACTGAGTATATGACGATGAAGGGGGATTAAAACCCATTCCATTTCCAATTCCAGACATTGGATCAGACTCAGCTCCATTATCCATTATACCCCGCTGAGAACTTCCAGGCCCAGAAAACCCAGAACTTGGTCCCCCATTACCAAAAGACTGATGGAGGAGGGAAGAAACATTTGGCACATTTCCAAGCATGTTCATGTTATTAAACTGGTTGCGCGGCGATACAAGGGAAGGAAAGCCGGACTGAGAAGACGTTGGACCCCCTTGACCACCCAATAGACCAGAATTCGATCGCAATAGTGAAGATGGAACAGGCTGGGCACCACCAAGTGGAGTGGGAGGCCCTGGAGGTACCATCTTTCCAAAAGAACAATCTACAAGTACTTATTTTGTGAACAAAAACTATCTAAAATGACATGAACACGGAACTAATCATGCCACACAAAACAAAAACAAAGAAAACTCTATAGTTACACAACAACACAGACAAAATCCAACCTATCAATCAATCTTACAAGCCTTTTGCACTCACACCCAAAGGTAGACATTCCAGAGTTCTTATTGATCCCCAAAAAGAACAGAAAACCTTGGCGTCTGAGCATACAGTGTTGAGTGTTGCCATACAGAAGTTGAAAGCCAGAAGAAACCGAAAACAGCCAGCCAGTTTGGGAGCCGAACATCCCAGAATTGCCTTGGCACTTGGAAAATGACAATCTTCAGCCGGTTCTCTCATGAATCTCTGCATGAGTAAACATTCTGACTGCTCAAAATCCATCCCCATTAAAACGAAAATACTACAAAGATACTTAAAAATCACAAATTTTGACCATCTACGGCAGCTTCAGAGGCTCTCAATGACCCCCCCCCCAAAGCGACCCAAAAGGCCAAAACCCTCCACTAACTTCCCAAAATCATCAATTCGTTCACACAATTTCAAATCTTGTCGCCTCCATTAATCAACTCAATCAAAAACAAGGAACATCAGACCCCTTTCTCTACTTTAGCCAGCTCAATAATCAAATCCAAGGCAAACAAAAATTATAAACCAAAAAATAATTATGAATCAAAACAACAATTAAGCTCTACAGAATTAGATTCAGGTAACTGAAAGCTACACATATATACTCGATCGAGTCCAAGAAAGAAGAAATACTCGATGAAAAGCTCAAATGAGTAGAATTGTCTAGGGTTTGAAGCTAAAATTACTAATACGAAGATAAAAATGAAAAATGAAAAATCTGGAGACTTACCAGAGCAGATAATTAAATAGTGAAAGCTTTCAAAAGTCGGTCGATTGTGACCGAAAACCACCGCAGTGACTGACAGAAATTCAAGTTATTTTCTTTTTCTACTGTCACTCCCTTTTTCTTTTACTTTCTTGTGTTCTTCAGCTTCTTCACTCCTGCATTGAACTAATACACAAATCAATTTATAAACCTTGCTAGTGTGCTCTGTAAATTAGGGTTTATTGCATCTGTTTAATCATTTGAGTTCTTCAATCCCTGGGCAGAGAGAGACTAGAGAATGAGAGAGAGAGAGAGAGATTCCTGTTCTTCGCTGTTAGCTTAGAGAGAGAAAGTAGAGGAGAGAGAAAGGGGGGAGAGAGTGGGGGTGTGTGTTTGTTCTCCTTGCGGACGTCAAAGCAGCATTGGATCGGATTGAATTTTCTTCATTCCTTCTTTTACCTTTCTTCTCTCTCCTCAAATGAAGTCAAATCGGCTTCTCCCCTTTACTCTTTCCCTTCTATGTTACAACTTACACCCATCTTATAATATTCTATGTTATTATCTACATGCATCCATTTGTCTTATCATCGTCATCATCCATCATCCATCATACCATCATCCATCCCTTGCTTATATTGTACCCTTGCCTCCGATCAGTGTACTGTGTACATCAAAGTTCCAAACTTCCGATAAACAATTCAATTCACTATCGGATATTTCACTCAGAAATTCATTTTTTAATAATTATGCCTATGATCTTCGTGAACCTTTTATCTTTATCATTCACATAAACATTTTGATAATGCTCAAACATTTTTGTAATATTACTACTTATACACTTTTATTTATATTTTCTTTGTGAAGTTGTTTGGTAGTTATATTTAAAATCAGATATAATTAATAAGTCAATTTTTTGGATATTTCCAATAAGCAGTTTGGACTAATAACCAAATTATCCGAATAAGACCAGTATCCACTCGCTAATTATGTCAAGAAGGAGAATGGTATTATTAACGCACTTGCTAAAAAACTAAATGATTAACGTCTTTAATTCTAAAACTACCTTCGATATATAGTAACAAGATTAACAACGAAGATATTAATAATAATCATATTAATAATTATATTTATCCCTACCCCACTACCAAATAAACTCGAGATATATAGTAATAGAGTATTATTAAGCATATAATTTTGTCTATACTAACTACACCACAATATAATTCACTTTACTAACTTCAAGGATACACCCTTGCCTTATGCGTTAGAAAATCTAAACGACTAGATAATTTAATTCCTTGAGATGATGGTATTATTGTTAAGATTTTGTAGCCATACTAACAACTATTCTTGTGATCAAGATGCAATCATTTCTTTATAATAAAGTACTGTATAATCGAATGCATACATGCATCATCATAATAATTCAATAAAGCTTTTTATTAAATATTTATGTGGTCCTCAATATTAGAGGTTAAAATATTTAGTTTTGTTTGAAACAACATGAAAAAGTTTAAAGATTCAGTCGTTTTAGAAATGTGATAGTTAAAAATTGAATATCGCGCCATTAAAAATCCATTCTCGTTAAATTTGCACACTTATTACTATTATCACTAGTTATTTAGCATGTGTTATGCACAGGTACAATATGGGATATATTTTTTTGTAATAATAATACATTATAACTTTTAGTTATTATAATTAGATTGTTAATTTTTTCCATGGTTATAATTTTTTTTATATTGTTACTAATATTAAACGATTTTTTTACCTAAATACTTTTAAAATTAATATAAGTTTCTAGCTAACGTGAGATACATATTTTGTATTAATAATAGTAGTAATTTTTTTTATCTAAAGACTTTTAAAATTAACATTTAACTTGATAATAATATTAGAAGTCATTTTGTTAAAAACTTTTAAAATCATAATTCATTTTTAAACAATGTGAGATACTTATTTTATATTTTTATTGTTAATGAAAGTTTAAGTCTTTTATCTAAAGACTTTAAAACCAATACCACATTTTAACCATGTGGTATACATATTTTCTATTAGTAATAATAATAATAGATTTAACCAACATTCATTTCTAAACAATGTGGATACATATTTTCTATTGGTAATAACAAAAGATGTCTTTATCTAATGACTTTTATAACCAATACTCATTTCTAAATAATCTGAGATACATTTCTTTGTAACCAATGTGAGATACATCATCTAAAAAAATGTTAAACCAATATCACTTTATAACCAATGTGAAATATTTCTCTTCTATTGCTAATAATTGTAAACTTTTAAAATCAACATCACTCTCTAACTAATGTGTAATACATATCCTCATTTGGTAATAATAGTAGAAGTCTTTTATAACCAACATCTTTTCCTAAATAATGTGTGATACATCTCTTCTATTACATTGACGGTAAAAGTAAAAGTCTTTTATTTAAAGACTTTTAAAACCAACATCATTTTTTAATAAATGTAGGATATCTCTTTTATTAGTAAAAATAATAAAAGTTTTTTATCTAAAATTAAAATCAACATCACTTTCTAATCAATGTGAGATATACATATGCTACTGATAATAATGGTAGAAGTCTTATATTTAAAGACCTTAAAAACAAACATTACCCTCTACCAAACGTATGATACATTTATTCTATTGGTAATAATAGTATTTTTAAAACCAACATTAATTTATAGTCAATATGTGATACATCTTTTCTATTGATAATAATAATAGAATACTTTGTAACCAATGTGAAATACTTGCATCTATTCTATTTGTAACAAAAAATGTCTTTAACCTAAAGACTTTTTAAACCAACATTTATTTTTAAACAATGTGAGATACATATCTTTTATTGGTAATAAGAGTAAAAGTATTTACTATAAAACTAACATTTTTTTCTAAACAATATAAGATACATATTTTTCATATTCTAATAATGTGAGATACTTCTTTTCTATTTATATTGGTAATAAAAATTTAAGACTTTTATCTAAAGACATTTAAAACAAACATCTTTTTCTAAACAAACATTTCTTTTTAACCATGTGGTATACATCTTTTCTATTGGTAATAATAGTATTTTTATAACCAACATTAATTTCTAACAAATGTAAGATGCATTTTTCTATAGTAATAATAATAGTCTTTTATATAAAAACTTTCGAAATCAACATCTCTTTCTAAACAATGTAGGATACATCTCTTCTATTGGTTATAACATAAAAATAATAATAGTAGTAGTATTTTATCTTAAATAGTTTTGAAACCAACATCTCTTTGTAAACAATGTGTGATACATCTCTTGTATTGATAATAACATAAAAATTCGTTTATCTATGAATTTTATAACCAATATATGTTTTTAAATAATGTGGAAGTCTTTGTAACCAATGTGATATACATTATCTAAATTAAACATTTTAAACCAATATCATTTTCCTAACTAATGTGAAATATATATTTTTTCTATTGGAATTAAGTCTTTTTATAAAAAGATTTTTAATACATACATCATTCTCTAATCAATGTGTAATACATCTCATCATTTGGTAATAGTAGTAGAAGTTTTTTATCTAAAAAGAATATCTAAAAGCAACATCTCTTTCTATATAATTGAATATATCTCTTCTCTTCTCTTTTATTAATGATAAAAGTAGAAGTCTTTTTATTTAAAGACTTTTAAAATCAACATCACTTTTTAACCAATGTAAGATTTATCTCTTTTATTGGTAATAATAGTAATTTAAAACTAACATCAATTTATAACAAATGTGTGATATATATCACAAATATGTGATATATATCTTCTATTGCTAATAATAGTAAGTCTTTTATATAATCTAAAATAATTAAAAATCAACATCAGTTTTTAATCAATGTGAGATATACATCTTCTATTGGTAATAATGGTAGAAGTTTTTTTTATCAAAAAACTTTGAAAACTAACATCATTTTATAGCAAATGTATGATACATCTTTTCAATCAGTAATTAATAGTAGTATTTTTAATATAAACATCAATTTCTAACCAATGTGTGATACAAATCTTCTATTAGTAATAATAGTAGAATATTTTGTAACCATGTGAGATACATCTCTTGTAAAAGTGAAAGTCTTTAGTCTAAAGACTTTAAAATCTAACATTTTCTTTTTAAACAATGTGTTATACATCTCTTTTATTGGTAATAATATAAAATAATTTAAACTCAACATCATTTTCTAGCCAATGTAAGATATACATCTTCTATTGGTAATAATGGTAAAAATATTTTATCAAATATATATATATATATATATATATATATATATATAAAGTTGGTGAGGAGCACTATGGTTGTGCCACCTCACCACCTTTGAATAAATCTTCATTCTAAAGCATCCATGTGGAAGCTTTAAAAAACTTTTGGTTTTCAAGTGACTTTGAAAATCAACATCACTTTCTAACCAATATATGATGCATTTATTCTATTGGCACTTAATAATAGAATTTTTAAAACTATCATCAATTTCTAACCAATGTGGATACATCTCTTCTATTGTTGAAAAATTAGTATTTTTAGTTAAAGAAATTGTGCAACTTGAGGCATGAATTTCTTTACGTGTCATTTGTTTGTTAACGAATGTAATTGCGCAAATGTGTTCTACTCGATGAGAACATCAAAATGATATATTTATTTGTCCAAATCGAGTTTTTGATAATAAGATATCAAGACTTAAAGTATAATACTTGTTAAAACAATTAATGTTTTTAGTGAGAGAAATTGTGCAACTTGAGGCACGAATTTCTTTACGTGTCATTTGTTTGTTGGCGAAGGTAATTGCGCAAATGTGTTCTACTCGGTGAGAGCATCGAAATGATATATTTATTTGTCTAAATCGAGTTTTGGATGAATAAGATATCAAGAGTTAAAGTATAATACTTATTAAAAAATTAGTGTTTTTAGTGAAAGAAATTGTGCAACTTGAAGCACAAATTTCTTTGCATGTCATTTGTTTGTTGACAAAAGTAATTATGCAAATGTGTTCTACTCGTCAAAAACATCGAAATGATATATTTATTTGTCCAAATCAAGTTTTGGATGAATAAGATATCAAAGCTTAAAGTATGATGTTAAAAGTGAGTCATTAGAAGTAATATCTAACCTTGAAGAGTTTTATCTCACATTGGTTAAAAGTAATGTTAGTTGTAATTTTTTTTAAAAATATAAGTCTTCTACTATTGACAATAGAAGAAGTTATATATACTAATACTAATACCCCTTATCATATTGATTATTATTATGCATTATTATTAGCTAATGGTTAGAAAACCAAAAGTATATATATCTTATATTGCTAATAATAATAAATCTTTTATATAATCTAAAATAATTAAAAATCAACATCATTTTTTAACCAATGTGAGATATACATCTTCTATTGGTAATAATGGTAGAAGTTTTTTATCAAAAAACTTTGAAAACCAATATCATTTTATAACAAATGTATGATACATCTTTCAATTAGTAATTAATAATAATATTTTTTATTCAAACATCAATTTTTAACCAATGTGTGATACATCTCTTCTATTGGTAATAATAGTAGAATATTTTGTAACCATGTGAGATGCATCTCTTGTAAAAGTGAAAGTCTTTACTCTAAAGACTTTAAAATCTAAGATTTTCTTTTTAAACAATGTGTTATACATCTTTTTTATTGGTAATAATATAAAGTAATTTAAACTCAACATCATTTTCTAGCCAATGTGAGATATATATTTTCTATTGGTAATAATGATAAAAATATTTTATCAAATATATATATATTGGTGAGGAGCACTATAATTGTGCCACCTCACCACATTTGTATAAATATTCTTCATTCAAAAGCATCTATGTGGAAGCTTTAAAAACTTTTGGTTTTCTAGTGACTTTGAAAATCAACATCACTTTCGAACCAATGTATGATGCATGATGCATTTCTTCTATTGACACTTAATAATTAAATTTTTAAAACCAACATCAATTTCTAACAAATGTGGATACATCTCTTCTATTATTAAAAAATTAGTGTTTTTTATGAAAGAAATTGTGCAGCTTGAGGCATGAATTTCTTTACGTGTCATTTGTTTGTTAACGAAGGTAATTGCGCAAATGTATTCTACTCTGTGAGAGCATCAAAATGATATATTTATTTGTCCAAATTGAGTTTTGGATAATAAGATATCAAGGCTTAAAGTATAATACTTATTAAAAAATTAGTGTTTTTAGTAAAAGAAATTGTGCAACTTGAGGCACAAATTTCTTTACGTGTTATTTGTTTGTAGACAAAAGTAATTGTGCAAATGTGTTCTACTCGGCAAGAACATCGAAATGATATATTTATTTGTCTAAATCAAATTTTGGATAAATAAGATATCAAAGCTTAAAGTATGATGTTAAAAGTGAATCATTAGAAGTAATATCTAACCTTGAAGAGTTTTATCCCACATTGGTTAGAAGTAATGTTAGTTGTAAAAGTTTTTAAATATAAGTCTTCTACTATTGGCAATAGAAGAAGTTATATATGCTAATACTAATACCCCTTATCATATTGATTACTAGATTCTGTGCCCGTGCCTATGGCACGGCGTAAGTATGGGACGATGTCAGTATAGGACGGTGTTGGTATTCAAATAAAGCTTGAATATAACTATTTCATCAAATAGATTTAATAGCCTATTTTACATGAAGAAAAAAAGAAGAAAGAAGGAGTACAAAGTTTAAAAAGAGAACAAAAAAAAAACTAAGCCTGAAAAGGATGGAAGAAAGCCGATTGAAATAAAAAAGTAGGAAGAAAAACGTGAATAGGAAACAGTTAGATTAGGTTAAGATAAAAACAGTTTAGATGAGATTTAGGAAGAAAAACGTGAATAAGAAACGGTTAGATTAGGTTGAGATAAAAACAGTTTAGATTAGATTAAGAATCTTCTTGACAGTCCTGATTCATGGGGACACATGTGTCAAGCGGAATAAATTACAGCCGTTTGATATAAGTAAAAATAATCAATCTCAGCCGCTCTTTATCCCATTGAGCTCTATTGTATAGTAGACTAGTCTTTGTGCCCGTGTCTATGGCACGATGCAAGTAAAAGAATAAATCAATATATATTTTAATCATGTTTCAAAAAGAGTCTAAAATTGTGTTTTATATATTTTTCATTAAATAATTAAAATATATTAAACAATAAAAAATGGTCTTAACAACATTCTTGGATATATCGACATTTATTCGAATACTGACACGTCCCATAATTGAGAACGATGTATTAAAAAATATATTAAAATTAAAATTAAAACAGTAATAAAAACAAGTTTTTTCTTTTAGAGTGGTTTTAACAAAATAAAAAAAACGAACATATTTTGTAAGAAAAACACAATAAATTGTGTTTTAGACATTTTTCATTAAATAATTAAAAATGTATTAAACAATAAAAAATGGTCTTAACAACATTTTTGGATATATCGACATTTATTTGAATACTGACACGTCCCATAATTGAGAACGATGTATTTAAAAATATATTTTTTAAATTAAAATAAAAACAGTAATAAAAACAGTTTTTTCTTTTAAAGTGGTTTTAACAAAATAAAAATCGAAAGAATTTTCAAATTAATGTTCATACATATTATTACTTATTTCATTTATAAAAAATTAAAATAAAAAATTCTTTTAGAGTGGTTTTATTATTGAAGTAATTTTACCTTTTAAAAAAAAATTAACACAAATACTTAAAGACTCACCTAGAAAAAAAGAAATCATCTGCTCCCAAAAAAAAAAAAGGAAAAAGAAAGGCGGCTACCCTCTGCTCCATCTCCTCTCTCACCATGACAGGTCGGCGTGCTCTTTCTCTCCCTATGTTCGATTTCGGCCCCAAGCAACCCATGTACAGGCCCCGTCTCCCTCTGCCAAGCAGTCGACCGACATCCACCTACCCTTCGTTCAGCCTCCACATAGCCGCCGGCGTCGCCCCTTTGCCCAAATCCACAGCCGGCCTCCTCCTTCTTCTCCGACGAATCTCACCCATCCCCCTTCATCTCTTCTTCACCGGCGAATCCATCTCCACCCACAATTCATCCCGTTCTCCCATATCTGCCGCCTCAACATTAGTCCAGCCGCCAGCCGCCGCTGTCTTCAATCGGCTCAATAGTAAACCCCCTTCGCCAACCGCCACAATAGTAAACCCCATTCGCCAACCGCCGTCTTCATTATAATAGAATCATCCAAAACCATAGGAAGCAGCCGTCCATAATCCCAGCGGCAGCGGCGAGCCCAAACAAAAGCCTAGCAACGAAAATAGGGAGGGTTTAGGAATACACATAGAGAGGAGGAGATGGTGAGGTTGGTGACTGGAGATAGATTGAAGGTCGGCCTCATATACGTGAGAGAGAGATGAAGCGGGCAGATGACAGAGATTTCACCGACGGCTATGATGGATTGGGGGATGTCGGCAATAACTGAGATGAAGGAAGATGGGTTTGAACAGGAAAGAAGGTGAGAGACGGCAGATATGGGAAAAAGTAGAAGGAGAGTTTGTTGGAGAGGGGAGATGCAGTGAAGGCGGATTGGCCAGATAATTGATTCCCTGATTCAGAGGGATTTTGGAGAAGCCGTAGGGGAGTTGGAATCGTAGATGGAGAGGGGGACGCAGAGGGATAAGGGTTGTGCGGGGAATAAATTACAGCCGTTTGATATAAGTAAAAATAATCAATCTCAGCCGCTCTTTATCTCACTGAGCTCTATTGTATAGTAGATTATTATGTATTATTATTAGCTAATGGCTAGAAAACCAAAAGTTTTTAAAACTTCCACATAGATGCTTTAGAATGAAGATTTATCTAAAGGTGTTGAGGTGGCATAACCATAGTGCTCCTCACCAACTTTATATATATATATAGATTTATAAGTAAAGGTTCGAAAAATAAATCTACTCATATGAGATAGCTTATCTTGCTTCTTATGCATTAATAAGAAATACTAAGTATAAATACTTCCTACGTTTCTAAATAATTATTCTCATTTCTCTTTGTCTATTCAAAAAAAAAAAATTTCTTTCAAACCTTTCTATTTTTAGTAAAACATTTTTACTGCTTTACCTTTATTTTTTTCTATATATTTTAATTATAGTCGCATGTTCAATGATATTAAAGGAAACCACACATTACACTAATATTTATAATACATTTAATTAGTTTTCTTAAACGGTGTGTCAAGTTAAAGATGACGATTTTTTAGGAACATTTTTTTTTTAAAAGGTTGGAGGGGACATAGACCGTACCCCAACCCTTAATTTTTTTATTATATTTAATGCTTTGAAAGGCTACAATTATATATATATGATGCCTTTGGTATGGCTCGAACAATTGGTGTCTCTGGGGAGAGGCTTTTGAACACCCGACCTCTCGGTTGAGAGTAGTTAAGTCCCAGGGTGCCTCTGGTAGGGCTTGAATACTCAACCTCTCCGTTAAGATAGGTGAGTAGCTAAATGGGGCCTTTGGATAAGGCTTTAACAACAACGATGCCTCTGAAGAGGCTTGAACACCCGACCTCTCTACTGAGAGTTGTAAAGTCCAGGGTGTCTCTAGTGAGACTCGAACACCCAACCTCTCCGTTAGGAGAAGTGAGCAGTACCAGTTGAGCTAGAGCTCGTTGGTACGATTTTTTAGGAACATGAGGAGTATTATTTTGATATTTTATTTATTGTATACTTGTATATACTTTTTGCATATAATGTGTTATTCTTTTTCAACTTTATTAATCTCTGTCTTCCAAACATATAGCTATTTATATCAACTAGTGTTTGCACGACATAACAATTTTTCAACTAAATTACATATAACTAGATATTAAGGAAAAAACTAAATTAAAATAATTAATTAAAGAGAATATCTAAAATATTTCAATGTAGAGTAATTATAATTAATTCTGAAAAACTTCGTTATACACAACATTTATTTTTTTATTTGTTGGTTTTTCATTTTCATCGCATAACAATATTTTCAGACCATAACGATTTGTTACTCTAGAAACTGTGACATAAGTCAATGACTGAAAATTGGCTTTTTCAAAAAAATATATGCATGCGACGATGATTAACATTAAGTCTTGTTAATTTTCATCCCATATCAATGAGAATTGCGTTCTCTGGAACTTGAAATGTAATTTCACATCTGATGGTGTCAATGATATTTTTTAAATAAATTTTTTTTTCTCCAACATTATTTTTATTTGAAATTTTAGCTTTAACAAGGTGATTCCCAAATTTAGTAACGATTAATTCTATAATCTACTATACAATAGAGCTCAGTGGGATAAAGAGCGGCTGAGATTGATTATTTTTACTTATATCAAACGGTTGTAATTTATTTCGCCTGGCACATGTGTCCCCCTGAATCAGGACTGTCAAGAAGATTCCTAATCTAATCTAAACTGTTTTTATCTCATTTATAAATCTCATCGAAACTGTTTTTATCTCAACCTGATCTAACTGTTTCCTATTCGCGTTTTTCTTCCTAAATCTCATCTAAACTGTTTTTATCTTAACCTAACCTAACTGTTTCCTATTCACGTTTTTCTTCCTATGTTTTTATTTCAATCGACTTTCTTCCATCCTTTTCAGGCTTAGTTTTTTTTTTTTTTTGTTATCCTTTTAAACTTTGTACTCCTTCTTTCTTCTTTTTTCCTTCATGTAAAATGGGCTATTAAATCTATTTGATGAAATAGTTATATTCTAGCTTTATATATATATATATATATATATATATATATATATATATATATATATATATATAAAATTTATTATATTGATTTATTTGAATAATAACACCGTCCTATACTGACGTCGTCCCATACTGGCGCCGTGCCATAGGCATGGGCACAGAATCTAGTTGTCAATAATAGAAGATTTATATTTAAAAAAATATTGGTGCCGTGCCATAGGCATGGGCACAGAATCTAGTTGTCAATAATAGAAGATTTATATTTAAAAAAATCTACAACTAACATTACTTCTATACTTTAAGTTTTGATATCTTATTCATCCAAATCTTAATTTGTACAAATAAATATATCATTTCGATATTCTTGTCGAATAAAATACATTTGCACAATTACTTTTATCAACAAACAAATGACATGTAAAGAAATTTGTGTCTCAAATTGCATAATTTCTTTCACTAAAAACACTAAATTTTTTAATAAGTATTATACTTTAAATCTTGATATCTTATTCATCCAAAACTCAATTTTAACAAATCTACTATACAATAGAGCTCAGTGGGATAAAGAGCGGCTGAGATTGATTATTTTTACTTATATCAAATGGCTGTAATTTATTACGCCTGGCACATGTGTCCCCCTGAATCAGGACTGTCAAGAAGATTCCTAATCTAATCTAAACTGTTTTTATCTCATATATAAATCTCATCTAAACTGTTTTTATCTCAACCTAATCTAACTGTTTCCTATTCACGTTTTTCTTCCTAAATCTCATCTAAACTGTTTTTATCTTAACCTAATCTAACTGTTTCCTATTCACGTTTTTCTTCCTACGTTTTTATTTCACCTTTCAATACTAACATCTTCCCCTACTCGCGTCATGCTATGGGCACGGGCACAAAGACTAGTAAATACAACATATTTGGTCGGTTCGGACCAATTCTTTGTTTTTTTTGTTCGAGAACCGAGACCAACCCAAATGTCCAATTTTATGAAAATTCAGATTCAGGACCAAACCAAAGTATTGGTCAAATCTAATTTTAATTGGTTCAGTTCAATTCTATTGATTCGGTCCGATTCCGAAAAAATCTTACACACCCCTACCTTTAGTAATATAATCAACCTCTCACACATATGCTAGTACTAGACCTAAGCACAAAGACTAATACGTACGAACATCCCCATTGTGGTTTTTTCCAACTTCTTAATGCTTTGGAATTTGTGTATAGTGGCCATTAGGATTTTTTTTCCACCTAGGAGAGATGGAGAGTTTTAACTTCTTAAATAAGAAATTGGGGGAGGAGAGAGAGTGAGGGGACAGCCGTCCTTTTTGGCATTTGTGTGTGTGTGAGGGTGTGTGGGGGGTTTTGTTTTTATTTAGATGGTGTTAAATTTAATATTTTTTTGTACAAGAAGTTATGTAAGAAGCATATACAATGGGAAGATATATTCTTAAGTGCGTAAGAAGATAAAAATGTGTAGGTGGCAGTGGGACCCAGTTAAGAAGTTGTATTAAGAATATGAACATTGAGGATGCTCTAAGAGGCTATACCAAAAATGACGGATTTGATGAACAGTTTACTAAAGAGCTTGCTAGCTAAGAAAAGATCTAGTGAAGATAGATAGGATCCTCAAAAGACTACAAATATTTTATTTTAAGATTTCAGATACCCACTGTTAGAGTACGAGATGGTTTCGTCGACGATGACTCTGGCTTTGAAAAGAAGAGACCGACATCGTTGTCGAAGAAGATAGTGGAACCAATGGGATAAAAAAAATGGGAAATCAGAAGCTATAAGCTCAAACCCATATCAGATTTGGTTGAGCTTCGATTTGGTCGTTGCCGAAGAAGAAGAGACCGACGTCGTTCCCGAAGAGGTCTTATCCTTCCTAAACCCAAATGTAAGTTTTGGAACCTTTTTTGTGAATTTTAAGAAAGTCAAGAACTCTTTTAGTTGATTCATTCAATTCTTTGTACAAAAGATAACCCAAATGCATTAATTTAATCATTTGATATCAAGAAAACTAAAAAAATTAAAAATAATAGTTTTTTATCTCCGGAAAAATGGTGAAAATTAAGGTTTGAACGGGTAGTGAGTTGGCGCTCCATTGTTTGCCTTTTGTTGGACTTTGCATTTTATATCTTAAGACCTATCCTTAATGGTCATGTGAGAGAGTTAGCAAGACAACAAAGAGGTCAAGGGGAGCAACTCCCGTGTCCCTTATTCAGTCCCCTTTGGCATTAGAGAAATAGAAGAAGCTTAAATCTGATGGTGTACATACTTCTAGTTATGATGCTAACATCTTATTTTCTGGATACAGGAATTTCTGGAAGGTCTTGGGGCAGATCATCTAATGTCTTTTGTGAAGCTTAGTAGGATCATGCATGGTAGTAGTGAAAATGATGTCATCAGATCGGAATTGCTCCAGCCGAATTCAGATTGTTTACTTTAGGAATACAAATCTGGCAAAGCCTTGAGAAGAAACGCAGGCCATGAACATAATTATTGATTGAGAAACTTGTGAAGCTATTTTTTTCTTTAATTTCATTTACCCCCATTAAGCATGATAATTTACACATGGGTATATGCATAGGAGGAGAGAGGGAGAGATTGACGAAAGTTACATTTTTTTTCCCTTCAAAACGTGCATGCAACGCACATAGTGAGTTAACGGTTGATCTACTAACGACATCCAACGGAGGGACCAATAGCGTGCAAAAAAAGCGTACTTTGGACCCAAATATGCACTTTTTGAGTTGAGGGACTATTGTTAGAAAGATCTTAAGTACAGGGGCCAATGGTGAAATTGACCCTAAAAATAAATTGTTCATTATAGAAAGGGTGTTGCTATTTAGCCTCATTTTCCTATGAGTTGACCCCTCAAAATTCTCAAAACACATTCTTTATATTTTACCCTCCTTATAAGTCTCCCCTTCACCGCCCCCTCCCCTTAATTGTTCGGCTAGATCATGTCGAACAAAAGTGTATTGTTCGGTTAGAGCATATCAAACAACACTAAGTTTAATTTTTCAAAAAAAAATATTTTTAAAATGTTCGGATCTCCTTGGCCGAACACCACTGTGTTGTTCGGCTAGAGCATGTCGAACAACATTAAGTTTAATTTTTTCAAAAAATATTTCCAAAATGTTCAAACCTCCTTGGCTGAACAACACATTGTTGTTCGGCATGCATGCTCTATCCGAACAACATAGTATTGTTCAGTCAATATGGCTTATGGCCTGAACATTTTGGAAATTTTTGGGGATTAATTGAAAGGGTAAAATAGGGAGTTTACACTTTTAGGAATTTTGAGGGGGTCACTCATAGGAAAAAAGAGGCTGAATAGCGACACCCTTATAGAAAATAGGGTTAACTTAATCCTTTGTCCTTGTATTACGCAACTTTCTAGTACTAGTTCCTGTACAAAGGAAGTACACGCTACAAAGCAAAGTATGCCATTTTTGCATGCCAATAGTCCCTACATTGGATGCCGCTAAAGGCACAATCATGTGCTTAGCATATGATCATTTTTAAGGGTAAAATGGGAGAAGGAGGATCAATCTATCAAACAACTTTCAAATGAGGGGTTATGTAATATCATCAAAAACAAAAGGGGGATTATGTGAAATATTTACTACCCAACAAAGGAGACCTCCATAGCTCCATGTCGGTCTCTTTTTCTTCTCTGGCAACAACAACGACCAAACTTCTGTTGCTGCTTGTGCTATTCCTTTTCCTCGATCAACGCTAAATAATGAAACATAATTTACTCCACGACAATTAATCTTCCTTATTTCAATCATCAAATTCGATCAAAGATCTCAGTTTCAAGAATAAGAAAAATGAGAATAATAAGAAGAAAACCCCAAACCAATCTCCTTATCACTTAGTTCACAATAACTGTCTCTCGCCCTCTTTCTTAGTTTTGTCAGATATTTATAATCAACCCCTTCATTTGAAAATCATTTACCAGATCGATCATCTTGTCCCTTTTTACCCTTTAAAATGGATCATGTGCTCAGCACATGTTCACTTAGCAAAATAATCTTTAATGATATCCAACGAAGGGACGACTGACATGCAAAAACGACATACTTTGATCGGTAGCGTGCACTTCTTTTGCACAGAGACTAATACTAGAAACTCACATAATACATGGTCCGACGGTGAAGTTTACCATTGAAAATATCATATATACAATATTTATCATAATATCAAGTTCCTAATAACATGTTAATTCCTTCTTTTTGCTAAATTTACAATATATATATATATATATATATAACAGTTTTGAAAATAATGTTAAAGTTGCGTTGAAGAAATAAATAATTTTGATATAGATATAAAAACAAATTAGCGATGAAATGTTGTTAATTAAATATTAAAAATAAAAAAAATAATAAAGGACTTTAAAAATTGTCTTATACCCGATGGAGAAAGGAATTAACCACCCACAGGTGGAGGCTATAAACTGTCAGATTTATAGGATTGTGCATCTTCTACAAGCTGGTTCAAGCTTGATTAAATTCAAATCCAATGATTTTTTTATGACGGAAATGCCCTCGTATTTCGTTGAAAATTATACGCACAGGTGATGTCAGACCTGTTAGGATAGGTATTTTGTTGTCACGAGTTTTTTTTAATAGTTTGGTATTAATAGAATAAAAGATTAAGACAAAATATGGGATCAATGAGAAAAAAAATATAAAAATAATAAAGTAATTTAACCACAAATCATAAAATCTATATATATAATACTAACAACTGTGATTTTTATGCTTAAAATGTTTTTCATTAATAGAAGCTCAAATATGACATTTACAACTATGCATTGCAAGTTGAAACACTTTATTTTGTTATATTTTTCTTAGTTTTTATACTAAGTATTGAAAGTTGAAACACTTTATTTTGTTATATTTTCTATATATATAATGACAAATGTGATTATCACATCTAAATATAGCATGATTCGGCCAAAATGTATTTGCCAAAAATAGGAGGATATACATCATGACAAATGTAATTTGTTTATCTCAAGATTATTAAATAACCACTGTAACCACTTATAAAAAATGATTAATATATAATTTGATCACTGAACTTGTTAATTTTGATTTATATGGTAACTGATATTGAAACTTTCTTGCGGTGGCTCGTCAATCCAATTTTGGGTTTCATGTTAGTCCATGGTGGTATTATCTTTGGAAGGAACGTTAAAGTTTTTGTGAAATGACAATTTTATGACAATTTTGCTCTCACTTTTACTGAGTAAGATGTCCACCTGAAATTAAATTGGTAGGAAGGTGAGATGGAATTAATAGTAATCTTTTTTGTATAATCCTCCCTATTCTACCACTCTTTTCTTTCATTATGTATCTCACTTTCTCTCTTCTCTCTCTCTCTTTCTCTCCTATCTCTCCCTCTTTCATCCCTATTACCTTAATAAACCCTAACCTAGTTCTGAGTTCAGACATGATTGAGATAGAATGATTTTAGGTTTTAATTATCTTTAGGTTATTTTGCATTCGAATTCCTAAGTCAATCAATTTCGTCAACAAAAATGGAACTAAATCTTAAACTTGGGGACATGTTTGGATGCTACGATATATTTTGATTGAGGAGCACAATATTTTTAGCAAGGGATGCATTGTGTTGACTTTGAAATGGTGACCTTCTGAATAGTGGTTGGTGCAACCGGTTGTTATTGGTCACGATGGTTGAACGGTTGAACCCTCTGATCAGAGAACTTCACTTCCTTTAGATCCAGTGTTTTTTCACTAGGTAGATCTATTGGGGCATTATCCAGATAAAGTCATTATCCCCTCACTATTAATACCAAGGGAGAGGGTGGTATTATTAGCGCCCTCACTAAAAAAAATTAGGATTAACATTTGAAATTTCAAAACTACCCCCAATATACAAGTGGAGATTAATAGCGAGAGCACTAATAGTACTGGGATTAATAATACTGCTTATCCTTGTCCGACTACCAAACAAGCCCTGAGGCTTTTATTTTACCTTTAAGCACTGACGAATAGGAAAAAGCTATGTTTTCTTTCCCCTTTAACATGTGCCAAAGAAATCCATGCCATCGACATCAACTCCTTAGGAAGTCCATCCAGGAAGATAAGAAGTACTAGGAAGAAAGGAAATAGAAAATCCAGAGTGGACTGAGCTCACTTTGAAAGACCTTCTTAATGAGTCTCCAAAAGAAAAGGCCAATTAACTATCATTTTAGTGGAAAAAAAACCTTGTAATCATCGTTAGGGTGTTGATCCGCGCTATGCGATCCTGCGAGTCACCTGGGTTGGGATCATAACATCCTAATTAAGTCAATGGTTTTGTTTGGGCCACGGGCCATATGGGAGTTTAACTTGCTTTCTCAAAATCTCTTAGAAGATCTGGAAGGTGTTTAGATCTCGGTGACTATTGTTGTTTTCCAAGATTTAAGCACCTCTATTCACACATCATTAGAAGACCTTTTGAATGATAAAATGAACATCTATAGCAAGGCTGTAGTTACCATTGATATTGCAGAGGGAGAAGAATTGATGGTGAATCATAGATATATCTTTTGCTCTGTTTTGCTACTGGGGTTTCCTTTATTAAAAAAAGTTAGTGTTTTAGATTTTTTTTTCTTTTTAAAAAACTATTTTTTTCTGTGAGTACTACTATTGAGTTATTTTCTCATTTTATATTTTACTCTATGTACTGTATTTCTATCTCAGCAATAAATTAGACACGTGGATCTTAACCAAAATTAAGTAGGGGCAAATTTTGTCCACTTACAAAAAATTTAGCGTCACTTTCAAAATTAACGCCACGAAAGACTAATGTAACGCCAAAAGTTGAGTTGAAGAACCACCATAGTAAATGTTCAACATCAAGTACCATATAAATGGAAAATTCCAAGTTTAGGGACCAAATTATATATTAATCCTACAAAAAAGTATTGGAAGTTAAAACACTTTATTTTGTTACATTTTCTATATATATGTAATAACAAATGTGATTAGCACATCCAAATATAGCAAGATCCGGTCAAATATACTTGCCAAAAATAGGAGGATATATATTATGACAAATGTAATTTGTTTATCTCAAGATTGATAAATAACCACTGTAACTACTTACAAAATAAATATTATATTTATATATGTACGCATATACAAGTATTGATAAGTGAAAAAAAACATAAGAAGCTGTTAAGAAAATTAAATATCATCAATTTAAAAGGGAAGATTTTTTTTCTTTATTCCAATATGTAAGGGAAACAAGAATAACAATCTAAAAACGCAATATACTATACGGTCTTCCTATACGGATTTTGTCAAGACAAATAATATCCATAAGAGCTAAACAACAAGTATATAGTGTAATATAATTTAATGGACAACAATGAATCCTTAAAATCTGTCATGTCTAATTTAATACTCAACAAACATTGTTTACTCTGCCAAAAATGTATTTCCTCCTTGAACGTAAATGTTGCATGACCACTTTTGTTGCATATAACTAAGTAATTTAACAGTGAAAGAAGTAGCATCAATTATGACATGCTGGATGAATGAATTTTTAAAGATTAATATGGTCTTGGTGAGAGATGACAACATCATTATTACTGGATCTATTTTCGCTCCTTGACATTTTAGAAAAAGCGAGGATGAACATGAACAAGTAAATCGTAGTCTAATTGCTCTGGGACATATACAATGACTATAGAGATGTGTGACAATGTATATGGGAGCATATCATACTCTGTGAGAGCGCAATGAATTAAGAGAAATCATATTCTAAATATATATTTTATTGTTTATTGAATTAGACTTAAATATTTATAGATATAGTTGTAATAATTAAGTATACATATTATCAGTGTCATCTCTTATTTGGGTGACACTATTAAGAAGGGTTTTTGAGTCGGGGACATTTTGGTCATTTCGGGGGAGGGATGGATGTAGGAAGTATGTAATTTGAGTTAGTTTTCTTTGATTTATCGTCATTTGAATTTGTAATGCAATTTTATTATCCAACAAATATATATTCGTGTAATAAGTAAGAATTAAATTCACTTATATTTTTATCTTTACATTTTAATTATTTATTTAATTTTCATCATACACTAACTAAAAGATAAAAAAATTATATTAATATTAATTAATATAAATTACGTGTATTTTTTATGTGATGGTGATATTAGTAGTAATCACACACATATATATATATATATATATATATATATATATATATTATGTTTATTATGCATAATTTGATTTAAAAAAATATAAATTACGAGTTTAACGCACTTATGTAAAACTAGTTGAATAAAGAAAGACGAAAGAGACCGTCGTTTTCGAAATCACTTTACGCAATAGTTCCTACCATGTATCCTCTGTTTCTCCACATCGAAATGGTAGCAGGGAAAGAGCGGCGGATCTGCGACCCTTCAACCGTCATGATTGAGACCTTGATCCAACATTTCATTCTTCTTTTTCTTGTTTATTGGAGTATTGAGTTTGGCTGGACCTGACAATTACAACTCAAATAAATTAATCTATTTGACATTCCCTAAAAATTACTTGATCTAACTCAACTTGGTAACCTTTTTTGGGTCCAAAAATATTAACAGACCCGATTATTTTACTCTATAAATGTATGAATTTTTTTTGGGGGTGGGGGGAATTTGGGTTCAAACGGGTCGATCAATTTTAATAAGTTATCATTTAAACCCGTTTCGACTCGTTACACGTTTCAATCCGACTCATACTCACTGGCGAATCTAGAAATAAGGTTAAGCGGTGTCCAAAATTTTAATTATCACATGAATTTTTTATAAATTACAATTGTCATTTACACGTTTTTATATGTTGAAAATGTGTAATTATATTATCATCACTAACATTCATTAACAAGTTTTTTTTAATATAAGAGAATCATTTAAAAAGTGATCGGACATTTGATTTCGTAAATTCATTTAAAAAAATTCTCCATATTCCCTCAAAAGTCAAAACTACTAATCATTTTGAAAAGACGGAAAACCTTAAATTAACGATATTTTGTTATATTAAAATGCTTTTAAAAACATCACACACAAGTCACAAACAAATTCTCTAAATCAGTAAATCGCCCACAAGTAAATGATATGAGTAACAAAAAGTTAAACTATTTTTTTTTTAAACACACAACCCCCTAATTTCATATATAAGCTAAAAAAATTCTCAAGAAACCCAACAAAACAATAAATAATTTCAACAAACAAAATTTTAATTTTACATTCAAATTGCTTCAAATTTTCCAATATAAGTTAAAAGTTCCAAAGACACCAAAACTTGTTTTCCTATACAAAATTATCAATCAATTAATCAAATCAACAATTTTACCTTTTAACCCCTAAAACCCCAAATTCAAAAACCCTAATTTCGAATAAATAGAGTATGAATTAAGAAAGATTAATTGAAACTTGAAAGTGGAAGACAAAGAGTACCCAGCACTAGCAGATGGGGGATCGAGTCCGGGATTCGTGAATGGCCGCCAGACTGTCGACTGCTGACTGCCAATTTGAATATATTAATTTTTTGACCGTGTACATGGACACCTGTGTTCATAACTACCGTCCATCACTACTCATATCCGATTCAACCCACCCAATTATAAATTTGGCTAATATCAATATGTGGTAGTTTTTACAAAATTAAATACATGTAATAAACTATTTACATAAAAGTATGGAACGAGAGACCTAGTAACTTCTAAAACCTAAGTGATCAACTTTCATGATTTGTTGGGTAAAACTTATCTTATGGAGACTTGATAAAAGTTATCTCTCATTTAAATTCAAAGTCATGGTTCTTATTTATCTTATCATATTGCTAGTTTATACGAAAATGCTCACATAGCATTTGTAAATTGAGCAATGATATTTATTTATCTCATCGCAATGCTAGTTTATACAAAATGCTCACAAAGCGTTTGTAAATTGGATTGCTATTGTGCTCTTAGATATTTTCGAATCTAGTTTTAAAAGTATTTTGCATTGTAAATTTTTTTCATGGTGACGGTAGAGATGATAAAACGTGTCATTGTTAATATAACTTTTAAAAATGCATTCGTGTGTTAAACACATGATATATATATTTTTCAACTAAATTATACATAAGCAAATTAAATAGCAAAAACAAAATCAGAAGAATAAATAACAAAACACTACTTAATTAATTAGAAAATAGTATAGTACTTAAACAAAAACATTATAGATTATAAAAAAATTCTTTATACACAATATTTGTTGTTTTATTTGTTGGTTTTTCATCTTCATCGTGATCAGAACAGTTTGTTACCCTTAAAACTACGAAATACAGTTGTCCATGAATAAACAATGTCTTCTTCGAGAACAATCCTATATGTGACATTAATGATTGACCTCGACTTTTAATTGTTATTACAGACGATTTGTACATCGTGATGCATGAGTTTTAAATTGTATTGCATGATGTGATTTTTTGGACACATGTTCGATTCATTTAGAGTATCGCAGTATTTCACCTCAAAAGTGCTTTTTTTAAAATAAATAAATATAAGGGATTAAAGCATTTCAAAATTGTGCTCAGTGGACTTACCTGAATTTAACTCAAATAAAAGAAAATTCAGTTCATTAAAAAACCCTAAAAGACACTACTATTTATTTAAATTTTTATCGATTTTTCCAAATACTCAAATTAAAAAATTCATTGCAATGTAAAAAGCTCACCTCCTCCTGCTTCCTCATGATATATTATAATATTAACCTTCGTTACTAATCTATTGCCAGTTTCTAAAGTTCATCCTCTCTCTCTCTCTCTCTCTCTATATATATATATATATATATATATATATATATATATATATATATATATATATATATATATATATATATATATATATATATATCTTGCGCACACAATCACACCCTCACTGAGAGAAACTGATAGATCTTTCCACGTAACCTTTTAACATCAACTATCTCGAATCCACCAAATAAAAAATTTATTCTACATAATTATCAACACGTATCTAGAAATGAAAATTGAATTATTTAGAATTTTACAATATGCTTCTTCACTATTATTTTTCTAAAAAAGTACAAATCTGTCATTTATAGATATGTTTTTATTAGATATGTAGTTATAAAGTACATGATTTTTACATCTTATTTTAAAAATCCATCAAAAATACGTTTGATAATTTTTTTAAGCACATAAGTAATTTATTTTTGTTTTGTTTCGGATCCAAAGGTTATACAACAAAATACAGATCTATGGAGCAATAGAAGTTATAACTTTAGATTAGATAATTAATAAAAGGAAAAATCATAATATATAATATAAGTTTTATACATACATGACATCAACAATGATCAACATATTCAACACCATAGTTGTTGCGTTGTAGAAAGGTCATAGTATTTTCGGCAAGAGAAGTACGTCGAAAATGTCTAAAGGATTAAATTAGATGTATATTTCAAAATTTTAGAAACTACTTTAAAGGTTCATTAATAAGTATATATACTGGGGTGGAAATCTGAAGGGACAAAATACAAAAAATATTGAGACTTGGACATAATACAAAGAGCTTTGACTAATAATAAATTATTAATTTATGTATTTATTTATATAATACATTTATTGTTAATTAAATGTTGGGGATTATAATTATTTCATGAAGATCCATTTTTAGAAAGTCAGTTTAGGCGAAAAACTGCCATAAATAAAAGTTTTATGTATTTTTGCCATTATATATATATAGATGTTCAAGACTAGGTAACAATGTTGTATTCGTGGGTGTTCAAGAGACATGTAGAGGAAAAACAACTTCAACAAACAATAATGTACTAGGTTATACCGTGCAATGCACAGTTTTAAGATTTTTTTTTGTTTTACAAAATTTGCTTATAATAAAAGAATTTTCCAAACTCGTTATAATTAGAATCTTTTGAATAAATCTAAAATATGGTAAATATTGAAATTTTATATGAATAATTAATACAATATAAATTTTTTTAATTAAATAAATTTATTATCTTAGGAAATTTTTGCAAAGACATGCATGTAATATGAATTTCAAATTTACTTAACCAACTATAACTAGATCAACTCAATTTACTTCAAAATAAAATAAAATAATGAAATTAATAGTTTCTTAAATTTATTAGAATATTAGTAATTTAAAAATACTTAACAACAGAATACTTTAAATTTAAAATAAATAAAAAATAAAATAGTAGGAAATTGAATATTTTTTTTATAATTACTAAAAATAATTACCTTTATTAATTATTATATTATGTTATTATTCAAAATTTTGACCCATGTTTAAAGATTCTTAATTTAAAACAATTTTATTTATCAAAAATTTAAGATACAAAAAAATTAAGAAATCTGACCACATGATCTTTACATGTAACATAATATTACATTAATGTTTGCTCTATTTCTAGTTATAAAACTTACTAAAATGGACAAAAAGATACTCTCTCCGTTCCGGGCAAATATTTCACTATTTCATTTTGGAATATTCACTCAAAGAGTCCACTTTCAAAAATTAAGATGTAAAAGTGTTATTTTATTATTAATGGACTACTAAAAGTGTCATTTTTTTAAAAAAAAATTGACTTTCAAACCGAGACTCTTTACCCAGAACGGATGGAGAATAATATTGTAAATATCGATTAAACTAGTTAAAATATATAATTCTTGTATTATATTCTTTTATATACAAACATATAGATAAGTTTCATACATACAAAATGAAAATAAGATTAGGCTTAACAACATCGATAATAAAAAAAATAACAACGATATATGAAAATAAAATAAAAAATGAACATTAGAAACATGTTTTGTTTTTCTCTTTATAAGATCTTGTGGAATATTTCATTCTAATCAAAAAATTATACAAACTAAATATACTAAAAGAGTAAATAAATAAAATCATAAATGATATATGTATGTCCAATTGTCCATATATAGCTGACACATCACTTAATTTGTCTTTGCTCCGATACATGTCAATTTTAAAGAAAACTTTAGGCATGATGAATTAAAAACATACACACATGCATTAGTCATACAAAAACATTAAGAATTTTAAAATATTTTATAATTGGTAAGTTAATTCATTATATTATAAAACACACACACACACACAAACATGTACACACATTAATTTTTCCATTCACTTTTAACATTTATGTTTATTCTATTGCAGAACTTGAGAAGAAAAAAACACATTGAGATTTGAGAGGTGCCGACCAACGGATAATAAGTTGATTGATAATTACATACTTTTTGATTGCATACGACACAAATGTGATATACGGGAGAAATTGCATCAATTACAAAAACTTATTACACTTGTAAAATCTTAATAGTGTTATTCGTGCCCCTAAGGGGGTGGCTCAATGATAAATATGCAGAGTCGTTCCTGACATTTCAAAGGCCCGGGGCAAAATAACGAATAAGGGCCCAACGAATCGATAATACACAATTGTGTAGTTGTGAATACCAATAACAAATGAAACTTTCAATTTCCAAATAAATTTCTTAATGCATTAAACAAAATATATTGAGTTTTCATTTTACAAACCTTTATAAAAACATCGAATTTCAGTTCAAAACTCTCGTCTACTAACAAAGTTTTCGTCAATTAAACTGCGGAAGAGGAACTGTCGAAAGTCGAACTGAAGACGGAGTGAAAAATCTGATGGCCATAGTGTAGGGAAGACTGAAGAGATTGAGAATCTCGAGGTCGAGGGTTTGTTGTTTATCGTTGATTATTCTATCTTTTTGTCCGACTGTCCGCTCTAAGCGCCTTTTCGTCTAATCATCTGTCAGCTGTCCCATCATGTCGTCTTCATAACTAAGTCGTTTCCGATTGACAATTTTTCATCCCTTTTACTTCATCCGTCCTAAAATTATTGTCTTCCTTTCCTTTTTCGTCCATCCCAAAATAATTGTCTTGTTTGAAACTTTTTTTTAGGACAACAAGCTTACCACTTCACACTTACTTTTTCATCATACTTTAATTATGGGCCACATACATATGTGCTTTAAAGTAAACTACACATCAAACTAATATTAATAATCCAGTAAATATGTTTTCTTCAACCGTGCACCGAGTCTATTAGAACAATAATTTAGAGACGGAAGGAGTAATATTTATTAATGTGTGTATATATATATATATATATATATATACATATAAAAAAATTGGGCCCCTAATGTTTTTGGGTCCTAGGCGGTTGCCCCTTTGGACTATGCCCAGGAACGATCCTGTAAATATGAAACTTCACAAAGTGTGAGGTCTCAGATTTGCGCTATTTATCGACCATGCCAATCTTGTGGTACAAAGCTATAGATGGGATATTTATTTTGCCATAGGGAGATATTTTAACAACTAAAAAGCGCATTATATATAAATAGTTGATTTTGGGACCCTTGAGTTGACTCAACGAGTAAGGTTAGTCGCTTTTGTCTTTTGACCTCCTAAGTCTTGGGTTAAAATTTTGTTGTCTTCCGTTTTAAAGGGCTTTGCCGTGTTTAATTTGTTGATTTTTGGTAAATCTTAACGAAATCTTTTCTTCCGATGGTGAATCTCCAAGTATTTTGACAAATCAACCTATAATTTTGAAAAAAAAAAAAATTCATCGATGAACCCAAGCAAACTCCAAATGCAAGGTCCATTTCCATGTGTCATCATGTGAGTGATTAATATTTTATTTTCTCTTATTATCTTTTTTATTAATTTTTAGCCAAAAAATTTATTTTTTCCCTTAATTAAAGGACACGTTTTTACCTATAAAGACTACAATTATAAATATATTATGTCTTTGGTGTGACTAGAACAAATGGTATCTCTGATGAGATTTTGGATATTATCTAATAACACCCATTAACCTTAATGGGTGTTATTGAATAATATCAAATTATATTCATTAATAAATTGGTATTATCTGGATTATATCTAATAATGAGCATCATTTATTGTTTTGAGTATTACTTACCTACTTATATTATGATTCACTAAGCATAATATACACCCAAACACACACACGCCAAAAAAAAAAAAAAAACACACACACACAGACATGCACACACATACACAATGATAAATTAATAATTTAATGTTCATAATCATAATATTTTTATCAACTTTTCACATTTAATAAAAAATTAATAGGCCTCACGTTCAACAACGACCAAGATATTTTCTTAATTTTGACATTTATCTTTTCTTTCCTTTTTTTTACTCCTCAAATAAAAAGTGACATTTACAATGCGACACTATTTTTATCACCTAATATATATAAAGTTGTCAAATTTTTATAAGTCTTTATAGTTGTGAGATAGAAAATATACGTGTTTATTGATTTGACACTAATAAATGATTATATAAAAGTAATAAAAAAAATCAAATGCCTTATTAAAAAATTAAATACTTATATTCATTATAATTATAAATTATAAATAACAAACAAATATTCTTAATCTAAAACAAAATAACAAATACGTTCATAAAGATCAATAATTTTTATAATTACTTGTTTATATTTATATTAACTTTCAAATAAATATCAAAAAGTGGTCTAGCCTGGTAGTATCAAGCTTTATTATAAGGCAACTTGATCCAAGTTCGTCCGTCCCTAAATAATCGTCCTAGTTGACCCGGCGCACAGTTTAAGAAAAAACAATTGACTTGATTATTTATATTGGTTTAATGTGTAGATTCCTTTAAAGCCCATGTGTATGTAGTTCATAATTAAAGTAGAGTGAAAAATAAGGGTAAAGTGGTAAACATGATATTCTAAAAAGATAAGTTTCAAACTGGACAATTATTTTGGGACGGATGAAAAATGAAAGGAGGACGATAATTTAGGGACGACGGGAGTATTATTTTTAAGTAAATAGGTGGCGGTTGTTGGAGGTTGGTGGTGATGGTCGGCGGAAGTGGCGGTTGTTGGAGGTTGGTGGTGATTGTCGACGGAGGTTGCTGGCGGCGATGGGTGGAGGTAGTTGATGGTGGTAGCATTAGTTGATAAACTCAATGGTGGTGGTGACATTAGTGGATAAATTCAATGGATAACCGGTTAATGTCCATTATTATCTATTTTGTTAATGGGTGTTAATGGATAATATCAATTAACACCCATTAATTTAATTAGGTGTTAATGGATAACACCCAATAAGTTTTTTATAATGAATATAATGGATAACTCAATGGGTTGGATAAATTTTTGCCACCCCTACCAGGATGTCTCTAGTAGAACTTAGGGGTGAGCAGAAGTTTTTCGAAACCGGACCGAACCAATGGAACCGGACCAGACCAGTCAAAAATGGACCGGATCAATACTTTGGATTGGTCCTGGATCTGAATTTTTACAGAACCGAATAATTGGGTCGGTCCTCGGTTCCAGAAACCAAAAACGCAGAACCGAACCGAACCGGACCAATGTATATTTATTATTATTTTATTATATTTAATATACTAATATAGTAATATATATATATATATATATATATATATATATATATATATATATATATATATATATATATAAATTGATAAGAAGATAATAAAAGGGATGCAACTTACAACCTAAAGAAAATATATAATAATTTGATTCAATATTAAACCAAGTTTCCTTATTTGATTAAAGAGAACATAGGAGGGAAAACATTGTTCTTCCCTATTAATTAATTTCTTGCTTCTTTTTGTGATTCCAAACATTATTAGTTTGAAGGATTGTTACCTGTAAATTAATTAAATTAACCATAAGGGGATTGAAGAGGAAGATTGCTTGCAATAAATTTCCTTACAACTTTCTTTTTCGTTTCTCTTTATTAATTTGGACGTATTGATTTTTACCTTTAATTTATTTTCACAAGAACGACGAACCCAACAAAATGTTGTATGAAGGAAGAACATGATTTGATTATTGATCATTGTTTTTTAGAAAATCTAGTTATCCTCTTGATCAAAGATACACATCGTATTGGTCCGGTCCTGGTTCTCGTACGTCTTCAATTGGTTGTGGACCGGACCAATGTATTGGTTCTTAGACATATTGGATTGGTCCTGATTCTATATTTTTTAAGAACCGAACTACTGGTCTAGTCCTGGTTCTCTCAATTTTCCAAAAAAGTGGACCGAACCGGACCAAGCTCACCCCTAGTAGAACTTAAACACTCGACCTCTCCGTTAAGATAAGCGAGCAACTAAATGGGGCCTTTGTGAAGCCTTCATCATAGTTGTTTTGAGTCTTTTTGACATTAACTCTTATACATCTGAGCCTATAAACATTTTTGAGGAAAATTATACTGTACTAATCTAGTGTTGCAACATCAAAACCTAACAATTATAGGGTCCTAACAAGTATCACAAGCATAAAAACAATTTTTTTTAAAAAAAACTTGTTTGTTGGATATATTGAAAAATAACAAAATAAAACAATTGATAGATATCAAAATCATTCAAGTGCATAAAAATAAAATTATAAAAAAAATACAACAATCACTTTAAAGGGCATTTTTATCCTAACATAAAACAATTTAAAGGGCATTTGTATCTTAATTATTATATTTTTTAGAAATAAGTCTAATTTTGTTGAGATTAAAAATATTTATTTATTTATTGAGATGAAGAGAATAAATTTAATTACAATTTAATTTAATGAAAAAGAAACATTGAGGAGCATTTCAATTACTTGGGTCCACAAAGTCCGTATAAGTGATGTTTTATTTTAATTATAGATTTGAGTTCGAGTAATAAAAACACAATTGTTTTAACAAGAGTTTTACTGCTTTTGTTGTCGTATTTAGAGTTTGTTTAGTGGAGCGTTTTGATTAAAACGCTGATAAAAAATATAACGTTTTTTCTTTAAAGTGTTTTAATGCAGCGTTTAAAACACAACATTTTAAAAATATGCAACGTTTTAAAACGCTTCAATTTAGAGCGTTTTAAAAATATGTTGCGTTTACAACTATTTTGTTTATAAAAATAGCGTTTTGAAATAGTTTTCCAAACATGTTTACAAGAAAAAAAATTACGTTTTGAAAATACTGCGTTTTAAAAACGTTATATTTAGAAAATATTACGTTTTCAAAACGTTGCAACAGACGATGCCTAAGAATAAATATTGTTAGGCTTTCGTGACTAATTTTACTTTAAGATACAAACAAAAAGAAAAAAAAAATACCTGGATACAAAACATCCTAAATCATTAAGATGACACCTAAAACCCAAATACTAATTTTTAGTATAGGAAGGAGGGTTAAATAAGTATTTTATGGAGTATTTGATGCAAGTGACGACAGGTAGAGGCAGATGCAGAGGCAGAGCTGGACAACTAGAAACCCTAACAAGCATAAAAACATCATGTCATATCTCTCTTATCTAGAGGCCTATGTAATAGGCTAGCTATGACTATTGATTCATGATTCATGATTCATGACTAATGCCACCACCATGCATGCATGTATGCTGTATGCATCACCATCATCATCATATATGTATGTTAGTTCACATCATGCCGACTCTAACTCATTGTGGCAGGGGCGCATGCGGTGTGTGGAATGGTGTCACGTGTCAAGCACGTTGACGGAAAAAGCACCCACCGTTATAAAAGGGTGTAACGGCCGTCTAAAGCTAAATGCAGCAATGTTGACAGTTGGACCCTGCCCTGACTCTTAAGTGGTTCAAAAGAAGATTCTCTCTCCTATATTAATATGTCTTTGAGGTCCACTTCTCTGTCTCGCGGGATACCATATTAACTCGTGCCCACTGTTTGTTTCCGCTGATTACCTGACCCAGGCTGTTTACTCTGATCCTGTGGACGAGGTAGTTTAAACAGATAGATGGCAACTTTAACATAGACTAGTATACGGTGTCGATATTCAATGAATGATCGGGATAAATAAAATTTATAATTAATTGGATAATTTAAATAAAACTCACAACTAAATATTTTATATGTAATTATAGAAGTATAATTTAAACATAGCCGTCAATTGTGTTTAACAAAATTCGATCAAGACCACCAATTAAACCAGGAGCTCTTTTAAACATATTATATATACTCCAGTAATTGCCCGTAAAGAATCTATACTAAATATTTCAAAAATATAAACGTCTAGAGAAATGTAGAATGATTTAAATTAATTATAACCCCGTCCCCATTTTCTTAAATTTGCAGTAAGACTAGTTAATAACCGGTAATTTTTGGCCCCCAGGTTCGATCCCTTCCCATACCCCCCTTAAGAGTCAAAAAAAAAAAAAAAAAACCGGTAATTTTTGGGCATGATAAATTGGGTACTCACCATTCGAGTTGAGTTGAAGTTTCTATCGTAGAAAATTGTTTTGAATATATTGATCCTAAATTCTAATTAATTAATTAATAATGTAAGATATTTTCACCATTACAATGATAAATAGCATATATTTGTCCCTATATATGATGTCACGTTTTAAATGAATACTATACAATTTTTTATTGTCTTATATAAATCTGTACCTATATGATGTCTCTCTTTTTTTTCCATGTAAACTTAAGTTGTTGACATAATTAATTTTTACAAACAACGAATTTCTTCTAAACTACTCCATCTTGCAAAAAGCAATCCTGGGCTTTAAGGTGAGGAATAGCCTGAATATAGTGCCCTCGAAAACAATAGGGGGAAATTCGGGACGACCCAGTTTTGTGAAGTTTCATTTTTTTTTTTTTAATATAAGGTTGGAAGGACATCGATCGTATTTCAATTCTTAATTTTTTAAATTATTTTAATGTTTTAAAAAATTACAATAATATATATGATGTTTTTGATGTGGCTCAAATAAATGATGTCTCTAGTGAGGCTTTAAACATCCGACCTCTCGGTTGAGAGTAGTGAAGTATCAGGATGTCTCTGGTAGGGTTTGAACACTCAACCTCTCTCTTAAGATAAGTCTCTGAAGAGTCTTGAACACCCGACCTCTCTATTGAGAGTTATAAAGTTCAGGGTGTCTCTTGTGAGACTTGAACACTCAACCTCTCTGTTATGAGAAGTGAACAGTACCAGTTGAGTTAGAGCTCGTTGGTTTGTGAAGTTTCTGACATCTACAATACCTCATATTTTTTAAAATCGAAAAATTATACTTTTGGAAGCGATAAAACTACGATACCATTAATGAACCGAATGCGTACTACGAATCTCTTAATTAGTGTCTCGCGTTGCATTAATTTATACATAGCAATGTATTAATTTAAATCACCTAATCCGATTAATACATTGTGATACACTCAGATCACTTACTCACTACATCGTATTGCATCAATCTATACATCATGATGCATTAATTTAAATCACATAATCCAATTTATGTATCACGATGCTTAAAGTCAACACCAAATATGTATTAATTGATGCATAGTGCTGTAAATCATAATGAAACAGACCTTCATGTCCTTTTTTTCTTGTACACAATCAACAAATGATTCAAAATTAATGCATCTTTAATACATCTCAAATTCAAATTGATGCATCATAATTTATAAATGATGCATTGTGATTCAAAAATGATGCATCCAGATTCGAAAAGGGTGTCAAACAACAAACAAATTCATATTTGAGTATTTTATCGAACAGTTTACATGCATAGCAACACAAATACAAATGTAAATCTACGCACAAATACAATGAAGAAAAAAACATCAACAACAAGGAGAGATGAAGAAAGAAAGGATTGAGAAGTTAAGGTGATGAACACACATTTATGTGGTAACCACCGTTCTTCTTCACCACCCAACTTCTCACTTTCTTTGCTCTTGATCCATAACCACCATAAATTTTTTTGTGTCTTCGAGCAGACGAACTCGACAACGATGGGGAAAAAGAAGAAATTTACATAGTTTATGTGATTGAACATTATTGGAACAATTAATGAAAGTATACTTTTCGGCTAAAAAAATTGGGTACCTATGCGATTGAAAAGTTGGGAAAAGGGATGGACCCGTATTTTCCTCAAAAACAAAGCCATTAGACTATATCTTGAATTTTTTTAATGAATCGAAGTAGCGCTACGGATCACTTACTCGCTGCTCACATGTCATCGATTTATGTTTCAAGATGCATGAAATTCTACAGCATAATTTTGATGAACACTTAAGTGAATCGCGATGCACAAATTGATGGAATGTGATGTACACATTCATGCATCAAAATCAACGATGCATGAAGACTCCAAATTGATGCATCGGGGATCCAAATCGATGCATCGCGATTGAAATTCAATGCATCGTGATGCAAATTGATTTTGAATGTATCTTCTCTGCCTTTTTCTTCATTTTCCTCTGTCGTAAGCCTTCTTCTTTCTCCTCCTCCTCCGCCTTCGTTCCTACTGAAAAATCTTCCAACCCAGCTCATGTCGATTCTCGTTTCATTGGCGCAACAAATGTTGGCCAAAGCAGTAGAATGAGCCGATCTGGACATTTTAAGAATAATATTCTAAAAATTAATTTTAGAGGTTGAAAAAAAACTAAGTACTAGAGCAATTAAAAATTTGGGAAAGTGTAGTACCAGTGATTTCTTCAATTTATCCTTATCATTAATATTGGAAGGGTTACTATAAAATGAAAGTTACTTTACATGGTTCTAACTTGATACACTGACTACCCAAACCTTCTTTTATATACTCTTCTGCTTGACTTCTTGAAGTTAAATTGACAGGTTTTTAAATGAAAATTTGATATCCATATATATATTTTTTTGTTGAAATCATAAAACATGTAATTTGTAATACTAAAAAGTACTACAAATTAAGTGTTTTATGTTTGAAATAAATAAATAACACGTGTCAAATTTTTATCTGAAGAACGACTCATTTCACTAAAAAAATCAAACAAAATAATAACCATGGAACTGATGAAGTAACAAGAAGCAAATGGCAAAGACCCCACCTTCAAAATTCTAACCTAGCTTCTCCATTGAATTACTTATACACATCCTAATTGATGATTAAGGTTCCGTTTGTTTCACGGAAAATCATTTCTAGAAATGATTTCGAAAATGCAAAAAAAATATTTTCAGGTGTTTGGTAATTTTTTTAAAAATATGCCAAAAAACATTTATGGGTGTTTGGTAAACACACGAAAAACGTTACGGAAAACAATAAATGTGAAGTGCACCAAAATATCAGGACCGAACAGGTAACCCAAAAGTGTACTCCGAAATTATACTTAGAAGATTGGGCCAAGCCCGTACCCGGGAGAAGGGCCCAAGCCCAATCACATACTAAAGCCCAGTATGGAAAGACCACATTTCTATAAATAGCAGGAAACTTCCTATGAAAGGGTCAGTGACTATTTTCCCCTCTAAAAAACAGAACAAGAGAGCTCTCTTTGATCTCTCCCTATTGTCGGGTTTATACACATCAACAAATACTCTATTTTATTGATTATTGAGGATACACATAACAAATACTGATTATCACACCTGAGGGTTTGTGGGGGACACCCCCACCCACTCATGGTGCTTTATTTTGCAGATAAAAACATGTCAGATATCCTACCGCGACAACCACCATCGGACAACGACGTCGGCGATCCCGACATCACGTTACTTTCGGCACCCCGGACACAACACGACAAGATCACCACATTTTTGGCGTGATCAGTTTGGTTCCGTTGCCGGGAAACAACTATTTCGTTCCTCTCTAATCACTATCTTCGTCAACTTTGATGGAGCTCCATTCTAAGGGTGCCGGAATACCACCGAAAAACACTGCCCGAAGAAGCTTGAGGCGGTAACTCCCCGTCATCGCCGGCAACGATCTAGTCGGCGTCATCTTCAAACTTGCCTAAACAGGACCAACCATACCAGCCCTTCTCTGGCGAATCATCTCTCCATTCAGCCGCCCCAGACCTTTTTCTCTGGCGAAGCATCCACGCCGCCATCTCTTTCTTTCTCTCTCTCCGGCGTCCTCCATCTCAGCTCCCTATTCCCTCAATTCGTGCTTCCGGCCAGATCTTGAAAGGCCCTAACTACCATCTAGATCCTGCTTATGAGAAACATAACATGCAAATTTAAATAGATTTGTGCCGAGCTAACTACTTGCCCACCATACCAAACAGTTATAAAAAATTCATCGCATAAAGCTCGCAAATTACTGGTTCAATGTTACTAGCCCGGAATAACATGCTTAGTCCACCTATCATATGTTAGCACGAAACATGTATTCTCTCATGCTTCACACTCAAATACTTGCATCTTAAAAATTCATCGTATCTTTTAATAGCGCGACGTGTCGCCGCAATAATTGTTTCCTATTCTCGCATAATAGGCCCATATTCAAACAATCTTCTATTATGTGATCAATATGTCTGGACTAGGACAAACATTGAATGACGAAAACATGATTTTTGCCTATACAAAGATGCTCCTAAAAACTTTCAGGTACAAAATACAAATGGGCATAGCCTCGGCAACCACGATCAATAACACAAGTTGTTCCTCTACAAACTATTACACGATTATTTACAAGGTTACATACCTACCTCGCCTCACCGAGATCACATTTTAGGCCGAGCTTCATACTATTATTATTCACGTGCTGCGCGCAACGCCGCGCTGAGCTCGCACTCGATTATGTGCGGCTGAAGCCGTACTATTATTATTCACGTGCACGCCACACTTCCGAGCTCGCGCCTGATTATGCTCGCCATTGCGAAGCTTCATACTATTATTATTCACGTGCGTGCCACACTTCGCGGAGCCAAGCGCCTCGATATGTTCGCCGCCGAAGCCGTACTATTATTATTCTCGTGCCGACACGCCACGCTTACCTTCGCCGGAAAGCTCAAGCGCCTCGATTATGCTTAAGGCTGCCGAAGCCAGATATTATTATTCATGTGCCTGCACGCTCGTGCTAAGCCCGAGCCTCGGCTACTATTATTCACGTGCCCATGCACACCACGCTCGCGACAAAGCTCGAGCTTTAGATTATGCTCGTGCTAAAGCCTAAGCCTCAGATTATTATTTCTCGCGTCCGAGCCTACTACGCTCGCACCTACGCCTGAGATGCGGGTTATATTTCATACATGTGCACGTCGAGCTTTACATTATGCTCCCCACTCGAGTTTACTCAGGGCTGATCTCTACATGGTCCTCCCGCCGAAGTCTACTCGCTGTCGAAGTTGTACACGCGCCTACGCTTATGCTCCTCGCTTACATTCGGCATGATCTTCATATTGCGCCCAGCTGCCACAGCCATTTCGGCACGAGCTTCACGAGTGTTTAGCACGTTACGCTCCACTAGCGCCCATCATGCTTTCCACCATTTGCGCTACTACGCCGACATGAGCTATATATCTCACTCCAGGTCGAAACAGATATTTCTCTCGGTACCTTGCGGTTCAAGGTCACTTTATTTGGGGTCTCTAATGCCTCATACCTATTTCCCTCCTTCTTTGCCGAGGTGAGGCCTATTGGCCTCCTCGTTTGCCAAGGAGAGGCCAGGCTCTAATACCTCATACCTATCCTCCTCGCCAAGCCGAGGAGAGGCCAGGCTCTAATGCCTCATACCTATCCTCCTCGCCAAGCTGAGGAGAGGCCAGGCTCTAATGCCTCATACCTATTTCCTTCCTCGGGACGCCGATGAGAGGCCAGGCTCCTAGCGCCTCATACATATTCTCCTCGCCAAACCGAGGAGAGGCCAGGCTCTAATGCCTCTAAATACCTATTGCATCCACATGAGTATTTCATACATATTTATAAGTTACTGAACACATGCATCCTCCATTCATCATTGCATAAACATAAAAACATGCTCCTATCTCCTCTCTCAATACCTTGCGGTTCAAGGTCACTTTCTTACAGTGCCTTGTGGTTTATGGCCTTATGGCTCGCTTTCTTGAAAATCCTCGCCACACTGATGATAAATTTTATTATGGCCTTATGGCTCGATTCTCTTGAAGGTCCTCGCCACACTGATGATAAATTTTATTATGGCCTTATGCTGAAGACTACATATCTTATTTTCATACCTATACTTGCCGGTCGAGGTCTAATTCGCCAATCAAGGATCAATTATACACAAAGTTCACCCGCCAAGGCTCAAAAGTCAGCTACATAAACTCTTCTAGAATTCAAAGCAAAATCTCAAAACCCTCAGCATCACAAGAAGCAACTACAAGCAGATTATACTCCTTACCCTTGATATTAGCCACGACGGATAAGGAGTAGGGGGCTACTGAAGTGCACCAAAATATCAGGCCCGAACAGGTAACCCAAAAGTGTACTCCAAAATTATACTTAGAAGATTGGGCCAAGCCCGTACCCGGGAGAAAGGCCCAAGCCCAATCACATACTAAAGCCCAGTATGGAAAGACCACATTTCTATAAATAACAGGAAACTTCCTATGAAAGGGTTAGTGACTATTTTCCCCTCTAAAAAACAGAACAAGAGAGCTCTCTTTGATCTCTCCCTATTGTCGGGTTTATACATATCAACAAATACTCTATTTTATTGATTATTGAGGATACACATAACAAATACTGATTATCACACTCACACGAGGGTTTCGGGATAAAAACACCCCCACCCACTCACGGTGCTTTATTTTGCAGATAAAAACATGTCAGATATCCTACCACGACAATCACCGTCGGACAACGACGCCGGCGATCCCGACATCACGTTACTTTCGGCACCCCGGACACAACACGACAAGATCAGCACATTTTTGGCGTGATCAAAATGAATAAATACAAAAAGTATGTTTTAATATTAATGTACATATTGAATATAAGATAGTGTTGAACTTTAACTAATTTTTCTTTAGTAGTCCTCAATTTATTATTAATGGTGTTAAATCAATAAGTTCCATATTTTTTTAATCTCACAATTACAAATAAATTTTTTGATAATTGATATGAAAAAAAAAACGTTTTAAAATAGAAAATGGACAATGTTTAGGATGTCCCTGGAAAATGCTACGAAAAACTATATATGGATAAATACAAAAAAAATATTCTAAGATAGTGTTGAACTTTAAGTAATTTTCTTTAGTAACCATCAATTTATCATTAGTGGTGTTAAATCAAGGTATATCTTTTTTCAATCTCACAATTACAAATAAAAATTTTGATATGAAAAAAAAAAATTTAATAGAAAATTGACAATGTTTAGGATGTCCCTAAATAATATAGTTGATACTAATTTTAGGACTGAGTATTTATTAAAATTATAATTTATAAATAGTGTGCACAAAGCCACAAACTTCATTTATATTTCTAAACAATTTATTTGTTGAGTGAAATATTGTGTATGTAAGTAAATATGTGCAATTGTGAAATGGGGCAGAGTGTACCCGAATATTTGGAAAATGACTTACGGAAAATGAATCCGTAAGTCATTTCCGTAAGTCATTTTCTCGAAAAGAAGCCTTCATTTTCCATTGACTCAGAAAACCTTTTACGTTGACTACATTTTCCTAAGTTTACCAAATACCGAAAAATGAGGAAAGCGTTTTCTGGAAGTCATTTTCCGTAAAACAAACGGAACCTAAGATAAAAAAAAAATCATCACGGTAAATAAGAATACATCAAGCATAAAACATGACTGAAATTCGCATCGATTCCCTTTGATAATCTTTTATATCGCTACAATACCTTGTGTTTTTTTTCAATCGAAAAAAGGTATTTCTGGGATGAAAAGAGTCAAAAGACTAGACATCCTTAATGAACCAAAAGCGGGCTAAACATCAATAATCTAATGTATGTATCGCAAATCCAATTTGTGCATTGAGATTTTTTACATCGCGAATCAAATTTCTACATTGAGGTTTTCGACATCGCGAATCCAATTTGTCATCTCCATTTCAATAGCGATGCATCGCGATTCTAACTGGTTTAATTTGCCTCTCTTTTGCCTCATTCTTCCTCCTCCATTCAAATATTATATTTAATGAATCGGAAAAATCGACACAACAGTTGTGATTTTCGAACAATTTAGAAAGAATATGCTGGAGCTGTGGAATAAATATTGGCAGAAGTTGTGAAAAGAGATGATCTAAATATTTTAGGAACAATATTTCGAAAGTGTCTTTTATCGATTGGAAAAAATGGAAGACCGTATTGGTTGAAAACTTGAGAGAGTACTGACCCACAATTTCTCCATAAAACAAACCCGAACCCCAATTCTTGGCTCAAACAATGAACCAAGCCAAATATTATAGCCTAAACCAACCGGCCCACCCGAACTACCAACTTCAGTCTAAGGAAAGGAAACTACTCAACCCCGTTAGTGACAAGTCCAAGGGTAAGCGTCAAAATTAAATTTTGGTACCTATGTAAGAGTAATAGGTTCTCAAATGGTTAAAGTGAAATGTAAATTGGGTGTAGTACTAGGTGAGATACCAAATTTGATACCTTCCCTAATACTGCACCTAATTTTGATACCTTGATTTTTAATCATATATTTATGTCATGATATTTGTTGGTAAATTAATGTTCATTAGTATTTTAATTTTGTTTTTATATCATGATATATGTTGGATATATATATTTTCAAAATTATTTTTATCAAATTTTGAAATCTATGGTTTGAGACGATAATTTGATACACATGAATAATGACTAATATGTATCAAAATTTGGTTTAGATACCTATAGGGCAAGTACCACATTAGAATTGACCTAATGATAAGAAATTAGTTCTTCATATGGTCCACAACCTAGTTAGCTTCACGCAAGACCAAGACCTTGAGCTCTCGATATTTAATTTGGGTGAAATCTGGGCAAGTAAACTTTGGATAATTGATAACCGTTACAGCACCCTACGTTTTTTAATCGAAAAAGACATTTTTGAGGGTGAAAAGATGATGATGCCCTTAATAACCAGAAACACGTTAAGCATAAGGAGCATTTAAGCATCACGAATCCAATTTGTGCATCATGATTTTCTACATCGCGAACTCAATTTTTGCATTGCGAATCCCTAAAAAAATCCATTTCGAACATATTCCCTAGTGCTTTCGTGAGATCCATCTCCATGCAAAGCCTAGCAAACCGGGCATTCGAGGCGGATGCAATGATTTCATCCTCACGGGATTCCCGATCAGAGAAAGAGCTGCAAGAAGAACCGACTTCCCGAGTATTCTGTAAGGAAGGAGGAACCCTGCATAGTTTATTTTCGCTCTTTCTTGGTGAAAATATGTTTTCCATGGCGATGTCTATTTTGTCGTGCCCCTACTCTCATCTTTTCATGAAGGCAAATATGACCTCTTCTCTTTGGTCTTTCTTGGCTCTAGTCCCTATCAAGCGGGCATGAATTGAAATGTATTGAATCAAGTAATATAAGAAAGAGTCGGTTTTTGCATTGCGAATCCAATTTCTGAACTGAGATTTTTTGCATCACAAATCAAATTTGTGGATCGCGAATCAAATCTGTTATCTCCATTTCATAGTGATACATCGCAATCTCAAATCAATGCCTTACGATTCAAACTGGTTTTGCATCTCTTCAGTCTTTTTCTTTTCTTTCATCAACACATAATCCTTCAGTATATTATACTTAATGAATTGAAAAAAATTGTTTACCATTTGGGGGCGTTGCCCCTTTGACCCCCGCGATCTAACCGGGAAGGTTAATCCCCGTTTCGTTGCCCTAACAATTATGATTTTCGAACAAATTATATATAAGTGATAATCAACTTGACGTTGATGGAAGAAGGGCATTGTTAGAAAATATTTTTAAAAATATATTTTGCCGGTTAAAAAAAAAAGTACTGTTGCGGTTGAAACTTTACCAAAGGGACCGGCCAGCATATCTTCATTTAATTTCTACCTTCAAGTCCAATCGAGCCACAATTTGAACAAGCTAAAAAAACAAAAAACAAAAAACAAAAGACCGAGCCTAGCCCTTTTTGAACATAACCGAGCCAAACTCTGTAATCCACTATATATTCGGCCAGGCAACACGTGAGGAAAAAGGAAATAAAATCAAAAACTGACCTAAGACTGCAAGTCTGCAACACCTGGGTTCATCTTGTATTTCCTTGACAAATTTCGTGAAATAAAATCTATAGAATTACAAAGGAAAATGATGGTTCTCCAATCATATACACATTTAACCAGATTTACTCATAGACAAATCAACAAAAAGAAAGCAAAATTTAAGTACATATTGATAGCGAGATATTCGTTATTTGATGATTGAGCTGCTGGCCTTAGAATTAGAACCAAATGCTAGCTTTGTTCTTAACTGTCTACATACTTGTCCAAAGCAGCACTGAGAGTAGACTTGGGAACAGCACCAATCACACTTTCTTTCTTTTCTCCTTTCTTGAAAAACAGCACAGTTGGGATGCTTCTGATCCCATACATTGAGGCTATGCTTGGGCATTCGTCCGTGTTGAGCTTAAAACATTCGGCTTTCCCGGCATACTCCTTGGCCAGTTCGTCCACAACCGGGGCTATCATCCGGCATGGTCCGCACCATGGTGCCCAAAACTCTACCAAAACTGTGGTTTTGCTCCCAGTAACCAGCTCGCTCCAGGTCTTGTCCGTCACCACCTTAACTGCGGTTTCACCAATGCATTCACATTATCAGTTACTGGGGATAAATTATTGGTTTCTCAAGATTTTAAGGTGGCCTTGAGCCCTTAATTAACCTCTCGTTTATGGCGGTTGTAGTATATGGTCGGTTAACTGTTAAAGTAACTTTGATCACTCAAAAAGGAACACTCGTTAAAGAGACATAGAAAACAAAAAAAGTGATCTCTTTAATGAGGCTCACGTAGTTGAACTTTTGGCCTGAGATTTTCTAGCAATTGCAGAGAGCTGGTGCTTCTGAAACTAAAATGCTTTCGTATTAAATTTCACGAGATTTACTTAAATTATCTGAAAATTGTAGTAAATCTAATAAGTGCATTCAACATTTTGATGCTCAACACTTTGACTATTCAGCCAGAAGGTGTCCTTAGGACAGCAATTTTTCGGAAGTTCCGAGATGAAAGCTCATAATTTGAAGTAACTGCAATGCCAAACAAGCTCAAACTCGAAGAAGAAAAATAGATATAAAAAAAACACCATCCCTTAATGAGTAGCACTTTTGATGTAAGTGTTGATTTTGAACAAATTGAAGTCTTGACAAAAAATCAAGTAGTATGTAAGTGACACTTGAGGACATATGCATAACAGAAAACTGGAAGAGAGAGAGAGAGAGACCTTCATTGACGGAAGCTTTACAGACAATGCGGGAAGATCTGCATTTGTTATTGAAAGAATGAGCAGAAGATGAAGAGGAAGAAGTAAAAAGAGAGGCAGCAGCAGTGGACTTCATCATTGCCATGGGGGCTGCTTTACATGACTGCAAATTAACCTTTTCCTTGCCAGAAAATGGATACCGAGACTGCAATACACTAGCTCTGGCACTAGTACATGCTTGGAAACACACCTCCATAGCCATTTTTCAGCCTCTCTCTCTCTGTCTCTCTCTCTCTGGCCAAGAATGAATTTACTTGGGCAATGCAGTTTATGGAGAGCGTGGTGGAAGTGGCCTGGGAATATTGAGGCCTAATTGGATGGCTTAATTCAAGACAACTACAAGAGACTTCTTCAGAAATTTAGACATTATTATATAATTTTCTTTTCCAGATATCAAAGCTATAGCAGTATTTTCCTCTATAATATTTATCTAAAACTGGATAACTGCTTCAAGATTGTAAGGTGGTTAAGGTTCTCAACTTTCTTGTGGATGAAATCAAATAGAGAGTTCATACCAATAAAACTTGGAATATCCCATATGTCCTCAACACCATATCAGCATTTGTTGTGGCCCCAATGCATCTGTTAGCATTCTCGTATGTTGGGGGGGCAAGATGGCCAAAATCAAAGAGTAAATAATATCTACCTCCCTACTGGTTGCATCAGTTTTATATATATCCCCTCTCATGTTTGAGAAATTACATTTACCCCCCACGTTAATTTTTCTAACCTGTAGAATGTGAGTGCTGTATAGCATTGAGATATATACACTAGGTGTGGAACTTGGCATTACATGATCCAGTCTCACAAACCATAAAGAGTCGAGGCTAACTGGCCAAGGGTGGAAGCTGGGGAATTACCTGATGTAGAATGGGCATCTGGTCAAGAGTTATCTTTTAAGTTTCCTTATTTTTCAACTTTTATTATTATCTTCTTTTCGTTTTAGGGTTCCAATTGAAATCAGGGCATATAATTTATAAATACCCCTATTAAGTTTTCTCAAGACAATTTCATCAATAATATTACCTCTCTTTTCTTTCATTGCTTTGTGTGAAGAACCCTAGCTGTAAAGTGTAAACTAATCTAATTTAATCAAACCTTATTCCACTGTGCATCACCCAAGATGGAGAGGGTAAGATGGTCAATTTAGTTACCACGTAAATCTCCAGGTTGAATGCTAAGAGAGAAAGCTATTGTTTAGGGAGAGAGACTGCCAACTAGTGCTTCCTTGACCACAAAGTCTATTATCTTTCAACTATGATGAGGCAGGCCTCCATTTATAAGAGACTGACAATGGAAAATTTTCATATCCCTGCTAGAAGTGATCATCCTAGAAAAGATTTTAGGACAAGTGTCTACAGAGATGAGTACTAAAGCTACTTGGAAAATCAATATAGATCCCCCACGACGAGACTGACATTTACTGGAGCATTTCCTAACAGCCGTTCATCTTCTCTCTTTAGAGGGGCATTTTCTTTTTCGACCCTAACTGGAATGGAAGTCCCGTAAACTTTAGTTGTGATGAAGGACGTATGCCGTGTAGCCAGACATAGTGCTACTGCTACAGACTGGGACAAATAATTGTGACCGGACCTGGAGCCTGCACCAAACTAAACCATTGGATTCTTCCACTCAAATTCTTTGCTCCAAGTTTCTAACCATACCTGCCATGTAAAACACTAACAATCAATTCCAAGTAGTGGTATTTTAGTAGCGAATTCCATGTCAACAAAATAAACAGACTCCACAGGTTTTAAGTATTGCAGCTATCGCAAAGTGACAGTATGGGATGCGTTACATTAAGACAGACAAAATTCTTTGTACATCAATGCATAAAAAGAAAAATGCACACGCCTTAAAAAGAGTAATCCTTCAAATCTGACTCCGAGTCCCCCATTTCCAGGTCATCCATGCATTCTTCGGCTGTAAGAGGAGATAGTTGCCTGGTCTTTCGCTTTAAGTTGTGCTTGTGCCATTCACTCTTGAAATGCTCTCTATACTGTGCCAGATCCCCCACAACTGCATTGCATGTACTGCATTTGTTCTGCTTCACCTCTCCCTCACCATTACCACTCACATTATTCTGGGATATCGTCTGCTTCTTCATCTTTTCACTGAGTTGGATCACAGAATCTGTGGATTCCTTATGCACGCTTGTCGATACATCATCAAAATCATCATAATGATCCACATGTGCATCACCTTCCCCATGCACCGAGACGGCAAGTATTTCAGACCTTCCCTGCAGGTTCCGCACCACTGCATCACACTCCCGGAAGTGCCCAGGGTCAATTTCACAAATCTGCATGGCAAGGAAGTCATATATTAAGCTCCACAGAAAGAGATGAGAATTTAACTGAGCACACAGGTGAGAGATCATATAGCACAGATTCAACTGAACACGCAGACGAGAAGGGATAAAAGGGAATAGATCAAATTTTAGATGTCTGACATTCTGACTTACCTATAGATTTAGTTTCAACGTGTACCAGAAGTCTTTCTACAAACTTTTTTTTTGTTGTTATAAACATTTGTATTAAACTCTTTTTGCCTCTACTGATGGTTGTTCTATTTCAGTCTTTCGATCCCCATTACTTAATCTTTTGGGTAATAATATCCATTTCAGTTTCATTACTTATCAAAAAAAAAAAATATATCCATTTCAGTTTCATTACTATATCGTCATCATTAATGCATACAAATGATAACATGAATTATCTTTTTCCTTCACATTTATTAATGCCAGGATAAAGGTAATTGAAAGGTTTTGCACGCAAGCAAATTATTTCACAAAAGAAAACTTCTATTTTTCCCCCTTTGCATTTAATTATACATCAAAAGCGAGCATAAGAGTGAATGCATAAAAGCAGAAATGGGACAGTTACAATAAGACTTACAATAGATAGCTGACTTCCAGATTCATCTTTTGAAACAATGGCGGAATTCCACTCACTGAGCTTCCCTGAAAGCGAAGCCAAGTTTTGTTGGGGCAATGTTAGTCGTAGTCTCATGGGAGACCTCTTTATCGGGTAATGTTTCTGAAGCTCACGGATGACATCAAGTGCCTGTAAATGATAAAGTTGTTAACAAAATCAGACAATCAAAAGACTAGCAATGTTGGGCCAATTCAAAGTAAAATCATCAGTGACACATTTGATTTGATTGACAGGTTCAAAGAATAAACAAAATGTTGAATTCAAAATATCAAGGACAGTAACAGAGATTCAAAGCACGAGAGAAAAGGCAGAAGAAGTACACTGGATAAGTAAAGAAGGATGGAAGGAGTCAACATGTAATTTAATTCACTAAAATACAGAGAGCTTTGCCAGCTCATACACATTCAGCAGGATGAATCAGTCACCTGTTTCTTTGAGCTGCTGTGAGGATCAACAGCAAAATGTATCTCATGCATCAAACGCTCAATCATGCTTATAGTATAAGGGCGCAGAGTCTCAGGGTTGATAGTCTTCTCCATGACTATGGTTGCAATATCCCTAAACTGACTAGACAACTGTGATTCTCGCTCCTTCCCTGCAACTTGTAGCTCTCCTTTCTCCAAAATCTGCAACCATAACACATCACTGAAAAATATCAACTTTTTCTTTTTACTTGAAAAGGAAAAGCCCTAGAAGTTTTAATATGGTAACAGGCAGAAAAAAAGATTAATAGTGATTAACGGTCCACAAGCAGTCAAGATTGAAAATCACTAACCTCCAAGCAGATTTTTGTCTGGTCATCCATCCCAAAAGCTGCTATTAAATCCTTTGACTTTGCTAGAACTCCTTTTGAAACATTTGAATAAACAGTTTGTGACTGCAATACTTCATCTAAATCCTTCTCTCTAATACAAAATAACACATACATCAGGACTCTAGTGTTCTATCACGATGAAAATGCTAAACATATACAGGAATTTAAAACAGGGGGATAAATAATCTACCTGAAAGCATAGTTATTAGTTAGTGATTAGAAGTTATAATGGTTGTATTCATAGCCAAAAGACTGCAGAATGCAGCATGTGACAATCTAGCCCCAACCAATTGTGACACCCATATAATGCTTTGGGTACAACTATAACAAGTATATTATTCGCATGATGATTATGTATACATAATGATAAATAAATAAAAGGTGGGTACAACCTATGAGCACACTATGCATTATTACATATACTATAAGTCTATAACAATGTGACCTACCTTAGATGAGCTCCAAAACCTCAATTCAATTTTCTCAGAAATTTTGAGTTTCTCTACTAACAAAAAATAGGTATCCACAATATACCAATTCACCCACTTTCACCAAAGACTTCCAAAAAGTCGATCAATATTTCTCCATTTTTTGCATTTTAAAATTAAACCAATCATAGATAAAGACAGTTGAATGATTAGTTACTAATTTGTTTTTAAGAAACTCATTAAATAGTAATCAACTTTTAAAGATTACCATTCCAGAGTTACCAATCTTCATTATCTTTATTTAATGTAGCCTTTCACCCCTTAATTTTTGTCATAGATTTAAATTAATTTTCTTCTTGATAATCATCCTATCCACCATTTGCTCCAAAATCGCACAAGTCTTTTGCTTCTCTTACGTTACAATACATCCAATTGTCCAAAGATGTATTGTATGCCATTTTTTAGCTTAGTTTTTCATCTCATTTTAGTCGTCAACTCATATATAAATAAATATGATATCATATGTACTATTTATGAACTTGAGCAATATTCTCAGTTATAAACATGCATTATTGAATTGCCTAATAAGGTCATACAAATTATAAATTTGCAAGAAATGAGAAAAAAGAGAGAAAAAGGAGGTAATATCTGAGAGTATAAAATTCAAGCATAGCACTTAATTAGGAAAAAAAAAAAAGGGGGGGGGGAATACCAAAAAGTCCCACTAAAAAAATCTCATATCCAAAAAGTCCCAAAAAATTATTATGTTATCTAAAAAGTTCCAAAGTTAAACTCTTAATACCAAAAAGTCCAAAACTTAAAGCTTCTTCTAACATTGTTAGAATATGAGGTTTTATTTGAAAGGAAACTTATTTTTTAACTTCAATAATTTTAATGACTCAATATTTTAGATAAAATAATAATAATATTAATAATAAAATTAATAATAATAATAATAATAATAATAATAATAAACAACAACACCACCAACAAATAACTTACTATTAATAATAATAATAATATTTAAAAAATTGCTATTAATATTATTATTGTTATTAATAATGTTATTATTATTAATAAATAATAATAATATTAATAATAATAATTTTATTATCATTATTATCACTACTATCACTACTAATATTACTACCACAATTTCATAAAAGTGTAAAGGTTAACTTTTTAAATATTAGTATGAAAATAATTTTAGATTTTAGAGATTGAATAGTTGTTTTGGGATCATTGTGAAATGAATTTCATAAATAGATTTTTGGTATTTAATACTAATTTTATTGAAGATATTATAATAATAGTATTATTGTCATAATAATAATAATAGTAATAATAATAATTAATACAATTCTTATTATCATTGTCATAATTGAAAAGAAAAATATTTTTTTGTTCCAATGAAAGCTTTTAACATAACGGAGTTTGTAGATATGTTAAGTTTTGGACTTTTTGATATTAAAATTATAATTTTAGGACTTTGGATACAAAATTATTTTTGGAACTTTTTGGATATGAGAATTTTTTTGTGGGGCTTTTTAGTATTTTTCCCAAAAAAAATCTTATAAACTGTGTTAAGTAAAATGATATTAATTTTTTTTTGATAAGCAAGTAAAATTTTATCATATATATTGCCTTTCTCCAAAATAAAATTTCAATTTGAAAAGTCAAACTTTTTGTTATTGTACTTTTGCTTCTGTATATTTCCTACAATTTGTACTAAATCTTTTTGTATGATAGATACAATAAGGATCAGATTTTTAAATGATAATGAAACAAAATAACTTTTTGCAACAAATCAAAATAACAGTGGAACCATTCTCAAGTACGGAGAAAGTGTGTAGTTTTTTGTTATACATGGAGGATGTTAATTTTTTTTGATAGGTAAAATATATATAAATATGAGCATCAAAACAGGTGACGCGTTCTTTATACATTATGAGTGTATAGACTACTCAATACTAAAACTATTCACAAAATCCACAAAAGAATGACCAAGAGAATGATTAGTCACCGAACATCACAAAAACAATGTACACAAAAGACACTCTCAAATGATCCAACGAAACCTCAATATTATCGAAAATTCTTCTATTCCTCTCCTTCCAAATTGTCCACCAAACACCCGCCAGATTAGCTCTCCAAAGAATATTCCTCCTCCTGCGATGGTACTTACCAACTCAAACTGAGTTTTACCCACGAAATCCCAAAAAACCCCGGTACCGTATACCATAAAGAACGAGCCATCAAACAACGCAATAACAGGTGATTTACACTCTCTCCGTTGCCTTTGCACATGTAACACCGGTTCACATAAACCATCCCCCTTTTACGTAGGTTTTCACCTGTAAGAATCGCCTCATGACAAGCTTCCCATATTCCTTTCCAAGGAAAGATATACCCATCTCTGCCCAAAATAGTGAGAAAGTAACATTTAACAGAAAATTTCTTGCTATTCAACGCAGCCCACCTCACCTTATCATTTCTACTCCCGTCAATCTAGTGCGAATAGAGCAAAGTGAAAAAAATACCACAAATCTCCCAAAAAACCCCAGTACCGTATACCATAAAGAACGAGCCATCAGACAACACAATAACAGGTGATTTACACTCTCTCCGTTGCCTTTGCACATGTAACACCGGTTCACATAAACCATCCCCCTTTTACGTAGGTTTTCACCTGTAAGAATCGCCTCATGACAAGCTTCCCATATTCCTTTCCAAGGAAAGATATACTCATCTCTGCCCAAAATAGCGAGAAAGTAAGATTTGACAGAAAATTTCTTGCTATTCAACGCAGCCCACCTCACCTTATCATTTCTACTCCCGTCAAACTGGTGCGAATAGAGCAAAGTGATAAAATTACCACAAATCTCCATCTCTCTCTTGAAGATCCCTACGAAACAACGGATTCCAAACCACTCTTCCATGACACATACCAATTTTTGTCCACAACCAGATTATACGAATCAGGATAGACTCTCCAAAGTTCCTCCCCCATACACCATTTATCTTTCCAAAATATGACTTTCGAACCATTACCAACCTCAAAAGAAACAAATCTTTCAAACTGCGCCCACCCTTTACAAATACCTTTCCAAACTCCTGACCCGAAAGAATTAGTGACAATTTTAGGAAACCAATTATGATCTCCCTCTTCGTATTTACAAATCACCACCCTTCTCCACAACCCATGTTCCTCATCCATATAGCGCCAAAGCCATTTGCCAAGTAATGCTGAATTGAAACTACTACACTTCAAATCACCTTGCCCCATTTAACTATATGGAACTTATGCTCCTCCCCTTAACCCTCCCACAAGAAATCCCTCTCCATCTTCTCCAAAATATTTCGAACTGAGGTAGGCACCACAAACAGCGAAAAGAAACAAGTGGGCAGACCGGACAGAGGATGTTAATATCATTCCTATTAAAACCATGTTTTTATCAACCATACTTAAAAAATATATTTAGTTGCATCATTAACTCTACAATCAAAATAAATATCAAGCGAGTTAAAACTATAATGTAATACTTTATTTAAAGTAGTCAAGCAAAACTCCACTTTTTTTTTTGATAGGTAAGTGTGGCCCCTTTGGTATGGAAAAAAAAACCTCATCTTTGTTATCATTAATCAATCTTAATTTACCGTTCTACTATGCTATGATGTTATATTAATCTTTTAACCAGTTCTCTTATCTGAATACGTAGTTATGATATGATAACTATAAAATCTAGAACTTCACCTTGTTTAAGGTAGTCAAGCAAAACTCCACTTTGTTTTTTTATTGGTAAGTGTGGCCCCTTTGGAATGTAAAAAAAAAACTCCTCTTTGTTATCGTTAATCAATCTTAATTTACCGTTCTACTATGTTATGATCTTATATTAATCTTTTAACCAGTTCTCTTATCTGAATACGTAGTTATGAGATGATAACTATAAAATCTAGAACTTCCTCCATCCCAAATTAAGTGTCCCTTTTAAAATTTTAAGCTTTTCAATATGAATGTCCATTTTCCTGACGAAGTTACTAAATTCATGGTTACTATTTATCAAGTGCCAATGTGCACTTGCAATGCTATTGTGTGGATACTAAGGGTATTGATGTATATGTTTAACACTAAAATGGCCAAAAATTCAAGCTTTTAGATTTTGCAAAAAGCTAAAAAGAAACACTCATTTAGGACGAAGAGAGTAACTGTATAATATTTGAATCCTCCCGTCTGTAGGGCGTGTTTTTGCTAGTACATCTAATATCAAAATACAATGCCCCAAACATAACACTCAATATCCTACCAAAAAGCCAAGATAGCATGGAAGTGAAGCTCAAGATGAAGAATCAGTTAATCCCAATACAGTATTCACACCTCACCTCCAACTCACCCACGAAATCAAGTAGAAACTCCGATGAAAACCTGTGGCCTGTGACCTAAGAACACAAGTTCCCCAAAACCATATTCAACTAAAAGATATCTTCTTGCAAATTGTTGAAATTATGTGTCTAAAACAAGTAATTCAGTTGACCCTATGAGCACAAAATAGCATTTAAAGTGAATACACAAAATCAATCAATGTTCATTAAACTTTGAATTTTCTGGCATTTCCTTCACCAAACTCACTGTTTTTTATTCTTATTTATATTTTTAATTTTTTTTGATAGGTAAGTGTGACCCCTTCTTAGTACGAGGATTGGAACCAAGGACTTCAATGTCTTGTGCCCCTGCCATCTATCCCACCCCTTGGGTTCTATTTATATTTTTAAATTAATGTGACTTGTATTCAAATGATATCTCAGGCCAACACATTATTAAATAAAAAAACAATGGAACTTTAAGAATTTCTTGATTCCGAGCCACAGTGGCCACTAATCGTATATACCCTTTAGCTGCACAGGAAAAGAATCCCTATCATGTTGACATGTTCATAAGGGGCATACAAGATTGCCCAAATTTAAGAAGTTCTTGATAGGGGTGGCAACTTGTGGCACGATATCGGCTTGACCCGATAAGCATGCTAAGACACGATAACTAAACAAAAATGTTTTTAAAATTAGATTTTTAAAAATTTACTAAAGTTTGTTGACTGTTGCTCCCATCATTTGGACTATTTTCGTGATTCTTCCATAGTTTATCACTTGCACATTTATGACTTTTAAATTACTTGACTATTTGTATTGATAATTATTATAATATGTATTAAAAAATAAAAAACACATGTTTTATTGGGCTTAATGGGCCTAATGGGTCTATTTCGTAATTTTTGTTTATCGTGCCATGTTTGATTTTTCGTGTTTTTATCAAGTTTTAATTTTGAGCCTAATAAGTTTATCATGTCGTGTTCTCATTCGTAATTATAGTGTCGTACTGTTATTGTGCTAGACTGCACGACCGATTTGCCACCCCTAGTTCTTTATAACTAACATTGGCTATTTTTTAGTATTAACTTCACAACATTCAAAAAAAAATTATTGAGCATTTACTTCACTATATTAAGGCAAACAACATTACTAAAACTAAAGAACAATGGAGCTTTAAGAATGTTTAGCCCCTATAAATCACTGGTATATAACCTTCAACACAAAGGAGAAGAAGCTATAATATTTGAAGGATCATAACAAATTGCTTAATTTTCATGACAAGCATCAAATAAGAATGCAAGACTTCAGCAAGAGTTTGTAATTTATAGATAATCCTTCTTTTTCATGTCACATATTCCAAAATATAAAATATATTATGTATGATTGTAATCAACACCAAAGGGAGAATATTAGTAGATTCATAAGAATTATTAGTTAAACTCCATTTGTTTCTGAAATTGTTATATTCCCTTTGCCTTAATTCAAGTACTTCAATAGATGGGACCCAATCCTCAAATTATTACAAACAATCTTTTCAAACTATTGACTGAGCTCCAAGGCAATAAGTGAATAGTGAAAATAGTCAAATGACTCTCCTTAATCTGCAGTCGAATGGGACTCTCTTTTAGAAACATTGGGAGTAACACTTAATTGAAATCCTTAGTTACTGTGCAATCAACACAAATGACATCCAATTGTGGATAGAGGAGTACAAGGACTCAAGAATTGTTTGAAACATCCAAAAGATATGTGCATATAATAATAAGTAGTGTTCTTTAAATGGTTGTTTGATTATAAATAATAGGGTTACACAAATGGGAAGGTTGTACAATGCAGCTCGGAAAAAGATCTCACAAAAAATACATCAGTCAATCGAAAGATGAATCCCAAACTATTAGGGGCATGACACCTACCATAGGAACCACATTGATACTAACAGGTCCCATAAGAAGACATGTAGAGAAATCAGCATATGGGTAGCAATAACATCCCATGCCATTCTTTTGCGCGATTAAAAGTAAATTGAAGTGGATACATTTCTAGTTTTAAGGAGTCTGCGGCCCTGCATGTGGAGAGAATGGCTAATTTCTTTACTGGAAAGAGCTTGAGCATCCTTGTTGCTTATAATAGACAGGGTCCCATTAACCTACCAAGCAGAAGATTACAGTATTTTGGAATAGCGTCCAAACGGGGATCACATTGAGAAAATTTTCCACCATAACTTGAGGAAAATCAAGTAGTACACTCTTTAAAATTGCTCAAACAAACCCAAAAGTATATGACACCAATTCACAACTTAAAAATAAACAATGGCATATGCAGTGCTCTAAAAATCGAAGCTGGGTTTTTTATAAACAGAGAGGGAATTTATCTTGGCAAACTGCTTCTTTTGTGTGTGTTGGACCATTTGGCTTGAAAGGAATAGAAGGGTTTTTAATAACAAGGAAAGGCCCTTGTTGCAATTGAAAGACACGGTGTTGCGAACCCTACAATCTTGGTGTTCAGTAGATGCTAATACTTCCATTTCTCACTCTTATTCCTTCGTAGATTTTGTTAATAGTCTCTACTTATATTAGTTTATTGTGTATACTCTAGTATACAAGGACGCGTCACCTTTTTTGACGCTTCTAATATATAATACTCTTACTTATCAAAAAAAAACGACCTAGGTGCCTGGAAGGCTAGTCAGCCAAAAAATAGCCTGGGTGGAAAATTAGGCACCTAACCAGTAGATTTCTTCTTTTTTAAGATTTAAAAAAAAAAAAAAACATTTTAGACTTATTGAATTATGCATCACAAATTTGTAATTTTTTAATAGACATATGATGTATTGAGTTGTTTTAAATTTTGGAATGATATTGAATGTTGGTTTTATTTTTTAATTTTAATCTTGTAAAATGTAAAGAGATCATTATTTTTAGATTATTTGGTGATATTTATTAGTAATATATTTGAATGTTTAATGCTTGTTAATTAGGTTATATTAAGGGAAAAAATCAAAAATCAAGGTAATTGTGCCTTAATTGGAGGCTCCGCCTAGGCACCTTAGGCGCTTGTTTGGCGCATGGTACTCGCCTAGCAATTTTTAGAACAGTGAACATTTGTACTAAAGTACAAAATACTACTCCCTCTGTCCCAAAAAAAATAAAAATAAAAATTGCACTTTCACCATTATGGTCTTTTCAACAACAACAAAAGCCGCCGGTTTATAAGATTTAAGCATCAATCTTTCATATGTTTTCTATTTTTTCCTTTCGTTGCAAATACATGATATTTGATTAAAAGTTATTAAAAATATATAACCTTGATGCAATTTGGAGGAAATAGATCCAAAATATTAAAAAGTTTTACTAGTCAAATACAAATTGGGGACAGACGGAGAATAATAAAGCATAAGGACAATAACAACTTAACTGCATCAGTGCCAGGTAGTGTGCTCAGGCGTGTTAACCCCTAGCTATATAAAAAATAAAGTCGAATAAGACCACCACTATGAACTCAACTTTAAGAGAGCTGAATGGATTTATTTCCTTGAAAACTAAATTCCTTAACACCTGTAGAAAGTATCAGTCTCTTAGGCTTCACTCTGTAAAGTACAAGGAAGTAAGGACCCCAAAATTACAAATGATTACAAAGGGCAAACCATTATCAACCAGAACTTCCGGCCAAGTAACTATTCAAATGAACATGATGACTTGCACACAGCTCTTGAATTCAACAAGTAATGACCTCTATATGTGAAGATGTCAAACCCATACCTACTTTTGTCCAAAGATTTTTTCAATGCATTATTTCCAAAAAGCTACTAAACTTTCACAATATGAAGTACTCCATCCATTCACTACTTCAATACAAAGAGTCCGCCTTCACTTTTAGGGATGTTCCACTCAAATGGTCGGATTTGAAAATTAAGCTTAGTATATACAAGATGATCCAATTTTACCCATCCCCTTCGTATAAGAAATAAACAACCTACTATAAATAGTAGCGATAGTGGTTACTTCACGATTAACTTTGCACCTTGCATTATTTAAGGTTTCAAACGAGGACTCCGTTGAGGGAGTAATTGCTAATTAGTTTTGGTAAATTAGAAACGCAGACATCGCATATGCTATACACACGTATATTATATATTCACAACCAAAGTTGATGCTACGGGTTCAGTAAAGCTTCGTCAGCATCAAGTTATGGAGGCTGAAATTAAGAAATAGCACGTACGACTTAAGGATAGTAATGAGAACTATGGTTTATAGAATGAACAGAGGGAGGGCTTACACGCCGGAACGCCACGAGAGGACCTTGTTCTTGTAGCAGGCGATCTCGAAGCGTATTCCACGCTTCTTGAGACGAACTACGGCAACGTTTGTCAGTCTCTTTTGTCCTATCGGCTGCACCAGCGTCTTCGACATCTCTCGCCCTCTTCTTACACGATTGTTGCTGGAAATATATCACCGGCGGCTTCTTCCGTTACACGACTATATCTCGTTTTCTCGAAACTTCTCACAGTTGCCCGAATCGAATTTGTATCAGAAAAAAAGTACTCGTACAGTAGATTTGCACAATTGCACTTTTGTGATTCACGCTTAAATAGCAGATCCGCTCATAGGTTGCGAAATCGCCCTAAATTCGCCGACTCATAAATCAGAGCAAGCGAACCCTCGGATGAACGTTGGAGTGTGAGTCTGAACCGGTGAATCGTCGAACCGAGTTAAAGCAGAACGAACCATTGAATCGACACGTGTATTCGAACCCCAAACGCAACTAAGTGTTTGTTTGGTGGAGCATTTTGATCAAAACACAGTGCTTTTTATTTAAAAGTGTTTTAATGCAGCGTTTTAAAAATGTGTTTCGTTTACAAGTATTTTGTTTATAAAAATAGCGTTTGAAATAGTTTTCCAAACATGTCTACAAGAAAAAAATTACGTTTTAAAAATGTTGCGTTTAGAAAAAGCTGCGTTTTCAAAATGCTGCACCAGACGAGGCCTAAATGGAGATCCATTTTTGGCATCATCATATTTACTACTCCCTCCATCCCTAAATTATTATCCCCCTTTCCTTTTTTTTTTGTATCAAAATAATTATCTTGTTTGAAATTTTCATTTTATAACAACATTTTTATCATTTTATCCTTACTTTTTCATTTTACTTTAATTGAGTCACATACACATAGGCTTTAAAATAAACTACACATCAAACTAATATTAATAATTCAATTAAATGTGTTTTCTTAAACCGTGCGTCAAGTCCACCAAAACGATAATTTAGGAACCGAGGAAGTATTAATTGATGAGTATTACTATTTTATTCCCTTACTAGCCGTGCGATGCACGGTTTTAAAATTTGATTTTTGCAAAAGTGTTTAGAATAAGATAATTTATTAAACTCATTATAGTTAGAATCTTTTGAACTAAACTAATTAAAATATGGTAAATGCTAAAATTGATATATAATTGAGGAATTTAAAGATGCGCATTGAATTTGCTGTAGAAAAGAGAAGTTAAAACATATGCATTGAAATGCTATCGTGATGCAATTCTAAAGGTGGTGACACTTTTTACTTATATTGTAGTTTAATGCTATCATGTGTATACAAATGTGTTGGTCTCAAGAAAGATACATATAAGGGGATTAGGTAGGAAAAAATTAAGGTAAACATGTCACATGGAATCTATTAATTGTTATTAATTTTTTGCAAAAGTGTTTAGAATAAGATAATTTTATAAACTCATTATAGTTAGAATCTTTTGAACTAAACTAATTAAAGTATGGTAAATACTAAAATTGATATATATAACTGAGGAATTTAAAGATGTGCATTGGAATTTGTTGTAGAAAAAAGAAATTAAAACATATACATTGAAATGCTATCGTGATGCAGTTCTAAAGGTGGTGACACTTTTTACTTATATTGTAATTTAATGCTATCACGTGTATACAAATATGTTGGTCTCAAGAAAGATACATATAAGGGGATTAGGTAGGAAAAAATTAAGGTAAACATGTCACATGAAATCTATTAATATATAATACAATACAGTTGTGATTAATTGACTTGAGATAAAAAGTGGCTGTGATTAATTTTTTTACTTTAATCTTACGGCTATAATTCTCTCATACCCTAAGGGCGGTTTGTAACTGTCTTTTACCTAACTCAATTTACCAACGTAACTAAATTTAACTCTCACTCTCTCACTCAATTATTTTAACTTCTGTCTAACTTAATCTTTTACTATAATTTACGATCTTATAGTAATTACTTGAATCAATTTAATTTTTATAAAGCATGAATTTTATTTTTTATATATTCTTAATTAATGGTAGCACATGTTTAAATTAGGAAGTATAAGTTAAAGTTATTGACGAATGTCAAATTTTTAAACGAAAAATTATGTGCGGACATTCATTTCAATGTAATATTAATATATATGAAATATAAATAATGTCTCTTTATAACGTTTAATCTCACAATCTCAACCGTTTTTATCACGTTTTTTTCCAGTCTTATTTTATTACTGCAAAAATTATTGAGATATTACGGTTTTACAGTTATTATTTTACATTTGCGAAAATTAGTTACTCTTTTACTGAGATATTACGGTTTTATAGTTTTACATTTTTATGATTGCGAAGATTTGTATTTGTATTTTTTTTATTTTTAATTGTTATCGTAATTAACTTAATCAATTTAATTTTTTTGACCCGTAATTTTATATACAAATTTAAAAATTTATTAAAAAATCGTAAGTTTTGTAATTTGAAATATTTGTTTTTTTCTATTTAACTGTTATCGTAATTAACTTAATCAATTTAATTTTTGTCCGGCCCATTTTTTCCGGACCGCAATTTCGTATACAAATTATTAACTAATCCCTCTGTTCTAGGTAAAAAGACCCCGTTTGAAAGTCAATTTTTTTAAGAAAATAATATTTTTAATAGTTCATTTCCACGGTATCTGCTTCATTTATTGATAAATTCTCAAACTGGCGTCGTACTATCGGCACGAGCAAGAGTACTAGTTGTTATTAAAACAGAAGACATGTATTTATTTTAACTTGGGCGAGCTCACCTAAAGTCAAATCGAGCTAGGCATGGTAGATATGCAGAGTTAGTTAGAAGAAAGTCGGTTGATTGGACAAGATTGGCCCAAGTAAAATTTGTGTAATTGAGAAGGGTAGAAGTTGGGTCCGAGCAAGTGGTCAAAGCAGGAGCCGCTCATAGGACTTTCGTGTGAGAAAAAGGAATCTGAGTAGGAATCCCTATGGCTTCAACAAATCGTTGGAAAATTCAAATTTGACGTCAGGGCAGTGAGCCAAAATTCGAAACATTACATTAATTTATAGCAGTATGTCTAAATTAGGGGTAAGAAAATAAGGCAATGATGAAAAGGACCTGTTTGAGAATATTATCGGCAATCCGGTAGTAGAATTGGAAAGAGAATCGATTATCGACCTTAGTCTTTTAGGCACTGACTGCAATGTTAATTTAATATCAGTAACTGATTTTATCAGTAAATCAAATGTGATAACATCTATCGGGAAAAAAAAAAAAACGGATCCTAAGCTAATCGTATAAATCAAAATGTGATCAAGAACATCCTATACTAACGTAAAATAAAACTTATCATATCCACAATTTTAAATTTTTATTAGTAAATGATTTTGAACTGCCTGGCCCAATAGACACAAGTCATCAGTCACGTGCCTGGCACGTCTTCACCAGTCACGAGCAACACACGTACAATGGGATTTAGGTCATTGAGAAACGGGCAGCGAGCTGGGGGCTTAGCGTCCAGCGGGCAAGGTTACAGCGAGCTAGGGGCTTACCCAGCGGGCAACAGTATGTACCGAGCAGGACTTATCATGCTCGTTTATGAAGGAAACGTTTGTCTAGAATGCTAGACAGTTATTTCCAAGAAATTCGCCACCATCACCATGATGAGGCCATTATGAGTGATGGGACAATTAATGAGGCAATTAACATGGCAGTTAGTGTGTCCGCCAGTTATGCCACCACGTTTAATGGGCAGTTACCCTTCGGCACCAGCTATAAAACCCCCTCGAAATAATGGAGGGAGGTATGTGATTCTAAATACTGGCCTAAGCTCTGTCACATTGTTGACTCAATTGATTGTTGTGCTAATTTCCATGCCGGAGGGCTTTTGCAGGGAGTGCCCCTGCCTAGTTTACTGTTTTTGCTTGCTTGCAGAGTTGGGCCAAAAAGATTAAGGATAAGTTGAAAGCAAGATATCCGATTGAAGAAGTCCAGTGTGCCCAAGATTATTTTGGATGCATCAGTTGGTTCCGTTGCCTGGAACGAAAGAAACATTCTTTATGAAGTGGAATTTTGTTCTTGGTAAGTGTTAGATATGGTTGAAAACGGTGTTAATGGTGGTAATCAGGTGGAAGAAGTACACACAGCCACTCTTAGCATGAGTCTTCCGGCTGCTAATAATCCACTACCTCCACCTCACGATGCGCGTCATCAGCTCAATCAGCGACGTGGATTGGATTCCTTGGCTCGAGTCACGTGGGCTGGCTTTGGATTGGCCAATGAATTCCGAGAAGAGGCTCTTCGTCAAAGGGCTATATATTTGGGGCAGATGCATCAATTGAACCTGCAATTCATTGCAATGGGTAAGTCACCTTTACCCATTGAGTTGGAACCCCTTCTTGGATTGCCTGCACCGAGCCAGTTGCAAGTGGGTCACGAACAGGGGGAAATCAGTTGAATCCCGTACACGTTCCTTCACAGCAGTGTGAACGGGAATCAAGGGGACGTAACCAGCAGGAAGGTCGGGCTAGTCACAGGGTCGTACCAAGTGTGCATTATCAACTGGGACCCCGAGTGGGGGATGATTCGGCACAGTCTCGTCGTCATCGTAAATCACCTTCCCCACGAAGATCGCATCATCGTCGTCTTCGTTCGCCGTCACCGCGAAGATCGAATGCTCGCAGTCATCGCACACCATCTCCCAGGAGATCCCATGCTCGCCGTCACAGGACACCTTCTCCTAGACGGTCTCAAGTACACCTGTCACACCCGTCTAAAGAAAGGGGGGAGTTGCAGCAGTCAAATGCCCAGAAAATTTTAATGGCTAATGAGTCATTGCCTCGGCTATTTGAGTACGGCCAGAACACAGGTGGCGCGGGCCGTGGGCGTGCTCGAAGCTCAGGAGCTATGGGACCTCGCGGGCCTCACGTGCCCGCGTTCTGATCTCGGCCAGTGGGTGGTTTGCCTCAACCATTAACATGCAGGGAATTTGAAGATTTGAAACGCCGTATGGAAGCATGGGAGCGAGGTAAGGCCACAGATGGAAATTTTACGGGAACTTGGCTAGCCCTTTGGCCCTTGGATTGAGAATGCACCACCGGCCAAGGGCTCATATTCCCGAACATTAAAGAGTATACAGGGAAAACCAAGGCGAGAGATTGGTTGATGTCATTCGAGTTCCAGATCGGCCTTGTAACTTCAAACGAGGCATTGAAAATTAGAGCTTTTGTGGGAGCATTGCAAGGGAAGACATCGGCATGGATGAGAGCTCTTCCGCGCAGATCAATTAACAAGCTGGGGCGACTGGGGCAAAGTTTTTAGCAGATTTTGGGACCTCGGGCACACTTACAAAGACAAGGGCTGACTTGTCTAAGGTTAAGCAAGGAGCTCACGAATCAACCGCTAGTTATTTGGAGTGGTTGACAAAAGTACTGGAGCAGGTTCCTGGGTTGACCGAGCAAGAGGTGACCTTGTGCTTTGAAACAAGTTTACTCGAAGGAGAAGGCGGTGAGATCGAATTGAGTATCTGTGAGCCCAAAACCTGAGGCGAGATGTTAATGCGGGCTCGGAAGTGGTGTGCGGGGGAGACCGCGAAGAAGGAAAAGAAGAAGGAAAGTGTTGAGATTGGGGCTAATCCCAAAGGCAGCGGCCAGGGTGCCGATAGTGGCTATAATAAGGGCAAGTCACGGTATGATCATCCGAGGGAGTTTCTACGAGAAAGTGACCCGACCTTGCTAAATACATTGCGGGAAGACATAATGTATGAGGTCCGAGATGAGCTTCCTCGCCCACCTCGCATGAACCTGGAAACATCAGACTCCAGGGACCGGTCTAAGAGGTGTGCCTATCATGATGATTACGGTTACACGACGGAGGAATGTTGGCCGCTGAAAAAGGCCATTCAAAAGTTGATCAATGAAGGTCGGTTAGACCGGTTCAAGAGAGATGGAGGGAACATGGGAAATGTTCCCCGATGAGATGCACCCCCGATCAGAGGGGTAATAAACGTAATTATGGATGAGAAGACTACACCAACTCAGCTCGGCAAGCAGATCTATTCTCTGTCAAAGGTGGTAGATCGCCCCACCACTCTGCAAGCAGAAGAGGAGACTATACAATTTACTCGTAGTGAGTTGGCGAGTAACGTGGCAGGGGAGCAGTCTTTGATTGTGTCTGCTTTGGTTGATGGCTGGGTTGTGCATAGAATCTTGGTGGATACTGGAGCATGCAGTGACGTGATGTACTACTCGTGCTTCCAAGGCTTAGAGTTGAATGATGATCGCCTTACGCCTTATGCGGACACTTTGGAAGGTTTTACTAATCATAAAGTACTCGTTAAAGGCACGGTTGAGCTAATGGTCTTCATTGGTGAGGGCAGTCGTACTCGAGTTGAGAAAATCACCTTCATGGTGATTGACTTGAAATCCCCTTACAACATCATCCTAAGGGTGCCGAGCATGACCAAGTTCCAAATGGTCGCTTCTATTCCTCACCGGAACTAAGTTCTACAGAGCCAAGGGTAGAGTCTTTGAAGAGTCAACCAGGGCCGGTGTTAGAGTATGTGCAAGATAGCCAGAGGAAGAAGCAGAAGTTGACCCTAGAAGATGGCGAACAGAAGATCACCATCAGCACCAAGGAAATCTAATGTGACTGTGGGATCGTCAATAATTGTTGTGGTTGAAGAGGGCTCGGTTCAAGATGAGCAGAGTGGTCACGAGGAGGATGATTGTCCTTTGCCGACGTTGGGGTCAGGGGGACAAATTGAGCAGGGTGTTGACCCAGGAATGGTACCAGCTATGGAATATTGCGAGGAAGCCACCTGTCCTTTGCCGACACTGGGGTCGGGGGGATAGGCCGAGCAAGCGGTGGACATGGACTTGGATCAGCTTAATGCAGCTGAAACTCAAGCTGAGGAAGACAAGAAAGTGGAGTGTGATACGCTTCAAATGCGAGATGAACCGGAGTTTACAGCTCAGGACGAGCTTGAGGAAGTGGTTATCAATTCTGCTTACCCCGAGCAGAAGATAAAAATTGGCAAGGCATTGACGGCCGAGGCTCGAGCTAATCTGGTCAAGCAGCTTCAAGACAGCCTGGATGTGTTTGCATGGATGCCAGAGGATATACAAGGGGTGAGCGAGGATGTAGTTGTCCATTGTCTCAGTGTGGATCCAGCTTTCAGGCCAATTCAACAGCGACCAAGAATATATTATGCCGAAAAGGATCAAGCTATCAAGGAAGAGGTGGAAAAAACTGCTTAGTGCTGATATCATCGAAGAGATACATTATCCAACCTGGTTGGCTAATATTGTTATGGTCAAAAAGTCTAATGGCAAATGGAGAATGTGTGTAGACTTCACCGACCTGAATAAAGCTTGTCCAAAGGATTGTTATCCTCTTCCTCGCATTGACAAGTTGGTGGATGCTATAGCGGGGTTCGAGCTCTTAATTTTCATTGATGCATACTCCGGGTATCATCAAGTGAAGATGAATGAGAAGGATAAGGCCTTGACAGCTTTCCGAGCAGCAGGGGGATGTACTGTTATAAAATGATGCCATTTGGCTTGAATAATGCGGGGGCCACTTATCAGCGGATGGTAAATAAGGTTTTCAACTCGCAGATTGGCAGAAACGTGGAGTCCTACATTGACGATATGGTTGTGAAGACCAAAGGGCATGATCACGCTGTTGATTTGGGGGAGACCTTTGGCAACCTCAGGAAAAATAATATGAAGCTTAACCCAAAAAAATTAAGGCATTGTCACTGAAAGGGGTATAGAGGCCAATCCAGAAAAAATTAAGGCATTGGTCACTATGAAGCCTCCTCGCTGTGTTAAGGATGTTCAGAAACTCAACGGCCGAGTTATAGCCCTTGGTCATTTCATTTACAAGTCAGCGGAAAGGTACTTGTCATTCTTCAAGGTTCTCCATGGAAACAAAGGGTTTGAGTGGACTAAGGAATGTCAGGAGGCTTTCGAGCAGCTGGTGAAGTATCTGGGGCAGCCTCCTTTGTTAATCAGCCCGGTCTTTGGTGAGAAGTTGTTTGTGTACTTAGCGACCACAGAGCAGACTGTAGCCGCTGTGTTAGTTAGGGAAGAATGTAATTTATAAAAGCATGTATATTATGTTTCCAAGGTCCTCACCGCCGTGGAGGGACGCTATTTTAATGCAGAAAAGTTAGCCTATTCGTTTGTTGTTGCTGTTCGGAAACTTCGAGCTTATTTTTCTGCATATTACATTATTGTGTACACTGACACACCTCTCAAAAAGATTTTACACAAGCTGGATTCCTTTGGTCACTTACTTACCTGGTCGATTGAATTAACTGAGTTTGAAATTGATTATCAACCTCGGCGAGCAATTAAGGCACAAGCTTTGGTAGATTTTGTGGCTGAAACTAGTTTCAAGGATTCGTGCGAGGAGGAGATTTCTACCAAGCCAGCCTCTTCGGACATACCTGTTCAACGGCCTCGTCCAGTTTATTGCTGGGAATTGCATGTGGATGGTTCGGCCAGCAGGTTTGGAAGTGAGGCTGGTCTTGTGTTAGTTCCGCCGGAGCAGGATGTGGAGTTTGAAAAGGCTTTGCGTTTCAAACTTTCAGCATCAAACAACCATGCAGAGTATGAGGCTTTGATCACGGGTCTGGAGCTCGCCCAAGATGTTGGAGTGCGCAAAATAGTAATCCACTGTGACTCACAGTTGGTCATGAATCAAGTAAGGGGTGATTACGATGTCCATCATCGGTTTTAGTTCGCTACTGTGCCTTGGTGAAGGAGATTTTGAAGGATTTTGATTACTAGGAGCTAGTGCGAATAGGCCGGGAGAATAATATGCGAGCATACTATTTATCTAAGATGGCCGAGGACGAAATTCAATCTTTGCATCCAGGGGTCATGATTGAATACTTGGAGGTCCCAGTGATAGAGAAGGAGATGATCATGGACATTGAGCCTGCCACAACGTGCTGGATAGATGCTTTGAAGGCATACATCGAGCAGGGAACCTTGCCCGAGGACAAGTCGGAAGCTCGAATTGTTCAGAAGCGGGCTTGCCGGTATGTTATTCTGGATAAGATACTTTATCGATGGTCGTATACTAGACCTTTGCTTAGGTGTGTGCGACCAAAGACGACCGAGGGCATTCTAGGCTAAATTCACGAAGGAAAATGTGGAGGGCATCTAGGTCAGCGGTCTTTGGCAGAAAAAGTATTAGCTGCAGGGTTCTACTGGATCACTTTGAGACGAGATGCAGAGATGTATGTTCGGCAATGTGACAAGTGTCAGCGTTATGCCGATATACCTCGGTTACCCTCTACCGAGCAGACTCCTGTAGTGACATCCTGACCGTTTGATATGTGGGGTATAGACCTCATTGGCCCGTTTCCTTTGGCTCGTTCGAAGTTTAAGTATGTAGTGGTAGCAGTTGACTACTTTACTAAGGGGGTAGAGGCCAAGCCTTTGGCAACTATTAGCGAGGTTAATGTGATCGACTTCGTGCACAAGCATATCTGGTGCCATTTTGGGGTGCCTCGGGCAATTGTTTCTGATCATGGGACTCAGTTTTCAGAGAAATTCACAAAGGCATGCGAGCAGATGCATGTGAAGCATTGGCAATCCTCGGTTGCATATCCTCAAGGTAACGGTCAAGCTGAGGTTGCTAATAAGCAAGTCATGCATGCTCTTAAGCGAAATCTTAAGGATAAAGCCGGAAGATGGGTGGACGAGTTGCTATCAGCTTTGTGGGCGGTCAGGACAACGATCAGAGGGCCCACGGGAGAAACAACTTTCTCTCTGGCTTATGGATCTGAGGTCATGGCACCAGTGGAGATGTACTTGCCTAATCATGGAGTGTCTTACTATGATGCAGAATCCAACATTGTAGCTCGGGCGGCCGATCTTGACTTGTTAGAGGAAAAACTGTTGGAATCCAAAATGCGAATGACTAATTACAAACAGCGAGCAAAGGCCCATCACGATAAAAGGGTTCGTGGTCGGTCATTTGCTGTGGGCGACTGGGTTCTTCGTAAAATTGAAGCGACGGGCCATCGAGCAGAATGGTGGAAGCTTTCTCCTAATTGGGAAGGTCCTTTTCATGTGGTTAGAATTGTCAAGGAGGGAACTTATATCTTGCGAACAGAGGATGGTAGCGAGCTGAAGCATCCATGGCATGCAGATCACCTGAAGAAATACTATCGTTGATTGGTAGTATACAAGCTATTTATCTTTTTCTCTTATTTTGTAAGTTGAGATGAAATGAATGAGCATGCGTTGGCTTTCATTTTTTGACTATCTCACTTATATTGTAGTGCAAACTCGATTATACTTTTGGCGGGCAGGGTATTTTCCTTGCCCGGTGTGAAAGTTGGTGTTCGAGTAGTCTAAAGTTATTTTATCGATTATTCACTTTTTTCGAGCAAAGGTATCTTTGCTCGCGAAAAAGGGCTGGTGTTCAAGTCAGTTGCTTTGATTGTGGTTTTCTCGATTATTCTCTTTTTCATGAGCACGGGATTGTCTCTGCTCGTAAAGAAGGGTTGGTGTTCGAGCTAGTTGCTTTGATCGTTATCATCTCGATTATTCTCTTTTTCAGGAGCACGGGGTTTCCTCTGCTGTGAAGAAGGGTTGGTGTTCAAGGCATTTTTTACTATTAAGTTAAGTTCAAGTTATCCTAGCCCGGGTAAAGGGGTTCAAAGGCTTTACATTTTTTATTTCATCAAGCTTGGAATAAGCTTGCTCGATTTAAAAGATGGGTTGTTTTTTTAAAAAAACAGTTGAGGTATATATGAGAACACAAGCACACAAAATATGAGCAATGATGTCAAAAGCGGAAGTAATAATATTACATGACCAGAGAAATCAATTGTTTAACGACCAGAGGAATATAGTGTAAATTGTTTTTGCAAGTACTGTGGCACGCAGGCCAGAGAATGTTCAAGCATCAGGGGGAATAGTTGAAGAGGCAACTTGATCGGCAGTTGTTGTTTCCTCGGGAGCGGCTTCAAGGATGACCACATCTCCATCTTCCTCGGTTTGAGCAGCTGCACTTTCTGTCTCTTGGGCCTGGGCCATCCAAATTTGGGTCATCAGCTCGCTCACCGTGACTTGGGCAGCTTGAGGAGGGGTCCAGGGGGACAATTCTTTTGAGCATCGGCCTGCAAGAGACTCGGCTCTTCGGTGTATGTAACTAGGCGTGGCCGGGGGCGAGGGCAAATGGTGGATTGGTGCTCCATTCGGCGAGCAACTCTGGTAGGATCTCCATCAGCTGCATGCTATCTGCCTTAGCACGTGATTCACCCCTTGGAAAGAAAGGGTAGGCTTCATTCTCGACGCATGTAGCGAAGTCGGCAAAATTTTTATAGTCATCAATGATGACCTGCTTTTGTTCTTCACTGGGGCAAGCTAGCTCTTCCCTCAGCTTCCGCTCTTGTTCAGCAGTAGTGGCATTGGCCTCTTCCAACTGTGCCTGGGTAGCTCGGAGCTCTTTCCTAACCGAGGAAATGTTTTTCAAGGCCGTCTCTTCGGTTTTTTCGAAAAATCCAAGTGGGATTCCAAGGTTTTCTTTTCTTCTTCGACCTTGGAGAGTTCAGTCACTTTAGTAATGAGTGTCTCTTCGCTTGCTTTCAACTCGACCCGAAGAGAGTTGACAGTTTCTTCCAACTGGTTCTTGTCCTTCACCATTGCAGCATTTGTGTTGATGTTGTCGATAAGCCGGTCGTATATTAGCTCGGTTTTCGTGGCTATCTGCAAAATCAGGACATAGTCAATATTTATGGCATATTAAAAAGAAATGGACTACGAGATTAGAAAGGATAGTTACCTCAGTCAATCACATTCCCACTTCGCCCACCAGCACCGAGCTGGAGTGCTCGGCGCTCCTCTTTCGAACTCCACCATGTCGTAGCCGCCTGACCAGGCCCAGTCCCACAGTAGCAGGATACCCGCTATGTTTGTAAATATTGATTTTATCCAGGTCAAGCACGTTGGCTAACTCGGCAATAAGGGCTCTAGCTTTTTCTCGATCCTCGGGCATGAAGAAGTTGTCTTTATGCCATGAGGGAATTGGCGGGCTGGCCTCTCCCAGCACGGTTTTCTCTGCTCGATGCTTGCTCATTTTTTATTTAGGGGGACTTTTGCTCAGAGTTGTTGCACTGGTAGCAGGGTTTGTACTCAGAGTGGTGGGTTCAGCTGCCTGGATAGAGGGCACCGTGGGTGCTGGTGTGATGGTTTGGCTTGGCTCGGGTTGATTCCGCTTTGTTCCTCGCCCAGTAGTAGCGGGGATAGTAGGTAGAGTGGCGGGAGTTTGAGCAGTTAGCTGTTTGTTCCTGCTGGTCGCCCCTTTTTTTGCGGCCTGGAGAAATTTGCTCGCATCGTTGAGTTGCTTCATGTCTACAAGAACAACGAGAAAGGTTAAGGAAAAATTCCAGGCCGTAATTTCACAAATTGTAAAGGAGCTTTGAAGACAGACCAGTAGAAGAGAAGGGAGGTGTGCACTGGTTCGGCGCGATCGCACTCGGGAAATTTCCCTCCATGACATTTTCCCCAGTAGGGATGCGGTTGTTCGTTTTCAATGGTAACTCGGGGCTCGACTCCCTCCACCGGCCAACTTATGATGCCAGCTAGACAAAGTAGAGTTGAATCAGACGTAAGGACCCGCCAGTCGAGTACCCAATCTTGTCTCTTTACTCCATCTTGCCCGGGGTTCGTCCCTTATCATATTCGAGGAGCCCTCATACAAGTAAGGAGGGGCATCCTAATTCGGCCAAGAGGGGCTACCACCATGGGCTTTTATGTTTGGGCACTTTATCACAATTGATTGGTTTCGGTCCCATGATTTGAGGTAGAAGTCATAAGTCTATTGTCATTTATTTTAGTGCGTGAATTGTATATAAGCCAATGGTTAACATACTTGGTAGATTATGAGAGATTCGGGCATCCTCTCGAAACTTCAACTAATAGAGCTTTTCCGTCCCAGGAATCTACTTTATTGGGTTCGTCGGACAGAAGTTTAAAATAGTTAGGGTTTGAGCGCCCTGTAATGCGTCCAGATTTCTTGTCCAAGGAAAAGAGGAAAAAATTTCTGAATAAAGTCATTTTGGGTTCGAACCCGAGCAGCCTGCACGCGACGGTATATGTGACCAGAAACCTCACTGTTGTAAGGGTCAGGTCGCAGGGGAGGGAGTTGGTCATGTTCAGAAATTCTATGATGAATGGATCTAAAGGAAGACAAAGTCCTACAATGAAGAAGTCGAAGTAGAATACCATTCGATCCCTTTGATAGTTGTGCCCTCTCTCCTCGATATTTAGATTAAAGGCTTTCACTCGGTAATTCTTAAGGTCCATACCCAAGGAGTAGAACTAGGCACCGACGTCATCCTCACAGGTCAAGTCGTCCCATTTGAGTGAGGAGGAGACGCTGGAGATGGTCTGTTTGCCGATGTGATGTTCAGCTCGCGGATTGCTCGAATTAGGAAGATTATCCTCAACTTGTTCATCCTCATCGGGAAGGTTCTGCCCGTCTATGGTCGTTGCATCCCTTGTTGTATTGGGGGGATCTGCAGCGTCTTGTGTAATGTATTGGGAATTTCGTCTTCGGCGGACTAAGGAAAGTTCTTCTTGCTCGCTTTCTTCGGAGCTGGAGGATTCTGAGCTCTCCTCGGTTTTAGTGGAGGCTTCGTGGTCATAGCTACGGCCTTTAATTTCTGAGTGGGTTTCGTCGCTGGACATCGTACAGGAAACAGGAATCGAGGAATACATGTTAAATCTTGCTCGGGTAGTTAGGCAAGAACAGATCAAGTAAAACCCATGGCAAGAACCTATCCTAAGATTGGTGAACGGGGCACCGATCAGGTATTCCTCGATTCCTCTACGTGGAGTGGGATAGGTTCGTAACAGGTAGGGGAACGAGATGGATTGAGGAAAAGGGCGCGGAGAGCTTAAGTTTCTGGCAGATTGTCTAACCCTAGTTTATGACAGTTTAAGTAGAAGACATGCATATTCAGAGTGGCATCATCGAATCCCAATATGAGGGTTTAGCAATGAAGAAATAACAGCAAAAATGTGGACAGAAATTGCAAAGAGATTGGTAATGATTGAAGAAATACATGTTGATTTGGAAAGAGTGAAGATTGAAGATCTTGGAAGCTTTAGTTGCGCGGCTTGAGCACGGAGATAAGTAGATCTGGCACTGAATTTGTCTTCGTTTTCAGAAGCGATAAGTTTTTTCTTGTTCGAAAGCTTTTCTGGAATCGGTAAAGTTTGAAATGTGGGGGTAATAGAGTTTTTATACCGGGTGAAACCGTCGTTTGGGGTTACTCCAAGGGATTCTCATCATTAGGGCTCGGGAATCAAGGCAACATTTAATGGTTCGTTGGGAAATGAGCCCGTGTGAGTGCATAAGGCGGCGGATGACGGCTCGTCACTTCAAAACCCTTTGGGCTGGCATCCATTTATAAATCTGATCGTGGGCAACTCGATGCATTCATGAAAGGCTACTTTTCAAGAACAATTTGGCCTGGGGATCCTAAATTCTTCTCCTCGCTCCGAGCATAGATGCTCGACAGACAAGGAGCAGGGGGCTACGGAACTGCCTGGCCCAATAGGCCCAAGTCATCAGTCACGTGCCTAGCACGTCTTCACCAGTCACGAGCAACACATGTACAATAGGATTCATGCCATTGAAAGCAGGCGGGGCTTAGTGTCGGCAAGGTTATGAGTTGGGGCTTACCCAGCAAGTAACAGCCGAGCGGACTTATCCGCTTCGTTTATGAAGGAAACATTTGTCTTGAATGCGGACAGTTATTTCCGATAAATTCGCCACCATCACCATGATGAGGCCGTTATGAGTGATGTGACAATTAATGAGGCAATTAACATGGCAGTTAGTGTGTCCGCCAGTTATGCCACCACGTTTAATGGGCAGTTACCCTTCGGCACCAGCTATAAAAACCCCTCGAAATAATGGAGGGAGGTATGTGATTCTAAATACTGGCCTAAGCTCTGTCAAATTGTTGACTCAATTGATTGTTGTGCTAATTTCCACGTCGGAGGGCTTTTGCAGGGAGTACCCCTACCTAGTTTACTGTTTTTGCTTGCTTGCAGAGTTGGGCCAAAGAGATTAAGGATAAGTTGAAAGCCAGATATCCGATTGAAGAAGTCCAGTGTGCCCAAGATTATTTTGGACGCATCAAATTTTATCAATAAATCAAATGTGATAACATCTATCCGCAACAAAAACTTATCATAAACTAACCGTATAAAATTAAATGTGATAAAAAATATCATATACTTACGTAAAATTAAACTTATCATATCCGCAATTTTAAACTTTTATTAGTAAACGATTTTATCATAAATCAAATCAATGTGGTAACATCTTTTCGAAAAAAAAAATGTATCCTAAACTAACTGTATAAAATCAAATACGATCAAAAATATCCTATACTAAGGTAAAATCAAGCATATCTTATGCGCAATTTTAAATTTTTATTAGAAAACGATTTTATCATAGATCAAATTAATGTGATAATATTTATCCGCAAAAAAACTTATCATAAATTAGCCGTATAAAATCAAATGTAATAAAAAATATCTTATAATAACATAAAATCAAACTTATCCTATGTGTAATTTTAAACTTTTAGTAGTAAATGAATTTATCATAAATCAAATTAATGTGATAACATATATCCACAAAACAAACTGTTGGTCCCAAATAGGCTCAATTTAGGCTAGAAGGGAGCACTACAACAAAAAAGGCTTTAACAACGTTGTGATAGATGTTTCACAACGTTTCTCAAAACGTTGTGGAAAGCAACGTTGTAATAGGTCTCTATTTTTTATAATGTTTTGGAAAACGTTGCAAAAAATGTTGTGATATGTCCTTTTACAAAAACGTTGTGGAAAACAAATGACAACATTTTTTAAAACCTTGTAAAATCTCTAATACAACGTTTTCTAAAAAACGTTGTAACAGCCCTAAGACAACATTTTCTAATAAAAACTTTGTAAAATCTCTAATACAACGTTTTCTAAAAAAACGTTGTAACAACCCTAAGACAACTTTTTCTAAAAAAATGTTGTAAAATCTCTACAACTACGTTTTCTGAAAAACGTTTTAAAAAGTGTAATACAACGTTTGAAAAACGTTGTATTATCTATTTAAAAAAAATTAAAACCACATTTTGTTCTAGTTCGAACCTGCACCTAGCACAAGCAATCTTGGTTGTGTTTTTTTGAAGTAAATAACAATATTTCAATTCATATTCTTCACCAATTTAGCTACAAAAATGTTGAGAATAGGACAATTTTCATTAATACTCTCAATGTCCATATGTTATGCATCTCTTTTGTCGTTCCTTATACTACTATGGTCTTCTCAACCAACATTTGTATCTCTGATTCAACTATAAATAAATACATCAATAAATTAACCATAAGAAAAGAACCCACCCCAAATCCTCCAGAGAAAACTATACTACTAACTATACCTAAGAAAAAATCACAAAAGAGTGTTTGACTGGCCCATTTTTGGTCAGTTGGCTTCTCCTGTTGAGTCTTGCCACTGCTGCCCTTCAGGCTCATTTTTGGTGTCAGTTGGCTTGCTTCTCCTGTTGTTGTTGGTATCAATCAAATACCACGTACTTTCAGTTAATCATGTATAAAAATTATGAATACTTTATATACCATTTTCTAGCATAACTTCATTAGAAGTTAACAGCTAATGAACAGAGGACTGGGAGAAACACAAATCAGTCTTCCAAAATTACCTGGGGTAAAGCCTCTTGATTTCTTCCAGATTGCAATGCACCTTCAACATTACCTGACATACATACCTCTAAGAATTCTTAGTTAGCTAGATTCCATTTGGAAAACTTGCATGCTTTCTAGGTTAAAATCTAGAAGGTAATTGATTATTTTCTAGGTTAAAAACTCACGCAATTGTTGAGTCTTTCATCATCACAACTAGAAGGTAACTGAGTGTGACCCAATACACCGTCTACTGGATCCTTACTTCAAAGACACCATCCAAAACCTCACATTTATTAGGCTCCTGAAGTAGATATCAATTGTCAAAAAAGGACATGTATAACAAGTAGCACAACCATGCATACCAGATGGAAGAGTCCTAACAAGAGCAGGTTTAGAGCGAAGAGATGGTGGAACATACTAGTAACAACTTTGCAGTTTGAAGAATACAACTTTTTATTAAGTTATAGAAACAATCACAAAATGCACTTCCACTTATGCTAATTTAAGAGATGTCTACCTGAAAGAAAGGATGTTGAATTACACAAAATCCAGTAATTATTTCCTGAAAATGCAGAGTACTCTATTTTGAGGTCAAAATGCACTTCACAAAATTGAGTGCTTCTTTCCTAAACCATCATACTTGAGTCCACCTGTTTCTTGATTTATTTTCTCTCAAAGAGCTGTAGAAAATTAGTACATCAATCTTTGAACATGATTTCCTTTATTTGAAGACAACATATCACAAGAATTTATTGATAGGAGAGCAATCATGTGCATAAGAGATGTGAGGGTAAGGTCACAGTTAACATCACATAAGAGATTTGCTAATGCATTTTCAACATACTGCAACCTAGTTGACAATGCCATGCTATACCTCACTAATGCTGGTTCAGTTTGGAAGGATATTGTGTTGTCACCTTCGAGGTTGAATATTCAGAAAGAGATGAAGTATTCTATTCAGAGACTCGAAAGTATGAAAGGATGACTAGGCCCAAAAACAATTATGAAATATTTCAGGAAGCATGTCCAAGAAGATAGGACAAAATACACAATTTCAGATTTCTACATTGTTGAAACCAGAGAAGGCGTTTGTATAAAAGAACAAACATGCACATATGCATTTGAATTAGCAACGAAAACAGGAATAATAGCAGCACATCTATATTGAAACATCATTGTGATTTGATTAACTAAAGATACATAAACAACATCGTCAAGACTAGAAACTGAAGCGCACAACAGAAGCAATTACATCACCTTGAATTTCAATGTCAGATAAAGCAACAATAGAACCACTTGAAGTACAATAATAAAAAAAAATACAAGGACATGAAAACAAAAGAAAAGGTAGTAACTCACTTTTTTCCTGAAAAGTGTTCATGAGTCCCATTTGACTTTCACCAAGTAAGACCTTCAACATAGAGAAACTAGTCTTATGGTCATTTCAGTAAATGGGTAACTTTTAGCTATTGGGAATCTACATCACGAAAAACATAGTTGCTTTTGTCATCTCAAATATTACAATTGCACTTTTCATTTATAGGCATCGACAAAGAAAACATTTGGTAATTCAAGATAGTTTTACAGTTCAAGATATGGACCTTGTGATTTGATTAACAAAGTTGCTGGATCATTCTGTGAATTGTTATATGCCACCCCATGGTCAGCCTGTTGGACTGAATACTCTACTACCTTTGAGTTAGCTATGATCTTTCTCAATCTAGAGCAGAGCAGTCCGACAAAGTAATCTTAATAGGAAATGCTTACAATCCAACAAAATGACGATGAAATGAGCTTCAGGAATTTTGCAGGGATAATTCTGAGTTAGTAAGAAAATAAATCTCTCTTTCATTTTGTCAGTTACTATTCTGTTCAAGGTCCATAAAGCTGCCCAACAAAGTGTAGTTCAGTCATTTCTAGCTTTATTAATTATTTTATTCCTAACATTGCCAGGAATGTCCAATCCCAGCTCTAACATACCATAAAAAATGCAGTTGTCTACAACTTTGCACATATCCAAGAACAAATGCAAATGTTATGTTTACGACCATCAAAGTATTGAATTGAATAATTAGAAAACAGGGATAAGGCAGCATCTTACATCGGGGAGGTTAAGATTTGAAATATATATATTAAAAAAAGTAACTTTATAGGTCATTTACAAGATACAGTCACATTTTTTACCAACCAGCAACACAACACTAGTACAATTGTATATTTTTTATTAACCTTTTGAAGTGCGAGCAGACGATACAAGATCAAACAACCTCTTTAGCTTCAAAGCCGGTTAGCACAGCAGAAGTAACAAACAAAAATAAAAACAAGGCTCTTATCATACATTAGCAAATTAATTACCCTCCTCCTCTCCATCTCACTATCTGATTCAGACATTGGCTGATCTGATGAATAATCAACGTCATCATCATCAGCACCATCAGTATCAGGAACACTACACAACTTATCATCCTCTATGTAAATGATGAAGACCATATAGTAAAACCATTATCTCATATAAAAATTTAACCTTGCATGTCCTTGTTTTTGTTATATTCAGTCTATCAACCAGCTTCAACGCTAGAGCTAGACTTGTTGCAGATGGAAAGACTTGTTTCCCTAAAGTTTTTCAGGTAAGCTCTTTGTCCAGACCCAAAATTGTGTTCAACTTGTTCATTTTTTTTCCTTCAGCAGTGAAACGAGTTAATGTTTTCTCAAGATTGGAATTCGAGGAGTTTAGTTTGGTTATTTTGGTGTATCACATTGGCACTCTAAAATGAACTAGCTTATTATAAATGCTAGAACACCCTTAACCAGTTAACCAAGAGGCTTACAAAAGTAAAGAAAAACCAATCCTTACAGAGAATATCATACCATAATTCAAATAGTAAGTTAGAGCTATGAGACTCATTGCATTCGCACACAAGAAAAAGAGGAAAAAAAAGAGGTAGAAAAGAAATATACAAGGAAAAGGTCAAAAGAGAAGTAGTTTGTTACCTTGTTTGTACAAGAATCAAAACCTTCCATGTCTGCATTTACACCATTAACTGTCATCTTTCCTAAAAATAAATGCCCATTATAAAAGGATCAGAACGGTTGTGTACTGAAAGTTAAAGCAAGAGATGATAACAACAATAAACCAGTACATTCGGAAAAAATTCAATTAAACAAACACAATCTTGTATTCTTCAGTTCAAAATGTATTGAAGCTATTTTGTATATTTCTTTTGTTTATTAGACCCAGGTAATTCATGTTATCAGTGCTTTGACAAATCCAACTTAGCTTACAGATAAATACAACATGCTCAAACTAAGTATAATCACTCGTTAAACATCAAAAGTGCTGGAAACAATGATGCCAATTATTTATACAGAGATAAGTGGGAAGGTTCCTTTTTGAAACATATGACTAGCCTTAACTATTTATGGTGTTTCCTTCATGTTCAACCATGACTTAGTGGTTCATGATAGTATGGTTTCACTGAAGGTTCCATGAGGGCTAGAGCAGAAGAGGTTAGTTTAAGGTATAAGAAAGATAAAGTATAGTGAAATAAAAGTTAGAGCATTAGTTTGTGAAGAACCCAAAAAACTTATTCATGCATAAATATATCTAGAAAATATTTTTGAAGTACCCGAAAAAGTGAGATTGCCCTTTAAATTGGAGCTTGTATGCACCCTTATGCTTCCTTTGTTCCAATTCAGCTTCAACCGTTTGGATAAGCATTTTCTCTGTTTTAATCTTGGCAACCTGGAGTTATGAAACAACACGTATTACAAAGTTGAATACTGGTTACAAAGAGAAGTTTTTTACTCGATAACTTGAGAAATAAACCAGATAAAATGTACCTGATGCAACAAAGCTCCAACCGAGAAGGGGTACCCTTTATAGCATCACCTTCCATATGTAAGTTTGGAATGACATCAGATGATAAAAGATTTTCAATCCAATGGATGTAATTCGATCTGTTAGGTACTGTGGGACAGAGATATCCATCAAGAATCCACCTAGAGTTATGAATTCAGACTCAAATTCGTTAACATAAACCATAACTCTTCCTAAGTGAGCTTGACTAACTTGGTTTTTTATATAATTGAGGGTGACAATTAGATTAACAAACAGAACTTCGCTGATAATGCATAACTACCTTACATAAAATGCCTCACAAACTCAACTTGTTTTAGAGGAAGTATTTTAGGTCCAAAAGGAGCTTTGGAGTCAATGAATTAGGTACTTACAGTACGCAACATATATAAGATACATGAATACTTACCTAACTTACTTCATGGCCTAACTGGAACACATATTTCAAAAGTTGTAACTGAAACATAAAACTCGAGATTCAAGCTGTTGATTTCTATCATGTTAAGGAAATCAAAAGGAGGAAAAAACCAAACCATGAAAGCAACTACAAACATAAGATCTATAACTGCTCCAATGGGCAAATGTGCAGACTCAGCCACTGAGAAAAGTTGTCATTTTAAAAGTTAGATATTTCATTGTTTGAACCCAAGAAACATAAGTTTTGTCTCAATTGAGCACTCAAGCTGTTTGGCTTTAAGGTTATCTGTACCACATTAAACAGCAAACAGTAGAAAATTATTTTACTTTTATTTTTTTTGTAATAAAGTATTCGGATAGCTTGTTTTCCTTTTTACTTCTCGGCCAAAAGAGGGGTTTTGGGGCAGATTAGGGAGCTGATTCCTGATGGAGTTTTGGATAGCTTAAGGCTGTTGAGAAATTGAATATTTCAACTAGGGTTTGGTGCTGCTGAAAGCTGTTCAAACGAAGCTTGGGCAGGTTGCTGGTTTCAAGATTCCTACTCCGTATCAGTTTGACTACTCTTATTAGCTCCACTGTTTTGGAGGTTTAAGGTTTGTTGCACTTTGATTTTCAAGGCAGGTCAAGAAGTCGATGTGAATACTTGAGCTAATACATATGTAGGAGTACATGGTTAGCCTGATATCTTCAGATAGCAGAAAAATGACCTTGTAAATTCCTTTTGTACTAGTTATTTAGCCCGTGCTATGCACGGGTATAATGTGAGATATATATATTTTTGTAATAATAATATAACTTTTAGATATTATAATTAGATTGTTAATCTCTTCTATTGTTTTTTTTATATTGTTACTAATATTAAACGATTTTTTTACCTAAATACTTTTAAAATTAATATAAGTTTCTAGCTAACGTGAGATACATATTTTGTATTAATAATAATAGTAATTTTTTTTATCTAAAGACTTTTAAAATTAACATTTAACTTGATAATAATATTAGAAGTCATTTTGTTAAAAACTTTTAAAATCATAATTCATTTTTAAACAATGTGAGATACATATTTTATATTTTTATTGGTAATGAAAGTTTAAATCTTTTATCTAAAGACTTTAAAACCAACACCACATTCTAACCATGTGGTATACATATTTTCTATTAGTAATAATAGTAGTGGATAAAAGACTTTTTAAACAATATTCATTTCTAAACAATGTGGATACATATTTTCTATTGGTAATAACAAAAAATGTCTTTATCTAATGACTTTTATAACCAATACTCATTTCTAAATAATATGAGATACATTTCTTTGTAACCAATGTGAGATACATCATCTAAAAACTTTTTAAACCAATATCACTTTATAACCAATGTGAAATATTTCTCTTCTATTGCTAATAATTGTAGACTTTTAAAATCAACATCACTCTCTAACCAATGTGTAATACATATCCTCATTTGGTAATAATAGAAGAAGTCTTTTATTTTAAAAATTTTATAACCAACATCTCTTCCTAAATAATGTGGGATACATCTCTTCTATTACATTGACGATAAAAGTAAAGTCTTTTATCTAAAACTTTTAAAACTAACATCATTTTTTAGCAAATGTAAGATATCTCTTCTATTAGTAATAATAGTAAAAGTTTTTTATCTAAAATTAAAATCAACATCACTTTCTAACCAATGTGAGATATACATATTCTATTGATAATAATGGTAGAAGTCTTCTATTTAAAGACTTTAAAAACAAACATTACCCTCTACCAAATGTATGATACATCTATTCTATTGGTAATAATAGTATTTTTAAAACCAACATTAATTTATAGCCAATGTGTGATACATCTTTTCTATTGATAATAATAGTAGAATACTTTGTAACCAATGTGAAATACTTGCATCCATGTGGAAGCTTTAAAAACTTTTGGTTTTCAAGTGACTTTGAAAATCAACATCACTTTCCAACCAATGTATGATGCATTTCTTCTATTGATACTTAATAATAGAATTTTTAAAACCAACATCAATTTCTAACCAATGTGGGATACATCTCTTCTATTGTTGAAAAAATAGTGTTTTTAGTGAAAGAAATTGTGCAACTTGAGGCACGAAATTCTTTACGTGTCATTTGTTTGTTGGAAGGTAATTGCGCAAATTTGTTCTACTCGGTGAGAGCATCAAAATGATATATTTATTTGTCCAAATCGAAGTTTTGGGTAATAAGATATCAAGACTTAAAGTATAATACTTGTTAAAATAATTAGTGTTTTTAGTGAGAGAAATTATGCAACTTGAGGCACGAATTTCTTTACGTGTCATTTGTTTGTTGGCGAATGTAATTGCGCAAATGTATTCTACTCGGTGAGAGCATCGAAATCATATATTTATTTGTCCAAATCGAGTTTTGGATGAATAAGATATCAAGAGTTAAAGTATAATACTTATTAAAAATTAGTGTTTTTAGTGAAAGAAATTATGCAACTTGAGGCACAAATTTCTTTACGTGTCATTTGTTTGTTGACAAAAGTAATTGTGCAAATGTGTTCTACTCGTCAAGAACATCGAAATGATATATTTATTTGTCCAAATCAAGTTTTGGATGAATAAAATATCAAAGCTTAAAGTATGATGTTAAAAGTGAGTCATTAGAAGGAATATCTAACCTTGAAGAGTTTTATCCCACATTGGTTAGAAGTAATGTTAGTTGTAAATTTTTTTAAATATAAGTCTTCTACTATTGACAATAGAAGAAGTTATATATACTAATACTAATACCCATTATCATTATGATTATTATTATGTATTATTATTAGTTAATGGTTAGAAAACCAAAAGTATATATATATATATCTTATATTGCTAATAATAGTAAGTCTTTTATATAATCTAAAATAATTAAAAATCAACATAATTTTTTAACCAATGTGAGATATACATTTTCTATTGGTAATAATGGTAGAAGTTTTTAACAAAAACTTTAAAATCAACATCACTTTATAACAAATGTATGATACATCTTTTCAATTAGTAATTAATAATAATATTTTTAATACAAACATCAATTTCTAACCAATGTGTGATACATCTCTTCTATTGGTAATAATAGTAGAATATTTTGTAACCATGTGAGATACATCTCTTGTAAAAGTGAAAGTCTTTAGTCTTTAAAGACTTTAAAATCTAACATTTTCTTTTTTAAACAATGTGTTATAATATAAAATAATTTAAACTCAACATCATTTTCTAGCCAATGTGAGATATACATCTTCTATTGGTAATAATTGTAAAAATATTTTATCATATATATATATATATATATAATTGGTGAGGAGCACTATGGTTGTGCCACCTCACCACCTTTGGATAAATCTTCATTCTAAAGCATCCATGTGGAAGCTTTAAAAACTTTTGGTTTTTTAGTGACTTTGAAAATCAACATCACTTTCCAACCAATGTATGATGCATGATGCATTTCTTCTATTGGTACTTAATAATATAATTTTTAAAACCAACATCAATTTCTAACCAATGTGGGATACATCTCTTCTATTGTTGAAAAATTAGTGTTTTTTGTGAAAGAAATTGTGTAACTTGAGGCACGAATTTCTTTACGTATCGTTTGTTTGTTAACGAAGGTAATTGCGCAAATGTATTCTACTCGGTGAGAGCATCAAAATGATATATTTATTTGTCCAAATTGAGTTTTTGATAATAAGATATCAAGACTTAAAGTATAATACTTGTTAAAAAAATTAGTGTTTTTAGTGAGAGAAATTGTGCAACTTGAGGCACGAATTTCTTTACGTGTCATTTGTTTGTTGGTAAATGTAATTGTGCAAATGTGTTCTACTTGGTGAGAGCATCGAAATGATATATTTATTTGTCCAAATTGAGTTTTGGATGAATAAGATATCAAGAGTTAAAGTATAATACTTATTAAAAAATTAATGTTTTTAGTAAAAGAAATTGTGCAACTTGAGGCACAAATTTCTTTACGTGTCATTTGTTTGTTGACAAAAGTAATTGTGTAAATGTGTTCTACTCGACAAGAACATCGAAATGATATATTTATTTGTCCAAAGCTTAAAGTATGATGTTAAAAGTGAGTCATTAGAAGTAATAGAGTTTTATCCCACATTGGTTAGAAGTAATGTTAGTTGTAAAAGTTTTTAAATATAAGTCTTCTACTATTGACAATAGAAGAAGTTATATATACTAATACTAATATCCCTTATCATATTGATTGTTATTAGGTATTATTATTAGCTAATGGCTAGAAAACCAAAGGTTTTTAAAACTTCCACATGGATGATTTAGAATGAAGATTTATCTAAAGGTGGTGAGGTGGCACAACCATAGTGCTCCTCACCAACTTTAAATATATATATATATATAGATTTCCCCAACTCAAAGTTAAGGTAGAAGAATATTACTTCCTGTAAAGAGTTCACAAGAACTCTGTAGTCCTAAGTTTCGTTTTCACTTATTATATTTATCCTTTAGATTATTTGTAAAAAAAAAACATTTCATGAAATAAAACACTACCATCATTCTGACTAATTCTCTTTGTCATTTTATCAAACACTTTGAGTGCACATTTTTACATTTACAAATTTAAATGCTAATGAATAAACAAATTCCATTATACATCAATCTCAAACACTACCAAACAAATTTGCAGAATGGAAGTATACAATTCATGAAATCAAATTTGTAGCCCTAGTCAATTATTCTTAGATACTTATAAAAAAATCAATTATTCTCAAAAAAAATTGCTACAGAGAATAACAATACTCTCAATTCTTTCGGATAACCTATATACAAACCGGTAATCTAGTTCTTATGAGAAAATTACAAAACCTAGACAATGTTTGAAAGAAGAGAAGGAGGGGGACTTACGGTGTAAGGGCTACCAAGGTTACCTGGCAGTGGCGGGGGGCTGAGAGAGTTAAAGCAAAAGAACCGGCGGTGGCTGCAGTAATGAAGAAAGAAGATAGAGTTTGAGAGTAGCGGTTTGGGAGACACTGTGAAAGGAGATGAAAGGGAAATAGAGAGGCTGACAAGGGAGCATACATGACCACTTGACAGGAAGCGTATGAGGCGTAATAGGAGGGAGCGAACGGACGAAGTGTTCCGCAAAGAGGAAGAGAGAGAGACCACGTTAATTTGAGAGGGTTTTTGGCTACTGAAAGTATTTTTAGTGTAATATCATGGGAAAAATTAGAGTGGGCGGTGAAATTATGCGGGGGTGGGGGAATTATGCCGCGTCTTTTTTCGGGTGGGTTGAAATGTATAACACAACGTTTTAAAACCAAATGTTGTGTTAGAAAGTAATAGACAACATTTTTTTTTGTAAACGTTGTTAAATAAAATTTGTGTTGTAGAGAAACACAGTGTTTCTTAAAAAACATTGTGTAAAAATGACCCTATTACAATGTTTCATGAAAAATGTTGTGCAAAAACGAACTTATTACAACGTTTCATGAAAAGCGTTGTGTAAAGTGACCCTATTACAACGTTTATGAAAAATCATTGTGTGAAATGACCATATCCCAACGTTTCTTTAAAAACGTTGTGTAAAATGACCCTATCACAACGTTTTTTGAAAACCATCGTGGATCAAACGTTGTGGATGACCAGTTTTCTTGTAGCGAGGGTTAAATAGCCTAGATGTACTTTTAAAAATGCTTTTAAATCTTTTTTAAGTGTTTTCTCCTTTTGAAAATTAACTAACTCTTAAGTAGAATTATGGCAATGGAATTAGGAAGATAAAACTAAAGCAGTTCAGAATAAGTTCAAAAACGATAAATGATAACAGTTCAATCAAGACAATGCGCGAGGATGTAGAAGTGGTTTGTATTTTAAAAAGTACTACGTCCACTACCAAAGTGGTTAGTTTTGGATTTTGAAAGGTGCACTTGTTTATCCACTAGGTGAGAAAGATAGATCTCTAATGGATCGTGTACAAAATAGTTTTTCAACCAAGTGTTTAACGATGAGAGAAACAATCAATGAATAATTGTTCTCGCAAGTGCTAAAGTAAAGAACAATTAATAGCAAACTAGAAGAAGCTAATAATGAATCGTGACAGGCAGATCTGCAACTTCAGGAAGTTTGTTGAAGTGTTAGTTCTTGTCCTTTGATCTCTTGAATGCTTGAGTATTGAAGATGAAGCTTGAGTATTGAATGCTTAATAGATATATCTTGTTCACATCTTCAAGGCTTGAATATATACTACGGGAGATCTTCAGGACCGTTGGATTTGAGATGGAGAGAATGTATCCAACGTTATAATGCATTAAATGCAATTCGGTGCTTTGTGGAATGAGTGCAGTGAGACTGTCATCAGAGATGCAGTGTTGCATGGGCTCATACCAAACAGAGTAATTTTGCAGCTTACATGCATTACAACTTGAAAGTTTTCTTAGCCAAAAAAGTAATGTCTTCAGACTTTGTGATTCAGACAACTGAGTGGACATATAGTCTATACAACTGTCTAGAGTCAGATAAGGACATGGTTGACCTTTTTGGGGGGAAATCTGATGAATGAAATTCGAATGTTATTTAACTAGATATAAAAATATCTAGATAAAATAATATATAATCTAAATCCACGTGTTTGGCTGAGCTTCGTTCTAGAGCTGAGCAGACTTTAAAGTATGCTGGTGAGACGTGCTTGGCTGCTGTTGAAGCCTGCTGGTCCACGCCTTTGGAGAAACTAACACTAAACTATTCTATTACACCCTTGATTCTAAAGACAGTTGCACACTAATCGGTACGCAAACCTTTTAGTCAATGTACAATAGAATTAGAGGATGACTCAACCAAATCTAGAACATGTAAGGGTCAACACAAACTTATCCTAAACTAATTGTATAAAATGTGATCTGGAATACCCTATACTAACGTAAAATTAAACTTATCCAATCCGCAATTTTAAACTTTTATTAGTAAACTATTTTATCAATAAATCAAATGATAACATTTATCCGTAAAAAAAATATCCTAAATACTTTTATCAATATTTTTTTATTTGTAAAACATTTATTCTCATTTTACAGAAGGTTGACACATGACAACCATTTTATAGAAAACCACCACATGGCAGCAGCTGCTTATGTTTTAGTTATAGTTAATAGATAGTGAAAACCTATGCTAATTAAAAACATTATATGAACAAACTTGCGGGGATATTCATCCTCTCACTTGTAATGATTATTGTTGCTTTTCCATGTGCTCTCATTCCCACTTCTTTCCTTCACATTTGCACCTGTTTTGTGTGATATAGATGTCAATACCCTCAAATAAGATTTAGGCTTAGCAAGAAGTGTAAAAGCCTCGACTCAAATTACATGGGTAATATTTAAACTTTTAGGTCGCATGGGTAATATTTAAATTTAAATGGTCAAACTTTTTTTCCGAGAAATCTATTGGATAATTGAGAATATAGATAGAATATATTTTCCTTTCAACCTTATAAATCACAATAGCAATTTGGTGAGGAATATTGGTCGATGGAGACCACCTAAGGTGGCGTGATCTTCATTCGTTAAGGTAAGTTATTTCATCTAGCCTTTTAAATGTTGAGTATGCATGTCATACATGATTCGAGGACCCTATATTGTAGGTCTGAGAGTTAAGAAAACCTATAGAAATTTGAACAAAAACTTGTGTAACACCGTCTTATGGATCTTTAATCCGTAAGACACAACCATAAAAAAGAGAAAAATGAGGATGTTGGAGCAGCCAACCCATCGAAGAAAAGCGTGAGTTACCCAGCAAGATAACAAGTTTGAGAGAGAAAAATGGCTAAAAACAGGTGTGTGGACTAAAATCCACGGGTTAAACCTGAAACTATTAACAAAACACGCGGGATCGATGAAGGGAGCACATGCCACATGTCTCGCGCAGGTGGTGCCAGTGCATAATTGAGATCTTTCTCATTTGCTCCGCTGCCCCTGCTTTTCTAAGGTCGATCGGCTGAAGTCCTCTTTTTCCCAAATTTTGCAATTTCATTATATTAACTCTGTTAGCCATCCATTACCCTTATTTGCCTTAGATGCTTGACGGACCCTAACGACTTTGATGATACGCATTGGGGACTAAAAGTAATACTCCCCCCGTTTTCAAATTATTGCGTGCCTTTCCTTTTTCATCTGTTCTTAAATATTTGTCCTCTTTCAAAACTTTCCCCTTTAGGAAAACATTTTTCCATTTTACCCTTATTTTTTATACATATTTGAATTATAGTCACATACTCAAGGGCATTAAAAGAAACCATACATTTCACCAATATTTATAATTCAGTCAATTCGTTTTTCTTAAACAGTGTACCGGGTCAACAAAGACAATATTTTGAAAAATGAGGGAGTACATTTTAAGGCAAAAATTGACACATTTAATAGCAAAGTGACACATTTTAAGGGGGGAAATGTGATAATTTCATTAAAATGCTAAATGATTCTTTAAGGTCAAAAGTAAAACTTTTAATTAATGTTAAAATTTGACACATTTAATGCTAACACAACTAATAAGGACGATTTTCATTTATAAACAGAGTGACACTTTTAAAAGCAAAGATGACACATTTAAAGCAAAAAATAACACATTTAATGTCAAAAAGTAACACTTTTTAAATAAAATAAGTGATAATTAAGTGACACTTCTATGGTTAAAAGTGACACAGTTAAAGTGACACTTTTAATAATAAAAAGTGACACTCTTCATTTATAAACGTGAGGGTGGCGTTGTAATTTTCAAAAGTTGAGAGGACCGTTACGTTGAGATTTATGAATTTAGACTCATTTAACATGAATAGATCCGTCAAACAAATCTTAATCCGTAAAACCGTCTTACATGAAACATACTTTAAAGATTTTAGGGTGTAGTTTGGTAAAATTCATATTTAGAGTTTCAATTTGGAAATTTGGGACAACACACTTGCCATTTTTAAAATTGTGATTGTGATTTATCACCAGCCTAATATTGAACTCATGTGATTAATAATGTTCATAGAAAGACCAGATCTTCGTGTATGTACATATGACACGATGCCAGTATATTTGATTTTGTCAATTGAAATGATAGTGCCTAAATAAAATGTGTGATTTTTAAAAATGTTACAGTTGAGGAATACATTGCTTCAAGTGATAATTGAGGGATTGATGTTTTATAAGGGGTGACTATTCAAAAGATTAATCTAGGGTGTGATTTTGTAATGTGAAGATAAAACATAGGGAGAAGAAAAATGGGCGACTGCTCATAATATTAATTATAGGGGGTGACTTGTAATAAGGAAAAAAACAAGGATTTAAAAATGAATAACTACTCACACATGTGAATATGAGGGTGAATCTCAACTGTTAAATTTTTAATATAATTTAATCTCAACCTCTGAATAGCCCTAGTCAATTACCTAGTTGTTTTATAATATAGATAACAAACACGACTTTCCAAAAATGTAAGAATCATTATGCGATTCATTATTTACATATATTTTTTGAGGTATCAATGTTTTAAGTTTGATCGATATATTGACCACATTTTTTAGGTTGATTGGACTAGAGAAAATTGCTCTATTTTGACAAATTTCACGTAGTTTACACATAAGAATGTTATTATTTGTAGATTTTGAGGCAACTCTCATTCTAAAACTTAGGATTGAAGTTGGTCCTGAGTGATTGAAAATTGGCTAGGGAAATGAATAACCCGTAAAAACTTTTCACTAAGTTTTTCGCAAACAACTCTGATTTTATGAGACTGTTAAACAACCACGTAGTTAGGAGGTACACCAAGATAATTGAGTGGGTTTTAAGGATCAAAACACTTTTCAACATTAAGGGTCTAAAATAGATGCATAAGTTTCCAAAAGAATTAAATTTTATACACCGGTGGTGTAGAATCTTTTTTACGCAAGCGACCCTGACCAACAAAAATATAAAAAATAAGACAAAAATTATGGTTGACACGTATCATTATCAATGTTCGCTTGTGTAAAACGCTTATGTAAAAAAGATTTTACACCGCGAGGGATAAAACTCTTTTCTCAATTGATTAGTGCAACACAAAACAAAAAATAAAATAAAATTTTAGGACGAGTTGACAAAGACAAAGATGCACATGTCGTGTGTGTAAAACTCTTTTCTCAATTGATTAGTGCAACACAAAACAAAAAATAAAATAAAATAAAATTTTAGGACGAGTTGACAAAGACAAAGATTTGACATGTATCATGTTCGTGTGTAATATGTAAACTCTCTTTTCTCAATTGATTAGTGCAACACAAAACAAAAAATAAAATAACATTTTAGGACGAGTTGACAAAGACAAAGATGCACATGTCGTGTGTAATAAAACTCTTTTCTCAATTGATTAGTGCAACACAAAACAAAAAATAAAATAAAATTTTAGGACGAGTTGACAAAGACAAAGATTTGACACGTATCATTATCCAATGTTCGCTTGTGTAAAACGCTTATGTAAAAAAGATTTTACATCGCGAGGGATAAAACTCTTTTCTCAATTGATTAGTGCAACACAAAACAAAAAATAAAATAAAATTTTAGGACGAGTTGACAAAGACAAAGATGCACAGGTCGTGTGTAATAACACTCACTTTAAAGTAAAGTAAACTTCAAAAATACCCCTTAAACTATGATTCATTTTGAACTTACCACACTAATTTATTAACTGGGTGATTTGACCCCCTCTTTGAGTTCACGCCCAAATAAAGTAGCTCATCATTTAGTTCCATGGTAGTCAAAAAATGTGAACATTCCAAATAAATGCAATCTATATTTCTAATGTACTATTTAGTTCACTAACTTAGCCATAAAAATCAAATAAGATAATGCTTCTCGTTCCGAGCAAATAGTCAACTATTCCATTTTAGAATGTTTCGCTTAATGACAACAAACTGTGTTCATTGTGAAATAACAAATATAATTGAATGGATTGTTAGAGAGAATAAGATGATTTTTTTTGGATGAAATGGGTATATACATACCCAAAATCTAGTTTTCTCTCAAGGTTCATATTGTAAAACAAAAAAATGTACAAAGTTTCCTTTGTAATAAAAAAGGCGGGGGATAACAACTGGTTTGACCAAGGTTTATTTTGCAAGTCAAAACAATGTAGAATGTTTAATTTGCAATTAAAAAGGGCGGGAATAACAACTGATTTGACCAAGGTTCATTTCGCAAGGCAAAACAATGTATAAGGTTTAATTTGCAATCAAAAAATCGGGAAATATAAGTTGGAGGCCCTTCGTGTCCACGTCAACTGCTAACATGACATCCAACTCAGCTTCCCGTTAAAATTTTTAACACCTCTTTGACGGAAGGTTTGAATTGCAAAAATGAAAATAGATGGAGGTTCAATAAGGTGATAATCATTACACGTGGTTAATTTTGCAAAACGTAAAATAAGCTCTTTTTTTTGTGTGCAAGGAAGGCGCTATTGAGACCCCTTGTTATGAAAACCCCGTTTCGAAACTCCCATCATCCGCTATGAAAACGACGTATCTCAAGAAACATCTCAGCGCGTGGAATACACATGGTCTCGTTGTAGACTCTAAATGTGTATGTACAGAGTCGCCACCTCTATTTTAAGGTTAAATAGGAAAAACCCTAAAATTACCAGAAAATGTATAGGTTTAGAGGTTAGGTTACGAGTTGGAAAGGGGTTAAGCACCCAACTCGCCCTTTCGGTCTCATTTTAGGGTTTGCATTAACATGCTTTGTGTATAGTCCGGAAAGTATATTTTGTATATATGTATATCGAAAATAACATTACTTTGTGTTTAATGTTATTTGAGCATATTAACGGCTATTTGTGTGTTTATGCCTAAATTTTAAATATATACGTACATTATCAATTTATATATATTAACACACACACACACACACACACACACACACACACACATATATATATATATATATATATATATATATATATATATATATATATATATATATATATATATAACATGCATCATTATTTTATTACATTATTTATGTACATTATGTATTTATAACATGCATCATTACTTTATTTACATTATTATTTATCTAATAATATTACTATTTACATTGCATGTATATTATAATATTTTAGATTTATATATTGACGGGATAAGACAAATAAATTTGTACTTACCTTTGTAGCGTGAATGTCTGACCCGGCATATACGCCTAGGCTTATCCCGCTAGGCACTCGAAGATTCTGATTGTGCTTCCCCGGTCCTTCCGAGAAAGGAAGTCTTTCTTCTTATTGTGTATTGTGTTGTAGTGTGTGATCGACTTGCCAGGATGGCGAAGACTGGATCTTTGGATAGCTCGCTGTAGGGTGAGGATACTTTCTTCTTATTCGATTTTTTTGGTAGAGGAGGCTTCGGGAAGGCGTGTGAGTGAGTGAGTGTGTGTGTTGATTATTATTTTGCGGGTGAATTTTGTGGGTGTAAATGTGGTGTGAAATGAGAGAGCTCGAGACCTCTATTTATAGGGGAAAGATGGTCGATTAAACAACATGGTCTTGGCATTTTAGTGCATGGCGAGCCAGGTAGAGGCCTAGGACGAAGACAATGCAATGAGGCACGAGGCGGCTGAGGAAACGACAGCGTTTGGCATGCCTAAAGAGGAAAGAGGGCATGGAACGACTTCATAGAGTGGGAGTAGCTCCATGTGGTGTTTTATGGCCAAATGTGATTTTCAGTCAGGGCCCTTGTTGTTTGTTTTGTTGTGTTTTGATTTGTTTGTATATTTAACGCCCGTTAAGTCCAGTTACCTGAAACTCTAACGGAAGCAATGTTTGTTTGTCCAATTGTGTTGTAAATTATGTGTAGTGATTGTTGTAGGACATTATATCGTAGAGGAATGAAATTGGGGTGTCAACACCCGTTCCTATAAGTCGATCCCTCCCCCAAATCCAAACTTCCTATTTTACCTTCCCCAATCCAAACTCTCCTCCCTCCCCCATCCACCTCCTCCATCCCTCTCCCCCATCACATTATACCCTTTCCGCCTCCTTTCTTCCTTGTCTCCTCTATTTTTTAAAAAAAATTCAATTCAAGGGTTGTTCGCCCATGGTCAACCGAACAACCTTGTGACCGAACATCACAAGGTTGTTCGGTCGACCATGGCCGAAAATCATTGAATTGATTTTTTTTTAAATGGAGGAGATGGTGAAATAAGGGAAGTTGGGGTGTGTGTTCACTGGAGGATAGAAGGAGAATGAAAGAGACATAGTGAGAGAAGGGAAGAGGGCGAAGCGGGTGGAGGGAGAAGGGAATATGAGGTAGTGGGTGGGGAAGAAGGAAGAGGCATTGGGTGGGGGAAGAAGACCCAATGGGTTGGGGGATAGAAGAAGGGAATAATATGTTGATGGGCGAGGGAGGGAAAAAGGAAGAAAACACATGGTGGTAAGAAGAAGGGAGGACGAAGGAGGAAGATGGTGGGAGGGAGGGAGAGTGTTTGGATTGGGGAGTGTAAAATATGAAGTTTAGGTTTTTGGGGGTCGACTTATAGGAATGGGGGGTCTCAATAGCGTCACTCTTTTTGCAATTATTATTTGTGTGTAATAATACTCACTTTAAAGTGGAGTAAACTTCAAAAAGAACCCTTAAACTATGATTCATTTTGAACTCGCCACCCTAATTTATTAACCGGGTGATTTGACCCCCTATTTGAGTCGCACCAAAATAAAGTAAGTCATCCTTTAGTTCCATGGTAGTCACATTAACTGAAAAAATGTGCATGTGCCAAATAAATACCATCTATATTTCTAATATACTATTTAGTTCAATAACTTAGCCATAAAAATCAAATAAGATAATAATCCCTTCGTTCCGAGCAAAGAGTCCACTATTCCATTCTAAAATGTTTCACTTAAAGAGTCAACTTTTAAAAAATTAAGGTATAAAAATGACATTTTATTACTAATGGACTACTAAAAGTTCATTTTATTAAAAAAATTGACTTTCAAACGAGGACTCTTTGTCCAAAACGGAAAGAGTATATGATTAAATTAACAAATTTTTATAAATAAATCTATATACATAAATATCAAGTGGGATAACTTATATTGGGGTAAACAAGAACTCAATGAATCTCCACTATCAAAACAAGACACGAGTTCAAAAGATACATTAGCATGTGCCATGTGCTTATTGATCCTTGCTAGCCCTTACCAATTTGTAGCGAATATGGGTAACATATGCTAGGTAAGTCGGAGGGAGAGTGAGGGAGATAGACCCAAATGTGTTCAATTTTTGACTTTTTAGATTTGGAGGGGGGCTTAATTTATATAAGACTTGTACACATAATCAAGAATAGAATCATGTTTTTATAAGCATCGTAAATTGAAGACATGAACCAATTGACGCTATTGAGTAATTTTTTTGAGTTTTCATCCCCTTATCTATTTACATGTGAAGACAATATTTTTGAAGACAAATTGGAGAAAAGTGAGAGAGGATATTAAGATTTAATATACTTTAAGATATTAGATGACTTTAAGATAATATACTTTAAGGTGTAAATATATAAGGTTCATAACTAATAATTAGTTTATTTGGCTAATATAATTAATAAGGTTCATAACTAATAATTAGTTTATTCTCAAGTATATTCGTGATGAGTTTGAGTTTTTTTTTTGAGTTGTGACAATGACAAATTGGAGAAAAGTGAGTGAGAAGGATGATGATACTTTTAGGTGTTAGAAGAAGGGCTCAAGTATATAGAATTTTTGCATGGGATATATTTTCATACTTGCCGTCATACATATGGACTAACTCACTCGAGTTGATAAACTTGGGTGATATATTTTGAGTTATGAGGGACTTTTTAAAGTTTACTCCGTAAAATACTACGAAACACAATTGATACATTTGATGGGGACGGGGAGAGACTAGCGAGAGAAAGAGAGGGGGATTTAAGGAGAGGGAACAAGAATATGTAGGTAATGTAAAATTTTCTTAAACCATGGAGGGTTAAAGTTCAATTTTCACCCAAGTTTTCTCCGAATAGCTTCGGAGTTCGGAGTCTCTTGCCTCTTTCAGGAACACCCAAATCTGTTGCAGCCGTAGTAACACACAGTATCGATCATCGTCGTCGACTATATATATATATACACACACGTATTGTTAATTAATGTTTGTGAAGTCTGGAGGACGAGACTGCAACTGGGGGGCTGGGGCTGCGGCTGCGAGACAAAACCTATCTCATATCAACCGGGCAAAACCCCTTGTAATCCCACTCCCACAGCACTCTCTCCTTCCCCTTCTCCGGACCGCCACTTTCGCCGCTCCTTGTTTCTCCTCAGAAATCGATTTTTGGTCATCGGACAGACTAAATATGAGCTCTTTCGACAGGAAAGACGAAAGTTTCCTCGACCATAAACTGTCTAGTGATGATTGCCGGAACCAATTCTTCGACGTTTATGGCCCACAGGTGCTCCCTCTCTCACTCCCGAAATACTCAATACGTACTTATTATTGTTGTAGTAGTATTTTCAGCCGATTAAGTTGCTCTCATTAATTTTAAATTGAATCTACTGCTCTCTTTTGGGGAAGAAATATGTACTCCTATTTCAGGAGTATGTAAATTAGTTCCATTTTGCAAATTTACTTAACTTCTGTCTTCCTTATAGCCTGTATTATCTACACTGTAGTATTGCATGTGCCTAGTGGGATACGATAGATAGCACAAGTGAAGTTAGTAACTTCATATGCGGTGTATTTGACATAGTAGTTTTAAAGTTGGTTTTAAATTTTGAGTGGGGCTAACCACACATTACAATCTACTCTGTGCACCCTATCACAAATAATTGCAAAAATGTCATGGTGTAAGGGCACCCTTAGCCGCACAGTCGCACGCACTCCATTGTGCGGCAACTCTCAACTGCACACAATGAAAATTTCAACCACACACAACAGATTGTGTGCGGCAACTCTCAACTGCTCACAATCCATTGTGTGCGACAACTCTCAGCCGCACTCCCACCTCCCACCGAGGGAAGGGAAGGGAAGGGAATGGAAGATGAAGTTGAAGATGGTGAGAGAGGCGTCGGCCATATAGCTTTGATTTTATTTCAGACTCATCGGCTTTAATGAGTTTCCGAATAAGCGGCCATGTCCTGAAAACGATAAAATTGAAGAGGTTGGTGAGGGAAGGAAAGGAAAGGGGAGAAAAAAGTGTTTTTTTAGGTGATGGGAAAGAGAAAGGGGGAGAGAGAAGGGTGATGGGAGGGAGGGAGAGAAAGGGGGAGGATGATGCCTGTGAGGGAGGGTGGGAGAGAGAACAAGGGAGGACAAAAATAAAAATAGCGGTAGGGAAGGGAGGTAGGGGAAGAAGGTGGATTAGGTAGTTTGGGTGGGGGTGTAGCGAGTAAGGTGTGAAATGTGATTAAATGGGTGGGGTGTAAATAGAATTGGCGTGTAAAGAGTATGTCTTGGGGTGTGGTTAGCTCCACTCTTAATTTTTTTGATTTTTGTTTTGTAATGATTTGAAGAAAAATTAAGAGGGAGTTGGAGAGAAGGTGGTGGAGTCAAAGAGAGAGAAAATCAAAAATCAAAGTCTTTAAATTGGGAAAGAGAGCACGCCTATAGAGAAGGACAATCATTTTGGGACCAATTTTTTTTAAAAAGGGGCACTCAACTCGTGATGAAGGGAGTATCAAATAATAAGTAGGTTAAAAAGACTAGAAAAGGGATGTTGAAACCAATTGATTGTTTTCCATGGTTCTGCAAACTCATAAGTTTTTATTCTTTTTCTTCTTTTTTTAATAACTTTTTTTTTTGAACCCAAGGGGTGGGAGAGATGGCAAGGGCACTTAGGTAAAAACCTTGAGGTCCCTGATCCGAATCCCCATACCAATAAGGGATCACATTTACCTATAATATATTTTTTTTTTGGGGGGGGGAGGGTTTAGTTCCGTAGAAGTTATTTGTTTCACATGATGTTATATTTCTCGAGGAATAGAGCTAACATGAAGTAATTTAGGAGGGACATTTTCTTGAGCGGGTATTAATTTGCTATTGCATCATGTGAAACAAATAACTTCTAAGGAGTGGGAGAGATGACAAGGGCACTACCTTGAGGTCCTTGGTTGAGTTGGTTCCAATCCCCATACCAACAAGGGGTCACATTTACCTATCAAAAAATAATAATTGCTATTCCCTGTGCTAGTGGGATTTGGTTTATCACCCTTTTGGCTTTTTCTACATTTTAAGGAACTTAGGAGCTGCGGAGGTTCATTCAGTCCATTTTCAGCGTGATTTGTGGTTATGCTGGGCACAGTTGAGGATTTGACCAGCAGGGTAGTGGTTGTCCTTAGTGATCCACCGAGGTAGTTGGAGGATGATGGTAGGGTGTTCAAGGTGGTGTAATGTATATGGTTGGGAAAAACAATCGGCCCATTGAATGTCGAGTGGAATATGAGATTTTCTGTTTTCATACTACCTTCTCATGGCTCTACTTATCTGCATTGGAAGTATAGTATGTATTTTGAACCTGATCTTTTGGATCCATTCGGAGGTTCAGTTCATGTTTTTGCGTTATAGGGATGTTTGTGGTTGGCTTAGTATATTGGGGATAGGTTGGTGCCTGGGCAGGGACCGCCGGGTTTGCTTATAAACCCTGTTTCACTTTGTTGGTCGCATGCATTGTCTGTGCATAGTTTTGCTTTGATCTCCTCTGTCAGTCTTTGATTTGTAATTTACAATATTATCCTGTGATGTCTGACTGCAAATGGAACTTTTGTTCTTCTTGGGGAAGAGGGGGGGTTCAGGGGTATGTTTTCAAGTTGTTTCCTTGCGAATGTAGCCTTTGATTACTAATGGGAAACTAGTAAGTTGAATTTTACTCTTCAGTTCCTCTCTTCCTCTAAGAAAAATAGAGTTAAGGAAATCTAGAAACTTAGAATTTTTTAAAAAATTGTAACAATATAAATGTTAAAAACATTTTAAAGAAACCCGTGAAAAAGGCTAAGTTCAAAGTTTTCGATGAGTCTTATAGTAGTTAGATACAAAAGACAGAGACGGAGAAAAGAATATATTCAAACTTGCAAATAATAGGTGTGAGGTAAAATTGTATTAAGAATGAAGATTCGTGGGTCTTAGTCAAACATGAGAAATGTGTGGCAGTTATGCTGTAGCCTGAATTTTGACTTACCAGAGAGGCAGAAGGGAGAGGGGAGAAGGAACATAAAGGTATCAACATAAGGTTTTTCCATGGAGTTACGTATTGTTTCATGGAATGTGTGGGGTTTAAACAATCAAGATAAGAGAATGGTAGTTAAGGCAGCTTTAAGGAGATGGAAGCCTCACGTGGTGTGTTTGCAAGAAACGAAAATGGGTAGCATCGACAGAAGAGCAGTAAATAGCATTGGCGGTAATAGATGGTTTGACTGGGAGTTCTTAGGGGCGAACAGGTTGGCAGGAGGAATTCTGATTATGTGGGATTGAAGGGTGGTGACAAAGTTGACAGTAGAATTTGGTGTACATTCAGTGTCTTGCTTACTAAAGATGGTAGAGTTTGAAAAGGAATGGGTGTTTTCGGGGGTGTATGGCCCGTGTTCAAGTATTGAGCGAGGTGTTTTGTGGGAAGAATTGACGTTCATTAGATCGAAATGGAATGTGCCGTGGTGCATAGGGGGTGATTTCAATGTGGTGAGATTTCCTCAAGAAAGATCAGGTCTTGGTGGTTTCTCCCGAGCAATGCACTTGGTGGTTTCTCCCGAGCAATGCAGGAGTTTAATGATTTTATTAATGAGATGGAACTTGTAGACTTTCCTCTTTTGGGTGGAGAGTTTACTTGGTTTAGAGATGAGGTTAGAAATCAGTTCTCGCGATGATCTTCAGCAAAGGAAGCCCTATATCACATGAACCTTACCAATGAAAGTAAACAAAGTCAATGGCAGATTTTTAATTATGTGAAGAGCCGAAGCAAGAAGAAGGATTTTTCGGTGGGAAGCTTACACACTTTAGCAAGGATAACAACCCTATATCACTTCAACCTTACCAATAGAAGTAAACAAAGCCAATGACGGATTTTTAATCATCCCTAGAGTGGTCTCGGATCAAGTGCCTCTGCTGCTAGAATGTTACGGGATCCTGAAAGGTAAAACCCCTTTCAAATTCGAGAACATGTGGTTGAGGGCTCCGGGTTTTGTTGAGTGGGTTAAAAATAAGTGGGACTCGTATCTCGTTGATGTCCTTGTTTCATTTTGGCTAGAAAACTGAAGATGCTCAAGGTAGACTTAAAGATATGGAATAGAGAAGTCTTTGGGAGACCGGATATCAAGATAAAGAAAGCTATGGAGGAGATAAGTGTACTGGAATCGAAAGATGTCTAAGAGTTACGCCGGGCTGATCTTAGAAAAGAATTAGGGAGTCTCCTTTTAAGTGAAGAAATTTGCTGGAAACAGAAATCTCGAGTGCAGTGGCTTAAAGAAGGTGATCGGAATACCAAGTTTTTTCATAGGATGGCAAGTGTTCATAAGCATATAAATCACATAAAAAACATTACGGTGGAAGGGTTGCTGTTAGTTGACAAAGAGGAAATTAAGCAAGGTATAGTGAACTTCTACGCTGGTCTTATCGAGGATCAAGGAGAGTGGCGCTCAAAACTCGATGGAGTCTCTTTTAAAGCCCTAGAGCAGGAGGACAATCTGCTATTGGAAGCTTGGTTTCACCGAAAAGGAAGTGGTGGCTTTGGGCAGTTTGAGCGGGGATAAAGCCCCGGGTCCGAATGTTTTTTCTATAGCGTTTATCTCTACTTGCTGGGAGGTTATCAAAATTGAGGTGATGGAGGTTTTTCAGTATTTTTATGCTAAGAAGGGCTTTGACAAAAGCTTCAACTCTTCGTTTATTGCCCTGATTTTGAAGATAAAAGGCGCGACGGATCTGCGAGACTTCAGGCCAATCAGCTTAGTTGGTTGTATCTATAAGCTGCTGGCTAAGGTTCTTGCTCCCAGTCTGAGTAAGGTGGTTTTTAAACATCATATCAGCATCCCAGCATGCTTTTATTAGGGGGAGGCAGATTGTCGACGCTTCATTAATTGCAAACGAAGCTCTTGATGCTAGGCTCAAAAGTGGATGCCCCGGGCTTATGTGCAAGCCGGACATTGAGAAGGCTTATGATCACGTTAACCGGTCTTTTCTTATGTACTTGATGGGCAGAATGGGTTTTGGGGAGAAGTGGAGAGAATGGATCTATTTTTGCATCTCTACGGCGAGATTCTCAGTGTTGATAAATGGAGAACCCACTGGTTTCTTTGCGAGCTCGAGGGGCTTACACCAAGGAGATCCTCTATCTCCGTTTTTGTTCATTATTATTATGGAGATTGGAGGCTTTGAGTAGACTAATGGTCCAATGGACAAGGCATTTTTAGGGGGATATATTCGAGGGTTTGAGGTGGGGAGGAGTAGAGAAGAGGTGGTATCGGTATCTCATATCCTTTTCGCAGATGATACTCTGGTTTTATGTGATGCAAAGGCTACTCAGTTAGGTTATCTTCGGCTTATTATGGCGTTTTGGTGTCAGGTCTTCGGGTTAACATAGCAAAGAGTGAGATTATTCCGGTTGGGGCGGTGGATAATGCAGATCTTTTGGCCTCCAGTTTTGGGCACAAAATAGCCCAGCTTCCTTCCTCTTATTTGGGTTTACCTCTTGGTGCTTCATTTAAGAACAAATCAACTTGGAGTCCATTTGAAAGACATTTAGCAGGATGGAAAAAGCAGTTATTATCGAAAGCAGGTCGTCTTACCCTTGTAAACAGTACATTATCCAGTCTTCCTACATATTTTCTCTCTCTTTTAGTGTTGCCCTCTTCGGTTTGTGATAGGCTTGAAAGATTGGAAAGGGATTTTTTGTGGGAAGGTTCGGGAGAGGATCAAAAGTATCATCTTGTTAGATGGGACAAGGTTTGCACTAGTCGGAAAGGAGGAGGTTTGGGGGTTAAGAATTTGAAGGTGTTCAACATTGCCCGGCTTGGAAAATGGCTATGGAGGTACTTGACTGATCGCGATGGGCTGTGGAGGAAAGTTGTATGCTGCAAATATGGGGAAGGGATTAATATTTGGACTCCGGTCAATGTTTCAGTAGCGCACGGGGTGGGAGTCTGGAAAGGAATTCGTAAAGGTTGGGAAGTATTTGGGAGATATATTTCTTTTGAAATAGGGAATGGGTCTTCTACCCGATTATGGAAAGATAGATGGTGCGGGGAGGTGGAGTTATGGAGACTGTTCCCTGATTTGTTCAACTTGGCCTCTGATAAAGATTGTTGTCCAAAGTCCCCAGTCCTGTCGGGTTCTTTGCTTGGGAAGCTTGTCATGGTGCCATCTTAATTGAGACAACTTACTGGCCCGTTGTAAGATTTACATCAACTGGTGTTACATGTGTAAAAGGAGTGATGGGAGTGCGGATCACTTGCTTATTCATTGCCCCTTGGCGACGGATTTATGGAATTGGATTCTGGCCTGTTTAGTGTCGCATGGGTTATGCCCGGTTCAGTATTGGATTTATTCAAGTGCTGGTCTTTCTACAAAAGGAGCAGGAGTGATTCCTTTTGGGAGGTAGCCCTGTTGGTGGTTTGTTGGTCAATCTGGAAAGAAAGGAACACGAGGGCATTTGATAATGAGGAAGGGTCTTTAGAGAAGCTTAAAGACATCTGTTTGCGTACTATTCTTTCTTGGTGCCCTGAGTTAGTGGTTTCGACTCAAAATACTACTTCCTATATAGCAGTTGTAGCAAATTCCTTCCTCCCCGAGTAGTTCGGGTGTTTCTTGTATGTTCTCCTTATGTAAATAGGCTGCGTCACCTGTTTTGACGCTCTTGTTTATATAATACTTTACTTATAAAAAAAAATGAGAAATTTAAAGAAAGATGGAATTGTTTTTTGAAATTCTTTTAAATGAATGTGTAGGAAGCATAGCCGTAGCGGAACATAATGACGGTGGGAAAATTAATGGTATTACCTTTTTCGTAAAATTAGTTACTAGTGAGTTTGAGGTAAGTTTGCTCTAAGAAAAATAAAAATGTGGAAGATTTTAGGACTTGATGAAATTTGGATTGAGGTATGGAAGTAAAGTGCCTAGGAGACATAGGTGTGTCTTGACTAGTAACGTTATTCAATATAATCGAGAGAGAGAGTGATGAGCGTTGGAAAAGCTTTTCAGTGCCAATCTACAAACATAAGGGAGACATCAAAAGTTGTATCAATGACATAGGTATTTAAGTAACAAATACAAAGGTATTCAATTAACAAATACATAGGTATTTAATTAACAAATACTCCCTTCGTTTTCAAATTATCGTTCTTCTTTCTTTTTTTGTCCGTTCTAAAATAATTGTCCTTTTTCAAAACTTTCCCTTTTTAGAAAACACTTTTACCACTTTACCTTACTTTTTCTACATAATTATGACCACATGTTCAAGGGCATTAAAGGAATCCACACATTTCACCAATATTTATAATACGGTCAATTACTTTATCTTAAACGGTGTGCCAGGTCAAAGAAGACTAATTTAAAAACGGAGGGAGTACGTAGGTATTTAATTAACAAGTTTTGTTCTGGTGTACAGATCGAATTCAAAGAGTGGACAGCTCTTTTGTTGAGTTCTTAGATAGATTTACTATTGTACAATAATTTTTGTAGGAGTACATTGTCTGTATACAAAGGATGCGACACCTGTATTGTCACTTGTTTTTTAATATCACAAAAAAAAAAAAAAAGAGAAGGAAAACATATACAGTGGAAAAGAAGGATTTACACATGGGTTTTGTTGACTTAGAGGAGTCATATGATAGCCTTCCTAGCGAGATATTGTGGTGGGTGTTAGGGCAGAAAGGGTCAAAGTAAGGTATATTGATGTGAGATTTAGATTTGCATCTTGGAATTGTGATCATAGTTACAACTACACAGTTCCCAAAAATTATAAGGTTTCATCAAAAACCAGTCTTAATTCCATTCTCTTTCCTTAGTGATGGTTGAATTAACTAAACATATATAAGATAATATAGTGTAGTGTATGATGTTCGCTAATGACATTGTTCTTATTGATGAAACAAAGAATGGGATAAAAACTAGATAAGTTGACAGAAACTTAAAAAACAAAGGGCTTAAAGTAAATTGTAATATATGAAATGCAACTTTAGTGTCTGAAGTACTCTGAAGCAGCTTGAACTAACTTTGTCAAGATATTTAGAACCAGTATGGACTACTTAACAAATCTGGTTGAAAATGTGATGCAGGGGAAAGCAGACGTTGAATATAAGACCCCAGAAGCTAACTCAACTTTAAATTTGCTAGTAGGTTCCAATATCCTTCAAAGAATTCTGAATTTCCAGTTGGTTGTTTGTGAAATATTAAGACCATTAGATTTAATTTTATATGTAATAACAGGATATTCAGGGGCTTGTCACATGGGTGCTTGCTGAAGGATTCATGCCTTCATGGGTTTTCATCAAGGTAATAGCTTGTCTTTCTTTATCCGTTCCTGCTTTCCTTGGTTTTATATGCGTTAGCTTTTGAATTCACGTCCAAGTTTTCACACCACCGACCACATGGGAGCAGCCTCCCCTGTACTCGCAATGCTCTTTGAATAGCCTAATATCCAAAGAATTGGGATGTTTGATGGTTGGGTAGTTTGATTATACCTGTTTTTAGAATCTTATTGCTCTCGTACACTGTTTAATTGTCAAAATAAATAGAACAATGGGGTTGTGCACAGTGTTCTACAGGACCTGGTTTTTTTAGTGACGCTGTTCATCAAATTTTATTTCATTTAGGATGGTGGCACTGTATGACATGCTAAATTTGAGTACCTGGCTTCCTTAGCAACTGCAACATGCATTGGCTAATGGCAATCGCCAATTTCTACACATCAGGACAGAGGCTAAGAACCATCCAAAGATGATTAGAGGTGTATGGATCTCTTAGATTTTGCGCTTTTTCCCAGTCTAATGCACCAAACTGTTGCAAACCTGTGTTCCAAAAGGTTTAACCCTCTTAACCTTTAAATCTCCAAATCTTTTTGCAAAACCACTCCAAAAGGCTGCCCCAAAATGCCAAGCACCTATGTTAAGAGTTGGGCATGAAATTTATCATTCTGCTCAAGGACAACAGGAACCTCCGAACTGTGGGCACTTGCTGAAAGTTAAGTGTCATGAGGACTTTGGAACCTTGCAAAAGCCTTGGCTTTAGATGAAGCCTTTGGTTTAGAAATGATTTTTTTTTTGAAATTAGGGGAAGGAAAGGAGTGCAAAGTTTGTGTACGCAAAAAGCCAATATCGGGGTCAAATTCTATCACATAAAGGGAAAACTAACAAGAATTCAGAATTCAGATCATATATTAACAAATTTTTTTTCCCGTTCTATTCTCTTTGTTCATCAATTTTATTTTGGGTGTTATGTATTCTTTTTACCCTCCCATTTTTTGGCTTAGTTCATTAGGACCATTTGTTTTACCTTTCTTCCCCTAGCCACCCATAAAAATTTAAAGGCAAAAGAAATATAGCTGAAGTATCAGTTGAGAACCTACTTAGGTAACTGGCCAAGCTGATTGAGTGTTTGCTGCACCACTGTAGCATTTAAAATTAGTTTATTATCCTTTATCCCCATTGGAAATGATAAATCTGTCTTTTCTTGATTAGTTTGAGATTTAGTACTGATCAAAACGATCAAGCTATGCAACAAAAACCTAGAGAAAAGAAAACTAATGAATCCAAGGTGGTCCTATCAGCAAACACACAAAGTGATAATTGAATCCTATATGCTATACTCAATCTTTACTCTCTTATTGCCAATTCTCTCAGATATATGTCCAGAAAATCCATAAACTGATTTGAGGGAAGGCATTCCTCACAAAGATCCAGGTACAAGAGTCGGAAGAAACTGCTGCGTCATGGGCACAATCAAATTAGTAACCCCATGGTATTGCCACCATAGTTAGACTGGGAATATCCTTGAAAGCTTCGTATCACCATGAAATTTCTACTTAGGTTGGATCACTGTTTGAAGTGGGGTTTTTTTTTTGCGCTTGGAGCTCTAAGGGGACTCAATCACAGGAGGGATATGGCACCTAAGAAGCAGCTAATGACACAATCTAAATAAGAGGAGGACCCTAGTCTCAGGTCATACATTGCTCTACATGTACATATACGCATTAGCCTACAATTTAACATCAAGAAAACGTTTTTCGAAGATTCAACTCGTCCCTATGATTCATCAAGACGCTATTCATACAAGTTGGGACCTCTATGGGAAGTGTATTTGATTTTCTTCATTTTTCAATTGATATCCATAAAATCTGGGTAAAATAAAATTATTCTGGGACTCTCATCATCATTTTTGACATGTATCTCACCATGTTAGTCTTGTTTTGACATGTGCCCGAAAACATGTGGAACTCCGGAGAATGTCAGTGCTTCATTGTATGATAATATGATGGGGTATATTTACTCTGTGGGTGCTTTGTGTGTGCTGTCTCTCTGTGTGTTTGTGTTTAGGGGGTGGGGGTGGTATTTATAAGGACATGGGGGTTTTCTTTTTCTCTTTCGCCTTTCGTTGTTTGGTTAGAAGGAGGGTGTTACAAGTATATAAACTAAGGGTCTATGTATAAGTTGGGTCCAAATCGAAGGTTTAATAATCAAGTCAGAATTATTGTTCCCCTTGCCAAACCCCTGGATCCGTGATTGACACAGTTCAATTTACTGATTAGGTTCTTGATGACATGCAAACTTTTTATATGGCTGTATATTAGTGGCCCCTGAATTGTTGACAGAATTCGTTCATGGTTTGTACAAGCTGGAGTACCTGAAATATGAGTGCTTTTTACTTGGCCTTAACTTGTGCAAACTGAAGTGAGCCTTAGTCTTTCTTTTGTCTGCTTAATATTTATTGTTCTGGCTCAGTTTCTCTAATGGTTTAAAATGTGTTTTGAGTGGTTTTATATAAACTATGTGTATCTTTATGGTTTCTGTTTTTCGTTTTGCTTTGTCCTTTTCTGGTCCAATTTACTTGTTCATTTATAGCAGCTACTTTGGTCCATATTAGTCTTTCTTGGAGAATTATTTCATATGTTTTTACTAATGGATGGAATTATTGCATTGGCAAAAATGACTTTTGCCACTTCAACATACTACCAAAGCACATGGCATTACTAGCTACTGCATGCAAAAATTACTTGTAAGCATGCATTTCCATTCAAATCCCCTAATACTTTGGCTTTTGGGAGTATCCTTTGCGTGTTCTTTGTTTGTCATGTAACAGAAATCTTCATCCCTCTAATTTTAACTGTTATCTTGTTGAATTATTGTTTAAGAGCCTAGACACGTATACTTCAATATCTTATGGTGCTTCCACCTCTTGTAAAATTCGCAGCAGAAATACTTCTTAAGATACTGAAAGATCATTCTTCTCATTTGCAGAACAAGCCCCTGATTCCAAAAGTGGTTATGCTTTATGTCCCTGGCCTTGATGCAGCAATATACTTGGCACAGTCTAAAGTACTCAAAGGTTTTAAAGAATGCTGTGGCATTCCAAGGGCTGTGTTAGCTCTTAGGTTGGTCATTGGTGATTGAGCTTTCTCTTTAAGCAAACAACAGTTAAATTAAAAAATTCATTTATTGTTCTTACATAATCATGCTCTTAGTTTTTCCCTTGTGCTAGCTGTGTATCAGACGGAATGCAGACCATAGATGCTCTTCTTACATGCAAGACGAAAAGAAAAAGGGATGGAGCTGATTCAAGTATAAGGAATCCTTTTCAGACTGGTGAACAAGGTATGGGATTTTGAGAAAATCTCTCTCCACTCCACTTCTTAACTGTCGATTTGGACAACACATAAGATGAATTTCCATATTTCGACACGTTCTATTTGGTAGCATGATGGTAAGGTGTTCTAGATGTTGCATGAACTGCATAAGACGAAGATGTTGGATGCAAGTTTCTTTTGTTGGACGTCAATAATGATGAATGGAAAGGTGATTTGTTTGACTCAGAAAGATACAAACAAAGGATGGCTACTGAGATATACAAGAGCTCTATCAATTTTTAAGGATTCATCAAGTTCCTGTGTTTGACCAATTGCAGCGTATTGATTTGAACAGTAATGGCAGAAGTTGAGGTTGGGGGGCGGGGGTTGGAAGTGTAGATTATCAATGCTATGACATATATTACGTTAATGTATAACTTCTTATTCCCCGTCGAAAGAATCCCTTGTTTTCATTGATAAAGGGGCATCCTCTGTGGTTGTCTTTTCTTTCCTCCACTTTTCTTTTACAAGAGTTCTACTGTCAAAGGCTCTTTTTCTTATGCCCACCTATGCCTTGTCCTCTTGTATTGCTGGTCTTTTGGTTTCTTTTCTTCAGACACGATGATGATGAATACACTCCCTCACGTGTATACGTTTGTGCTTGGATTCAACTCACCAAAAGTCAAGGAAATTGAAAGACAAGATGCAAAATATTTGGACCACACTCCATTTTTATTTTAACAACCCTAGCGGGATTAGGGTTTGAAAACTAAGAATAACAAGACGTGGAATTTAAGATAGTATAGAAACTAAGACTCTGTTTGTTTCACGGAAAATAACTTTAGGAAAACATTTTCCTTATTTTTCGGTGTTTGGTAATCCTTAGAAAAAGTTGTCAAAGTAAAAGCTTTTACGAGTCAACGGAAAATGAAGGCTTCTTTTCAGGAAAATGACTTAAAGACTTATTTTTCGTAAGTCATTTTCCAAATTTATTCAACCCCTGTTCAAGCACCCTACCACCCCTCTCCCCTTCCCCAACAAACACCCCCCTCCCCCCACACACAACAAACCCCTTTCCCATCATTTCCACCAAACTTCATCCACCCAATTAACCCCAAAGTAATAATATTATGCTTGGCCCACTCCTCACCGTCCCTCCACCTCATAATCACCAAGTTGAGTTACTTTTATCTTTTTAACAAAAAATATAATCTTACACACAATTATACATATTTACAAATAAATTTGTTAGAAATATAAATTGAGTTTTTTAATTGTATTTGTGCACACTATTTATACATTATAATTTTAATAAATACTCACTACGTCCTAAAATAAGTGTTCATTATATTATTTTGGGACGTCCCAAAATAATTGTCTATTTGATTTTTTAAAACATTTTTTCATATTAGTTATCAATTTTGTTATTCGTATTTGTAAGATTGAAAAAAAGATGAACCCTGTTTATTTGACAACCACTAATGATAAATTGGGGGTTACTACTTATAAAAAAATAATAAATTGGGGGTTACTAAAGGATAATTACTTAAAGTTGAACACCTTTTTAAAAATCAATGTATACTCATCAGGAAGGGGCATTAAGATTATATTATAACTTTTTGTATGCATTCATGAATTGTTTTTCATAACATTTTTCGTGTATTTGCCAAACACCCAAAAATGTTTTCTGGCATATTTTCAAAAGATTTAGGAAACACTTGAAAACGAAATCTTTTCATTTTCCATAAGTTATTTTCTGAATAATTTTCTGTGAAACAAACAAAGCCCAACTGTAAATAGGATTGCTCTGCCATATCGTTTCACCCAAGATTGTTCTAGAAAGGTTTGATGGTGAATGTCACCTCGACTCCAATGCGCTTGATTAGAAGTGAACCTTGGTATTGTGAATGACACAACAACTGGGAGTCTGGGATGAATCTCCAATTGATTAGTCTAGGGATTGATGCGACAACAAGACATGCTTGAAGCACCAAAGAGGCAATTTTCTAAAGAGAAAACTCAATTTAATAAATCAACGCTAAAACTTGAACAATGTTAAAAGAGACCTTTAAATGGGCTACAAACCCTAATTAATACTGAAAACAAACCCTAAAACAATTAGGACACATACTAAAGAAAAAGGAAATAATAAAGCAATAAAAACATCAAAATCTTATCAAAAAATAAAATAAAATAAAATAAAATAAAATAAAATAAAAACATCAAAATAGGAAAGTTTCCAAAACAGCTGAACTAGTCTACTTGGCGCGGTGCCAGGTCCCTAAAACCTGCACCTGAAACTTTGATCTCTGCACACAAACTTCTGGGACCTCCACGCTAGGCGCTGTCTTCCTTGTGCTAACATACTGTCCAAATTTCTAGAATTGTCAGCTGAACCCCCCAAAGTCTCCCAATCATCCTCCAAGCCATCTAACGTGCCCTCATGATTCCAATGACAAATGAAAGAACAGGCATCTATTGGGTAAGATTTTAGAATCTGATGGAAAAAGAAAGGGTAAGATGTTAGAGAAGAGATTTTTACTGGATTTTGATGGAGGAAGAGGAGAGAAATAAGAAAAAGAAGACTGCAATTATGCTCTACTGCATGTGTGTAGCATATCCTGTCCACTTACCAAGTGACTCTTTATATTTGTTTTTGTACTTATATAGAATTTGCATGGCTGCTGCCAAGCTATTGCATGCATGCTGCATCAAATGAGTTAAATGTTATGGCAGAGCATTTACTTTCTCAATGGAATCTGCCTTTTTAGTTATAATGAAACCATTCTAACTCATTACATTGTGAATGGGAGTCATTGACAATTTTATTTCTTAAATGTTCGGCTTTTTCAGATAATCTATTCTCTTTTGACCTTAAGAAAGATCTACCATTCCCGATTACACACTACACTCTTACAGCAAAAGAACTAGAAGATAACGGTTACTACTGTAATCAACCAGGTGACTATGTTACTTTTTTTTTTTTCGGCTTGGGTGTTGACAATGTTAAAAATCAGCTAATCATAACTTACTTGTGTACTTCAGGTTTTATTTCGACTCTTCCTGCTCCCTCTGGAAATCCCATTCATGAAATTTTGGCCCTTGATTGTGAGATGGTAAGGCTACAAATTTGATTCTTTACTTCATATCAGGCAGTCTAGTTCACAAACGCAGCTGGCAGCCTCAAGAACTTGTTGCAGTTACTTGATATAAAAACATTTTTAGTCCAAGTCATAGGAAGTTTTTCTTCTGAGCATGAGGATACATGCAAACATTAGATGACATTGAATATTGTGTTTGTTGCCAAGTAGTATAACAAGTTACTAAACATGTGTAAGTACTAGACCACCCATGAGACTTCCACCATTGGATCAGGGTTTGGGAAGGGTCTAAGGTACACAACCCTTGCGAGTAGATATTGTTTTCGTAGTTCGAACCTATACCTCCATGTCAGAATGTGCTCACTTTCAGTAATCAGAAAATGGAAAATTTGGTTCATTATATTGGTTTTTGGCTTGTGTATGCAATGTGAAATTAGGACTGCTCATGCTAGAATAGTCTGCATCAGCATAATAATCAATGGTTATAGTCAACTGACACAGCCATTATAGTTTGTAATCCTGATTTTTTTTCTAATCATTGTGTACCAGAACTTGTTTTTGGGACCTATCAACATTTGCTTGACCAGATATAGTTTCCTTTAGTTTTTCTTTTTCTTCCTCTGTTTAATTTCTGCCGCTTTTTCAATATTCTTCTGTATTGTAGTTTGCTGTGTGTTCCCTAGACAGCAGCAAACTCAGATGGAAGATATTTACTAACTCAAAAAATTGTTGTTTCATTAGTGTCTTACCAGATAAAATCATTACAAGATTGCTTGACTATAGGAAGTGCCTTGGAATGGAGCAGCTTATCATATTCCTAAACCATTGTGCTGCATTTTAGATATTTTATCTCTTTGGATTTCTTTTGTTTGATTCCATCGAAAACATTTGAGCAGCTAAATCATCTCCTTTTATTTTCTCTACCTATCAAAAAAAAAAAAAAGAGGAAAAAAAGACACTCATCCCAGTCATGTTATCATTATTTTGCATCCAAGTCTAGGGGTTGGCAGTTAATATGAATTGAGAATTGTACTTTTGTGCTTAAAGTGCATATATTTTGACCAATTTTTTAGCCTTTGGTTGATTTATAAACAAAGCTTCCCTGAGCCCATGAAGAACATTTTTTATTTAATTCAAACTTAAAAATAAATGATGTTATGATTACAGCTGCCTTAGCAGTTAGTTTATGATATTTCCGCGTTATTTCTTTGGTGTGTTTGTGACTTTTTTTCCCTTTTTTTGTCAGTGTGTCACATGTGAAGGGCTTGAGCTCACGAGAGTGACACTGGTGGATGTTAAAGGACAGGTACAGATGATTCTTCTTCCTTTCCTGTTTTACAAAGAGACTACATTATTCTTTTAATATTATTTTCTTATCTTCATTTTTGTTTATGTGGGAAATGAGTGGTTTCATCCCATTTACATGCATTCCAGCTTTGTTTCAAACAACTGAGGCTCTCTGTGACATTTTAGCGAAAGAACTCTATCTGGTTTCTTTGTTCCGAATCTTCATTTCTTAAAAGAAATAGGCATGCTGATGAAAATAAGATTTCATCCAACCCAATGCCAGTTGTAAATGCTTAGCTCTGTTAGTTCTAATGTTGTGGTTTAAAAACTTGGAAAACAATGATTTTCAGAGTGCTACCTGCAGCTTCGTTATGTTCACTATGCCATGAAAGCTTAGTTATATTCCCAATCTACATTATTGTCATATTCTTCCTTTGGTACCTTGTATTGCATCTGGATTTTTTAGCAACATTTTTCCTTGTGAGCTGGCTCATCTGTGTTACACTTCTCATCTCTTCATGATTCAACATTTCTGTGACACTGAAGGTTGATCTTCAGACCTTATCAGCTTGTTAATTCCAACTTATTTATTTACTGTTATTTTTGTTCTGTCTATTTTCAACAGGTTTTGTTGGATAAATTGGTTAAACCATCAAATGCCATAACTGATTACAATACTAGGTACATTTTGTTATGATCTTCTATTATATTCCTACTCACTGGCTTTATAAGTAGTTTAGTTGATTCTCTGATTGCTATCCTGGAATGTTTAGCTCTACTATATTATGATCCAAATTCCTTAATCTTCAACTCCTTAAAGTGTCACCCCCCCCTTTTGGGGATTGTGTGGGAGCGAGGTGATGGGGAATAATTGTTGTTGACAAGTCAGTCAGTAACTACTAGATTTTTATTTTTTGCTTAGAGTTGTCAGTCAGCCACCATAAATTAAAATCTAGGATTAATGAACTAATGATTTTAAGGCATTCTGGAGTGATTCTCATATTTTGTGGTGGTTTAGGCATTTCGTTGTCTTATGAGCTTCTTATATCAACATAATGGGGCCCGTAGCCATCAATTTTTAGTCTATTTATGAGAGGCTAACTGGATTTTTTATAACTGGAACTAGCTCTTGCCTCTGAACTTTCTTTTACTGTTAAGTGCAGTTGGGGCTTCACTCATGTAATAGGTACTAAGAAAAGGATGGTTCAGTGCACTTTCCCTCCCCGGTCTGGCAAGGGTCTATGTATTCAGCAAATGCAGAGGTGGTATTGCTAAGTGTAGTGCATATGTTTTTAGTTAGTACTTTTTGAATCAGTGCATCACGTTGGTTAGAGAGGGAAAAATTGTAACAAGATCACACGTCTCATTGAGAAATCGGATCACTCCATATTTACTTTTATGGTGGCTGCTTAATCTAATTGCATGGTTTTCTATCTCTCTTTGATGTTGGGAGTTATGAGGTTTAGCGGAATAGATAGTAAAAGAAAATGAGGACCCTGCTGGGGTGTCGAGCTTGGGAGAGCTGGGTCTGGTTCATGATTGTTTGCATGTCGGAGTGAGAAGATAAAAAAGGAATTTGAATTAGTCTCGTGTTTTAGAACTGATAGGATGACTCTGAATTGGAGCTATAGTGGTCTAAATTTGGTTAATGTTGTCATGTTCTTAGTTGCTTGGTGATTCAATTCTGAAAGGATGTGTGATTGAGCTATATTTAGTTGGTTTCAGCAGTGTAATGTTGATGCCAGATCACAAGTGTATCACTTTATAGACAGAATGAGAAACTAGGAAAAGGAGTGCATTTTCCCAAAAGGCTTTTCTAGTTTATGGAGTGGAAGTAGCAGAATTAGCTTAGTGTTCTTTTGCAGGAGTTTTAGACAAGTGTTTGCCTGTTTGGGCGAAGAGACTTTTGGGATTATGGTATTCAGCTTGAGGAGTATATAGAAGACAATTATGGGATTTTTTAATGCTTGAAAAGGGTATGTGGGATTGTTTGATGCTGAAATAAGAGGCTGATTGGGTGCTGTTAATATTAAGTCTAAAATTATTGCTCTGGCAAACTGGAGGGAAAGATGATTATTAATCGTCGTAATGTTTTCAAGAGAATATTTCTGCTGGGAAGGCTGCAAGAAATTGCTATCTCAAATTTTCTTTAACTCATTTGTAGTGATTTAAAGAGATTTCACTCATGGGTCAGGAAATTACATAGTAAAAAAAGCACACCTATGTTATTATATCAATTGTTTGTATTTCTTTGCTCTGTAGGTCTTTAAATACGCTTTTGGTATGCAGGCGGATCTTTTTATGCGTATATATAAATGTTTTATTAATGTCTTGGCTACAGCTGTTTCTCTTAGTGGTTATTCTCACCATTGAGTAATTCATTTGCTTCGCGATGCTTGGTAGAACCTTGCATGAAATCTTTCACTCTCTCTTTTTCTTAGAGAACCAACTTGGGACCACATCATGTTACATGGTTAACAAGTTTTGCATTGTTCAGGTACAGTGGGATAACAAGCGAGATGTTGGATGGGGTGACTACGACTCTGAAAGATATTCAGGTTCGCTATCTCTTACCGTTACTTAATGGGAGATCTTAAGTTGAAGATATTGGTTATTAGCTCATTTACGATTGCTACCTACATTCAGGACGAGTTCCTACAATTGGTTTCTAAAGAGACCATTATAGTTGGACATTCATTGGAGAATGATCTGTTTGCATTGAAGATCTCTCATTATTTGGTGATTGATACGGCTGTATTATACAAGCATTCACGTGGTGGATCTTATAAAATTGCACTTCGCGTGCTTACTAGGAGATTTCTTTCCAGGGAGATACAGGACTCAGGAAATGGACATGATAGTGCTGAAGATGCCAGAGCTGCTCTGGAACTAGCATTCCTAAAAATTAGACATGGCAAGTGATTTTTCTTATCCATGCACTTCCTTTTTATTGTTTGTGATTTAAAATCTTGATCTCCTTGGGATGGTTCATAAGTATTGGTTCATATGATTTTCTAGTACCAGTTCTGGTTTTTGCACATAATTCGTATTTGCATCTCAGGTCAAGCATGATAGTGGATGAGCTTTGTTGCATTGCTGTCCATCAAGTTTGATACTTTTTTTTTAAATTTTCTTGATTAGTAAAAATAGTACTTCCTTCGTTTTCAAATTATCATCCTCCTTTTTCGTCCGTTCTTGAATAATTGTTCTCTTTCAAAACTTTCCCTTTTAAAAACACTTTTACCACTTTACCCCTACTTTTTCTACCTACTTTAATTATGGCCACATACTCAAAGACATAAAAGGAAACCACACATTTCACCTATATTTATAATACTGTCAATTACTTTTTCTTAAACAGTGTGCTGGGTCAAAGAGGACAATATTTTAAAAACGGAGGGAGTATATAAAAAGTGTCAAAACAGGTGTTGCACCCTATGTACACATGCCGTATACAAAAAAACCACTAACTAATAGCAACCCTATTCACAAAGTCTACAAAGGGGTCGCCGTCTTGAGTATCCACCTTATCACACCAAAAATATAAAGTGTCCCGTTTAGTTTGATACTCCATCCATCCATCCGTGTCCAGTTTTAGTTTTTTGTGAAAATTAAGGAAGTTGACTTTTAGGCCATTATTTTAGTATTGCATATACTAAAATGGTCCACACTAAAGTATTGCAAGTGCAAGCAAAGGTGAAAAAGGGACTAATTTTGGGACAATTTTTTTGTTTCTTTCTAAAAGGGACTATTAATTTGGGATGAAGGAGTATTAATTAAAACACTACTTTTAACATGAGAAACTTGTAGGTCCTGTACAGAGTACTGGTCATAATTATCTGTCATCATATCCCACTATATGAGGCTACAAAGATGGTTGTTCACTTGTCGTTCAATTCTACCTTTGGCGCATCTATTAATGCCAAGAGTGTTGGAGGGTTTCCTGCCGCCACTGTTCCAGTTATTCTTACGGGGATCTATACACATCACGTATCTCTAGTTAATACTTTGTGAAATGACATTCCATGATACTGGATTTTCATTGCACCACAGTATTAAATATCCTCCTATTCCTTTTCAATCTATGCTCCTGGTTTCTAGAAGTTTCTGGTATAACTATATGACATCACAATGAGGTCTTTTTGCTGTAATATTCTACTGGATGGATGTTTTTGGATTTATTTGAATCTTCTGCATGCTCTAATCACGTCTACCCATGGTTGTCTTTCTTTGTTGGTAACTGAAACTCAACTAGATATAGGATATGTAGTTGGAGAAGTATATGGAACTAAGTCATGGTTGAAATAAGGCTGGGAAGTTGGATGTGACTACAATAAGGGCAGCCAAAGGGCAAGGAATCACAAACTGAGGTTTCTTATAAGAAGTTTACTGGTACACAGCTGTTCATTTTTCCATTCATTTTCCTCCAGAAAAAAAAAACCAAAAACTTATTTTTGAAGAATTCATTTAGTGAGGCTGCCATCCTGAAGAATCACATGATAGTCATTTTCTGCTTGTTGAAACTGCCCTTCGTCTGATCTTCCATGTGGAAACCCTTGCCTTCAATCCGCTTCAGAATTGTGATTTGTGGAGTGTTTCCCAGGAGTTGTCTTGGATCTTCGGTAGCAGCAAGCTTAGACTATTGAATGGTTATATTTGAAGTCGTGCTGCCAGGACGATTGGGCATCCATGTGTCGTTCCTTTGTTTGATGTAGGATGATTGCAAAAAAAAAGAATGATTCTGATACATGAATTTCAGAGAGCTTTATTGTTTATCAATCCATAGTTCTCGTCTCAGCCGAGCTTTCTCTGCTAAAACTTTGTAGATTTGTTATCCTGAGTTCTTAACTGTGAAGCATGGAGTTGTTTTGGTGATGGTGATTCATACTGCGAACAAAACACGACCAAGTAAAAGAAATAATGTTCTACTATATTTTTTTTTGATAAGTAATAATGTTCTACTAATTTAATTAGCTAAAATAAAAAAATAAAAAACCTGAATTTTAAACTGTATTAATGAAAAGAGTGATTTATCTTTTTGATTAGTACCAAAAGAAATTGAAGGCATAAGTTATACAAGATGTAAAAAAAGGACTTTTTAGTAATTCTCATTTCTCAGTATTAAATAAGACGGGTCCTACTATATGTTTTGTAGAATACCGTGTAAACTTTGTTTATCTCTGTTTTATTCCCCTTTGTTTTTTTACTTCCATGTTTACTAGTATATATTTCCGTTGTACATAAAAACACAATTTTTGTATGAGATAGTGTATAACAACTTATCACAAGGTAAATTTTCCAAAACAATAGGGGACAAGTATACATGAAAAAATTGTGGCATTACACTCAAGTCAGAAAAAGGGAGAATATCACTAAATGTATCTGTACTATTAGTTATTGGTTCCTAAATTGTTGCTAGATGAACAGTAGTGACTTGTCAGTGTTGCTTCTCCTTTATAATTTATGTACGGGCGAATCTTCAGATTGTTTCTATGTGTCTGTCAGTGTGTGTTTGTTTGTTTGGTTGTATTTATATACGACTTCTTTTCTCTTGTAAAGTATCACATCTCGACAGTGTATGCGCCTTACCTTTGATGCTTCTGAAACAGGGCCTGATTTTGGCCGACCTCCATCATTCATGCGGAAAAAACTCCTCTCAGTTCTCGGTGAATGCGGTAAAGCATCCTCTTTCATTGACAGAATATCCATAGTGAAGAGATATGCATCTGAGTCATCGCATGCCATTCCAGTTTGTTCTGATGATGAAGCTCTTTCAAAGGCCATAAAAGAGGTGAAGTTTATTTACTGATTTCTTTCTCCAGATATGCAAGTGGAGTTAGTTGCTTATACAAGACTGCTACTTTATTTATGTGGTTACAGATAAAAAATGAAAAAGTACATTTTGTGTGGACCCAATTCTCGGAATTGAATTCCTATTATCAGAAACAAGCAGAGGATGATGAGAAGTTACAAAGAAAACTTGCGGAGATGATAGCGTTGCTTACATGCAATAAAAATTCCAAGGGCAGAAAAAGCATCAAATACAGTGTGACCACTGAACTGAAAGATGTTCTTGGTCGCTTGGATGCTCGACTCAGAAGCGTCTACTCCAGTTTACCTACAAATGCCATGCTTATTGTTTGCACAGGTCATGGAGATACTGCAGTTGTTCATAGGTGAATATTCATTAGAAGCACATCATTTACTTGCTTTTTCCTAACTTCTTTTCAGCAACGCCTTTGTTGATACACTTATTGAATGGCCAACATTTGCTAATGACTTTAGTTTCTTGATAAGTCAGTTATCCAGGATTAAGACAATAGGACCTGTCATTGGAGGTTACTTGTGAATGTGGTCGCTCCAGATTTAATCCAATTAATAAATATTTCTTCCGTCCCCAAAAAAAGTTCCTCTTTCTTCTTTTGTTTGTCCCCCAAAAAATAGTCTCATTTATAAAAATAGTAGTAATTTTTGTGCATTTTGAAGAAGGTACAAGCAAGTAAAGCTACAATCTTAAAAAGTTTGACTTGTCAAATGAGACTATTTTTTTGGGATGGAGACAGTGATTGAATTTATTTATATAAGGGCTAGGAGTAATTTTGATAATAGACTAGTCTGGTTCAGAACCTAGTTAAGCCAGTAAATGTTGGAACAAAGTTAAATTGAACTTGTCCTATGGAAAAATGATGTGGCTAATCATCTGTTTGGAAGTGTCAAAACTGGCATATTTCTAACTGTGTAACTTGGTCCAAATAACAATCACTTTGATATGAATCATCATAAAACAAGGTTTACAAGTTTCATGGCATGTTCCCGTGATTGAAATCCTATGAAACAGTGATAAATTCAATGGCTCATATTTACATGGAAGATTTCCCTCTAACTTTTTTCCATATCATTTTATATTATCTCGTATGTTATCTGCTATGTGCTGTAATGTTTGTTTTCTTTGTTTGCATAGATTGAGGAAAATGCTGACAGAGCAAGTCGAAACAGCTATAAGTCGCGATCATATTGTGAAAGTCTTGGAAGAGCTGCAGGCTCAAGCTGAAGTTGGTTTGTGTTTTGTAGGTGTGAAGCATTGAGTTATTAGTTGCCTATCATGCAGTGTTTGCAAATGGGGTAAGCCCTTCCCGAGTTAAATATGTAGTTTTAGCAATATATTATACTCTGAGAAATTTCATACCAATAGTTGATAGAAGTGTAGTAATTTAATCTTCAGGAGTACGTTTTTTTTTTTACTTTGTCAGCTCTTTTTTTCTTTTCTGTTGGGCCGTCTTCAATTTTATTTTTTTGGAGCAGTTCTTCCGCTCAGTTTCAGTTGTGTGCAATATTTAAGCACTGAAAGCCACCGTTCTTTTTATGGTGCAGCTAGAATATTATGACGCGTGACCTGGTAAACTATGTGGCATGCATGGGTATCCATCTTACTAAAGCCTAGCAGCAATATTGTCAGAGCGGGAAACGCTCATACATCTTATTGATTTTAACTGTCGTCATTTCATTTGGATGGGGGTGGATGTGATCCAGTCAATTGAACGCCGGACTGGAGGGTATTTGAATAAAGTGGGGAACATAAGTATTGGCATGCCGCCGGAAGTGGTGGAGGCTGCTGAATGGAAAATTGTGAGACAATCTTTCTCATTTCGAGTCTAGGCTTCATAGTCTCAATTAGGGGTGGAATCGGGACATGGCCCGTCCCGATTAGCCTTATCTCGATCCTATTCCGATAAAATTCGGGATTTCAATTTTCTACCCGATCCGTTCTTGATTAGTGTTGGGACCCGACGTGTCGGGAGATAAAAATCTCGTAATCCCGATAAAATAAAATTTAACAAACATCATTAACAAAATAAACATTGTTTGAAAGATAAAATTTAAGTAATTTTAGCAGTATAAAATTTAATAAACATCATTAACAAAATAAAATTTAATAAACAATGTTTGAAAGATAACATCATTAAATAAATTTAATAAACATCATTAACAAAATAAACATTGTTTGAAAGATAGTCTTTTGGCTTGACAAATCATATCCACCAACAATCCTCTTGAGTCGTGGAATTATCACTTGGTTCACTTGAAGACGCATTGCTATGTTGGGTGAATAATAATATCGGTACCTACAATATAAACAAAAAAAATCGTATAAGCATCATATATAATAAAGAAAAATTATATAAATAGCAGTAACAAATAACTAAAATGACAATCATCGCATAACCATCACATCACAATTATCAAGTACGAAACACCAACGTACCTGACTCCAACTTATTGAGCCACGTTATTCTCCATAAATGTCAATGACTATAATGTGGTCCACATATGTTAACATTAATGTCTCTTTTGATGCAAATAAAATAAAAAGAAACTCACAAATTGACAATATCAATAAAAGCTAAACAAGGTGATAAATGATAATGACTTACTTGGTGTTAATTCTTCACAATCTTTATAAAAGTCGATTTCAACTTCCGTCGGCTCCTTGTACATAAGAAATTCTTCACCTCTAAGCCAATCACTAGTATACACAAGTGCTTCCACCATTTTTGGATGCAATGATGCTCTAAATGGATCCACAACCCTTCTCCCAAGGCTAAAAGCATTCTCACTAGCAACGGTTGATGAAGGAATTACAAGAACATCCTTTGCAATCTTCGAAATGATAGGAAATGTTGTTGTATTCCCTTTCCACCATTCCAAAATATTGAAGTTTGAGCTCCATTTCACGAAAGGATCTAAAATGTACTTCTCCACTTCATTAGCTACTTCCGCTTTTTTACTTGAGCCATTTGCAAATGAAAATCTAATTTAAAAGGATCATCCTTAAAACTCTCCATCAACTCTCTCTCTACACTATCATCATTGACTCCGCATGAAGACTCAAAAGAATAACTTTATTTATAAGCATAATACAACTCCAAGAGACAATTTTTTAGATCCTCCACGAATGAATGTGCATTATCAACATTAAAACTCTTATCTTCCAAATGGATCCCAATCAATTGAAACTTATAACGAAGATCAAGAACTTGACAAAGGAAAATAAGCTTGTTCACCTTATTAAGATCACCCCAATACTTTTTGAACTTAATCTTCATTTGCTTAGTAACTTCTTGCAATATAGGATTTGTAACTTCAAGCATTGTTTTGCTAATAACCTTCCTCATTGACACTATTTCCTCCCAAATCAAGGTTGATGTCGTTGTCTTGGTAGCACTAAGATGCAATGTTGAATCATTAAACTTTTTGAGAAAACACATAAAGATCTCTGCTTTATTCCAATCATTATCGTTAGGAGGACCCACTCTTTTTTTCCCCTTCTCAACCTCTTGAAAATATTCAAGAAACTGAACATTGTCTGTCATCCTACCAAAAACTTTTTTAAACTTGATTGCAACAAAAAGCATGATATAGGTAGAATTCCACCTTGTTGGCACATCCATAGGAACTATTGACATTTTATCCATCTTCAACAAAATATCATATTTTCTAAATTGATCAAACCTTGACCCAGAAGAGTGAATGTATTTCACACAATTTCTAATGGACTCAATTGACTGATTAAAAAATTTCCAACCACTTTTCACAATTAAGTTTATAGTGTGACAACAACATCTCAAATGCAAGTATTTACCATCTAAAAATAAGGTACACATGTCTTTTAGCCTTTTCCCCTTGTACTCCGCCGCTTTATCATTTGTGCTCGCATTATCAACTGTTATCTTGAAAACTTTTTCTATTCCCCAATCACTTAAACATGTTTCCAAAACTTTTCCAATGTCATCACTTTTGTGAGAAGTGATTTTAGTGAAATTTATTATTCTTTTATGCGACTTCCAATCATCATCTAAGAAATGAGCGGTTATCATCATGTAGTTGATATTCTGAACCGACGTCCAAGTATCAGTTGTGATACTTACCCTTTGATCACCTATGACACCTTTTATCTTACTTTTTTCTGTTGCAAATAAATCTCATACAAGTGATACCACTTTTTTTCTGTTAGGAATCTTAACTCGAGGTTGAGTCTCTTTCATCATATCTATAAACCCTTTCCCTTCCACAACTCTAAATGGCATCTCATATCTAATAACAAATGATATAACCTTCTCTTCAAGCCTTTTTTGGTTAAAAACATAGGGTGTCATTGCATTACTCAAGGAAGAGGCTGTCAAAGTTGGTTGAGAAGATTGTGTTGCATTTTTGAGATTTAATTTGCAACGGTTCACATGATTAGTAATACCATTATTCCCTTGCAGTTTGCTATGAGCGGGAACTCTAGTTTTACAATAATTGCAAACAACGATAACGTTAATTACCTCATTTTTTTTGTTTCTCTCTACTACTTTTTCAGCATGTGACCAAATAGTTGCTGTTGTTTTTCTCTTTTTGGTTCCAACATTTATTGCTTCCTCCGGGATTGTTGGAGTTGTGGAGTGAGCCGATGCATTAGGTTGTGCGGTCGACGAAGGGCTATCAATTCCAGAAGAATCATCCATCGTCACCAAACCTAAATCAAAATAGAAGAAAGAAACATCTGATTAGTAAAAGATTTGACACAAAAAAAATCCAGCTAAGATTTCAGATTTAAATACAAGAGGTACACCAAAAGAAAATGTTCAAATCATAAATTATTAAATTCTTTCTGTTCTCATAAATTCTTCAGGAAAGTCACTTGCATCTATTGCCCGTTAACCCATTTAAAGGTTTCAGATACCCATTAATCCATTATCATGCATAATGAGAGTGATAAAGCCAGATATATACAAATATACTACTTGTGTTGTATATAAACCCTAAACCAGTGGGTGCAAATTATATAGAGCCATCATATCCATTAATCCATGCACATCAACCAGCCAAACCATATCACAATTCACAAGCCAAACCATATCAACCAGCTAAATTGCAATTTCTTTAATAGTTCATTCATTGTGATGTACTTGGACTTAAAAATCATTTATTGTGTTGCACGAATTATATTCAATTTCTATTTACTTATTACGAATTATGAGTTTTAACTTCTTAATTTATATAGCAGTCCAATTTTTTTTAAAACACTTTTTACTATCAACTGAGCACCAAGATTCTATTTGCAACTGGAGTACTTCATATAAAGCAACAAATTACATTGGACTAATCATTTAGGCGAATGTAGGAAGGAATTGTTTTTCGTGAGTGTGAAATATTTTGTTTCGGAAAGTGTCATTCAAATAAATTAAGTTAGCGATGGCGGATATAAAATTATAAATGCATAATTGAAACATCGAATCAATTTTAAAAAGATTATGTATTTATGTCTACTTTTTTAAATATACTGTGACAAATCAAAACTAATATTCTGTATACTAGGGATGTGATGCATCAATTCCCACGCACAGAGAAAACTTCACCCAAAAATGCAGGACGTCCTGGTGCCGTCTTCTGTTCGGACGTTCTCAACCTTGCCAGTTGCCACCAGTGATGCCGCTCGTCTTGTAAGCTTTCTAATTAAACAGTTAAACGTCTAAACCCACCGCCCACCACCAGCCTCATTCATCTAAGAAGATGTACAGTGGTACTGATATATATAAACTATAAACTAAAATGTGTGTGTGTGTGTGTGTGTGTGTGTGTGACATTTACAACTCATGGCTGATGAGAGATTTTGCTTTAACTTTCAGTGACCTAGTGGAAGAGAGATGGAGAGAGAGAAAGAGCGAGAGATTGAGAGAGACTTACAGTTGCAGTCACAGAGAGAGAGAGAGAGAGAGAGAGAGAGACGACAGTCAGAGGTACGATTGGCGATTCGCGGCGTAGTGGAAGTCGGAGTTAGGAGAGAAGAGGCGGGGATGATTTGGGATTTATAGGGCTTCATTTGTTTAATGAGAGAGAGTGTGAGAGACTGAGAGACACACGCTGCAGTGCACGCACAGATAAGGGATTAACTGGCAAACATTAACATAGTACACTACACACACATTTAGTCGGGACGGGTCGGGAATCCCGATGGGATTAGAAATTTTTTCGAATCCTGTCCCGAAATAAGTCGGGACGGGAAAAACACTACAAAGTCGGGATCATGATTTTGTCGGGTCGGGAAATGTTCGGTCGGGATCGGGTCGGGGCGGGAAAACGGGAAAATTTGCTAGCCCTAGTCTTAATCATTATTTATCGTAGGAAAATGTTTTGGGGTTTCATGGGAAATATTTCAATCAAGCATTTTCCTCAAGTACCTGGTTCGTCCATTGTTACTCCTATGACTAAACTATGGTAAATCAATTTTCTTTAGATTTAAATCTCAATTTGATCACCCTACTTTCGGCCAAAAGTCATTAAGCTCACTCTACTTTTTTTTCCTCAATTTAATCACTTTACTTGGCTTCGACATTCAATAACTCGAGTCATTTATGCCTTGTTATGTTGGATGGAAATCATTAAAAATACCAAAATACCCTTATTAAGTTGAGGGTTCAAACTAAAAAATAAAAACTAAACCTTAAATGTTGGAAGACAAACAAGATTGACATGAAAGACATGAAGAACAGAGGGAGGGTGGCCCTGGGCGTTTTTGAAGGGAAGGGGGAGATCGACGCTGTTGAAGATGGGGGCCGCTGTTTGGGAAGTTTGGTCGGCTGTGGGTGAAGAACGGATCTAAACTGAAGTTGATGAAGTTGAGTGGAGGCAATGGGTATGGCATAGCTATGGTGGTGATGTGCCAGAAGAGATTCTCAGATCGATTGAGAGAGAGAGATAAAGCTGGGTGTTGCATGACAGCAGGAAACAAGAGAGAAACGTCGGCTATGGTGGACATGGAAGGAGATGGAGCCGGATCTAAGATTGAGTTGTTGTTCGTTGGTGCTACTGTGGTGTAGATGGTGGAGAAGAGAAGCTGTTTTGCCGACGATGGAGGAAGCAAAAGATGTTAGCCGGAGATGGTGTAGGAGTCGACAAAGGTGCTGCGGGGATGGTTTGTCAGCGGCGAAGCTGGCAATTCTGGAGTTGGCGTCGACGATGGAGATTCACCGGAGAAAAGAGAGAAGGACGCGACGCTGGAGACTATTTTCTTCCTTAAGAATCAGGATATTGCATTTTATGGGGAAATGAAATAAATTTTATGCTTTTGAAGTTAAAACAAGAACATCTTTCATCATTGGATTTTCCACATATGGATTCAATGTCAATTGAAGCAGATTAAATTGACATCTAAGCATATCTTTTCTCTAGGTTAATGAAGATGGGGTTTTTGGATGTGAGTAAAGTGGTGGACAAACACCAGGGGTGGCACCTTATCTCTTGCATCTGGTTACAACCTTATCTCTTGCATCTGGTTACATGATGAAGTTTTTCATTTGTTGGCCAACATGTTGATCCTTTTAGTTATTGGCATTCGGCTTGAACAAGAATTTGGGTTTGGTATGAACTGAATCTCCAATTTTGATTGAAATTGGCCCTTAATTGTTGTGAAATTCCTGTTCCTTGCATCTTACTGGTTCATGATTCCTTAGAGTTCACTTATCAAAGAAGAGAGAAAAGATGAATTTGAAAATTGAAAGATGAATTATATTAAAAATATTAGTAAGGGTATTTTTGGATTTTTAGAATTTTTTTAAAGTTTTCAACAAAAAAAATTGAACGGAGTGATGAACTTGATATTTATGTCCATGTAGAGCGATTAAATGTTGGTTTATGCCTTAGAGGCAAATTTATTTCTCCTTGTATCATTATTTATTGAAGTATTTATTTATTATGCATTGTTTATTTATTCATAGTAATGCATCATAAAGTTCTTAGAATAAATATGTTATTCTTAAATATCTCTGGTCGAGTATTATCATTAATAAGGGCAATAATAATACACAGAGACTAGTATGTGTTGAGACTCATATAGTTGATATCAGTCTACACATGGGTGCGTGTTAGGTGTAACGACGTACTGGATTGACCCGCATGGGAATGCTACGTGGATCGTTACGTGAGTGTCATAAGCGATTCTCATAGTGACAAATGTGTTCGTTGTGCTTCAACTTGAAGTCGTTATATACCCTAGATGAAGAGTTGTATATTTTGATACCGATAAACGTCATTCTATAACAAGGTGATTATAAAGTCGGATATTGGATATGCCAAGAATCATGCTGATGGATATGAACGATGTAGACATAATTTGTCTCTCCTACATAACATGAATATAATATTTATGGGTCCCTTGATGAGTGAGACTTAAGTAAATGCATGACCGTGCTCAAATAAATCAATATGAAATATTGAGTTTATTTGTTTATTATATAAGTCTACTCGGAGATCAAGAAACCATTATTAAATTATAACAAAGATGACACGTTCTATGTCTTGTGTTTAATCAGATATTTGGACAAAGGGAAAAGAACTATTTTGGTTACAATCGGTTATCTGTAACCACTGATAATTCCTATTACTTGGGTAACAATGATGTATTGCTAGATGCAGCTCATTGTTTATAATTAATTATATATTTGATATAGTAATTAATTATTGCCAACGTAATTTAGGAACCTATTGGGTCACACACTTAGAATGAGTTGGGCTGAAATTTATTTGGGTCATTAATCAGATTAATGGGCTCAATGTAAAATAAAACGGAGACCACAATATAGTCCTAGTTAAACTAGGACTTATAATGGCCGGTTCATATATCTTTTTCCTATATATATAGGGTTTGGTGAAACACTAAATCGTAAGGAGAAAAATTAGGGATTAGTTATTCGTTAGACGGAAAATTTCCTGCTTTGATTCAACAATTGTCTAGCACAGAATTGTTGGATTAATCTTGTTCAATCCATTTCGTGTGGATACCATAGAGAAGCCATGCAAATCGTTTGTTGCGGTGATTATGATTCAAATGTTATTCTATCGAAGATTGTTCATTCCAATATTCGGGTAAGTGTTCTAAATCTAATTTATATAATTCACATGGATCTTGGGATGGTTTTTGAAATTAAAATTTTGTTATTCCGCCTTGTTAATTTCGATTAAAACCCAACAGTAGTATCAAAACTACTTGCGATTATATAAATTGATTTGTATCAATTGTTGATAATATAAAAATTGTTTTATATATAAACCCTAACCAAAAGAGTTTTAAGGAATAGATTAAAGTTGTAAAATGTTTGAATTGCAAAGGGTTGAAATTTTATTTTGTGTGGAATAAAACTGTTTTATATGATTTATATATATTTGGGATAAAAGTTGAAGATGGATTTGAAAAGATTTTCTTCTTCAAAAATCAACCAAATGGGGGTGCTGCTTGTTGGGCTCAAAACCTAGCAACGGGAAGAAGTGAGACCGTCCAAGACCACTTGGTCAACAAGATGTTGTTGACATCTAGCTTTGTTTTGGTTTTATAATTGATGTTTTGAATTTAATTGTTAATTTCAAAACTTATGAAACTGAATAGTTGCTCTTGAAGGGATTTGAATCATGGCAGATTGGAAAAGCCTTAGAGCATCCACAATGGTTGCACCCTAAAACACCCTTTATATAACCCCCTAAACCTTTTTAGAGGCCCTTTAAAAAAGTTTCAACTCCAATAAGCACCCTCTATATAACCCTTTGAATTGGTGACATCTTAACTAACAAACCTAACTACCAATATATTTCTTTTATTTATTTTTTTATTTTCTTACCGCAATTGAAATAAAATATTTATACATTTAAATTATATATTTTATGAAAATTATATTATATGTTTTGATTATATCAATTATTTTTATTTAAATAAAGTTTTGTCACACTTTTTAATATTATCAATATACCCATAATTTTAAGTTATAAATAATAAAAAGGGAAATGATACTGCAAAAAATACACTAAATTAATTGAAAAAGAAAATGGAAAAAATGGGAAAGCATACCATCATCAAACTAGGAAGAAGACCAATGGAGAAGGAGATATGTGGGGGAGAGAGAAGAAAGAGATGAATGGAGGCCGGCTAAAACTCACCCAATAAATTGGGGGAGAATTAGCTTTTTTTAGGGATTGGGTGATTGATAGGGTGTCCACTGTGGGCTTAAGTGTGGTAAAAAACCCTAAAAAAGGTTTTAGGGTGTTAATAAAGGGAACCACTGTGGATGCTCTTAGCCTTCACAACCGCTTTCCTGACGAACTATTGTTCGGTATTCTTGTTCTGTTTTTCTTTATATATAAGTTTCTGAATTTAATTGTTGATTTCGAAACTTATATATATTTTTAAAAATGTTGTTGGTAGCTTAACTTAAACTTGGGTTGTTATTAACTTGGCAAGCTTGGTTTTTCCATTGGGCCTATCTTCATTTGGTGCTTGATAAGGACTGTTATTATTTTGAGCAAATTTTAAGTGGGTATAATTTTAGAAACATGTTTTTATCTAGGTTCATCAAATTTTTGGATATTTCATATAACTACAAATTGGTTGCCAAATGATAAAAATGCCATTAATGAAGATAAATCTCTTCCGGCCTAAAAAAAACCAAAAAGTGATGATGCCAAGGCTTGGCATCAGCACTGTTTTGACAATTTAAAAGTCGAATAATGCTAATGCCAAACCCAGGCATCAGGTTGCTGCCAAATAAATAAACATCAGGTTGCTGATGCCAAACCTAGGCATCAGGTTGCTGCCAAATTCAGGCATCCGGTTGCTGATGCCAAACTCAGGCATCATGTTGCTGCCAAATCCAAGCATCAAGTTGACAAACCCAGGCATCAGGTTGTTGCCAAATCCATTTGTGCTGGAACCCTTAGTGCTGGTAAAGTTTTCACAAATGCTCCAGAACGTGATCGAGTGTTCGATGCTTGCAATGTGCATATCCAGTTGAAGGAGGCTCGGGTCAATGGTAGCGGTGAGAGAAAGTTCAGGCAAATTTAATCTTGTAAGCATTTAATAGTGAGAAATCATTTCCTATGCCTTGCTGGATTGATTTCCTTGGCAACCCGACTCCAATTTTTATTATTTTTCCCCTTTTCTCTGCATATTGCCATAAAAGATACCGGGCAGCTCCACCTCACTTTCTTCTCTCAAATTAGCGGCAGCATAGTGGATGAACTCATTAACGTTTCATCTTCATTACTTGATTAATCCAGGGTTTATTTTCCCTCTATATAAACTCAATACAAGCAACCACCTCTCTTCATCTTCAGCACACAACACCACCGATCTTTGCCAACCCCTCTGCCGGTGAACAGTTCTGATCGGTGAACAGATCAGCCTACTGGGGTTTCAAAGAAAGAGTTTTTTAGAGAGAATTTCTAGAGAGATTGATTTGTTGGGTTTTGTTTTTTCGATCTGCTGGGTTTTATTGTTTCTCGAATGAAGAGGGAGATCCCAGATAAGAAATCTTTAACACAAACAAACAAACAGATAAAAGGGAAGTGACGTACTTTCGCCCCAAAAATGTAACTAAAAGATATGTCCAAAAAATAGCTGGATTAATTTGAAAACATGTTTTAAAAGATGTACCGGCTTGTAATTTTTTCAATTATTTTTATTTCGTTTTCAAAATGAAGTGTTTTGTTTTGAAACTAATAAAAATTATTACATTCTTGGTGTGGTTTGAACTATGGTCGATGTAATTTAGTCCAACACAGTTTCCACCAAGTTGCCTACCATCTAATTGTTAGATGATTTATGGTTTTATTTATTTATTACAATTTTTGAAATTAAATGTTAACTAAGCTAAAACAATTCAGTTGTAAGCTTAGAGACATGTAATTGGGATATAATCTATAAGATAGATTAGAATAAAGAGTTATTTGCCCAATTGATCCAAAAGTTACATGGTGATGTAATTGAACATTGTTTTCTACCTAAATAATTAAATTTTGGGTGATCAGCCAAAGCTGACTTGAGATGAGATGAAACATGGATTTTGGTCCTAGGGCCGGCCCTGTAAAATCGAGGGCCCAAGGCCAATTACTTCAAACGGGACCCTTCCTTTGTAGCATAAATTTTTTTCCCATTTTTTTGAAAAATTAAAGAATCAAAGGTTACGTATGTTATTTTTTTTCTATTGGTAAATATTTTGAAAATATGTCGAAAAACATTTTCAGATGTTTGGCAAACACACGGAAAAAAATATATGAATAAATACAAAAAATATATTCTAATATTAATGTCCATATTGAACATAAAATAATGTTTAACTTTAAGTAATTTTCCTTTAATAATCCTTAATTTATCATTAATAGTGTCAAATCAATAAGGTCCATTTTTTTTTATAAATATTTTTTTTATAAGGTTGGAGGGGACATAGACCGTACCCCAACCCTTAATTTTTTTTAATGCCTTGAAAGGCTACAATTATATATATATGATGCCTTTGGTGTGGCTCGAACAAATGGTGCCTCTGGTGAGGCTTTGAACACCCGACCTCTCGGTTGAGAGTAGTTAAGTCCCAGGGTGCCTCTGGTAGGGCTTGAATACTCAACCTCTCAGTTAAGATAAGTGAGTAGCTAAATGGGGCCTTTGGATAAGGCTTTAACAACAACGATGCCTCTGAAGAGGCTTGAACACCCGACCTTTATATTGAGAGTTGTTAAGTCCAGGGTGTCTCTAGTGAGACTCGAACACCCAACCTCTCCGTTAAGAGAAGTGAGCAGTACCAGTTGAGCTAGAGCTCGTTGGTAAGGTCCATTTTTTTTCAATATCACAAATACAAACAAAAAAATTGGTAATAATGAAAAACATTTTAAAAAAGAAAATTGATAATATTTGGGACATCTCTAAATAATATAGTGGACACTAATTTTATGACGTAATGAGTATTTATTTAAATTATAATTTATAAATAATGCGCACAAACTCTAATTATATTTCTAAACAATGTATTTGTTGAGTAAAATATTGTGTGTTTGTAAATATGTGTAATTGTGGAAGAGGAAGAAGGGGTGCTCGAATATTTGGAAAATGAATCCGTAAGTCATTTTCCTGAAAAGAAGGCTTCATTTTTTGTTGACTTGGAAAAACTTTTATGTTGACTACATTTTCCTCTGGTTACCAAATACTGAAAAATGAGGAAAACGTTTTCCAAAAGTCATTTTCCAAGAAACAAATGGAGCCTATGTCTTTTTTAGAAATTAGAATAAGACATTTATTTCATTTTTTTAATAATGTGTAGGGTTTTTGTGAGATTTGGGGGTCCAAAAAATTGGGTATTTTTAGGGGGCCCAAGGCCATGACCTCACTCTCCTTATGGCAGGGCCGGCCATGCTTGGCCCATTAGAAAAATATTTGATATTTTTCCGAATTAATGGTGAGGGTCATTAATTTGATATAAAATAGTGGGAGCTATATTTATAAAGTCCTTAAATATAGTTTGTATTTAATGATACTTATTTCTGCATATTTTGTGATAGATATCTATGGCTGCTAATACTCAAACTCAAACTTTATCGTTGCGATCGGTCCTTGAGAAGGACAAGTTGTCTGAGAATAACTTTCTAGACTAGTTTAGAAACTTGAGAAGTGTTCTCAGAAGGGAAAAGAAGATGTATGTGCTTGAGAAGCAATACCTTAAAGAGTTGAAAAACATGAAGGGAAGCGAGGCTTCCATTTCAGATAATTTGTTATAGAAATCAATCTTTCTACTTTTTCATCATGGGTATAGGATACCGGTTGTGGTTCTCACATTTGTACCAATGTGCATGAACTAAAGAAAAGTAGAAGATTGTCCAAGGGCGAGGTGGATCTACGTGTTGGAAATGGAGCAAAAGTTGCTACTATGTCCCTGCTATTAGCAGGAATATTATTTATGTTTCTTGTTTGGACAAGAAATGCTTTTCATTTAATATTAAGAACAATAGTTGTTCTATTTATTTAAATGAAATGTTTTATGTTAGTGCAAAATTGTCTAATGGACTTTATGTTCTTAATCTTGATACCCCTATCTAAAACATAAATACCAAAAGGTTTAAATCAAACAATTTGAACCCGATATACCTTTGGCACTGTCGTTTAGGCCACATAAATGAAAATCACATTTCAAGACTCCATAAGGATGGATTCTTGGACTCATTTGATTTTGAATCTTATGAGGTATGCGAAGCTTGTTTATTGGGCAAGATGACTAAGTCCCCCTTCACTGGTCAAAGTGAAAGGGCTAGTGATCTTTTGGGTCTTGTACATACAGATGTATGTGGTCCACTAAACACAAGTGCAAGAGGTGGTTGGCACTACTTCATCACATTTACTGATGATCTCAGTAGATATGAATTTGTTTATCTTATGAAACACAAATCAGAATCATTTGAAAAGTTCAAAGAATTCAAGAATGAGGTACAAAACCAGCTTGGTAAAAGTTTAAAAGCCCTTCGATCTGATCGAGGGGGTGAATACTTAAGCCAAGAGTTTGATGATCATCAAAGAGAGTGTGAGATTCTAACCCAACTCACTCCACCTGGAACACCATAATGGAATGGTGTGTCTGAAAGGAGGAATCAAACTTTGTTAGACATGCTTCGATCTATGATGAGTCATGATACTCTTCCGGACTCTTTTTGGGGACATGCTTACATCTACTTTTACCCTTAATCGTGTTCCATCTAAATTTGTTCAAAAGACACTATATGAGATGTGGACTGGGAAGCGTTCCAGTATGCCTTTTATGAAAATTTGGGTTTGTAAAGCTTATGTAAAACATTTACAAATTGATAAACTTGACCCTAAATCAGATAAATATTATTTTGTAGGGGGTATTCTATGGAAACAGAATGATACAATTTATACAATCTTGTTGAGAACAAATAGTTTGTTACTCGAATTGGTGTATTTCTAGAAATGAGAGTTTATCTCTAAAAGAATAAGTGAGAGAAACGATAAACCCTATGTTTACAAGAAAATTAGTGGGAGCTCAGTAATATATTTGGTCTTGTATGTAGATGACATACTATTAATTGGAAATAGTATCCATACATTGCAGTCTGTTAAAGGTTGGCTATGGAAATATTTTACAATGAATGATTTAGGAAAGACATCCTATATTCTGGGAATATTAGATCCATATAGATGGATCGAGAAGGTTACTTGACCAGATGTATTGCATGCTTTGAGCATGACAAGATGAGCACGTACTATTCAGATCCAGGTGATGGTCATTGGATTACTATCAAGAATATCCTAAAGTACTTGAGAATGACTAAGGATACATTCTTGATCTATGGAGGCGATGACAAGATCATTGTAAATGGTTGCATTTATGCTAGCTTTCAGACCGATAAAGATAATTATCAATCGTAGTTAAGGGTTTGTGTTTTGCCTTTGTGAGAGGAGTTGTCCTCTTGCTTAACAGAAGCATGATAGTCACAATGAATCTATGGGCATTAGAGATGCTCCAGATTGACTCTAGTGCAAATGGGAGATTGTTGGTTTATGTCCTAAAGGCATATCTATTTGTCCATTTATCATTATTTATTGAGGTATTTATTTATTATATATTGTTTGTTTATTCATAGTAATGCATCATAAAGCCCTTAGAATAAATATGTTATTCTTAAATATCTCTGGTCGAGTATTATTATTAATAAGGGCAATAATAATACACGGATGCTAGTATGTGTTGAGACTCATATAGTTGATATTAGTCTACACATGAGTGCGTGTTAGGTGTAACGACGTACTGGATTGACCTGCATGAGAATGCTATGTGGATCGTTACGTGAGTGTCATAAGCGATTCTCATAATGACAAATGTGTTCATTGTCCTTCGACTTGAAGTCGTTATATACCCTAGATGAGGAGTTGTATATTTTGATACCGATAAACGTCATTCTGTAACAAGGTGATTATAAAGTCGGATATTAGATATGTCACGAATCATGCTGAGGGATATGAATGATGTAGATAGAATTTGTCCCTCCTACAGAACATGCGTATAATATTTATGAGCCCCTTGATGAGTGAGACTTAAGTAAATGCATGACCGTGCTCAAATAAATCAATATGAGATATTGAGTTTATTTTTTTATTATATAAGTCTATTCGGAGATCAAGAAACCAAGATTAAATTATAACAAGGATGACACGTTTCATGCCTTGTGTTTAATCAAATATTTGGACAAAGGGAAAAGAACTATTTTGGTTACAATCAGTTATCTGTAATCACTGATAATTCTTATTACTTGGGTAATAATGATGTATTGTTAGATGCCACTCATTGTTTATAATTAATTATATATTTGATATAGTAATTAATTATTGTCAACGCAATTTAGGAACCTATTGGGTCACACACTTAGAATGAGTTGGACTGAAATTTATTTGGAGCATTAATTAGATTTATGGACTCAAGGTAAAATAAAATGGAGACCACAATATAGTCCTAGTTAGACTAGGACCTAAAATGGCCGACCCATATCTCTCTATATATATAGGAAGTCTTCTTGATGAAGTAGTAATGTTAGACACACAAAAGGAATTTAGGGTTTGGTGAAACACTAAATTCATAGGGAGAAAAATTAGGGATTAGTTATTCGTTAGACGAAAAAATTCCTATTTTGATTCAATAATTGTCTAGCACAAAATTGTTGGATTAATCTTGTTTAATCCATTCGTGTGGATACTATAGAGAAGCCGTGCAAATCGTTTGTTGCGGTGATCGTGATTCAAACGTAATTCTATCGAAGATTGTTCATTTCAATATTCGGGTAAGAATTATACATCTAATTTATATAATTCACATGGATCATGGGATGGTTTTTGAAATTAAAATTTTGTTATTCCGCCTTGTTAATTTCGATTAAAACTCAACATTAAATTGAGGAAAAAAATAGAGTAAGCTTAATAACTTTTAGCCGAAAGTAGGATTACCAAATTAAGATTTAAACATTTTCTTTAAGTGTACCCCAAGAAAATATTTCAGTACAAACTTTTCTATAAGACATGTTAATACTTCACTACTATCACTTTCTAAACAAACAAAAAATCATCTTGGTTAGGGTTGATTATATCGATTGGCGTAAATAAGGGTTTATTCGTTTGACGTTTTGGGTTGATTATCTCAATATTTTTTGAGTTTTTGCCTTTTCGAGAAAACAAACGTGAAACCATTGATTATGTAATTAACAATAAAATAATATTAACAATAATAATAACAATTAAAATTGTACAATAATAATAACAATTAAAATTGTACAATAATAATAACAACAACAATAATATTACTAATGACAATAACAACAATAATAAAAAGAACTAATTCAATGCTAATATGAAGTAAATGACAATAATAATGAGAATAAAAACAAAACAATTAACAATAATGATAATAATATTAAGGGACGGGCTATTTTGCCCTCCTTTTGGCGGCTTTTGCTTTAAGTTGATCCCCCAATAATACAAACTTCCTAATTTACCCTTCATTATCCAAACTCAAACCCCCCTCACTGCCTCCTCCCTCCCCACTGCGTCTTCCTCCCTCTATACCCCCCATCACTACCTCCTCCGCCCCTCACCGTCCCATCTCCCCCTCCCCCTCCCACCCTCCCTCACAATCACATCTTCGTCTCCATCTCCCTCACCACCTCCTACCTCTGTCACAGTCCCATCTTTGTCTCCGCCTCCCTCTCTCACAGTCCCATCTCCATCTCCGCCTTCATCCTTCTTCTGTTCAATCCATATCTCTCCCTTCTTCCCTGCCTCATCCTAATTTTTTTTAAAATAATCAATTCAAGTTGTTCGGCTATGGACGACCGAACAACTTTGTGTTCGAAGAATAACTTGAATTGAATTTTTCTTTTTTAAATAGGGTGAGGCGGGGAAGAAGGAGGTGCTAATGTGGGAATTGGGTTAGTGGTGCTGGAAAAAAATGAACAAGAAGAGTAGTGTTTGGATGGAGGATGAGGTGGATGAGAGGGAAGGAAGAGGAAGAAGGGAATACAACCAGTGGGAGGGAGGGGGATAGAGGATGCATAATAAGGGAATAGGAAGGGTGAGAGTGAGAGGGGAAGAAGAGAACGCGGTGGGAAGGATGTGTGGAGGACACAGTGGGAAGGAGGGGTGGAGGACACATTGGGTGGGGGGAGGGAGGAAGAAGGCGACAGGGGGGGTTTGAGACTTTGAGTTTGGATGATCAAGGGTAAATTGGGAAGTTCGGGTTATGGAGGGGGGGGGGTCAACTTATAGCAAATGGGGGGCTATATAGCGCGTCCCTAATATTAATAGCTTAATTATAATGATAGTAATATTAATAATTAGCTACTTAATAAAATATTAGTACTAAATATAGTTGATTGCAAAGTATCAAATTTTGGGAGGGAGAGAAAGAAAATGAAGGAAAATTCAAAAAAAAATAAAATAGAAAATCAGGTTGATAACCAAATGCAGCAAACCAAGTCATTATTTATAGATAAAATGTATAGATTTTTTTAAAAGAAAATATGAGGTGAAAAATAGGCCAAAACAAGATAAAAAGAAAAATCTACAGGACCACCCAAATTGCGCCACGTGGGAAGGTATGGGAAGAGGTTGTCGGCCACTCAATGTTTGTTATTTCAAACACCACCATTTTGGCCATTCTAGCTACAATACGGTGTCGTTTTGATAAGGTTTTGATATAGATGATTCTTTTGGTGTTCGGATCATTCAAAGCGACCACCGAAACTTTCATGTTCTTATTGTGGATATTGTAAGCTTTTGAGATTGCCCAATTGTTTGCAAAAAATCACCACAATGCTCCAATTGACTTCTTCGTTGTAGCCGTAGGTGCTCTTACATTTGTGGTTGATGAATAAATCAAAAGTGACTTTAGTCTAGGGGCAAATCCGTAAATCATAAACCATCCCTCTCTGATTAATTGACTTGTCCACAATTGAAATGATTGATTTAATATAAGTTGACCATAATATCCTAAAATCTCAAGTTAATCCCTCCCCTCATTGATAAAAAAAAAAAGAAGTTTCACCTCTAACTTAAAAAGTCAATATTAGACTATTTTAAAGTAATAATTGTTATAAAATAACCACAAATTAAGACTGAAGTGTATCAGAGAGAGAGAGAGAGAGAGAGAGAGAGAGAGAGAGAGAGAGAGAGAGTATTATTCAGAGTAGGAATCGTCCGTTGTACCAAAACATTTTACAAAGCTCGGTATTTATAACCGAGCTGATATAACTGTGCATGTATAGGCTTTGACCTTAAGGGCACTAGGGTGGTAGTGTTGTGGCAGTGGTTTGTCCACAATAATTGTGTCATAACACTCCCCCTTGGACATAGCACTGTAAGCTGGATAAGTGTATCTCGTTAAAAACCTTTAAGTCGAAAAACCCAGTAGGGAAAAAAATCGGACATAAGGAAAAGAGTACACAACTTAAATCTGAATTATGTGCATGAGCTGTCTCGTTAAAAACCTTTTCATGGAAAACCCAGTGGGAAAAAACCATGATAAAGGGAAAAAGAGTACAACCATATATGCTCCCCCTTGAACTGACAAGGGTCAAGAGAAATCACTTTTGTAAATCTCGTAGATTTCGCATCCCAATATTGTGAACATGCTTTCTGAAGGTTGTAGTGGGGAGTGCCTTCGTAAATAAATCTGCATCATTATCACTTGATCGAACATATTGGATGCTGACCTCTTTCTTCTTTTCAAGTTCTTGAGTGTATAAAAAGAGCTTCGGGGGGATATGTTTGGACCTGTCACTTTTGATGTATCCCTCTTTACTTTGGGCGACACATGCGGCATTGTCTTCAAATAATACTGTCGGGTCTTTGTTAACAGGTAGTCCACTGGCATTTTGAATATGTTGAGTCATAGATAGAAGCCAAGCACATTCTCGACTGGCTTCATGAAGTGCGATCATCTCAGCATGATTTGACGACGTAGCAACTAGTGTTTGCTTTTGAGAGCGCCAGGAAATTGCAGTACCACCCACCGTGAAGACATAGCCGGTCTGTGATCTGGCTTTATGAGGATCAGACAAATAACCCGCATCTGCAAAACCAATTATTTCATCCTTTGATCCTTTGGGATAAAATAATCCCAAATCGATTGTTCCTTGAAGATAACGAAATATGTGTTTGATCCCATTCCAGTGTCTCTGTGATGGAGATGAGCTATATCTTGCCAATAGGTTTGTAGCAAATGATATATCTGGTCTAGTACAATTTGCAAGATACATAAGAGCTCCAATAGCACTTAAGTATGGTACTTCAGGACCAAGTATCTCTTCATTCTTTTCACAGGGACGAAATGGATCTTTGCCTTGTCCATATTAAAGCGCTTCAGGACCCTTTTTGTATAATTTGATTGATGCACCAATATTCCATTATACAAGTGCTCTATTTGTAAACCAAGACAGTATTTGGTTTGTCCAAGATCTTTCATTTCAAATTCTCCCTTTAGGTATTTGGCCTTCTTGAATTTCCTTGGGAGTTCCAATGATATTCGAGATCATCTACATAGCACAACAATTGCAAATCCAAGCTGTCGATTTCTTGATAAAGACACACGGACATAATTGATCACTCACATATCCATCTTTTAACAAATGCTCACTTAAGCAATTATACCACATACGTCCCGCATTGCTTTAATCCATGCGATGATCGTTGTAGTTTAATTGCACATAATTCTTTGGGCTTTGAGCTCAGTGCTTCAGGCACCTTGATTCCATCAGGAATTCTCATATATATATATATATATCAGTATCCAATGATCCATATAAATAGGTTGTTATAACATCCATGAGATGCATCTCTAGGTTTCGCGAAACCGATAAGCTGATTAGATATCTGAACGTAATAGCATCCATAACAGGAGAATATGTTTCTTCATAATCGATCCCAGGCCTTTGGGAAAAACCTTGTGCAACAAGGCGAGCTTTGTATCTCATAATCTCATTTTTCTCATTTCGCTTTCGAAGAAAAACCCATTTGTACCCAACAGGTTTCACAGCTTCAGGTGTGATAACGATAGGCCCAAATACCTTTCGTTTTTTAAACGAATCGAATTCAGCCTTCATGGCATCTTTCTATTTTACCCAGTCATGTCTCTTTTGACATTCAGAATATCGATGTTGGTTCGGGATCATCAGTCCCGTCATTAATTTCTTGTGATACCGAATAAGAGAATATATCATCGATATTCTCCATTTTATCTCGATTCCATATTTTTCCATTAAACATGTAATTAATGGAAATCTCATGGTTTTCAATGCCTGCAGGGATCTTTGGACTTGTATGATCATGTGATTCTTTTGGAACACGTTCACTCGTTTGGGGTTTTTCAATCATCTTCTTTTTAGGGATTTTTATCCTTTGAACCAATGGGTCGTCCCACGCTTCGAGGCGTGTCTTAGATTCATTTGTCATATTCTCATTTGGTAGCCCTTTTGGAATTTCAATTCGGCAGCATTAACGGCGGCTATATGTGACCTTGTCACTCTCTTTGTATCTATAAATGCATCTGGCAATTGATTTGCTATATTACGTAAGTGTACGATCTTTCGGACTTCCAGTTCACGTTGCTTTGTGGGAGAGTCAAGGTGCAATAATGATGATGTGCACCATTTGATCTCTCTTCCCACTTGTTTCCCTCTTCACCTAAAGGTGGAAACTTGTCTTCATTAAAATGACAATCGCAAAAGCGTGCGTAAAGATGTCACTGTCTTTGGTTCAAAATACTTGATTATCGAAAGGGATTCATACCCAACGTATATTCCCAATCTTCGTTGTGGTCCCATCTTTGTGCGTTGTGGTGGAGAAATGGGTACATATACCGCACAATAAAAAATTCTTAAATGAGATAGATTTGGTTCTTGACCGAATGCTAGCTGAAATGGGGAGTATTTATGATATGCACTTGGTCTAAGGCGAATTAGCGCAGCGGCGTGTAAAACAGCGTGACCCCATACGGAAGTAGGGAGCTTTGTTCTCATTATCAATGGTCTGGCGATGAGTTGAATACGTTTGATAAACGATTCAGCCAAACCATTTTGTGTATGAACATGAGTTACTGGATGTTCAACATCAATTCCTATTGCCATACAATAATCATTGAATGCTTGAGATGTAAATTCACCAGCATTATCAAGTCTAACCTTCTTAATCATGTAATCTGGGAATTGTGCTCTCAATTTGATTATTTGTGCAAGGAATTTGGCAAATGCCGTATTGCGAGTTGATAATAGGCATACGTGTGACCATTTGCTAGAAGCATCGATTAATACCATGAAGTATTGGAATGGTCCACTTTGTGGATGGATAGGTCCACATATATCACCCTAGATTCGTTCCAAAAAGGTTGGTGATTCATTTCCAACTTTGGTTGGTGATGGTCTAACTATCAACTTTCCTTGAGAACAAGCATCACAAGAGAGTTCATTGGGTTGAAAAATCTTCTGATTTTTCAATGGATGTCCACTAGAATTCGTAATAATTCTCCGCATCATTATTGAGCCGGGGTGTCCCAACCGTTCATGCCAGGCTTTAAATGTTTCCATAAACTTCGGGGTTACGGTAATATATGATTCAAATACTCTTATATTTGTATAATACAATCCGGATGATAGGGCAGACAACTTTTCCAATACACACTTACTTCCGGAAGTGTTTGAAGTAATGTAAAGATATTCACTATTCTCTTTGTTCGTGGTTTCAATATGATATCCATTCAGACGAATGTCTTTGAAACTTAACAAGTTTCTTTGAGATTTAGGAGAGAATAGTGCATTACTTACTATGATTTTCGTGCCTCCATGCATCAGAAAAATTGCTTTTCCAGATCCCTTAATTATTTTTGCACTACCAGATATAGTATTGACGTTTGCCTCGTCAATCTTCAGATAAGAAAAATATTTCTTATCCTTAAGTATAATATGTGTAGTAGCGCTGTTCGCAAGGCATAAATCACCTTCTTGGATATTGGATTCAGACATGATTATAATCTATTTTAATATAAGATAGAGAAAAAGAATAAGATAAGTAAACATTATAAGGATATTAAACACGAAAATATATAAATAGATAATATCATACATTATTTTAGTGTTGTGCCTAAACATAAATGTTTGACACATATTTCAGACCATAGCTTCATTCCTATTTCGGACCATAGCTTCATTCCCATTGAGGACCATTACACATAGTACTAAAATGCAAGCAAATAGTTTATTGTTCGCACAAACGAGAAATATCTATGAAGATTTATTTTCTTGGCAGTTGAGTCCATCAGTCATATCAACATCCACATTGGCAACATCATCAAGGTCAAAGATAGGATCTTCAGAATCACTTATCATGAAATTTGTCTCGATGTTATTCTGTTTCCGTGATTTCTGATAAAGCTCAACCAGATGTCTCGCTGTATGGCACGTACGTGACCAATGGCCTTTCATACCACATTGGTAACAAATGTTTTCATCATTCTCTTTATGAGTACCATTATGGTTATTACCACGTTTTTCCTCCTTATCAATCTTGGGTCTGAAACCTCTTCCCCTTCCTCGACCACGTCCTCGACCACGGCCACGGCCACGATTATAGCCTCGGCTACGTCCTGAAATGGACCCATGGTTACGCCCATGGTCATGATCAGTCGACGTTGCGTTTACTTCTGGGTACGGGGCAGAGCCAGTGGGACGAGTCTCGTGATTTTTCATCAGCAGCTCGTTATTTTGTTCGGCCAAAAGAAGACATGCAATCAGTTCAGAATATCTTGTGAATCCTCTTTCACGATATTGTTGTTGTAGGATCACATTTGAGGCATGAAATGTGGTGAATGTTTTTTTCCAGCATATCATATTCAACGATATTTTCACCACATAATTTCAGCTTCGAATTGATGCGAAACATGGCTGAATTATATTCGCTAACAGATTTAAAATCCTGAAAACAGAGTGTTAGCCAATCATAACGAGCCTTTGGGAGAATCACTGTTTTCTGATGATCATATCGTTCCTTTAGTGATTTCCAAAGATCTGCAGGATCTTTGATAGTGAGGTATTCTGATTTTAGATCCTTGTGGAGATGGTGGCGAAGGAAGATCATAGCCTTTGCCTTGTCTTGGGTCGATGTTTATTTTGATTCGTTTATTGCATCATCGAGACCTTTAGCATCTAGGTGGATTTCAGCGTCTAGTATCCATGACAGATAGTTTTTTCCAGTAATGTCTAGCGCTTCAAATTCAAGTTTGATGAGATTTGACATTTTGATGGACTAAAAAGAAGAAACATATATATTAATAAAATTCTAATACGAAAATTTATTTAAGACATAATAATTATTACATGGTGAAGTAAAAGTCAAAAGCTATTGTTACTGCTAACAGAAAATACATGATACTGAGAAAATAAACAAAAATATAAAAATCGTTCGGAGGGTATTCACCAACAAAAACCATTGCGGTGCACACAATAACAAGTATGATAATAATTACCAATATTGGGCTAAACATATTGTAGAAGTTGATATGTTGTTGAGGGTTTGTAAGTAGGTAGTAAAAATGTGAGTTAAGAATTGAGATGTTGGTGTATTTATGGAGTAAAAAATGACCGTTTTATGGCCGTTAACTAGCCGTTTATTACCGTTGGAGGAGATAGATAAAAATCAGAAACTAGCCGTTAACTAGCCGTTATAGGATAGGGGTAAAAATGTAAAAAATTTGATTTAATAGAATTGCATTTATATTATGAATAAATATAAAACTTATTAGGAGCAATAAATAAAATAACTCCGTATGAATATTTTTTCAGTCAACTTTATACAGCTATTATATAGCATACATATATATTCACGCCACGCTACTCAGCAAGCTTTTCTGTGGGTGTTTGTAAGTCGGTAATAAATATATATGTATATAAAGTTATTCATATATATAGAATTGAAATATATGTATATATATAAATATTCAGTTTATAGCTTGGGGTTATTTCCGCACAAGTATCAACGAACATATATATTATGCGTTAAATAATAAATTATTATTTCGTCATCTCACCATATATTATCGACGGTGGCTCAGCCAATCTTTTCTTAATAATGGTGATATACGATATATATTGAAATAAACCAGAGACATAATATAAAGAATATATCAGTAGAAAATTTTACCGATTGAGATTGTTAAGAGTAGAACAATCGTGCTGATAACGTGTTATAAAATAACCATAAATTAAGACTGAAGTGTCTCAGAGAGAAAGAGAGAATATTATTCAGAGTAGGAATCATCCGTTGTACCAAAACATTTTACAAAGCTCGGTATTTATAACCGAGCTGATATAACTATGCATGTATAGGCTTTGACCTTAAGGGCACTAGGGTGGTAGTGGTTTGTCCACAATAATTGTGTCATAACAATAATTTTATTTTCAATCATACTTAAATTAAGTATGTACAAGATTTGTTTTTTAAAATATCATTCCTAGGTGTACTTTTCCTGTTTAGTTTAGATTTTTTTTCTTTTCCAACTAAAAATGTGCTTAGCCCATATAACATTTACCATCACACATTCACACCGATGAATAAATTATTTATTTTATCCCTCATTCCACATTAAATGTTTATATATATATATATAATTATCTTGAAACCAGTGTTTCTCTTTTTATGTTTATTTGAAAATAGAGTAAAATGAGAATATTCAAAAGTTCATTAATGAACAACAAAGAAACTTAAAATTATTATTTTTTGGCTTAGGGATTTGCAAGTTGCAACCTTATGTTCATGCATGTCTGGCCAAAATGGGATGAAGATGTTAGAACCATTGCTGAACGAGCAAAGATTTACCCGTGTTTCTCCTCTGTTCTTGTCCTTGCTAAGTTCCAATATTATGATAAACGATGATCACAGTTGACAGTGAAAACAAAGCGAGGGAAGTTTGCACCAACTAAATCATGTTAATATTTTACATTAGCATATAAATTAACATAGGTACTTAATACGACACCTATAAAATACTTAATACAACACTTTTTTTAAAAAATTACTAATTTACCCTTTGTTCATTTTATAATTAAATGAAAAAAAAAACAAGATTAGTGGTAAAAGTGGGCGGGAGGTGGTGGGGCTGGGCGAGAGTTGGTTTTTAATTAAATGAAAAAAAAACTCTTTTTTTTTTCAGACGGAGATGGTGGCGGAGGTGGTGGAGGCTGGGGAGGTGTAGGAGGTTGGGTTGGGGTGTGGGCTGGGTGAGGGAGGGACTGGGGGAGGCCCGGTCCGTGTGGGAGGGACTGGGTGAGGGGCAGGTGGGTAGGCTAGGTGAGGGAGGGACTGGGGAGGTCCAGTCCGTGTGGGAAGGGGGCATGTGGCAAAGGGGCTGGGGAGGGACTGGGCTCCCAGACGGTGTGGAAGGACTTGGGGAGGTGGTGGGGCTCAGTAGGCGGTGGTGGTCCAGTGGGCGTAACGGTGATAGTCCGGTGGCGGTGTTCAATTTTTTTTTTGTTAAGGGTAATATAGTATTTTTATAACAAAAAAATATTGTATCGAGTTTTTTATAGGTGTTGTATTAAATATTAATATATTAACTGACTGACCTATTCAACTACAGTAGAAATCACCAGTCAAAAGGGGGAAATATAGTTACAAAGACATAGCACATATGCTTAGACAATAGCGTCTTAGTCCCTACGAAATTAACTCAATCCAGTAGAATGGATATTCTGTTACCTCCAAGCTGAAGCAACAATCAAGACTTTGTCTTCCCATGCAAAATGGAGTGCACCCGTCTCCTCTCTCATCTTGTATCTGTCGCTATACTGCTTTATAAGTTTTCGAATCGACTCGTTCACATGTGGACTAATCGGAGATGACCTGAAACCAGCCATCATCATCCTTGCTCTCCATTTCCCCGCAACTTCATACCTTTCTATTCTTTCCTCTCCCTCACATGCAACAATGTTGACTATGTCACGCGCCAAACATTGCTTCTCTACGTTCATCCTCTCTTGGCTGTCTCTCGGGAGGGCTGCATCAAGAGAATCAAACATAGCAGAATAGTAACTGTAGGCTTCACTGAACCTTGGTAAAAATGGAGCCGTGTTAGTGTTCACATCTTGTTCAACAACAGTTACAAGTTTTGGATTCAACCCCTTGACCATCCGCAGTAGCTGGTCTCGTTGATTCACAGTTGAAACACTCTCGTCAGGCATGTGGTGAAGCTGGAAGGCAAAGTTAACGATGATCGCTTCCCCCGAACGGCAGTTCAGAATCGCTGGCGTAATCACTGCAGTATTTGCTGCCACTGCACTGAACTCAAATGGCAATTCGAGTGCTTCAGCCAAATTCTCAAGCCTCTGCCCAATATGTTTTAGGCCTCCCACGGCACGTTGAACAGATTCAGGATCATCAACCCCTGTTAACCTCAAGTGGGGTGGCTTACCGGGTTGGTTAGCTAAGGTTTGCAACAGAGTAATATATTGACTCCCTTGATTTATATCAAAATCTATTATATGGACCCTTTTTTCACCTCTAAATGCTTCAATAATTGCACCATTTGCTGCCATAAATCCAAATCTGAAACATGGGCATACCTCAAAGAGAACCTGCATGGCAGAGAGACGATCAGTAGAGGGGGGAATTTTGCATTTCAAAGCTTTGTAAAGTCCTTTGCCAGAGGTTGCCAGACGAGCTGCAAGAGCTTCCACCATATATGCATCAATCCTCTGCGAAGGCTCTCCTTGGATTGAGACCACTTGACGGAGCTCATTTATCATGGTTGATGCCTCCTCAATGTTTCCTTCAGAAATTGCAACAGCACACTCAAAAAGCAATTGTTTAGGAGCCCGCGGAGTGGTTAGGGAAATTTCTTTAGAGCTGCTGATACTACTGACGTAGGAATCTGAGGAAGAAGACTCCTTTGGTGAGTCGTAGAGGCGAATATCATGGACCTGGTCAGCCCACTCACCATCAATTTCCATGCTCTTTCGATCAGGCCCAATCAAATCATTATCGTCATCAAAAAGTTCCCTCTCGAGTTCTTGAAGCTTTGATCTCATCTTATCCATGTCATAACTTATTGCTTCAGGACTCTGGCTTCCCAAGTATTCCAACTCGTAACTGGATTGAGAGGCATCAACATCTCTATCAAAGGAAGAGTTAAATGGATTTTGGGCCGGCATGGGCTGGTAAGAGGAGGCACTTTGTGGTCGGAACCTATTTCCAGAGTCATTTGAACTTGATGGAAGAACAAGTTCTTCTGTTGGGGAGTTGAGGAAGTATTTTGGATCAAAGCTCTCATTGCTGCATGATTCTCTTGCATATATGGCAGAGCTGTCATTGCTTCCATCTAGCAAGTAGATCTTCTGACTTCCATATGGTGAAACAGACCGAACTAAAGACATGATATACTTCTGATCCACTCAGTTTTCTCAGGCACAAATAGGTGTATTTGAAGGTTTTCAGGTTCTGCGTCTTGATCTGTTTAACAGAGAAAAAAAAACATCACGTTAAGCAACCACAAAATAAACATTTAGGGTATATTTTGTTACTACTTTGAAAAGCAGAAAAGAAGCATCAGCAGTAGCTACTCACATTTGAAATCTCTTTGCAGTAACTGAACGCTGTTTCTGTCAAAGAGAAATTGGAGGGAAAAAGTTACTAAGCAAACCAGGATAAGAAAACATGGATTATACGTACTAACTATATATATGTGTGTACGTGTATCTTGAAGGAGAAGGAGAAGGAGATTTTATCTCAATTGAAGAGATGGGTAAAACCAGGTAAATATGTTTCCAATAAACCTGCTAATTGCTAGCTCATACGTATCTCTTGCCAAATAATGTTTTGGCATGTGGATAGGACCAACCACTTTAGTAACTATCTTTAGTGGCATCTCCATTAATGTTGACTAATACCAGCAATTATGCACATGACCAACCACTTTAGTAACTATCTTTAGTGGCATCTCCATTTATGTTGACTAATACCAGCAATTATGGACCCTCCGAGTTCATTGCTATAAATTTCATTTCTTTCGTTTCTAAAGATGACTGACAAAATCCTTTATTAAATATTGAATGATAAACATAGTTTCAGTGTTGTTTAGCCTCGGCCCTCCAGTAAAACATGCTTGATTAAATGTGCTGTGCCGTGGAGGAAGTCAATTTTCTGAGGCCAATATCAAGCGGATGAAACTGAATTAAGATGCAAACAAAGAAACAACAATGACTGGCACTATGCAGCATCTATAACTAGAAAGTCGGAAATGTAAATGATCCTTTAAAGCAGTACTAAGGATTAACTTCCTAGTTTGTAAAGGATATGAAGCAAAAAGGTGCTAAATAGGTAAGCTTCCTTTGTCTATTGAAAGGGCCATCAAAGAGCAAAAGGGCCACTTATCTTGATTTACTCCCTCTTCCTAAACAAGAGTCGTACTTTCCGTTTTAGTTTGTCATTTCTAAATTTTATATCAAATCTTTATACTTTTCAATTCTTTTTCTTTCTTGCCGTAAACATGATATTTATCTAACGCATTGTGCAAAAGAATTTAAAATTTTAATGCAATTTAAAGGAAATGTATAGGTCCAAAAGTAAGATATTAAAAAGTATGACTTGTCAAGTGAATCCTTTTTCTGGGAGGGACAGAGAATTTAATTTATACTCTTCAGACAAATGGAAACGTCGACTATAAGCAACAAGAATATTAATCCCTTGAATAGGATTTTTTGAAAGAAGATCTCTAGAGAGGACAATCTAAACAAAAGAAAAGCACTAAACTAATTACCTGAATAATGCATGCATATATATATATATATATATATATATATATATATGAGGGAAAGCTTAGATGAAAGACTATATCTAGCATGGTAGTTTAGGAATACCTAAAAGTTTCTCAAGGATCAGAGAATAAAGGACTCTACATTTATGAATTATGAATTGGACAGACCAAGCACATTAAAGAGAGATTCACAACTGCAACACAGATTACTGAGTTAGGCTTTGTACTATGATTTGAAGTTTACCGAACTATAGTCTTTACCTATGTACCACAAATTCTGCAGATAGACCTACATGAGTGGAATCTTACCATATCAAATGTGATTATACCGAATAACATGTCTTGGCATGAGTCTTACCAGATTATTTCATTTGACATCAGATCGTTTCAGTTAAATAAAAAAAGTAATATGCTTTCAACAAACATCAATACAAAGATTAACACTTAGAAACTGGTAAGACCTCATATGAAGAAGTGGAGTCTAACTGAGAACAATATGGTCCAATCAATATGGATTCTATACAATATGAGCCTTTCATGCTAACTAACAGGAACTACCAACTAAAACACCTAGCCTATTGCACATCTTCACAATCAATTCAAGTTTCCCTGAATGAAATCAACAGACATATACTGTAAGAATAACAGGTCAAACATCATCATCACACACACACACACACACAAGAAAAAACCCCACCAACTATGGGTTGAAACAAAAATATCAAGCTAGATGCAGGAATTGCTAAGAGACAAGGAAGCTCATGTATACATAAATACCTGAATCAAAGAAAATACTTGAAGATGAAGGCAAAGGAATCAAAGAAATAGCGAAATCCTGTAATTCAAGAAAAAACCACAAGGAGATGAGCCATGAAATCGTATTGAATTGAACAAGAAAAGCTTCAGGTTTGACTCCAAATTGAAAAGCAGATATACCTTCCCTGGTATATCATACATTAAAAATTTGCAAAAATGGTAAGGTTGGGTTTGGTATAAAAGCAACAAATCAATAGAAAGATTTTTCAGCACCCAATAGTTTTTACAACTTGCTCCGATCATCACGAATAAAAAAACGAAGAGATAAGTAATATAGAAAAAATTAAAACCAAAATGGATTCCAGCTACTCAATTCAAGTAGAATAATCAAAAAATTCAAAGAACCCATTTGTAATTAAAGGGTTTACCAAGAGAATCTAATCTTCCGGAATCTAGAGAAATGAAAGGAAAGAAAGATGAAACGAGACTCACCCAATATATTCATTCATAGTCTGAGCATTTCATACCTCATCTTTCTGTTTGTCTACCACCAACTTCTCCTGTTCAACTAGTCTAGTAGTTGACCGTACAGAATTTGTCAGCTCTATGGTCCCAACTTTTTAATTCAATCTGGGCCGTCCACTTTATCAAGTAACAACCAATTTTAGGACAACTAAGACTCCGTTTTGTTTCAACAATGATAATGATTTTCGAAAAATAATTTCTGAAATATGAAATTATTTTTAGGTGTTTGGTTAATTTTTGAAAATATATCGTAAAATATTTTTGGATGTTAGGTAAATATATGAAAAATATTACGAAAAATAATATATAAATAAATACAAAAATATATTATAATATTAATACATATATTGAATATAAAATAGTATTGAAGTTAAGTAATTTTCTTTTAATAACCTTCAATTTATCATTAATGATGTCAAATCAATAAGTTTCATTTTTTTTCAAGCTCAATTTTTTTTGATAATTGATATGAAAAATTGTTTTAAAAAATAAAATAAATAATGTTTGGGACGTCCTTAAATAATAATATAATACAGTGGACACTAATTTAGAACGTAGTGAATATTTTTTAAAATTATAATTATAAATAATATGCACAAATTTCATTTATATTTCTAAACAATTTGTTTATTAAGTGAAATATTGTGCGTGTATCTAAATATGTGTAATTTTGGAAAGCGCGGAGGGATGCTCGAACATTCGGAAAATGACTTATGAAAAATAAATCTGTAAGTCATTTTTCGGAAAAGAAAACTTCATTTTCCGTTGACTCGGAAAAGCTTTTACGTTGACTACATTTTTCTAAACCCACCAATACATGGTGAGTCGAGTAAAGAGAATCAATTTTACAAAAAATATCCATAAGACCGTCTTACCTAAAATTTTACCCAAAATTAAATACATATTAGGAGCATGTAACATCACAATTCATTAATTATCATATGTAAAAAAAGTAACAACACTTGAAATGGTCATACAAATATTTTTTTATATGATATATCCTCCTTACTTGATCCATTATATGTTGGTGGGTTGAGTTGTGAGAGAATAAGACTTAGTCCTACGAATTAAGATCCGTACGACCCTCTTATACGAGAGCAAAACTTATCCATTGTTGTAAGAACATCTCTAACAATAATATTTTTAACACCAATTTTTAGCTGGGTCTCACTGCCACCTACACATTTTAATAATATTCTTCTCTAAGAATTTTTCTTTCTAATGGTTTTCATTCCTCCTCAATTCTTACATAAATTCCACTACAAAATCATTCACTTTATTCCTAATACTTTCTTATTTTATACTTTTCAAATAAATACATTTATTTCACTTTAATTATTATATTTCATATTCAAATAATTTGTTTAAATAATAAAATAATTTTTTTCAAATAAATACATTTATTTCACTTTAATTATTATATTTCATATTCTTGAAATCCCGTTGTTGACCCCATGGTTGACTTGTGTAAAGGCATCTCATGTATCATCAATCCAATTCGTAATGTGATTACCATCATCCTTAACAATCATGTTGTGCATAATAATGCATGTTAGATAATTTCTTTCGAGTTTTCTCTATACCAAAATCGAGCAGGACCACTTACAATAGCCCAAATCGATTGCAGCACGCCAAATGCTCGTTCGATATCTTTTCTTGCAACCTCTTGCATCTCCTTGAATTTCTTCCTTTTTGGATCCGTTGGGCATGAAAAGCTCTTCACAGAAGTAGCCCAACTCTGATAAATTCCATCAGTGAGGTAATATCCTTTTGTATACCGTGTGCCATTAACTTCAAAATTGCACGACGGTGCATTTCTTTCGAGTACGTTACTGAACAAAGGTGATTCATATAGCACATTAAGATCATTACGAGAACCCACAACCCCAAAAAATGCATGTCATATCCATAAATTTACAGATGCAACTGATTCAAGCACAAGTGTTGGCTTCCCATGACTTTTTGTAAATTGGCCTTGCCAAGCGACTGGATAATTTTTCATTCCCAATGCATACAATCAAGACTTCCTAACATACCTGGAAATTAGTGCCTCTGATCGTGCATTTGAAGAAGTCGTTGTGTATCATTAGCATTTGGTCTTCTCAAATATTGATCTCCAAACAATTCAATAACACATCGACAGAAGTTCATCACGCAATCGATGTCAGTTGTTTCACCTAATCAGGGGTATTCGTCGAGATGGTCGACCGAAACTCTCCATAAGCCAATTGCCGGATCGCCGCCGTGAATTTTTGAAGTGGTGACAAACTTCTTTTTGTTGCATCGAACCCCCATTGAAAATAAAGTGAATGTTTCTCCAATTCACTAGCTATCCGAAGAAATAAATTTATACCCATTCGAAAGCGCCTGCGAAATATATGATCGGGATACAATGACTTAGTTGAGAAGTAATTATTGACAAGTTGAGTGTGTCCGATTTCACGCTTCTAATTTATATACCTCTTTTTTTTTCCTTTGACATATGTCGATGTCCGCTTTGGCCGTTTCAATTAGCTCTTTGTGGTGTTCAACAATCGCCACACACATTTCTTCGGTCACACTACCTTCGGAATCACTGCTTGTGGTAGAGGAAGTAGAAGACATCTCGAGTTGTGGTAGTGGAAGTAAAATACAAAACAAAATTTTATAAGACAAAGTTTGTAGTTCGTCAATGTTGCAAATACTTGTCATCTATATATAGATTATAAATTACAACGGCTAGTTTTTACAGCGGTTACTTAACAATGGCTAATTTACAATAATTAAGATTACATAAAACAAGGAAAATTAAAAATACATAAAAACGTCAATAATTAAAATTACATAAAACAAGGAAAATTAAAATTACATAAAAACATCAATAATTTTTTTTTAAAAGAGTGAATTTTTAGAAGAGAAAATAAAGAAAGATTGGAGACTGGAGGGTTATTTATATGATAAAAATTGGATGATTTTTTTTTTTTGAATTTTGAACATTTTTAAATTTTGAATGATTTGATGAATTTTTGAAAAAGTAAAAAATGAAATCAAATTTTTGAAATTTTTTAAAAACAACACGACGACTTTTTGGCTTAATTTTTATGAAAAAAATGAAAAAAGAGAAGGAATCAAATGAGAAGTAGTGGGGAATATGAGGGACCCACCTTCTTTTGCCTCCTTCACGCATCTCCTTAGAGAGTGACCGATACGCGCCCTTTTGAGTGGCTAGTGAGCCACACTCTCCGCCATCATGTTTCTTTCTCCTTCAAAATTCAAAAATTCTTAAATAGAATTTTATAAAAATTTTCTCCGATGGTTACCCATTCTTAGCTTATCTAAGAATTTGCTAAGAATGAGCCATTGGAGTTTCTCTAACACACAAACAAAAAAATAAGGAACAAAAGTTACAAAACAAAATAAAGGTCTAAGAATGAATAATAAACTATTTTTAGAAAGGAAAGAAAAATCTTGTGACAAGGGGAAAGGTACATGACTGGTTCAACAAGATGAGGGTTCTAGATTTAACTTTGTACGTGTTTACGTTGGTGTCATGTCATAGGTGATGGCATTTTTACAGTTTTGAAGATTGAAGATGTTTAGTTTTAGTATCTGAAAGTCAACAAGTGTTTTGGAGGTCCCCCCACCTTCACCTTTGGTCATCCAATCTTATAACCTACACTTTCACTTTGGATAATTTGATTTTCAAAGCCGTGTCGTGATGAATTGACATATAACCCCCTTGTTCTTTCGAAAGGATATTAAAGTTATTTTTAGAAAGTAGGTGGCAAAACATACCTTTGGGTCGGGGTGGAATCGGGACGGGACTCGTCTCGATTAGCCTTATTTCGATCTCGTTCTGATAGAATTTGAGATTTCATTTTCCTTCCTGATCTCGTTCCTGATAAGTGTCGGGATCCTGATGTGTCGGAATCCCGATAATTCGGGAGATAAAAATCTCGTAATCCCGACTATAATATTTATGAACAATATATCTGACACTAAAATATTTTTAAAATGTCTTCATCATGATTAAGATTTTAGACTGTATATTTATAAGTATACTTGAATATTTACTTAATGGTGGGTATTGATGAATTTGTCATTATGAACAAAATGCACCCCTCACTCGTAGGAGAAGAGTTGCACTAAGTGTAAAAATTTGATAGACAAAAAAAAAAATCACAACATTGTGAAAATAAATTTAACAAATACCATTAAGTAATTTTAACAAGCACACAATAGACATTGTTTGAAAGATAGACTAGATAGTGTTTTGGCTTGACAACAGTACAACTCAAAATATTTATAAAAAAATTAAAAAAAAATTAGTCGGGACGGGTCGGGAATCCCGATGGGATTGATATATTTCCCGAATCCCGTCCCGAAATAAGTCGGGATCGGGATTATGACGGGTCGGGAAAGGGATTATGTCGGGTCGGGATTGGGACGGCTGTCGGGTCGGGATCGGGAAAACAAGACTTTTTGCCAGCCCTACATGTGGGTCATTGTATTTTACAAAAAGTTGTAATTAGGCCACCAAGACATCAAAACTTTCGGAGTAGCCAATATACTAGAGTTATCTTGCATTTTAACCCAATTTTTTGGATATACGTTAAGTTCATATATTAATTTGTGCTAAATACCTATTTTACCCTCGTCGTCATCACTATCTGAAATCAAAGTATCAAATCAAACCTAGATCTGAAACAAAAAATCAATGACAAACCCAAATATGAATCGAAAATCAAACCCATATATGAATTTTTTGAACCCACCAATTAAAGTTAAAATTAAACAAAAAATAAAGATATAAATAAACAAAAAATCCATATTCAAAATTGAATACCATCTAGTCTGTTAGTATGCTGCATCAAATAACAAAAAATAAATATCATACTCCATGAATGTAGTTACAAACATAGTCAACCGGACAACCATACAATGACATAGATAGATGCTTGATAAATTCACCTGAAAAAATCATGTACACTTACTATTAATGATTTCAAGATCCTTGAGATTTGGGGCATCTATAATGAACTCGTGATATTGATGATCTAATGCAAAATCCAAGTCTCCATCTTGAATCTCAGTCTTCAATTGTTTCACTGTAGGTACCGATACATTGAAATTACCATGCGTTTGTACTTTGAGTAATTCTTCGAGAACAAGACATTTTTTCTAAGGGTGAGCAGGATCCGTCAATGACCATTAAGTCCGTTAAAGTCCGTTAGTGCCTTGTTCATGGAGCCCATGCCCATGATAGTACTGAGTTTTAGATGAGTCAAATACCCGTGGTCTCGGGCTCTACTGGGCCTTTAGCTGCTCCATGTCCGTTATGCCCGGCCCGCCCCGTCCTCTTCTATGATAACTTTTTTTTAAAATTTTTAATTATAGATCTTTGACCAAATACTATATATTTAACTTATGTGTAATTGTGTATTATACTATTACTATATTTATATGTTATAAGTTATAAATTATAATATATAAATATAGTAATAGTATAATACAATTAAACTAATAAAGCTATTGCTAAAAATAAAAGTTTAAAAGTCAAACCTTATTATTTTAATAATTAACTAGCTTTACACCCGTGCGTTAAACGCACGCCATATATCTTTTTAAATCAAATTATACATAAGCAACATGAAGTGAAAAAATAAAATTAAAAGAATAAATTATTGTAAAACCAATATTATGATTAAAAACTTTAATGATAATAAATAAAATAAACAAATAATTGTATCGTAAAGATTGTGAGTTCGATATGTACATAAACAGAACAAATTATTATAACGCAATGATTAAGAAAAAGTAAAATTATTAATAGAGAATACAATAAATAAATAAAATCTTTTATAAATTTTAGAATATCTTTTTAAATACAACATTTGTCATTTAATACGTACGATTACTACTACTATCACTATCACTATCACATAACAAAACTCACGTAATCTATATTAATCAATATTAATATAATGTTTTTTTATCTTTTAGTTAGTGTGTTATGAAAATTAAACACATAATTAAAATGTAATGATAAAAATATAAGTGAATTTAATTATTTCTTATTACATGAATGAAAAATTCATATATATATATATATATATATAGAATACGTCTTTAAATGAATATATATTTGTTAGATAATAAAAATTATATAACAAATTCAAATGACGATAAACCAAAGAAAAGTAACTCAAATTAAATACTTCCTACAGTCATCCCTCCCCCGAAATGACCAAAATGTCCCCGACTCCATTACCATTTCATTAATAGTGTCATCTAAATGATGTGACACTGATAATATGTGTACTTAATTATTACAACTATATCTACAAATATTTAAATCCAATTCAATAGACAATAAAATAGACATTTAGACTATGATTGTTCTCAATTCATTGTACCTCTCACAGAGTATGATATACCCGGTTACTCGCACATATACATAATTACACCCCTCTACAGTCATCGTACATGTTTCCAGAGAAATTAGACTACGATTTACTTGCACATATTCATCTTCCAATGTCAATGAGCGGAAATGGAATCCGGTAATGATGATGTTGTCACCTCTCACCAAGATATTGTTGATCTTTAAAAGTCCACTCATCCAGTATGTCATAATTGATGCTACTATTTTTGCCGGTGAAATTACGTGGTTATAGACAATAAAAGCGGTCACAGAGGATTTATATTCAATGAGAAATCACATTTATGACTGAGTAAACAATGTTTGTTTAGTATCAAATTAGACATGACAAACTTTAAGGATTCATAGTTGTTCATCAAATTATATTTCACTATGTACTTGTTTTTTAGCTCATATGGATATAATTTGTCTTAATAAAACTCACAAGTAAATTAATATTAAAAGATGAAGCATATTTATGGCCGAGTAAGTAATGTTTGTTGAGTTTTTAGATTGTTAGTCTCGTTTCTCTTGCATATTGGTAAGAAAAGAAAAGACATTCCCTCTTAGATTAATGATATTTAATTTCTTAACAACTTCTTATGTTTTTATTTATTTATCAATACTTGTATATGTGTTCATATGTAAATAATATCATTATTTGGTAAATAGTTATATTGGTTATCTAGCAATCTTGAGATAAGCAAATTACATTTGTTATTATATATATCTTCCTATTTTTGGCAAGTGCATTTTGAATGGATCTTGCTATATTTGGATGTGCTAATCACATTTGTCATTATATATATAAAGAAAATGTAACAAAACAAAGTGTTTCAATTTCCAATGTCTTGTTAATTAAATGTTTAGTATAAAAACTAAGAAAAATGTAATAAAACAAAGTGTTTCAACTTCTGATGCATATTTGTGTTTTCATTTATAGAAAACATTTAGGCAGGAAAATCTCGCTTGTTATTATATATATATATATATATATTATATATATATATATATATATATATATTTATATATATATATATTTATATATATTACTCAATCATCTAGACGTCTATTGATATTCTATTCTCAATCTCATCACATGCAAGATTAAAATTTGACATCAGTATTAAATATAGTGTTAGTAAGGTGTGGCAATTGTCTTCTTCATCTTCTTGGAAAACAGCGACGTTCCGACTCTCAAATCCTGCCCAACGACGTTCTCGACTCACGCATCCAATGACTTCTTCATCTTTTTCGATCGTTTATTGCCCCTCTCAAGTTCGTTACTTCGTCTTCAACTCTTCATCATCTTCGTTCAGTTCACACTTCATCGAGTCGTCGCTTCCCTTTTGCGTTTTGTCTTGAATGAGAAAACAATAAAATTATTTAAAAACATAAACAAATGGGCTGAAGCCCGTGCCTGCCCAATGCCCATTTGAAGCCCGTCCACTAATGCCCGTGGACTGATCAATAGTACTGGGCTTTTAAATCTAATGCCCGCTGCTTGATGGGCCCATACTGGGCATTGCCAATACCTGCGGGCTTAGGGCCCGTGCACACCCCTAATTCTTTCTAAGAGGATCTCGAATTTGTATTCTTGCTAGGTGCCTAGGTAGGAAGTTGTTACTTCGATAGAAAAAAAGAAGTCAAAGGATTCACTCTCTTCCTTCTATCAAATCCGACGGAGATAGCCCTGGTTGATCTCTTCATCTTCAGTCAATGCTCATCCACTCCAGTGCCGTCATCCTCTGCCATTTGTAATTAACGTCTGGATCTAAAATGGAGGGATGCGATCTGCAATCTTTGCCAGATCTTCACTGGATCTGAAACAGAGATGCAGCGGTGAAGGGGATTTGTTAACCGGAGGGGGTGAGAGAGATTTTGGTGTCAGGGAAGAAGTTGGAGGGAGAAGGGGAATCGAAGATGGATTTGAGGGTATCAGAGAGGCGTAAGAGAAGGACGAGGTCGGGAGGGGCGGGGTAGGAGAAGAGGGGCAAGGATTCCGTATGGCCATGGGCATGGGGGAGTGGAATGAAAAGAGAGAGAAATTGAATTGTGTTGGATACATTTTACATTTCTTTCATGTTGTTGCACACATCACCGCCTTCTTTGATGTTGCTGATGCTACCTTCCCATTCATGGAATCTAGGTTTTTTCTCATATGGTTTTTCATTAGAGAGATGGTGATGAAGAAGACATTGGTAAAATATGTATTTAACATAAATTAATGTCTATCTAAAAATTGGGTTAAAATACAAAATAATTCTGGTACAATGATCAATCTGAAAATTTTAACGTTTTAATGATGTAATTATAATTTTTTGTAAAGTACATAGGTATGCTTTACCAAAATAGGTTGTCTACTTGGTTAATCACTAGTTTGATGTCAAAGAAAATAGGAGGAATGTTCATTTCCTATTCCAACCACTACGGACAATGACATTCTTACCCTTAGTGTCATTGTCGATCTCTCTCTCAACTCTCAAGTCAAGTGTAAAATGCACATCATCTGTGACATCAATCATGAGCATGAGACGGGGACAGGGTGAGCAAATTGGTTTATAAAATACTCAATTAGAAGTATTTTAGAGAGACCAATGTTAAAACTTAAAGGAGTCTCATATGAATCCAACAAGTTTCAGTTCATTCATGCTTTCTTTAACATATCCAAAACGAAAGAGATACACATCATGAGGCATCATGCATCACTTCTCTATGTGTTTTATAATAATAATACTCACACCACCGTATCAAAATTATTGTCTTCTTTTATTTTTTCAGCCATCCAAAAAAATTATTTTGCTTGTAACTTTTTTTTAAAGACAACACTTTTATCATATCATTGTTCCTTCTTACTTTACTTTTACGAGTCACTGAACATGAGCTTTAATAGAAACAATACACCATATAAATATTAATAATCAAGTTATTATTATTTTCTTAATTCATGTATTAGGTCAAACAAAATTTGGGACGAAAGGATTAATATTTATTGTTATAATTATGGAGTATTATTATTGAAGTTAGGCTATCCACAACTGACATTTCTACCATGGTACTCTAGCTAAGAGCATCTCCAATAGGAGAAAACAAAAGGTTGATAATTGTTGATAAATATGCATTTTGGTAAAGGTTGATACCATTGGAGTCCTCCATAGCAACCAAATTCTTCAATAGGTTGATAACTATCAACCGGTTGATAGGAAATAAAATATTGAGTTTTAATAAAATATGAGTTTATGGGTTTATGTACAGTAGATGAAATTGATAAATGTGTATTGAGAAATAATAAAATATTTAGTTATGAGTCTATACTATAAAGCTTTAATGAGTTTATATATAATGGATAATATATTTATAAGTTGATGATGTAGCAGGAGGATAAACCTTTTGATAGGTTCGTGTTATGGATGATCTAAGTATTGTTTTGTTTTACTTGTACACTCATCCATTGTACTTAATTTAGAGTGTCTTGGTTCAAAATGAGTGCTATATAAGTAATAGTTTATTTTGTTGTTGATTGTTGTTATTATTATTATTACTATTATTATTATTAACATCTCATCATCATCATCACTTTTATGATTAATATTATATTTCATACGTTTTCGGTAAAAAGCCTCGATTTAAAAGTTAATTTTTTTAAATGACACTTTTAGTAGTTAATTAGTAATAAAATGACATTTTATGTCTTAATTTTTAAAAGTGAATTTATTAAGTGAAAAATATCAAAATAAAATAGTTGACTTTTTACCTAAAACAGAAGAAGTACTTAGTATGGAGAGCCTATTTTCACTACATTAATTACTTATCAACTACATTCATTTAAGTTAAGTTTATATAGACAAAACTACCCTCATATTTAATTCTTTACATAAATACATAAATAGAGAGACCATTTTCACTACAAAAAATTGTATATCTACTACGGTCTATATTCATTAATAATCCAATCATTTTTTAGGACAAATCAGCCTTTTAAAAGTTCTCACTTGAATTATATAGTACATCTTCTAAATTACATATCATTAAATATAACTAGTTTTACACCCATGCGTTAAACGCACGATTATACATTTTTTCAATTAACTTATACTCAAGCGAAACAAAGAAGAAAAACAAAATGAAGAAAATGAAGAAAAAATAATATTGGAGGCAACTACTTTCTATTAAAAAAACTGATTTGTTTTGATTTAAAAATTAGAGACTTGTATATTTAAGATTTGAGAAAATAAAGTCAATTTTTTAGGAAAAAAATTGGAGTTTAATAGTATGGTGTGTGTTTCAAGGAGTTTTGACTATTTAATGTTATAAGTGACGCAATTGTAAATGATAAAGTTTGCTGTAAAAAAATGATGAATGTTTCGAGGAGTATTCAAATCTAATGAAATCATTAAAAACATTGTGTTTAATTTTTTATATAAAAAAATATTTTTGACATTTAGATCAACTGTGAATTTTTTAATATTTTTTATACATCGATTTTTGTTATTTATTTTTAGATAAATCTCCTTACTAAATGCACATAAGAAACTTAACGGTATTTCGTTAACGACATTCATCAAAAGGACTAATGCTGTAAAAATTTAATACTCAAAGGACCCATATTTGACAAAAAAAATTTATTAAGGTACAAACTATGAGAGGCCTAGAGTCAAGGGACCATTTCTGTGCTTCGTCCACTTTTTAATGTTTTTTATTTAGATTATTGGGTATTAAAATTTGGAGACTAGTTTGACTGGACGTATGCCAGTATACTCTTGAGTATGAAAGGCCTTTCCTATCTTTAGCATATTTCAATGACAATATGGTCTCTGTATAACTTTCTTTCTTTCCATCGTCACTTTTCTAGTTTTCTTGTCTAAGTGGGAATAAGAAAAGAGAGCTTACGTTTTGCCTTAACGTTAGGAAGAAGGTTGCTTTCTAGAGTTTTTCATGATTGTGGCGTGGCCGGGAGGGTCTCCAAAATAGAGCAAGAGGCATCGAGAAAGGGTTGGAGTCTTGGAGATGCTCTAGCATGACATAGTTTTCATGTCGTTTGTTATGGGCAGAATCAAAAATTTTCCTTTTCTAGTTATTTCAATTTGTTAATTGACGTGACAAGTGTTGAGCCGCCCGAATGTGAGTTGATGGATATCTTTGCTTGTTATATGGATTTGCTCACCTGAAATCTATCGAGAACACGAAGGAAATCTTAGTAGCAATGTAAGGTAGCAAGGCACCTTAGTATCAATGTAAGATAGTAAGGCACCTTAGTAGCAATGCAAGGCCTCGCAAAATCACTCAGTGTGAGAGTAAGAATCATGTGTAGAAAGAACAGATTAACAGAGTTTATAGGCTTAGAAAAACGTGTACCTGACTTAGGGTTTATGGAAGGGTATATATAAACCCCCCGAGTCATAGAATCATTGTAGAATTATGATTTAATGTTGCCTATTAGGGTTAGGAGTCAATCTCTAAATTGTAGGTGTAATTGGTGGGGATTTTCGGAGTGGATTAGGAATGGATCCTTATCGGATTAGAAAACCTCGTAGTTTGCCTTGAGCCTCAAGGCTTGGTTGTTCGCTGGCACACATTTTCCTTGTGGGCGAGGTCCTACCCGGATAAGCTGTGGTTGTCCGCAAAGATATAAATATTCCCTGGGCATAGCCACCTAGTCAAAGAGGCAATGCCTTGGTCCGACCAAGTTTGGTCGGACATCTTGCCCGCTATGCTCGGTGCTTGCGTGGGTCTCGGTTTCTGAGCTCGTGATTGGCATGTGATGCCCGCACGTACTTTTCTCATGACGGGATTCAGGTCGAGCTCTTCAGTGACCCCCAACTTTTTGTCTGGTGAGTATTTATACTCGGAGTGAGAAGTTTGATTTCTGATTGTGCTCATAATCATTTACATGTTTGTCCTTCACCAGGGTGTCAACAATTCTGTAAAACTGGGAGTTGCCATGGCACAGTTGGTCGACATGCAAAAAAGGATCATTTAGAGCCGTTGGAGTGAACAACTCGAGTTTGGAAACCGGTTCTGGTGAGTGAATAGGCGAATAGGACACCCGATTGATAACTATCGAATCAATTTCAATTGCATTTTTAATAGTCATATGCTAAGGTGCTACCCCAATATGTGAAAGCGTCTTAAAACATGTCCAACAGGGGAGCAAAATTTGTTTCCCTAAGCTACCCATTTATTTAAAAATAAATAAAATTACCTTAACCTAGTCATAAGCTATACAAAAAAAAAAATCTTTTTCCAATGGTGACACAAACTCTAATAAATAATTTTGTTTATATAATTGTAGATAGTTAACTTGATGTTTAAATAAAGCAAGCCAACTCGTATTTGTAAAAAAAAATTGCACTTTTTTAAAAAGATAAATTTTTTTTTAAATTTCTTCTTCAAAAACCGAAAAAAAAAAGGAAATATTTTTGGCGAAAAGCTACTCTTGCTCAATAAGCTACCCAAAAGTGAAAAGCTTAATTAAACTATTCAATGGTCTCCATAGCCTAATTGCTTTGAAGAATCACCCTTTCCTTTTTGAAGATACGTTTTTGTACGTGCCTTAGATGCCCTAATGAATCTGGGCTTTTGCCGTAATGTGTACAATCTTCTAAAATGCCCTAATGATTTTAGGCTTTTCCGTAATGTGTACAACTGTATAACCATCTAAGATGCCCAGATTGATATGGGCTTTTAGAGTAATGGATCTTATTATAGTCCATCAGGATTTTGGATTGGCAAATGGAATCCCTATACTATTAGTATTCTTTAGAGGTAAATTCAAATCGGTCAACTTTGATAAGTTTTCAATCGTTACAGAGACTTATATTTTTTGGGTGATAACCGGGCCGGTCCCATGTGATGAAATTATAACTGGAGAAGTCTTATATATTTGTTTTAAACCGATAAAGTACACTTTTGGAGGTAAAATGACGAAGATACCCTTAATGAAGGAAAGACGCGTGGACAAAGTCACAGTCCAAATTTGGATGTCACTCAAAATTTTGGGCATTGCAAAGAAAAAAAAATTAGGCATCGCTCAAAATTTTGGTCATCGCAATGCAAAAGTCATTGCCCAAATGTGGGTATCAATCAAAATTTTGAGCGTCGAAATGCAAAAGTCACTGCCCAAATTTGGGCATCGTTCATTTTGGGCAACGTAACATGGGTTTATTGAGATTAGAATGACTCATCATAGGCAACGACGCCCATATCATAGACAACGATGCCCACATCGGAGGCATGTCTGAAAACTAAGCATTATAGTATCAAAACATTGGGCATCACTCAAAACATTGCTAAAATCATAGGTACCTCTACATTTTTTAGAGCATTTTAAGCGCATCCAAAATAGTAGGCAACGAGACCCACATTGGAGGCAATGACACCCACATCATAGGTAACAACGCCACATCATAGGCAACGACGCCACATCGGAGGTAACAACACCCACATCAGAGCCATTTCTATTGGCGTCAAAATAAATAATTAAACACTGCCACCAAATATCAACAAAGGTATGCATCAAAATGGACAAATTTGACATCAGAATGAATAAATTGAACACTACCCCTAAATCTTTGTAAAAATTGAGCATCAGAAAACTTTCGAAGCTCAAAACAATGCTTAAACATCATTTTTTGGCCTTAAAATGAAGACATCATCAAGTTAAACCTTGAGAGTTTGTAGATCTCGTTGAGAGCTTCGATGTGATATGTGGTGGATCTTGTGATTCTTCCGGGATCAAAAGTTATAGAGAAAATGATCAGAAAAGATGAAAAGAGGTCAACAATGGAGAAAATAAAGATAAGACGGAATTGGAGGAAGAAGAGAAAGAGAGTGTGACAAAGAGAAGAGAAAGAAGTAGCAAGAGGAAGAATAAGAGAGAAAACTCTGTTAGAAAGAGAAGACAATGTATGCTTGGGTATTTTGGGAAGAAATTAATGAAAATAGACTTTAGAGATTAAAAAAAAATATGGTAGTTGAGTGGTTACAAGTTCACCAAATGGTACCGACCCGTAATTATTCATATTGTTTTAACTGGAAAAAGCCACTTTCGGAGGCAAAAATACTACGATACCCTTAATAAGTCTGGGACGCGCTACGGATCACACACTCAAATGCGTAGCATTGCATCAATTTTTACACCGCGATGCATCAATTTAATTGCCTAATCCAATTTTGCATCGTTTTCCATCATTTTTTTGCACCATGATGCATCAATTTTAATTACCTAATCAAATTTTGTATTGTGTTGTATTAGTTTTTGCACCGCGATGCATAGTTTTTACTTAATTTAATTTTGCATCGTGCTGATAAAATTGATGCATTCTTTCTATTACACAATCAACAAATTATTTCAAATTGATGCGTCTTTCTTGCATCTTAAATCTAAATCGCTACATCACGATTCACAAGATGCATTATGATTCAAAATTGATGCATCCTGATTCAAAAACGGTGTCCAACAACGAACAAATATCTATTTAGACATTTCATTGAACAGTTTGCATGCATATCAATACAACACACAAAATAAATCAATTTTGAATCAAACACACAAACACAATGAAGAAGAAAAAAAATAAGGCATTGTTGAAACTAAAGATCGATACATGAAGATGAAAGAGATTTGGAAGTTAGGCTGGTAGATTAATCGAATCCAAGGTGAAACACACAAATGTTCTTCACCACCTGATCTCCCCCCTCTTTTCCTCTCCATCCATGCGAATTCTAGCTGTAATTTCTCTTATGCGGAGATTTTAGGAACAATTTCACGAAAATGAATTTTAGCAGTTGAAAAAAACACGGGAGTTAAGGGATTAAATGCTTGGAAAAAGGTATCGGCCAACAATTTCTCCTATTCCGTTTTGCTAAAAAAAGGGGTGAAATTCGAGTCGATCCACTTTGAAAACTTTTTAATCGCTACAAAACCCTATATTTTTTTAACAGAAAAAATACACTTTTGGGGTGAAAAGACTACGATATCCTTAATGAAGCGAAATCACGCTACAGAGCACTCACTCATGGCATCACACTGAATCAAATTTTTGCACCCCCAATGCATCAATATAATCGTTTCAAATTTTGTACATCGATGCGGAAATTTAAATTACCTAATCAAATTTTGCATCGCGCTGCATCAATTTAAATTACATAATTCAATTTTGCATCGCGCAGCACCAAGTTAAGCACTAAGTTGATGCATCGCTTTGCAAAATCATATTGAACCAAACCTTCGTGAACATTCTTTCAGTACACAATCAACAAATGATTCAAAATTAATGCATCTTTCATTCATCCCAAATCCAAATCGATGCATCATAAGTCACAAATGATGAGTTGTGATTCAAAAGTTGATGCATCTAGATTCAAAAATGGTGTCCAACAATGAACAAATTTCTATTCATGTTTTTTATCGAACAATTTATATGCATAACAATATAAACACAAAAAGTAAATCTATTTCGAATTACACACACAAACGCAATGAACAACAACAAGAAGAAAAACACCAATATACGATGAATAAGTAAGAGCACAAGAAGTTAAAGTGGTTAAGACATATTTATATCGTAACCGCTGTTCTTCTTCACCACTCAACTCCCCACTCTCTTACCTCTTCATACTTTTTTGCGTCTTTGCCAGACGAATTCAACGACGAGGAGAAGAAGAAATTTATAGTATTTTCTGAGATAGGGCATTATTGGAATAATATAATGAAAGTGGTCTTTAGCGGTTGAAAAAAAAACAGGAGACCGGAAGGGTTAAATATTTGGGAATATACCGGCCAGCAATTTCTCACAAAAAAAAAACATTTCCGTTACATATATAGTATCGTTCAATATTCCTAATATTCTACATCGTTATGTGCGACCATTACCTATGGTATTTTCGTAAATTTTTTGGGTAAATTACAGATAACCTCTCACAACTAAAGGTCAAGTTTGGATTACCCCCTCAACTATCAATTGAATCAATGTGCCCCCTCAACCATACCATTTTTTTAAAATTGCATTCTCCATTTAAGCACCGTTGTTGGAATTGACACAATTTTTCCACCTTATCTCACATAACCATCTTTATGTATTTTTACCATAATATTTAAAATAAAGATGAAAAATTATTTGTATTGACTATTTTTAAGGACAGAAAGTTTTGAAACAATAAGAATAAAATAGTCAATTGAAGCACCAAAATGAAGTTATGGTTAAAAAAATTACCTTTAGATGGTCATGACAGTACTTGAACATAAGTTGTGATTAAAGAAAATGCAATAGTTGAGAAAGACATATTGCTTCAATTAGTAGGTTGAGGGGGAAATTTAAACTAAACCTTTAGTTGAGGGGGGTTATTTGCAATTTAGCTTTTTTCTCCCCCACAAAATGATCATATAGTCATTTTTGCTCCTTCTAAAAGATTGGTCCATTCAATTAACATTTATACTTCCATTATATATCTTTTTGAAAAAAATAAATACTTCTAATATGTATCTAGAGCAGTCAAGGTGGGTTGGTGGGGCTAATCAACTCATAACCCACTAAAACCTGTCATTTGGCGCCGCGTGACTAGCCAGCCTACGTAGGTGGCAGGCCTGCATATTTCCATCCCCACCCAACCGATCATGGGTTGTGGGTTAGACGGTTCAGCCCACCAATTTTCTTTTCCCTCAATTCATCACAAACAGAATAAAAATTATAGTACAAAAAATTTCACAATTCATCAAAAAAAAATATTTTTCTACTATTATATTCTAAATAATATATTTAAACAACTTTGTCTACTATTAACAATGGAAAATGGAAAAAGGAAATAAAAAGTTATTTTATCAATATTCTTTTTGTACATTCTTTTAATTTATCTTTCTGTTAATATTGTTAATCTACCTTATTTTAAAAAGTGCCATTTTTTTAACGAATCTATAATCATTTACTTATGTTTAAAAGTTCAGAAATAATCTTACCCTTTGAGCAAGAGAGTTCAAGCTCATAACTATTAAACTTGTGGTTATCTTTTGTTATTGTGCAACTTCGTAGGCCAACCCATCCCGCCCTGCATTAACCTGCAGCTTGTGCGGACCCAACCCGTTTGACCCACATTCCAGTGGACTCTTATTTTCCCAATTCAACCCAAATTTTTGGGTGGCAAGGCAGGTTGACCACCCAACAGGCGCAACCAATTTTGATAGCTCTATATATATCACACAGAAATGTTTGGTGAACATTATAGACAACATTTGGAGGAAAATAATAGTCTCTCCGTTCTAGGCAAAAAAATATAATATTCTATTTTGAGATGTTTTACACTTTAAAAAATTATGCTTATAATTTTCACAATCTTTCATCTTTATCTTTTACATGTGTTCTAAGTATATTGGTTATGTTTAAATATTTTTGTAATTATGACCAACTCTAACGTTAGTTATTTATTCTTTAATTATTAAACTTTTCAATGTAAATTTTTGGGTGAAATGGATGGATGTATAATAATAAAAACTTTAACTTTTGGGATGAAGATAAATTTTTGGAACAAATAGAATATAAATGATTAATTAATTCCAATTTACTTACAACAATTAATAAGAAAATATATATATATATTTAAAGTTGGTGAAAAGCATTGTGATTGTGCCACCTTACCACCTTTTGATAAATTTTCATTGTAAATCATCCATGTGAAGGCTTTAAAAACTTTTGGTTTTCTAGCCATTAACTAATAATAATACATAATAATAATCAATATATTAAGGGGTATTAGTATTAGTGTATATAATTTATTCTTTTGTTAATAGTATAGAAGACTTATATTTAAAAACTTTTACAACTAGCATTACTTCTAACAAATGTATGATAAAACTCTTCAAGGTGGGACATTACTTATAATATTCATAAATGACACGTAAAGAAATTCGTACCTCAAGTTGCACAATTTCTTTCACTAAAAAGTAAAAAAACTTTTTTTAACAAGTATTATACTTGATATCTTATTCATCAAAAACTCGAGTAGAACATGTTTGCGCAATTACCTTCACTGGTAAACAAATGACACGGAAAGAAATTTGTGCCTCAAGTTGCATAATTTCTTTAACTAAAAACACTATTTTTTCAACAATAGAAGGGATGTATCCCACATTGGTTAGAAATTGATGTTGGTTTTAAAAATACTATTATTAAGTATCAATAGAAGAGAGATATCATATATTGGTTGGAAAATGATGTTGGTTTTCAAAGTCATTTGATAAAAGACCTCAATCATTATTACCGATAGAAGATGTATATCTCACATTGGTTAGAAAATGATGTTGATTTTAAATTATTTTATATTATTACCAATAAAAGAGATGTATAGCACATTGTTTAAAAAAGAAAATATTAGATTTTAAAGTATTTAGACCAAAGACTTCCACTTTTACAAGATACGTATCTCATATTAGTTACAAAATATTCTATTATTATTATCAATAGAAGAGATGTATCTCACATGGTTAGAAATTGATATTGTTTTAAAAATACTATTATTAATTACCAATTGAAGAGATGTATCATACATTGATTAGAAAGTGATGTTGGTTTTCAAAGTCTTTTGTTAAAAGACTTCTACCATTATTACCAATAGAAGATGTATATCTTACATTGGTTAAAAAATGATATTGATTTTAAATTATTTTAGATTATATATAAGAATTTTACTCTTATTAGCAATAATATATATATATATATATATATATATATATATATATATATATATATATATATATATATATATATATATATATATATATCATATTTGTTATAAATCTTACATTGGTTAAAAAGTGATGCTTATTTTAAGAGTCTTTAATTAAAAAAACTTCTACTTTTATCATCAATAAAAGAGAAAAGAATAGATGCATCTCATTATATAGAAAGAGATATGAGTATTAAATTTTTTTAGATAAAAAACTTATACTATGTATTCTACATTGGTTAGAGAGTGATCATGTAGGAATTAAAAGTTTTTTTTATAAAATGATTAATACTAATAGAAAAAATATGTATTTCACACTGGTTAGGAAAATGATATTGGTTTAAAATGTTTTTAGATAATTAATGATCGTGTCTTATTTTACTTATTCCTTGCAAGTGGACAAGATTATTGTAGAATAGCTTGGGAAGCAAGGGTCGAACCACAGAGATAAGAAGATTACAAATAGTAAGACTATCGGTAGCAATATTATTAAACTAAGGGGGGTTTTTGTTTTATTATATTAAACTAATTATTCTACTAAAAACAATAAATTAAATTAACTAGGTAGTAATCACAGTAGGGAAGATCTAATGATAGAGGGAAATCTAGGATTAGAGTTTCACTTGTATCTTCTCTATAGCTTATTTAAATAAAATATCATTCAATAACTTGAGTTCGTTCACGAAAGATAGATATAGCCTGTCGAATTACCGTTCAGTCTCCATCTCCAAATAATTCGTCCATTCTATATCCTAGGCACAAGAACATATGGATCCTAACTGTCACTTAGGTCATATATGGAACCTGACCCTAACTTAACACTCTCGTGCATCGATATGTTCAATTTATCATGATGGTGAGCTAGTGTACGACATATATATATTGGTCATGCAGTTATCTGCACCTCTAGGCCTTTATCACTTGCAATTACATTCATTTGTTTAAGCTAGATAATAAAGGGGTTGATAAACACCATGATCAACAAGAATTGAATGAATAAAAATACATTAAGCCATAGATTCGATACAAGTTACCTCCCAACTCCTAGATTAATGGATGTTTAGTTCATCCTTGAAGATGAACTGCACATGGAGATGAATGAATACATGGATCGATCTTCAAAACTGTAATTACAATAACTAAACTACGTAATACACTCTAAATCCTACCTAAAATTGTGTTAAAACTACCTCTTGGACGTCCTTTGGCTTTGGCTACCATCCTTTATTTATACCAATGAGTTGTAGGGGAATATGAGTTCCAATCTAGCTCGAAAACCCCGAAAGGTCGGTTCTGGACACCTTGCGGTCGTAAGGGGTAATGACCTTGCATCCGTAAGGGTCCGATTTCGGGAGCCTCTTTCATTTCTGTGTACCTTGCGAAGGCAAGGTACGCATTTCTACCTTGTGGCCGCAAGGTAGTCAAATTCTCTTTCTACCGTTTTTCTTCAATTTTACACTTTGGCCTCTTCCTCGAAATCTTCACTAAAATCTTCATAATTCATATAAATTCACCTAAAACCCTGGAACTCATAAAACAACTCAAAAACACATATCAGTAACCAAAAACCTCGTAGAATTGCTCAATTGAAGTCATAAAAGTATTTGATAACGACGTATAAAATACGTCTATCAATAATGTATCTCACATTGGTTACAAATAAATCCAAATTATTTAGAAACATATATTGGTTATAAAATTCTTTAGATAAAATAATTTTTATGTTATTATCAATATATACAAGAGATGCATCACACACTGTTTTAAAAAAGATATTGGTTACAAAACTCTTTAATTAAAATACTACTACTATTATTGTTTTTACATTATAACCAATAGAAGAGATGTATCCCACATTGTTTAGAAAAATATGTTGATTTCAAAAGTTTTTATATAAAATACTATTATTATTACTATAGAATAATGTATCCGACATTTGTTAGAAATTAGTGTTGGTTTTAGAAATATTATTATTACCAATAGAAAAGATGTATATCATATGGTTAGAAAGAAATGTTTGTTTTAAAAGTCTTTAGATATAAGTGTTCTACCATTATTATCAATAGAAGATGTATATCACACATTGGTTAGAAAGTTAAAAAATGATGTTGGTTTTAAAAGTTTTTAGATAAAAGACTTTTAGTTTTATCATTAATATAATAAAAGAGATGCATCCCACATTATTTAGAAATAGATGTTGGTTATAAATTTTTCTAAGATAAAAGACTTCGGTGCCGTTTGGTAGCCGGGATTAAGGTCTGATCGGATTAATAATCCGAGTTGTCTGATGTTTGATACGCAATAGGTGGTCGGGACTAATAGCACGAGTTATCTGGGTAAAATCGTTATCCCCTCACTATTAATACCAAGGGGGAGGGTGGTATTATTAACGCCCACACTAAAAAAAATTAGAATTAACATTTGTAATTTCAAAACTATCCCCGATATATAAGTGATGATTAATAGCGAGGGTACTAATAGTACTGAGATTAATAATACTGTTTATCCTTATCCGACTACCAAACAAGCCCTTCTAGTATTATTACCAAATCAGGATATGTATCTCACATTGGTTAGAGAGTGATGTTGATTTTAAAAATCTATCATTATTAATAATAGAATAGAAGTATTTCCCATTAGTTAGAAAAAATGATATTGATTTAAAAACTCTTTAGATTATGAATCTCACATTGGTTACAAAAAATTGTTTCTCACATTATTTAGAAATAATTATTGGTTATAAAAGTCATTAGATAAAATCATTTTTATGTTATTACCAATAGAAAATATGTATCTCTTATTGTTTAGAAATGAATGTTGGTTAAATTTTTTTTTATCTACTACTATTATTACTAATAGAAAATATGTATACCACATGGTTAGAATGCAGTGTTGGTTTTAAAAGTTTTTAGATAAAAGACTTAAACTTTTATTATCAATATAAATCGAAAATAAGTGTCCCGCATTGTTTAAAAATGAATTATGATTTTATAAGTTTTTAACACAAATACTTATAATATTATTATCAAGTTAAATGTTAATTTTAAAAGTCTTTAGATCAAAGATTTTTACTATTATTACTAATACAAAATATGTATATCACGTTAGTTAGAAACTTATGTTAATTTTAAAATTATTTAGGTAAAAAAAATCATTTAATATTAGTAACAATAGAAAAAAAAATTATAACCATAGAAGAGATTAACAATCTAATTATAATGTCCTAAAATTATATTATTTTTACAATATATATATATATATATATATATATATATATATATATATCATATTGTACCCATGTGGAGCACGGACTAAATAACTAGTAAGTTATAAAATTTAGGAGTGATGCATGGTATACCATAAATAATTAGAACGATGCTTTTGTTAATTAACTCTTGTATGGAAATTTTAAAAGAAGTAATTGTCATTAAGAGTATCAAACACAATTGTAAGATTAATCTTAGAAAGCGAAAATTAGGGAAAAAAGAATTTACTTTTTCAAAGTTTTAAGTAAAAAATGGTGAATATATGTATGCATAAGGTAAGCATCTATATGCTATTTATATATGGAGTTTGGTGTTGATATAACTAAATGGAATACGTTAATGTGAGAATGATGGGTTGTCCTTGTCATCATCATAAGTAGGTAAAGATGTAGTATTATTAGAACAAAACAATAACTGTTTCAACTGCTTGCTATATTGTAATGCTATATATATATATATATATATATATATATATATATATATATATATATATATATATATATATATATATATACACATACATATATTGGAGTACTTAATTTAATTATATGTTTAAGCATGACACGAAATTATAGTTAGAAGAATCAAACTAACCAAATTATCTATATAAGTTATTGGAACTTGGAAGTTGGGACGTATAATTAACAATATAGTATTTCTTCTTGACAAAAACTTACCTAAAACTGTATTACATATTTTATGTAAGATAAATTCTTTTGATTTGACTCATCGTATATTGGTGAGTTGAGTTGTGAGAAAGTAATATTTCGTTTTACGAATTAAAATATGTAACACGGTCTTATAGGAGATTTGCTCTTCTTTCTTAATCAACGGCATCCTAATAAGTCTAATTATTCAATCCGGTGTTTGTTGTAACGTCTACAAAACTCGGTTAATAGATTTTAAAAAGTGTTCCTTTTTCATTATTCTCCCAATCATCAAAAAATAATTCAATAACCTATGTCTCATAAAGATAATAGTGAAAGGACGAAACCGAGGAAATCATCCTCGGCATAATTACGGGCCCCACTATGAAAATCACTAGCGGATTCAGCAAAGCCGTCAAACCAATACCGCCGAAGACAACGCGAGCTCGCTGAAGACATGGGGCAAGCAAAACCCTCGGCCTCCAACGCCCTCGGTCTCGGCAACCAGAGCAGCTTCCAGTATGCTCGGCCTCGGCAGCAATAACACACTACCTTTAGACCGCTCGGCCTCGGCGCTAGATCAATGATCACCAGGTCTGACAAAGAAGCTTCCCAAAACCCGGTAAAACCACTACACGCAACCACCAACCCCCTGACAGTGGTGTAGACACCCAATTTCGTACCCCTGGTATGTGACTCTGACATGTGATATCAAGAACTGTTCAAACTTAACAAATGTCAAGTTACATGAGTCAAAAATGCGAAAGGCAAAGCAGGATGCGCAAAACAGTAAATTGCGAGGGGTGAAAGTGTCAAATTCAGAACTTCAACAGGAGCTTGGCGCGGCCTAAAAGAGGTCTGGGCGCCGCGCCAAGGGAAGGATGTGTCGGCGCCAAAGGGGCTACTGTAGCTCTCAGACTTAACGCATTGTGCAATTCGCGAAGGCGGGTGTACAAGTGGCTGAAGCCGGCTGAAGAAAATTAAAAATTCCCGATGACTCCCTCGTCCCACCTATAAATAAGAGAGCAGGGGCTCCTTCTCCAGTGTTCAAGAAATCGCTCAGAAAAATCACAGCGAAGCTCTGATATTCTCTCCGCGTTCCTTCGACGTCGAGAGAAATTTTAGCGAGAGGTGTGAGATAGGTGAGTGTAGCCCACCAAAGACTCCAAACCCCGTCCAAACTCCGCCAAAATAAAAATCCACCGGTTATAAGTGATCCCTAGCCTAGTAGTTAGGTATCCACCTTACTTCCCCGACCCAAAAATCTCAAAGTAAGCCGTTACTCTGCCCGAGTAATGAGCTGAAATATACAAAAACTAAGCCGTTATTCAACCCAACCAAATAGGCCAAAACCACCAAAACTAAGCCGCCATTATGCCCGAGTGAGTAATCCAAAACCACCATATATAAGTCGTCACTCTGCCCAAATCACATCAGCAACAACAATAAAAGTTTCCCTCTCCCAAGAAGGACAGAGCGAGCACACCCCGCTCTAAAAGGTAATAGCCTATAAGGGCGTTTTTATTTATTTGTTTGCTTTATTTATTATTTATAAAATTGTTATTTAAATCCGGCCCAATGTAGACAATATAAGCCATTGTGCTGCCCGGATTAGATTAGGAAATATTATGTAAAATAGCCGTTATAATGACCAAATATTTTTAAATACATTTGTAATTATTGTAAGGAAACGGATGCAAGTCCGTAAATAATGTAGCCACGGATGTATTTGTTTTATTTTCATGTCTTTTAATGCTTTATTTATTTGCTAAATAAATATAACAATAAACATACTTTAGCCAAAAACTATTTTGAGACCGAAAGGGCGAGTTGGGTGTCTAGCACCTTCCCAACTCGTAACTTAGCCTCCGAACCCGCTTTCTATCTCTGGTTTTCTTTTTTTCTGGTTTTGCTTTATTTTTACCTTAAAATAAAGATGACGACTCTAAAACTTTTTGGATCCAGTGGGGCCTCGCAACACTCCTTCTTTGCACTTTTTCGTTCTCCCCTAAAAAAGGGAGAATGAGAATGGAAGGGTGATGTATTCTCATATCCTGGTATCCCCCAAACAAGGGATAACTTGATGCGAAAAACTCAAAGCTCCCATAGTGATCCGAAACGGGTCATAAGACTATTTTTAATAAAATCCATAGTGGGGGCGTCGCAATATCCTTTTTTGCACTTTTCCGTTTTCCCCTAAAAAAAGAAAAATAGTAATGAAAGGGTAATGCATTCTCATATCCTGGTATCCCCTAAAAAAAGGATAACTTGATGCGGGAAACCCAAAGTTCCCATATTAGATCAAAAATCCATTAAAGACAACCGAGGCGCATTCCAACGCGCTATCATAGACAGTACTCCTCTAGCACTTTTGATTTCGTCCTCCCCTAAATAAAGGATGGATGGAACGAGAGCAGTGATGTCCCGCATCCGCACGTACACGCACCCCTAACCAAGGGCGTGCAGGGTGCGGGCGCAGTCCCGAGAGCCCACAAGTGGTCAGCCCACTTATTTTTTACAAAGCCGCCAGTGCATTTAATATACGCCGCAACCTGTTCCCTAATAAGCAGCCCCCACATCATCAGGAGAATCAAATATAAATAGAAGACATTCATTAATTGTAAAGGTAGGTACAATTTGAGATATCAAAACTCTCTTATCACAACCCCTTATCGGACCATTTATTATTACGACGTATTTATTACTCATTTCCACCAAAAATCTGATTCTCACGTCGGAGGATTCCAGTCGGGCTACCCTGACTCCTTAACGGCGTTCACTGTTTATCTCGTGTAGACAACTGGAAGCCGTGATAAGGATGACCGTACAAAGACCTTTCCATTCCTGTTACATACGTGGACAACAAGACAAAATCATCACCAAAATCACGTAATCAATTAGTATTTTTTTTGGCATGACAAACTTTTGTATCAAATTATTTATTGAAGGAAAAACACAATTGTCGTCTAGAAAATTGCCCCATTCTTCCTCCACATCTAATCCTCAAAAAATAGTTCCATTTTGAAATGTTTTGAATATCGATATGTAATTACCTTTTTGAAATTAATTACAAACTAAACTAACCAAACCTTCACAATTAAAGGTTAGCTAATGTGTCATTTTCTGGTTCCACTACTTGAGCCATATATGCATATAAATATAATACATACGCACACGCCACAATGTTGCTGAAAGTGAGATCAAACAACTGTACTTGACCTCCCTGAATCAAACATTCAAACATTCAAACTTAATACATAAACAGTTTTTTTTTTTTAATTTAAAGGATTAATGAAATAAAAACAATTAATTACAAAGGTCCATTTCATACATTCTTTTTGGTTACTTGAAATAATCTTTAACTAGTTATTTAGCCCATGCTATGCACGGGTACAATAAGAGATATATATATATATATATATATTTGTAATAATAATATAACTTTTAAATATTATAATTAGATTGTTAATCTCTTCCATGGTTATAAAATAATTTAAACTAAACATCATTTTCTAACCAAAGTGAGATATACATCTTCTATTGATAATAATGGTAAAAATATTTTATCATATATATATATAGTTGGTGAGGAGCATTATGGTTGTGTCACCTCACCACCTTTGAATAAATCTTCATTCTAAAGCATTCATGTGGAAGTTTTAAAAGCTTTTGGTTTTCAAGTGACTTTGAAAATCAACATTACTTTCCAACCAATGTATGATGTATTTTTTCTATTGGTACTTAATAATAGAATTTTTAAAACCAACATCAATTTCTAACCAATGTGGGATACATCTCTTCTATTGTTGAAAAATTAGTATTTTTAGTTAAAGAAATTGTGCAACTTGAGGCACGAATTTCTTTATGTGTCATTTGTTTGTTGACGAAGATAATTGCGCAAATGTGTTCTACTCGGTGAAAGCATCAAAATGATATATTTATTTGTCCAAATCGAGATTTGGATAATAAGATATCAAGACTTAAAGTATAATACTTGTTAAAACAATTAGTGTTTTTAGTGAGAGAAATTGTGCAACTTGAGGCACAAATTTCTTTACGTGTCATTTGTTTGTTGGCGAAGGTAATTGCGCAAATGTGTTCTACTCGGTGAGAGCATCGAAATTATATATTTATTTGTCCAAATCGAGTTTTGGATGAATAAGATATCAAGAGTTAAAGTATAATAATACTTATTAAAAAATTAGTGTTTTTAGTGAAAGAAATTGTGCAACTTGAGGCACAAATTTCTTTACGTGTCATTTGTTTGTTGACAAAAGTAATTGTGCAAATGTGTTCTACTCGTCAAAAACATCGAAATGATATATTTATTTGTCCAAATCAAGTTTTGGATGAATAAGATATCAAAGCTTAAAGTATGATGTTAAAAGTTAGTCATTAGAAATAATATCTAACCTTGAAGAGTTTTATCCCACATTGGTTAGAAGTAATGTTAGTTGTAATTTTTTTTAAATATAAGTCTTCTACTATTGACAATAGAAGAAGTTATATATACTAATACTAATACCTCTTATCATATTGATTATTATCATGTATTATTATTAGCTAATGGTTAGAAAACCAAAAATATATATATCTTATATTGCTAATAATAGTAAATCTTTTATATAATCTAAAAAAATTAAAAATCAACATCATTTTTTAACCAATGTGAGATATACATCTTCTATTGGTAATAATGGTAAAAGTTTTTTATCAAAAAACTTTGAAAACCAACATCACTTTATAACAAATGTATGATACATCTTTTCAATTATTAATTAATAATAATATTTTTAATACAAACATCAATTTCTCTAACCAATGTGTGATACATCTAGTAGAATATTTTGTAACCATGTGAGATACATCTTTTGTAAAAGTGAAAGTCTTTAGTCTAAAGATTTTAAAATCTAACATTTTCTTTTTAAACAATGTGTTATACATCTCTTTTATTGGTAATAATATAAAATAATTTAAACTCAACATCATTTTCTAGCCAATGTGAGATATACATCTTCTATTGGTAATAATGGTAAAAATATTTTATCAAATATATATATATATATATATATATATATATATATATATATATATATATATAAAATTGGTAAGGAGCACTATGATTGTGCCACCTCACCACCTTTGTATTTAAATTTTTTTTAAATCTTCATTCTAAAGCATCCATGTGGAAGCTTTAAAAACTTTTGGTTTTCTAGTGACTTTGAAAATCAACATCACTTTTCAACCAATGTATGATGCATGATGCATTTCTTCTATTGGTACTTAATAATTGAATTTTTAAAACCAACATCAATTTCTAACCAATGTGGGATACATCTCTTCTATTGTTGAAAAATTAGTGTTTTTTGTGAAAGAAATTGTGCAACTTGAGGCACGAATTTCTTTACGTGTCATTTGTTTGTTAACGAAGGTAATTGCGCAAATGTATTCTACTCTGTGAGAGCATCAAAATGATATATTTATTTGTCCGAATCGAGTTTTGGATAATAAAATATCAAGGCTTAAAGTATAGTACTTGTTAAAAAAAATAGTGTTTTAGTGAAAGAAATTGTGCAACTTGAGGCACGAATTTGTTTACGGGTCATTTATTTGTTGGCGAAGATAATTGCGCAAATGTGTTCTACTCGGTGAGAGCATCGAAATGATATATTTATTTGTCAAAATCGAGTTTTGGATGAATAAGATATCAAGAGTTAAAGTATAATACTTATTAAAAAATTAGTGTTTTTAGTAAAAGAAATTGTGCAACTTGAGGCACAAATTTCTTTACGTGTCATTTGTTTGTTGACAAAAGTAATTGTGCAAATGTGTTCTACTCGGCAAGAACATCGAAATGATATATTTATTTGTCCAAATCAAGTTTTGGATGAATAAGATATCAAAGTTTAAAGTATGATGTTAAAAGTGAGTCATTAGAAGTAATATCTAACCTTGAAGAGTTTTATCTCACATTGGTTAGAAGTAATGTTAGTTGTAAAAGTTTTTAAATATAAGTCATCTACTATTGACAATAGAAGAAGTTATATATATGCTAATACTAATACCCCTTATCATATTGATTATTATTATGTATTATATTATTATTAGCTAATGGCTAGAAAACCAAAAGTTTTTAAAACTTCCACATGGATGCTTTAGAATGAAGATTTATCTAAAGGTGGTGAGGTGGCACAACCATAGTGCTCCTCACCAACTTTAAATATATATATATATATATATATATATATATATATATAAATATATATATATAATATAATATATATATATATATATATATATATATATATATATAGATTTGCTGAAAATGCAATATGACGACCGGGTCTACACTCGAGATGGAATCACGTGTCAGGCCGTCAAAATAGGGGACTAGAATCACGTAAGGACACAAATAAGAAAACGACGTGACGTAACATTGTAGACGTAACACGACTCGACACCAAACGGTCGAAATTTTAAAAACTTTTCACCTGATATAACAGTTAAACAATTAAACAAAGTCTTCGGCGACACTACATGCCGGAACCCAAGCTAAGCACTTAATAGAACAAGAAGGTAAATAAGAGCTAAGGAGATGCTCAGCTGAAGATTATACATAATGAACTAATAACATCATAAACAAAGCTCGGATTACACAAATGCCGACATAAAAAAGGAGTACAAGGACTACAAGTAGCTAATAAAAGAGTATAAGTACAAGTTCTATACATATTCCTACGTACAGTCTAAATGACTTGCTTTAAAACCCATCGTCCTTGCAAAAGCCAAAAGAATAGAAGAGGACATCTAAACCAACTCTTCGACCGCAACACCGGACCAAAAGAGAAACCAAGGAAGCACGAATACCACAAGCCTCAATGAGAAGGACCTGTTTTGCTAGGATCTAAAACAGTAAAAGGGAAATGAGTAAGTCATAAAGACGTGTAAGCTATCAATCATGCATGACATGACATTATGCAACATACAAGACAAGATATCATCACATAAGCATATAGTTCATATATCCAAGATGCACATTGATTTTCACATAGGTGCTCAAAAGTAAATCACATAGGATAAGGATATATGGAGAACCGGTGCCGCTACGTAGTTCCTGCATACAAGCGTTATCTGGAAAGTGAGGTGACAGATGGTTATGAATACATAGACCTTCCGAGAAGATGCTCGGGATAGACACATCAATGCGCTCTAGTGGTTACAACAAATGGACTACTTCCCCACTGCGGCCATATTGGATGTGTGTGTGATAAAGACCAAGTATGCCAGCTGGACTAATGCAAATGCCAAGTAGGTGTTTACTCAACAAAATCTTAAGTAGAGAACGAGATCGACAAGAGCGATCTCGTTCATGACAAGTAGATATTCCCATCAATAAATCAAGTAGCTAGGCTTGAGCTCGAAAATAGAGAACTCAACATGTCAAATAGGCATTCTATTACATGACATTTAAAATCAAGTATGATGGTCAATCCAATTCAAGAGTCTAGAACTAGTATTATAGTGAAACACATTTAAGAACGTCGTAGGGATTGATCATTGAGCCGATATTGTTCAATGACTCATTAATATAGACTCCGTTGAGTCATTTCTATAAATTCATCCAAATAGAGTTAAACACTAATTGTATTCCAAATTCTTTTATAAGTTCTCGTATATGTTAGACTAGGTTATTAATCCAAATAACAACCATAGCAAAAAATTATCATAAATTCCTAAATTATGGAACCCTAGAATCATAAATTCTAAAAGTTGTTAAAAGCAAATGGTCCAAGAACAATAGTTATTCCCAATGAAACATAGAACACATTTATTCTAGGCTCAGGACCAAAACAATCAAAATGAGTATATCATTCGAAATCTCCATATTCTCAAATCATCATAAAATATGTTATTGACATGGTAGAAACATGAGAGACATGAAATAAAAGGGATAGCATGGCATTCCTAGCATACAACCTAAGGGGAATCAATATCTTATCTCAAGCCAAGCAAAATATGAAAGAAATGAAATCTAATCGGTGAGAATCGTGCTCCTCGACAATAGCTTCGATTCGGATGTCTCGAACTGGAAATCTGGACTCGGGAACTCAAGATGAAACACCTACTAATTTCCCTTCACCATACACACACACGAGCTTAAGAAAAGGATGAAGAAAATGAGGGAATTTGTGGCTTTGTGACAACCACAAAGGAGGGAAAAATATATATACTACATGCAAATGTAGTGGAACACCACATGTCAAGAGGGGAGTGAGAGAGATTAGGTTCCTAATTAGATTTTAGGATAAAGTCAACCTAGTTAGGGCCTAATACAAGCAATTAGGGTCAATAATGATGGGGGTTTAATAGTCTAATTGGGTCAAAAATCACAATTGTAGAAAATCCCGTAAGACAGGAAGCAGGGGGTAAGCGGTCGCTTGCCTAGAAGGGCCAAGCGAGCGCTTAGTCCTTGGCACAAGGGCATGATGTTCTGGAAAACGTGCGGTCGCTTGGGTCCTTTGTCTGAGTGAACGCTTGGTAAAAAATTCAGCAAAATGACTTAAAATGAAGCCTCAAATGTGTCCAATACAACCCAAAACCAAAAGGGATGTTAAATACACTCAAACCATGTCCAAAACAAGTCTAAACAATACTAGAAACAAGTAGGAATAAATGGCAAAACTCGCAATGAACATCAAACGAATCAACGACGAGTTAAACAAAAATACAACAAGCATGAATGAATATTCTTAAACATGTTAAGGACTAGTATACAAGGTCTAGGATTCAAATTAACATCTCACGAGTCTCAAAGACATGAAACAAGACAAAGGAAGACAAACCAAGAGACCCTAAGAGTCAAAAGGTCAAATTAAGCAACAATGCTTTCGAACTCTCAACCAAGCATACAGTGACCAAGATTGAAGTTATAAAACATGTAAGAAAGGTACTAAAACTCCATTAGGACTTAGTTAAGTGCATAATACAAAGGCATGACTCATAGTAGTTAAAACAAGAGCATACAAGGCTTATAAATCTTACTAGACAACAATAGCTCAACTATTGAACTAATAACAAGTCAAGCATGTTATGAATATTACTAGCATGTTAAATACACATATCAAGCATGTTAAACAAGTATAGTAGACATGTTACACAAGTAGGGTTTTGGTTCTCACATGTAACACGTACGTGCACCATCACGTTCCAAAGCAGAAATTAACCCTTATGAGTTCTTATGATCGTATTTGTTTTAGAGATGAACTTTGAAAGATTTAATTCAAAAAAATTCATCAATTATTCAACCATCAGACTCTACAATAATCTTGAATAATATGGGACCAACTATCTGAGAAGTAGCTCCTAATTAAACACAATTGTAAGGGGTCGTTTGGCAATGTGATTATTTTTGTGTTTTGTGTTTTGTATCTTAACTTTTTGATAAAGCAAGAGAGAGAAAGAAATGAAGAAAAATTGTAGGCTAATGAGAAGAAAGAGTAAAATACAAAAATGGTCCCAAAAAATCAACGGTGAAGCACACCCAAGGTTTGGAAACCTTGTATAGTTGTATACCAGTTAGTCATGAATCATGATCAAACTGATATCAAACCTAATTTCAAACAAATTTGTGACCAAGGACTTAAAAGAAGGATATAACTACATCCACATTAGATGTATCCCAAAATCCTTTTAAACTTCATAGCCCAAGCCAATTTAGGAGCCTCTATTCTAGTTGTCCTCAAAGATATTGAATTTTAGATTTTCATAAAAGTCCTATAGGATCAAGCTAGAGTTGGCAAAAACAATCCAGCCCAATGGGTTGCCCTGGTCGATTCAATATTTTGATGGGCTTGGTTTAGATTTGGAGATCCAAAAGAAGTTGGTCCTTCTTGGCCCAGTCCAGTAGGCACATGGGCTATTTGGGCTCGGATAAAAAAGTCCAATTTTTTTTGGTTCGACATAGTCCAGCCACATTTAAAAAAAAAAAGTTACAAACACAGTTACACAAGGAGTCAAATCGTAAGCCACAACGCAAAGTCATCGTTTCACTTACCCAAAGTTTCACAAACCCTTGTTTCTCACTTCCTAATCTTTCCTCTTGTCGGTGCCGCCTGAGGATGAATATCTCACCCAAATCGTTGTCACCACCACCATGTCCACCACATCTACTTCTCTACCGATCACGCCATCATCACGCCAGATCCTCCTCCTGAGGATGAATGCCTCACCTAATTTTATGGTTGGTTTTATTTTGAGCCAAAAAGCCCAAGGGCCCAAGACAATGTTGAGTTGGACTAGCTTTTCATAGGCCCATTTAAATTAGGGCCACCCCAACCCAACCCAACCTTGGCCCACTAAATTTGGATCGGGCCGATCCAACCCAGCCCAGCCAAGCCCATTGCCAGGTGTAGTTCAAGCATACCTTAATAAATAAGTTAAGTAATGATGGTTATAACTTGAATTAGTAAGTACTCCCCCTGTTCCTAAATAATTATCACGTTTGACTTGACATTCAGATTAAGAAAAATCAATTGCTTATTTAACGTAAAAGTAAAAGTAAGGTAACATGGTAAAAAATAAAAAAAGGCAAATTTAGAAACAAGACAATTTTTTGAAAAGAGAAAGAAAAGAAAAATAATTATTCAGGAACAAAAAGAGTAAGTTAAAAGAAGGAACCCACTATGATCAAAGTACAATGACAAAATTAACAATTTTTGTTATAATCTTTCAATATGTACAAGCATTGCTATAAGGTGACACAAATATTTATGTATGAGTAAGTCTTACCAAAGTTTTTGCTTTTATGTATACATGCTATATTAAATTAAAATTACTTAAAAGTTACTCATTTTAAAATTGTGATAAGGTGGCACAGAGTAACTTCCTATTGTTCTTAAAAAAATAAAAAGAACGATATTAATTTTAAAACAAAGATAATAAATGAAATTAAGATACTTTTGTAAAAGGCATACAATGAGTATAACTTGAAGTTAGTTAAGATATGTTCAGAGAATTAAGCGAAGAAATCAATGGAACTTGTGTGAGACGTACTATTGGAGGATGCATGGTAAGATAGAGTTGAGTAGTCAAAGTTGGTTTGTTGAGGTTATAACTTAATTATATATATAATTATGGGTTTCTTAGGAAGGTGAGGTTAAATTAAGGTGGATTATGGTTATCATAAAAGGGACAATTTGGAGATAGAAACGAGATGAATGCTTGGTTCTGCAAGTAATCGTAATATGTACTTGTCATCCACTCTTCGAAAGCTATTCCAAATCTTTATATTGATGGACTTTCTGCATTTATGTACGACCTGCTTTTCCCAAAATAAAAATAAAAGTTACATTTGACAAGCCAAGCTTTATATTATCATACTTTTGAATCTCTTTATCTTCTTTGAATTGTATTATAAAAAGGTAAAAACTTAGGAGAGAATTTAATGTGTAATGAGTATTTTCTGTAAGATGGATGTATCTGATCCGATCCATCGTGTTTTGATGAGTTGAGATGTAAGAGGGTGAAACTTCGTCTTACGAATTAGAATCCGATCGAGACCTACTTGTCATAAAAATTCTCACTCTATTCTAAAAAATAATAAAAACTGTCCTTTTTTAAAATATGTTATTTTGTAATTTTTAAAGGTACAAATAAGTAAAGCTATTATCATTACAAAATTGAGTTGTTAAATGAACTGTCTTTAACCCAAATTTATAGAACTCTAGTAAAGAGGTTATTCTTTGTGCTTGTTTGTCTGACTGTCGTTGAGGTCGTATCGTAGCGTAGGAGTCTTGAGTCGCCTTACGAGTAGGAGTGGTTGGCACTGAGAGGTAGTATGAATATATATGTTCTTTACATAAACCTACCTTATTACTCTTTCTTTCTCTCTCTCTCGATCTCTCTTTTATTTTTAATTTTTAATATCAACAATATATATCCTACTCCACTGATTGATATCTACTTACTAGTTACTACAAATGGTTATGATCCACTATTTGCTAATACTCTCGCAGTTCAAAAAATAAACTAACAATATTTTGATAAGTTAACTTTTTTAAGAATGTACTTTTACTTATTTGTACATTCTTCAAATGCACGGTTAAGCTTTCTTTTAGTAAGTATATTTGTCTTTGCCGTCGAAATTCTTATATTTCTCACGCCTCGTAGTTTAATCATTTGTTACTTTTTAGTATTAAAAATGTCACTTTCTAGTATTAAAAGTGTAACTTTTTAGTATTAAGAGTGACACTTTTTAGTATTAAATGTGTAACTTTTTAGTATTAAGAGTGACACTTTTTAATATTAAATGTGTTACTTTTTAGTATTAAGAGTGTCACTTTTTAGTATTAAATGTATAATTTTTTAGTATTAAGAGTGTCACTTTTTAGTATTAAATGTGTCACTTTTTAGTATTAAGATTATCACTTTTTTGTATTAAATGTATAATTTTTTAGTATTAAGAGTGTCACTTTTTAGTATTAAATGTGTCACTTTTTAGTATTAAGAGTATCACTTTTTTGTATTAAGAGTGTTACTTTGTATTTTAATGAGAATTATATAAATTTCCTTTTATAATGTCACTTTTATAACCTTAAAATGTGTCACTTGTATCTTTTCAATGTGTCACGTTTGGCTTTAAATGTGTCATTCAACATTTCGTTAAAGTTCATTAGGGTCCGTCAAATATCCCAAGACAATTGATGCTAACGGATGGCTAACGGAGCTGACAAATGATTAAACTGTAAGGCCTCCCAACAATTGCCCGCTTGAGCAAAATTCCTCCAGGTATTCATGCACCCTCAAAGCAGGCGAATGAAGAGTAGAAGGCAGACGACTAGGCAGAAAGCAGGTATAGCCACCAGAATCCGTCCCACCGACATCACCGTCGACAGGATCATCACCGTCCCAACCAAGTTTTGGCAATCAACGTTAATTTTAAAGTGACACTTTTTAGTATTAAATGTGTCACTCTTTAGTATTAAATGTGTCCCTTTTTAGCATTATGAGTGTCACTTTTTAGCATTAAGTGTGTCACTTTTTAGCATTAAGAGTGTCACTTTTTAGCATTAAGAGTGTCACTTTTTAGTATTAAATGTGTCACTTTTTAGTATTAAGGGTGTCACTTTTTAGTATTAAGAGTGTCACTTTTTTAGTATTAAGAGTGTCACTTTGTATTTTAATAAAAAATATAATAAATTTTCTTTTATAGTGTCACTTTTAACATTAAAATGTGTCACTTTTGTGTTTTCAATGTGTCACGTTTGCCTTTAAATGTGTCATTTAATATTTCGTCAAAATCCGTTAGGATTCGTCAAGTATCTCAAGGCAGTTGATACTAACTGATGGTTAACTGAGCTGCCAAAGGATTAAATTGCAAGGCGTAAGAAACTTTTTAACATTAAGAGTGTCACTTTTTAGTATTAAGTGTGTCACTTTTTAATATTAAGTGTGTCACTTTTTAGTATTAAGTGTATCACTTTTTTAGTATTAAGAGTGTCACTTTTTAGTATTAAATTAAATGTGTCACTTTTTAATATTAAGGGTGTCACTTTTTAGTATTAAGGGTGTCACTTTGTATTTTAATAAAAATTATAATAAATTTTCTTTTATAGTGTCACTTTTAACATTAAAATGTGTCACTTTTGTGTTTTCAATGCGTCATGTTTGGCTTTAAATGTGTCATTTAATATTTCGTCAAAGTCCGTTAGGATCCGTCAAGTATGTCAATGCAGTTGATACTAACGGATGGTTAACAGAGTTGCCAAAGGATTAAATTGCAAGGCGTAATGTAAGAACATAAGAATTTCGGCGGCAAACATTGAAAGTACAGAGGCACCAGAGCAAATAGACAAATGATATTACGAGCTAGAGCTTGTGATATTAATACGAGCTTTAGTGTTAGAGTCGTTGGATGATTAAGTTTGTGGTGATTTGGAATATCTACATCATTATTTAGAAAATATCATATTTGATCTAACGGTATAAAATTTTTAGTAGATTTGATCTAACAGCACTAACACTCAAGCTTATAGTAATATTACAAGCTCTAGCTCGTAATATCGTAGCTCGAGCAAATATATGAATTTCTCAATGTGTCACGTTTGACTTTAAATGTGTCATTTAATATTTCGTCAAAGTCCGTTATGATCCGTCAAGTATGCCAAGGCAGTTGATACTAACAGATGGTTAACGGAGCTGCCAAATGATTAAATTGCAAGGCGTAATGTAAGAACATAAGAATTTCGGCGGCAAACATTGAAAGTATAGGGGCACCGGAGCAAATATACGAATTTCTCATTAAAGAGCATTAAAACAAAATATTGCAAGCTTCAGAGTTTCGAACCACAGACCTCACCTCCCAATAAACCGTTAAGTGATGTAACCGACCAACTCAGCTAACATGCAATTATGATACATATTGACATGTTATTTATTAAACCGCAAATTCTTAAATAGGGCTCCGTCTTACGGATCAGGATCCGTAAGACCGTCCTACACAAGTCTTTGCTTTCTCTTTTGTAATCTCTTTTGTAATCTTTCATTTAATGGATACTCATTTCGTTTTAAGCAAATAGTCCACTATACTATTTTGAGATGCTTTACTCAAAAAGTGCATTTTCCAATATCATGTTTAGAATCTTCGTAACATTTCAAGATGACCCTCCTCTCCATATTTGATACTAACATATTGACTCTAACCAAACATTATTGTAACTATGATAAATTCTAATATACAAATTTCTCATTAAAGAGTATTAAAACAAAGTATTGCAAGCTTGAGTTTCAAACCATGACCTCCCTCCCACTTAAACCGTTAAGTGATGTAACCAAACTCGGCTAATATGCAATTATGATACTTATTAACATGTTATTTATTAAACCGCGAATTCCTAAATAGGGCTCTGTCTTACGGATCAGGATCTGTAAGACCGTCCTACACAAGTCTTTGCCTTTCTCTTTTGTAATCTTTCATTTAATGGATACTCATTTCGTTCTAGGCAAATAGTCCACTATACTATTTTGAGATGCTTTACTCAAAAAGTGCATTTTCCAATATCATGTTTAAAATCTTCGTAACATTTCAAGATGGCCCTCCTCTCCATATTTGATATTAACATATCGACTCTGATCAAACATTATTGTAACTATGATAAATTCTAAATCTAGTTATATATATCTTAATAATTAGATTTTTCAAACACGAACTATCTGATTGAAACGAAAGGAGCATGCCCAGCCCTAAGGATTTTCTAGAAGGGTGACGGCCATAGGCCCAGGGCCGGCCTTGTAAAATCGGGGGCCCAAGGCCAATTACTTCGAACGGGACCCTTCCTTTGTAGCATATATTTTTTTTCCAATTTTTGAAAAATTAAAGAAACAAAGGTTATGTATGTCATTTTTTTCTATTGGTAAATCTTTTGAAAATATGTCGAAAAACATTTTCGGATGTTTGACAAACACACGGAAAATAATATGAATAAATACAAAAAATATATTCTAATACTAATGTTCATATTGAACATAAAATAATGTTTAACTTTAAGTAATTTTCCTTTAGTAATCCTTAATTTATCATTAATGGTGTCAAATCAATAAGGTCTATTTCTTTTCAATGTCACAAATGCAAACAAAAAATTGGTAATAATGAAAAAATGTTTTAAAAAAGAAAATTGATAATATTTGGGACATCCCTAAATAATATAGTGGACACTAATTTTATGACATAATGAGTATTTATTTAAATTATAATTTATAAATAATGTGCACAAACTCTAATTATATTTCTAAACAATGTATTTGTTGAGTCAAATATTGTGTGTTTGTAAATATGTGTAATTGTGGAAGAGGGCGAAGGGGTGCTCGAACATTTGTAAAATGAATCCGTAAGTCATTTTCCTGAAAAGAAGGCTTCATTTTCTGTTGACTTGGAAAAGCTTTTATGTTGACTACATTTTCCTCTAGTTACCAAATACTGGAAAATGAGGAAAACGTTTTTCCAAAAGTTATTTTCCGTGAAACAAATGGAGCCTAAGTCTTTTTTAGAAATTAGAATTGGGCATTTATTTTATTTACTTAATAATGTGTAGGATTTTTGTGAGATTTTGGGGCCCAAAAAATTGGGTATTTTTAGGGGGCCCAAGGCCATGGCCTCACTTTCCTTGTGACAGGGCCGGCCATGCATAGGCCCCTTATATATATATATATATATATATATATATATATATATATATATATATATATATATATATATATATATATATATATATATATATATATAATACTTTTTTTCTGTGAATTTAGCGTATCAAATAATTATAATACACACACACATAGTGATTCAAGGCCTCGCGAAACCCCTCGTGAGAGTAAGTATCAGTGATTGTCAAAGGCAATTGACGAGTAACGAGGCTCGAAGAAGTGTGTACCTTGTTGATGATTATGGGGGGGTATTTATAGGCCCCAAGGTGATTGAATCCGTCTAGGATTCGGTTTCCCATAGAGATAATCAAGGAGGAAATCCCTTGATTCTAGGCGAGACAGTGATTACCGCGTAATTATAGGAATCGATAAGGCAAGTATTCCGCTAAACATGGAAACCTTTGACTTGCCTTGGAAAGCAAGCTACCGCGTCTCATGCTTGATGTGTGATCGGGCGAGCAAGGCTCGTCATTGTTTGTTTGTATTGATCCACGAACTCATTGGTGCGGAGATTGGCCCACAGTCGGGCAAGGGTGCTCGACCGAGCAAAATAAAAGTCGATTCCTTTGCTAAGCATGTATGATTCCGATCATGGCCCACAGGCGGACAAGCAAGGCCTTTGCCCGCCCGAGGTTTGAGTGAGGTTATCTTTGCTCGGTGCTCATTGGCTCTATCATTTTGCTCGGCTGGCTATGGGCCCCGGGCATTGTGCTCGTGATTGGCACGTGATGCTAACTCGTGCTTTGCTCGTGACCGGCTTGGCTCGGGTATATCAATGCCCCTGCCTGCAGCGAGCATTCATGCTCGGGCCGAGGCGTATTCCTTTATGATGTTCGCTTGGGCTTCATTACTTGTGAATTTTCAAGAAGACAAAGAATCCATCGGGGAAAAATTGAGCGTATTAAGGAAGCCTCTTGTTGGCGTGCCAGCGCGTGGTCGGAAAAGCGCCGGAAGCCGAAGGCAGGACAGGCACGGACCGGCGGCGCATTTAATGCGGCGTGCCCTTGTGATGATGGGCCGCCCATTTAGAGAGCCGTTCGGGCTTGAGCCTTTTTCCCGAAAAATTTTCGAGAGATCGGCCTATAAAAGGCAGCTCTCCTTCCTTTCTTCTCTTTTATCGCCTCGAGATTTGCAAACCGCTAGAGAGAATTTTCGCAGAGCTTCCATTGCCATTGTTCTTTGTGCTTTTCTTGAGACTTGGGCGGAGCCTCTTCCTTGCTTAGGTACCCATTCCACAGTCGGCGCTTGCAGCATTCACATCAGCCCTGATTACTTGAAGACCTACCGTTCCAGAAATAACAGTAAGCTCTCGCCCCCTTTCGCTTGTGTTCTTGATGTTTTCTGGTTTTCTTTCCTTCATCTCTGTATGGTTTTTGTTAGGGTTTTTCTCTGTATGGTTTTTGTTAGGGTTTTAGTGAGAAAAACTGCCCTTAGGTAGAGATCGAGGAGTAGAAACCATAATCCTGCTCGCTAGGCGAACGAATCCTCTAAACTGACCCACACTTAGGATTTTCCTTTCTTTTTTTTGATAGTTACCGGACGAGCTCTGATAGCCATTTTCCTCGATCTCTTTGTAGATGTCGGATGTGTCAGAGAATGGCCAGTGAAACTTTCGGCTATGGTGGGAGGAGCGACTCGCTTAGCGGCGAAAAGTCTCATTCGATTAGCGTTCAGTGCGACGAGGGAGTCAGATCTGTGGCCGGGCCAACAATTCGAAGGCGGGCTGTGGATCCCGTGGTCGACATATTCGATTCTTCCAGCGAGGAAGATTCTGGCGAGGAGAATGTGACCGGTGGCTTAGTTGTCGGGCAAGGCCACGAGCAACAATCAGCCTGTGAGGGGGATACTGCCGGGCGAGTAATGGTTGAGCGAATAGATTTAGCCGGAGAGGCTTCAGAGGCCGATGAGGCAGATAATTTGCCACTTGCCCGGCGTTTCAAAAAGGCGGCCCGGTGGAAGTGGCCCCGAAGAGGGTGGATAGCCAAGATAGAATTCCCATTGCCCGCTTCGACGGGGTAGGTGGACTTCGGTAGTGGTTCCGTTGAGGAGAGGATCGAGGAGGAAGAAGAAGAGGAGGAGTAGCTCGACCGGTATATTACGCTTGATGAAAGTCGCTATGCTTGGGCTACATTGGATACGGCGGACAAAGTGACCGCGTGGCTCACCACCCACTTGGGGTTGATTCAGCTTACTACCGGGCGAATAAGATGGATGTGCCCGCGAATGTGAAGCTTTCCCGTGAGCACGGGAATGAAGTTTTATTTTTTGCCGACTTTTTCCGAGTTGGATTACGTCTTCCTCTGGAGCCTTTTAGGTTGATTTTTTGCTCGAGGCCAAAGCGGTTCCACGTGACTTGATCTTGAATCTTGTCAGGGCTATTACCGCTTTCACGGTGGCGTGCGAGCTACTTGGATCGGCGAGCCGGACATGTACTTACTCGGAAGTTGTTTGTCTTTGCCCAAAGACAGTGGGAGGATCGGAGTGAGATCAACTCTAATTTTTTGAGGTGTTTTCGAAGTTCAGGGAAGGTAGATTCTTGGGATAGGAGGGTCTTGTTCATAGAATCTCGAGTCGGCTGGCCGTTTATGCCCTTGCCTCGAAGTCAAAATCCCCAAGGCTTAGCAGGACTTCGGCTCGAAGCGTTCGTTTGGCATACAAAAACCAGGTGGGGGTGATAGAAGAGAACGAGCAGCTTGCCACAATTTCTTCTTGATTTGGAAGGAGGCGGTTTGTAACAGCGCAACTTGTGCTTGGCCGGTGTGATGAGGCGAGATCACGATCTGAGAACCCCTTTTAATCCACGTGCAGAGACCACACCTATTGGGCGACGCCGTAACATGTTTAAGGGGAATGTGTTGAGTGCCAGCTGCTTGGCCGGGCGGAGGCGCGGCCTTATGAGATCATGATGGTTGTTCTCAGTGATTTTCTCCTTTGTTTTACCTTAGGCGTGTCTTGCTCGCATCATTAGTTATTGACCACATTTTGTTTTCCTTGCTTGGGGATGAAGAATGTGGCTCTGTGAGGCGAGGAGACTACAAGCCGATCGGGCGGTGATTTGAAAGTTAACGATCTGTGGCTCAGAGGCTGGTGCCTTTTGGTCCCCAGGCCAAAAGCAGGCCGGGCAAGGCATTGGCTTACGGCTAGGAAGGCGCCGGTGCCTAAAGTCATCATCCCCCCACCTTGCAGGAGGCGCGAAAGAGGCCGTAGTGGCCATTGAAGATACCATCGGACGGTCGGGCCAACATCTGCGTGGTGCCTCCTCCCCCAAAGAGAAAGGGAAAAAGGAAGAAGAGCCTTTCCCCTCCTCGAGGAGGCTTTCCCTGTCTTTCCGCCTCTGCTAGCACTCGGGATGGGTTCAAGATGCCACCGAGGCTTGAGTCTGATCTGTCTTTCCGCCTCTGCTCAGTGTTGGTGATGCCCCATTATTGTCGGCTCCGTTCGAGGCATCGATCCTCACTACAGTCTTTGCCGGGGCGGGCGGTGGGTTGATCCCGGTAGGAAAGAAATTTACGGTATAATGAGAGGCGGCGCATGATGATCTTGCAGGGATCGAGATACGGCCAGCCATGTCCTTGTCGGGGAACGTGGGACTTTGCTTGAGCGAGGTAAAGTTTTTGAATTAGATTTATCCCTTCCTTTGCTCGTTTCATGTGTCGATTATCTTTCCTTTGTTCGCGATTGCTTCTACATGTACCAATCTTTACGATAGGTACCGAAGAAAAACTTGACTCGCAAAGCAGAAGCAGTCGATGGCCCATGAGGGCCTGCGAAGAGGTTGAGCAGGTGGCTCGCTTTGGCCGATTTAATGAAACCCAAACAAGCTGCGGCCAAGAAAAAGGCCGGCTGTTTCGGCGTAACTGAAGTTGGTCGCCCGAGAATGGAGACTTAGCTGCGCCAGAAAGAATTGGTCGGGCCAGTGAAGAAGAACGGGTGAAATGGGAGAAGGCTCAAACCGACTTGGCCGCGGTGTGCGAGCGGAGGGATCGCTTACTGAAGTGGAGAGAGACGCCACAAGATGCGGCCGTCAGATGGGAGTCATGTGGAGGATCTGCCCGGAGATTGAAGGACGCCGAGCAGTGGCTGTGGAGGATTATAAGAAATCCATAGCCGAGGGGCGACTTCAAATTAACTTTTGCCAATTTGCTGACGCCGTGGCGATGCTATAGTGCCTATTTTGCACATGGCGTCAATCACGTCCTTAGATTACCTTGGGCCGTGGGGTGATCGACATGAAGACCATGGTGAATGGGCCGTTCAGAGCGTCTACTCCGAGGAGGCGCGCCAGTTCCACCACTTGGTCCCCTATACCCCGGAGCAATTTGGAATCTTTGGCGAAGGTCGACCGGGGAAAATGGCCGCCAACCTTGGGATCCGCCTACTCCCGATCGAGAATGTGTGTTTCTCTCGATCGACGCCTTGGAGGGCGAGAAAGCTGCCCGGTTGGTCGCAGAGGAGGAGGCCAGGGAAGCTGAGCAAGAGGCTGCTCGAAAGGCTCTGAATTTTCACTACACCGATCAGTATCGGGCTTCAGCACCAGCTCTTCCTCTCCCCGAGCGATACCTCCACCCCCCAGCCAGCATTCCTCCACCCCCTCCCAGCCACGCTGACCCACTTTAGATTATGTCTATTTTCCTGCCCTCGGCTGTTGCGCCAATATTTTTGACCTTTGTTTATGTAACTCCCAACTGACTACAATATAATTCGCTCGCTGATGCATTCCTCTTACACTTGCTTTCGATTCAAATGTTTGTTTGCTCGATAACATCGTTTTCTCACTTGCACCTTTTTCCTGTCATTTGTTAATACAAGTGCTGGCGCTCCCCATAAAATATATCGAGCAAAAATGTATGAATAAATTTAACCAAGGATGATTATTAAAATAATAAGACTAACAAAGCAATCTTATTATTTAAATTGAGATGTTACCCGAACAAATGCCGAAAGCGAGAATGCTTGGATCCGCCAAGGCTTAGAGCGAGTGAGCTAGCCGTAAGATCGCTAAGCGGCATGGCCCAACTCTCAATCGGCAACCAACAACCGGGTGGCCTTGTTCGATATGGGTAGTTCAAGCGATTTCTTGGCCGGTATATCTTCCTGTATTGAGATATACTAAGCACGTGTTGCTCTCCCGTAGGAACCCGAGGTAGTTAATCGCTATCTTGCAGAATGGACTCGAGCCCGAGGCGAAAGCATCCTAGTACGTGAACCCGCATGGCCGCACCTCACCCACAGGATGAATTCACGTATACTAGGGTTTTTAGAATTTTGACCGGCATGGCCTCTGCCTCGCTCGCTGGCGAGCGTAATCTAGTCAAACAAGTACGAACAATTGCAGAATAACAGTTTCACTAATAACTTTGAAAATTTTGAACTGTAAATATGACAACAACTTGCCTTTTATTGATAAATGATCGATGACCCTCAACAGATCGAGGTCTTGCCCTTTGTTTCCTCGACCTAGGGATAATATTTTTGAGGTGATCTCGCATGCCAAGGATACTTCGTGTCTTTTCCTTCCGGAGTCCGGAGGTGTAAGTGCCCTCCCTTATTATTCCAAGAATCCTGAAAGGACCCTCCCAATTAGGAGACAGCTTCCCCACTCGCCCGATGACCGGTTACTTCAATTTTTCTCGAGTACTAGATCCCCAATGCAGAAGGCTCGCCGAACTCTTTTATCATGGTGAGCTTTTGCCCTCTGTTTGTAGTTGACCATTCTGAGTCGTGCATCCAGCCTCCTTTCTTCTAGCAGGTCTAAGTCTATGGCCCGTGCAAGTTGATTGTTTTGCTCGCTGTAATGTGAGACCCGGTAGCTTGGCAAAGCCATTTCCACCGGATCATAGCCTCCGAACCGCAGGTAAGCGAACGGAGTTTCCTGGTCTGACAAGCTGGTCCCCTCTAAGGGCCGCCCACGAGCCGATTGTAATTCTTCTCGCCCACTTTCCTCCGCCGCTCTTCTAAATTCCGCTGCATGCAAAACTTGTTTGTTTGCGCCTCTGCTTGCCGTTGCCTCGAGGGTAAGCAACGGATGATTGCTGCTTCACGCCCAAGCGAGCACATTCTCGCCGTGAACTTGTCCGAGAACCGAGTCCCATGGTCTGATATGATTGCTCGAGGGAGGCCGAACCTGCACCATACCTGGTCGTATACAAACTTGATGATATTCGCCTCCGAAATTTTGGCCAAAGGCTTTGCCTCAATCCATTTTGTGAAGTAATCTATGGTGACTACAACAGATGATTTTATACTTGTATTGTGCCAATGAATGGGCCGATCAGATCGATTCCCCACATGTCGGCGGCCAGCCGCAACGACGGGTTTGCATAGTGGATGGAAGCCTTGGTATGTCCGCGCATTCTCGGCACTTGTCACATTCACGAGCATACTTTTCCGCCCTTTCGAAGGGTAATCCAGCAGTATCCCGCCGCAGACCCTTTCTCAAGCTAGAGCTCTGTGCCCGGTGGCCGCCACATTCCCCTCATGTACCTCATACAAAACACCCTGTTAGCTCGGGGTACGCAAATCAAGCATAGGTCCGACCTTAGATCGCTTGTATAAGATTCCCCAACTACCGAGTACCGACTGTGCTTGGCTTCTGATCGGCTGTTGGGCCTCGACTTGTCTCATGCGGGCGTAACTCCTCGCCGATGTAATCCTTATAGTCATCAATCCAACTTCTCGGCCGGCTCGATGTCCATAATTATAGGTCTATCGATGGCGGAGTTTCCATGTGCTCGATCATTACCGAGGGATTTAGCAAAGCCGCATTCTCCTCCGCAATTTTGGATAAGTAGTCCGCCGCATATTGTCCGGCTTCTGGCCAATCCCGATCATTTCCCAAAACTTGAAATTTTTCAAGATTTCCTTGACTAGCTCAAGCATTTCTAAACTGTGTAGGGTGATGTACCATATATTCCCCTGACTTGGTTCACGACTAGCCGTGAATCCGAGTACACCGCGGACCGCCTCTACACCCATATCCGCTATAGCTCGAGCCCCAATCATTGCTTCATATTCGCAACATTGTTGAGGCGAAATTTGAAACCGAGAGCTAGCTCAAACTCGTGATTTCATCTGAGCTACGAAGGATGCCGCCCGCCTCCCGACTTTGCTCGCCGCCCCATCCACATAAAGATCCCAACAAGAGGGGTCGGCCTGGGTTGCGGGCAATTGTTTTTGCTCTCGGCTCGCCACCGCTTGGTCTCGTGATCCTCGCGCCGGGTGAAGCTTGTTTCAACCAAAAGTCGCCAACGACTTGTGCTTTGATTGCTCGCCTAGGCAAGTAGTCTATGTGGAACTCGTGAGCTCGACGACTTGAGCACCCACCGCCGATGTATCGTGTTGTGCAGCACTTTGCAAGCAGGTGCATCTGTATACTATGATTACATGTGCAGTAAAAAATAAGCCCTTAATTTTCGCAGCAACTATGACAAGCGAGTAGGCTAATTTTTCAACATTAAAATAACGACCCTCAACAGATCGAGGGCCTTAGATACATAGTACATGTGTTTTTGGATATCTAGTTCCTCCCTAACTAAACAACCGGCCACGGCCCGGTCCGCTAGATACACAAAAAGGCACCTGCACCTGGCCGCTGAGAGGTGGTTTGCCAAGATATTCCCCGAGCTGCTCGAGGGCCTTGGCACGCCTCGTATTCCACTCAAAACCCTTGTTGCCGCTAGCTAACCTTGAAGAAAGGGAGGCATTTTTCACTGATCGAGAAATGAAGCGCCTAAGGCAATGACTCCGCCATTTAACCGCCGGACGTGCTTGATGCAAGCAAGGTCGCCTCCATGTCGAAAGTGGCTTGTATTTTCTCCGGTTAGCCTCTATGCCGCTACTGTTGACCATGAATCCTTTAAATTTCCGGACTCGGCGATTTACTGGTTCGCCATGTTGCGTCATGTTGTGTCAAGGCAAATGTCTCGCCAAGTCAAGAGTGGTCGCTGCCTTTTGTTTTGATGACCATGTCATCTATGTAAGCCTCCATATTTCTCGCCGATTTGAGAGCCAAAAACCTTGTTGACCATGCGCCGGTAAGTGGCTCTCGCATTTTTCACCTCGGGGGCATCATTTTGTAGCACAGGCCGGGCCGGCCGCCTCTAAGGTCGTTTTCGCCTTATCCTCGCCTCGCTCATCTCACCCGTGGTAACTCGAGTACGCTGGCCCAGAAACGAGCATCTCGAACCTGGCTATAGAGCGACAAGCACATCGATGTGGGCAATGATACAGCAAGCGAGTTAAATGCGAAGTCCACGCACATTCGCCATTTATCATTTGCTTTTTGACCATCACCGCATTAGCTAGCCTGCATCAATCTCCTCGATGATGTCCGCTTTAGAGTTTTCGACCTCGCTTTTGACGCCACATTCTTCTCTCAGCGAAAATTGCCTTCGTCGCCTGGACGGGCCAAGGTAGGTCAACATTGAGGTCAAGCCACCGATGCTCCTCATGTCTCAACCGTCCATGCGAACACATCTAGTCGTTTCTTCAATAATCACCATCGACCCGCCTCGAGCTTCGTGAGGCATGGCCTTCCCGATTTACTTGCTCGGTGGCATGATTGATAATGACTCTTTTCCAGCCAGCCTGTTGAATAT
>CM028379.1:81629086-81676707 GCA_013146195.2 Codonopsis lanceolata
GGCTAGAGGCTGATGCTTAACCGAAGATGTACTTGATAGGGTCCATTGCTGGATATGAGTTTGATGGACCTCTTCGAGATAGGTCTAGGCCCAGCTGGCCTACTAGGCTATGGCAAATTTTCTCTAGTGCTGAATAGTTTAGCTCGCCTCGTAGCTTCCTTTAATGAAGTATATGGCATTTTCGATGTAGAAATCTTTCTTTCTTAAGCATATAGCCCTTACCGACGTTTATCTGTGACGGTTAAGTATATAAGAGAGAGGTTTGGTGTGTATGAGGTGGAGCTAGTACAAGGGATTGAAGTAGGTGATTTTATTTTCGGCTAAGAAAATTTGGCCTTAAGGAAAGAGGCCTCAGCATGTATTGACTGGTTGAGCCGTAATTCTAGATGGTTATGATCTGCCGGCTCGATCTCGATGCCTTGCTCTGGTCACTAAGAACTTCAGACTTTGTTTCGTAACCCCAAATGTGCATTTGGTGGGGTTAAGCTTCATTTGGTGCTTCCTTAGCCTTTCAAAAAGAACTTCAAGATCTTTGATATGGGCACCTTAGCTGCCACACCTCCATTTCTTCAGGATCATGTCGTGGAAGAGGGTGGTGGCGCTCTCCGATAAGTGGCTCCGGCATTTTTCGTGACCAAATGGCATGACAAGATAACAATAAGTACCCCAAGGAGTAGTGAACGAGGTCTTCTCCCCGTCTTCACCGCCATTTTGATTTGATTATAGCCCAAAGATGCCGCCGATTTAAGGATCGACTTTGTGATTGCGATAAATATTACCACAATATCAATATCGGGTGTAGGGAAGTCATCTGGGCGACACTTGTTGAGGTCGCGAAGTCTACACAGATCCGAACATTCCTGGGCTTGGGAACAACAACTATATTGATAGCCAAATCGGGTATTCAACTACCCGAATGAAATTGACGCCACCGCTTCATGATTTTTTCTTTCGACTTGTAGTGACCATTCCTCGCTTGATGGAGAGCTTCGGCGAAAGCTGATCCCATATGTGGGAATCCTGTTCGACTATAGTCGATCCAAAGTGCCAGCATATCTTCGTATGACCAAGCAAATATGTCCACGAACTCTTTAAGGAGATTAATGAGTTCCATTCTTTCTGAACCTTGGAGGTAGCTGCCGATTCTGATTTCTTTGATTTCATTGTCCAGCCCTAGATTGATAATGATGTGTCTTCGCTTGCCGGCCGATGAATGGCTCTGCTCCTCGGTGCTCAACCGACTTTTGCAAGCTCAAGTAGATAATTTTTATCTTTTGGGTCCATTTCATTAAATGACTCATTATCATAATTATTATTATTTAATGCGTCTTTTAATGCGGGTGCAACTAAGGAATAAGCAAAGACATTTAAATTATCATTAAAAGCATACTGTACATGGTTTATTACATTGTCGAGGACCTGGGCTGAGATCCTCAAGGCTCCCAGTAGCGGATCGGTGATGACCAACCGTATACCAAAGCGGCCCACTGCAGCGGTCCAGGCTTGTCAGTAATAAGCTCAAACTCGGCAGGGAGCTCTTTATAATAAGTGCCTCCTTCTATCATACCCAGAAAATTGTCTCCTAGGCCGTCATTTATTAGAAACTCCTTTATTGATCAGTATATTTTACAGCACCTTTATTTATGGCTAATTGGGCTACCTTGCCCCTTTAAACCTCCTTGGCTTGATTTGTTTCAAAGATTTTTGTGCCTGCCACCGTGATTACCTCGTTGTCAATGAGATCCTGAATTGCGTCTTTAAGTGCATAGCATTTTTTAGTAAGGTGGCCGCTGCATCAATGATACTCACAATAGTGGGCATGATTCCAAGTCCTGTGCAGGGGGTTCGGTGGCTTATAATTTTCCATAGGCTTTAGTATCCCATGGGCCCACAGTGTTTGGAGTATTTCAGGTCTTGGGGCGGGCAGGTCATCATAATGCCTTGAAATAGTTTCTTTTCAGCTTTTTGGTTTAGGTAGATGGCCAGATTGGGTTTTGGTCACGCGACTGAGTGGGATTTTCTCTTTTGGATATAATTGCAATAAAATTGGGTTGACTGGACCTTGGCCCAATAGGGATTATTTTTCTGGTATGCAAATGATTCTTTTTAAATTCCCTGGGGTCATTTGAAAATAGGTATCTGAGGGATCAAAAGGGGGATAATTCTTTTGACCGTGATAGCAGTCATTCAGGTGGGGAGGATCAGGGATGATTTCTAGAGGATATGGGTTAGAACTATGGGCACTAGAAATCATATTACCTTGGGCAAGGAGGTCATCACCGGGTTGGTGGCTGGCACTTGGTGGCTTTCTGGAGGCTTGGAAAAGGATATTTTCTGCGGTATCAGGGGAATTTATTTCAGGAGAGTGGGAAGTATTAGGGACATATTTTGGGGTTTTGGCTTTTTGCGAGAAAGTGGCAAGAGGTTCTGAAAAACTGGCCAAGAGGTCATTTACTACCTGAGCCGCTATTCTTTTCGCGTGGGCGTCCAGTTTCTTTCTTAACGAGGCCTCAAGCCCAGGAGGAGGTGCATACACAGGAGTTTCTTTTTCTGGTTCCCAGCTGTTCCAGTTGTCGCTAGTCCCTGTCATAGTTTGTTTATTCTTTGCTGCCATATTGCTCGGATCTGCACTTCGAACCGATTATGCCCTTTCTCGATCCGAACCGATACCCTCTCGGTCCGATTGCACTACTTTCCTCATCAACAAAGCGATTATCTCTACCTTTCCAAATTCGGGCCAGGTTTCTGAGGAAAATGGGTTTGGAGGTATCAGAAGGCTGGCTGGAGGCTTTCTGGGCTTGGAGTACAGCGTACCTTTTATTAGTATATTTTATTTTATTTTATTTATTTTTGTTCCCTACAATTGACCGGATAAGCACCCGCTTTATTTTGACAGTCTCAGGATTTTTCCTGGAACAGTGGATTCTTTCTCCTAAGTATAGGACCAACGTATTCCACCTCGCTTTCTTTCGACTCCCCAGATCGATCGTCCTGCGAAGGGCCTATACTCTTTCCAGATCCACCATTCGAAATGGTCTAGGTCGAGCATCCGAGAATAATAAATCACTGCTTGTTATTTATTATATTTTTTGTGCGCACTTTATTATATATATATATATATATATATATATATATATATATATATATATATATATATATATATATATATATATATATATATATATATATATATATATATTTTTAACTTGCGCATTTTTTTATATTTTTTTCATAATTTTCATATATCTTTTTTTTTTTGACAGGGGCTGACTCACAATTCAGAGATGCAAAAACCGGTCGGTCTATGAAGTGTCCTGAGAATCTATATGCATTCTAGCGTTGGTTCATGCAGGGGGTAGGCTGGCCATGGTGTAGGGTAACTGTTCGGAATACTCCTATATGCGTGTACGTGTGTGCGGTATCTAGAAAGCAGTAAAGTCTTTATTTATTTACAGATATATAAACAGGAAAAATAAACAGATAAGGCATGTCTTGCTGTTATGTATGGATTTTATCGGCTTTTTAATTTAATCGCAAGCAAGCAAGCACACCATATTAAGAAATAGAAAGAAAAGTTGGGAAACTATCTATCCCTATTAATTACAAATTTGGTCCTATGTCCCCAAAATAAAATGACAGAATGAATGCAGATATGTGCAAATGTACAGAAATAAAGGAAAAATGAACATAAAGAAATAATAATACAGAGCCGGAAATAAAGCAATAATTAAAATAAAGCCCCAGCCCTTTTATTGTGCTGCCCGGAATTTTATTTGTAACATAGATATTTTTTTTTGATTTTTTTTTCGAATTTTTTTTTATTTTCGAATTCTTTTTTATAAAAAATAGAATATTTTTAAATACACCTGTAACAGTTATCGAAACGAAACTGCTGCAAGATGGAGGATCATAACCACAAATATAGGCACGGATGTATAGGAACGCAATATTCAAATGCATAAATTAATATAACAAGCATACTATAGCCAGAAACAAAGAAAAACAAAAAAGTTTTATTTTATGAGTCTAGCCCTCCATTTTATTTAAAATAAAACAACTCCCTAGCAGAGTCGCCACTGTGGGTTCCCGGGAACATGCGTCCGCGCCCCGCGCGCCCTTGGTTAGGGGTGCGCGTACGTGCGGATGCGGGACACCACTGCTCACGTTCCACCCTCCCTTGTTTAGGGGAAGACGAAATCAAAAGTGCGAGAGGAGTGCTGTCTATGATAGCGCGTTGGAATGTGCCTCGGTTGCCTTTAGTGGATTTTTGATCCAATATGGGAACTTGTGGTTTCCCGCATCAAGTTATCCCTTTTTTAGGGGATACCAGGATATGAGAAGACATTACCCTTTCATTCCCATTTTCCCTTTTTTAGGGGAAAACGGAAAAGTGCAAAAAAGGATATTGCGACGCCCCCACTATGGATTTTATTAAAAATACCCTTATGGCCCGTTTCAGATCACTATGGGAGCTTTGGGTTTCCCGCATCAAGTTATCCCTTTTTTAGGGGATACCAGGATATGGGAATACATCACCCTTCCATTCCAATTCTCCCTTTTTTAGGGGAAAACGAAAAAGTGCAAAGAAGGAGTGTTGCGAGGCCCCACTGGATCCAAAAGTTTTAGAGTCGCCATCTTTATTTTAAGGCAAAATAAAGCAAAACCAGAAAAAAGAAAAAGAAAACCAGAGATAGAAAACGGGTTCAGAGGCTAAGTTACGAGTTGGGAAGGTACTAGGCACCCAACTCGCCCTTTCGGCCTCAAAATAGTTTTTGGCTAAAGTATGCTTATTGTTATATTTATTTAGCAAATAAATAAAGCATTAAAAGACAGGAAAATAAAATAAATACATCTGTGGCTACATTATTTACGGACTTGCAGCCATTTCCTTACAATAATTACAAATGTATTTAAAAAATATTTGGCCATTATAACGGCTCTTTTACATAATATTTCTTATTCTAATCCGGGCAGTACAACGGCTTATATTGACTACATTGTGCCGGATTTAAATAACAACTTTATAAATAATAAATAAACGGAAAAGTAAATAAACAAGACGCCCTTAAAGGCTTTTACCTTTTAGAGCGGTAGTGTGCTCGCTCTGTCCTTCAGGGAGAGGGAGCCTTTTTTTGTTGTTGTGTGGTTGTTGTTTTGATTTGGGCAGAGTGATTGCTTATTCTGGATGACTTTCGCTCGTTCACTCGGGCAGAGTGACGGCTTATTTCAGATGGTTTTGGCTTTTTTAGTTGGGCGGAATAACAACTTACTTTTTGTGTATTTCAGCTCATTACTCGGGCAGAGTAACGGCTTACTTTGGGGATTTTGGGCCGGATAAGTAAAGGTGGATACCTAACTAAAAGGCTTGGGATCACTTATAACCGGTGGATTTAAGTTTTGGCGGAGTTTGGACGGGGTTTGGAAGCTTTGGTGGGCTACACACACCTATCTCGCACCTCTCGTAACTATGGCTTTGAAGGAACACATAGAGAATTCCTCAGCGCTTCGTTGTTGATTTTTCTGAACACTAAAGAGGGAGCCTAGCACTCGTATTTATAGGTGGAGAGGAGGACTCATCGGGAATTATAATAATTCCTCAGCCGGCTTCATTTGATTGCACAACAGGCTTTGCGAGTTGCACAATGCGTTAAGTCTGAGTGCTATAGTACACCCTTTGGCGCCGACTCCACTATAGCATGGCGCGTCGCCCTCCTTGCTTTATGGCCGCGCCATGGTCCTATTCATGTTTCATTTTTAGCACTTTCACCCCTCGCAATTCACTGTTTTGCGCATCCTGCTTTGCCTTTCGTATTTTCGACTCCTGTAACTTGACATTTGTTAAGTTTGAACAGTTCTTGATATCACATGTCAGAGTCACATATCAGGGGTACAAAATTGGGGTGTCTACAATGGGACCTTATGTTGTCAAAGAAATCCGGTCAGGAGGTGCAGTATTCCTTACGAACCAAGAAGGGGAGGATCTTATTCAGCCCTTCAACCTCGACAAGCTTAAAAGGTACTATGCTTGAGCCGATCTATCTGGCAGTTGCTTACATCTCCAGCTCACTAGGCTGAAAACCGAAAGGGCGGCCTAGGAAAAATTAGAGCATATAAAAAAAATAAAAGGAGAAATAAGGGCTCGCTAGGTTGAAAACCCGAAAGGGCGGCCTAGGCAAAAGTTAGAGCATAAAAAAAATGAAAAAATTAGGAGAAAAGGGAAGGGAATGCACTTTCTGAATCCTTAGCATCCGACCTCCAGTCTTCAGCATGCAAGGGCTCGACTGACAAAAGAGAGAGAGAGAAAAACCACGACAAAAGCTCGCATTAAAATACCAAAACATAATATAAGGTCCTAAGGTGCAACTTAGGAATAACTGCTTAAGATATTTAGGTTATGCATTTATTGCATGTACATATCTATTATCTTGCTACCTCTACCCCCTTTATTTCCCCCAAACTATCCTTCATTTTGCAGCTCAGCCCCGAAATGGTCCATCAGTGCCTGCGACATCCGCCCAGCCGGGCCCATATACTCCTTCTGCGAGGTGCAGAAAAGGCTCCAACCTCACCAGCGTGAGAACCCCCAGAAGTGTCCTTGTCTTCATCATCGGCATCTCCATTATCTTGGATAGCCGTGTTGCTCGGACCAGCGCCATCATTCCTGAGGGCAATGCCTCATACAGTTTGAGGGGGAGGGACAGCCTCTTCTGGTTCCCAAGGATTATTCCACCGGCTTGCATTGCTCAGTCGAGGAGGCACGTTGCTGGGACCTGCCTCATTTGGACCGGGAGCCGTCCGAGCACCAAGGCCATGCACCGCCTGAAATCCTCCTGCAGGGCCTGAGGAATCACTAGCCCCAAACTCTCTATGTCCTCGCCTATCTCCATCAGGCGAGCATCCAGACCACTGGATATGTGACGGCCCAATAGTCGCCTCAGTCCACGCCTAATTATGCGAGAAGGCCCCTTGGCAGCCACCATGATCCATGCCAGGTATTCATGGGAAAGGAGCATGTAATCAGAATAGAGGTACGCAACCTCCAGTAAGTCAAATTCCGAAAGCCATATGTTGCTGATAAGGGTGCCCAAGTCCGTGTTCATGGCCAGCTCCACAGCCACGGGACGGTTCGGGTCAGGAATAAGTTGCTCCCTGCCAAATTGGCGCAAGAACCTATCTGCCCGATAAAGGAGGTACGCTCGAGACCTGGCAAAATGACCTGGGCATAGACCCCGGTATACTTAAGAAAGCGACGAATTTGCCAGTGGCTACTGACCCAAATTATACCTATGGACCATCTCCGCAAGAAACTCTCGACCCAGTCGGTCTCCGAAAAATTGGCCGGGGGATAATGACTGCGAGAGCCATAGAGCCATGGATCGTACCTTGTTCCCGGCGGCACTAGACCCATCACCCAATTAAAATGCTCCTCTAACCACATGTGGATTAGAAGAGGGCTACTAGAAGGAAATAGCTCATCGCCAGCTGCAAAGGCATCCATACCCACCAAGGTCTCTACCAAGATCACCGGAATTATGTTCACCCGACATTCCTGTGCCTGCAATGCTAGGTCCACGACCCGCACGTCGATATATCCAGGCTGGCCCACCAGTAGGTATCTCCCCACAGGCCACCAGAAAAGTCCGTTTTAAATCTAAATGGGTACCTCCCTATATCTTCGGTCAAGAATTGCAGTGTGCCATTACCCCTAGATAAGGGTCTAGTTTTCTTTTATGCATGTGATTTTTTAGTCTTTGCATTTAATTATTGCATCATAAAAATAATATTGCATTGCATTTATAAATTTGTACAGAGTCTGGTATAGAAAAAAAAAAGAGAACTAATATGTGCAGGTAAAAGAGCTAATAATCGCAAGGAGCTCTGCCTCTTTCAAGATTGCCGCCCATAACCCGAGGACCCTCTCTGCCAATCCTGTATCCTCAACCTCTCACCCGAGCGCGACTCGACCCCCCAGCTTCATCTTCATCATCATCTCGGCGTCTGGTCTGCCGCATAGCATCATTTCCCCGGCAGAAAAAAATAATCCATAAGCCGCTGGTAAAGCTTGTTGATGCTAACGAAGCCTCGCAGCAACACCTTGTATGTTGATATTTTAACCTAGAAAAAAGAGTGTTGAAACAGCAAAAGGAATGCATCAGTCTAAAAAAAAAGAGTGATAGTAAAAAAAAGAAGGAGAGAACAATGGTACAACATGAAAAAATGAGTGATGATATATACCGTGTGAGCTTGCTCGGGAACATGGTACTCCTCAGGAATGTCTGTATTGGGTAAAACTTCCTCTATAAGTCTTCCATCTTGCCGATATAAGAAGGTGGAGAAAGCATCATCAGGCATAAAGAACTCTGACTACATCTCAGGAGCTGGGTGAGAAGACCCTGACCTATCACATGCATCAGACGAACGTCTGGCTACCACAGGGGCAGGAGGGGCAGGATTGAGCATCGTCCTCAGAAACTCCTCATATGGCATGATCGGGTAATCACACGGCGGCATGGCAAATTTCGACAGGTAAAGATACATGTTCGGCAGAAGATCTGGAATAATCACCCAAGGGGGAGGTGCAGGAGGCGCCACCGGAAATATCGGGAGCAGGGAATGTTAGCGATTGACCCGCTCGCCCATGTACAATGAATCGTTCATAATCGATACCATGAGTATCCGACATTGACTCAACGTTAGGGCAACCTCATATGGCCCTACCAAATTCTTCCAAGGGACTAAGTGCACTGTGCCCGAGGTCGAGCTAGCTATTCTGTCCCGAAGCACGATCCGCTCCAGAAAACGGCCATCCCGATCTTTCTTCTTTCAGTTTTCATTCACGAATTCAGCCAAATAAGGTGGGTTGTGAACGCGACTGTGCAATAAGCCCGGCATGAAATGAAAAACAGAGTAAGTCCACACTTGGAAAAAAAAAGGAAAAAAAGAAAAGGGAAGAGAGAGTCAGGTAAAAAAAATGTTGACAGAAATAAAAGAAGAAAAAAAATCGAAAGTAGGAGAAAAAAGAAATATACCTCCCAAGCCGGAGCAAATCCATTCATAGTCGGTGAATCATTTCGGCTCGCCCTGTCCATAAAAGCATAAAGCTCAGCCAGGCCTGCCTGCCCCTAGTCATACTCGATCACGCGGTCCAAGTCCCGAAGACATCCCAGGAGAGAAACTCTCAAAGTGGTTGATGAGTTGGTGAAAAGCGACATTCCCAAAAAGAAAAATAGGAATGCCCTGGCAACGCGAGCTACGGCTATGCTGTCCCCGGCATTAACTATCCCAGCATTTGCCAAAAGCCACCTTTTGACATTGCCAATCATGATTTCAACCGCGGATTTATATTCAGGCACGAAGCCCAGGAGATCCTCCACCACGTCATGTTGGTGACAGAGAGTATAATCCGGCTCCAGAGTCCGGCCAATACTAGTATAGATGCCCGTGATTGCAGCAAAATCACACGGGGTCATTGTAGCCTCTCCCCAGCCAAAGTGAAAGGTGTGGGTAGTATCCCACCAATAGTCCCTTAATATATCAAAAATGAGCAAGTAGCTGCGAAAGGGACGGAAAGCCCGCATAAACACCCCAAGGCCTGAGGATTCCACCAATACCCAGGCCGGTTCGGGCATCAGATTGAAAATATCCAAAACCTTGTCACAACTCGCCCAAATCCGGGTCGAGGTCCTGCGCCCTTAAAAAAAAGGAGAAGAAGGGAAGGTAAGATTCTCATAAATCCTTTTTACATGTCAGTAAATTAGGCCATTTTTTCTTTTTTTAAAAAAAGAAGAACAAAATATATATATTGCATTCTTGCATAAAAAAATCATTATATCTGGAAAAAAAAAAAGATGTATGCTTTCCATTCATCCATTTGCATTTTGGCATGCATTTAAAAATTTTCCATTTGCATTCTTCATGCATATGTACCAAAAAAAAATCATTATATCTGGAAAAAAAATGATGTATGCTTTCCATTCTTGCATTTGCATTTTGGCATGCATTTAAAATGTTTCCATTTGCATTTTTTGTTCATATGTACCTAAAAAAATAATAATAATAAAATAATAATAATACTTTATGTTGCATATAACATGTCTTCGCAAGTATCATGCATGTATCTGAAAGTGCGTCCAAAAAATGTATTCAGAAAAAAATGAATTGTGACTCCAAAAAGTCTGTTGCGTAGGCACATGTCAAAAAGAAAAAAATATTTTGCATCCTAAGCATGTATCATCTAGTTGAAATATATCAGTTGCATGAAAGTATGCATCGCAGAGTCAAATAGTGTCAAATATTCAAGTTTGCATCGCAAAGTTAAATAGCATGAAATTCATATCTTTGCTATGAATAAATTGCCAGATTGCATCATTCTAGTGCATAAATTGCATGCATAAGCATCATAAGAAAGCACATGTATACTCCAAAAGTCCAGAACAGTATAGGAATTAAGTAGATCTGAAGAAATCGACCAAATGGGTTGGTGAGAAAAAATACTTACATCGGGATTTGGAAGATTCGACATGTGTGTGTGCCAATCATGAACCATATTGCCCCAGTCATCCTTTGAATAGAAGTATTCAATATGATTTCGGTTCAAAGGAGGAAGTTCTTTCCTCTCTTCGCCAGAATCTGGATGCATCGACGCTTTTCCTTTCCTGGATCTTGAGGAAGAAGTCATCTATTCGGCAAAACAAACAATTTGGCAGAAGAAAATTGAGAAAATGAGAAGAAATGAGAAAAGAAGGAAAATGGCAGAAGGAAAGAAATCGCAGAAGCTGAAAATGGAAGAAGGCTACTGCCTTCTGCTCTCTTTCCCGTAAGTAAATGAAGAAGAAAGTGGAAATTTTCACTTTCCTCCTCCAAACAAATCAAGTTCAGCACTTAAAGTCCTGAGTTTGCGGAAATCGCAAATTGACCCTAAAAGCCTAACGGAAAGTTAACAAAGTTAGCTTTGTTAACCAAAGTTGACAGTCATCCATCAGAAATCAAAGGAAAATTCATATCCTCAGCCGATCAGTGCCAAGAAAGCCAGAAAAGCAGAAAAAACATCAATGGTGGAGGTAAAATCCCCAGAAAAAATGCAAAAGAAAGAAAGGAAAAAAGAAAGGATGCAAAAGAAAAAAGAAGAGAAATGCAAAAAGCAATTGAGAAATGCATCAAAAGTAAATCTCCAGCAAGGATCAGGAACTCTGCAGCAAAAGAAAGCAACAGCAGCCAAAGCATGAAAAGGTAAAGAAGGGTAAAGTATTCCTATTTTACCTACAAAAAAAAGAAAATATTTTTCTATCGTATTCAATGACGGGTATTCACCCTAAGGATACGATTTTCAAAAAAAGAGAAAATATTTTTCTATCGTATTCAACGACGGGTATTAACCCTGAGGATACAATTTTCAAAAAAGAAAATCTTTTTCTATCGTATTCAACAACGGGTATTGACCCTGAGGATACGATTTTCAAAATGAAAATCTTTTTCTATCGTATTCAATGACGGGTATTGACCCTGAGGATACAATTTTCAAAAAAGAAAATCTTTTTCTATCGTATTCAACGACGGGTATTGACCCTGAGGATACTATTTTCAAAAAAAGAAAATTTTTTTCTATCGTATTCAACGACGAGTATTGACCTTGAGGATACGATTTTCAAAAAAGAAAATCTTTTTTCTATAGTATTCAACGATGGGTATTGACCCTGAGGATACGATTTTCAAAAATGAAAATATTTTTATATCGTATTCAACGACGGGTATTGACCCTGAGGATAAGATTTTCAAGAAATGAAAATCTTTTTTCTATCGTATTCAACGACGGGTATTGACCCTGAGAATACAGTTTTCAAAAAAAAAAAGAAATATTTTTTATCATATTTGATGACGGGTATTGACCCTGAGGATACGATTTTCAAAAACAAAATCTCTCTCCATCGTATTCTACGACGGGTATTGACCCTGAGGATATGATATCCAGAAAAAAAAAACCACCTTCGCGTTCTCGGACGGGTATTGACCCGAAGGACATGATATCCTGCCATCCCACTAGTTGATTGATTTGTTTGAGGCCGAGCTACGTTTGGTCTGATTCCTTTTATTAAGGGATATGTAGGCAGCCTACCTAGTAGGTGCGACCATTAGAGCATTTTATTGCATATCTGCTTAAAAACTTCGAAAACATACTATAACCGACTAAACATGTCTAGGATATGTGAGATTTGGTATGCATTATAAATTGCTGCATTATAACTGCTATCTATTGCATCACTCCCCATCTTAATTTCCACGAAATTTGGGAGTCTATTTCTTATCAACGATGTTCGTCTACTCAGTAAGTTGCGGGTTACCCGTAGACTCCATCCTTGAGGGGCTCTGTAGACACCCCAATTTCGTACCCCTGATATGTAACATGACATGAAATATCAAGACCTGTTAAATCTTAACCAATGTCAAGTTACAGGGTTTAAAGATGCAAAAGACAAAGCAGGATGCGTAAAATAATGAAATGCAGGGGGTCAAAGTGCCAAAAAGGAGGCCAAAATCAAAACCAGGTGCCGCCTATTGAAGAAGTGGGCTCGGCGCCCAGTTTGTATGAAGTCGGCGCCCACTTCCCTCAAATAGTGTTTATGGCATAAGAATTAGCACAAACTCCCAAGCGCGCAGTACAAGTCGATGATGCACGAAGAGAAAAACTTAAGAGCTAAGAAAGCCTCTCTTAAGCCTATAAATACAGGTTCTCGGCAGTGAAAAAAACACAGTTCACACACTTAAAATTTTACGTCGTCTCAAACCTCTGAGAGTTTACGAAGTGAGAGAGAGAGAGTTCCCCTCCTCCTATAAGCCTCGAAGCTCTGCCAAATCTCCTCCAAACTCAAAACCAACACGTCAAAGTGAGCCATAGCCTTCCAGCTAGGTTTCCACCCTATTCCCCCGGTCCAAAAATCTCAAAAGGAGCAGTAGCCCTGCCTGAATCCAAAGGTCAAATCCACGAGAAGCAAGCAGTTTCTCTGCCCGATTTCCGCCTCCCTTAATCAAATCAATCAATCAGTCCCAACCAGTTGCTCCGCCCGGATCCCGAGGCCAAAAGCAGCTTTCGGAAGCAGCTATTCTGCCCGAATCTTCACACCACTTCATTAAAAAAAAAAAAAAAGACTTCCTCTCCTTAAAGGACTGAGCGAGCACACCCTAATCTGCTAAAAGGTAAGCTTTAAGGTTTTTATTTATAAAAAGTGCTACTTTTAATCTGGCCCAATGTAAAAATATAAGCTGTTGTGCTGTCTGGATTTATTTAGAAAATAGCACTAAAAAGAGTCATTATTATGGCCAAATATTTTTAAATGTATTTGTAATTATTGGAAAGAGACAGTTGCAAGTCCGTAAATAATGTAGATATGGATGTATTTGTAGGTAGTTAATATTTTATTTATTTTCTAGATAAATATAACAAAAAGCATACTTTAGCCAAAAACTGTTTTTGAGACCGAAAGGGCGAGTTGGTTGTCTAGCACCTTCCCAACTCGTAACTTAGCCTCCGAATCCATTTTTGCATTCTCTGGTTTTCTTTTTTGGTTTTTTCTTTATTTTCTCCTTAAAATAAAGATGGCGACTCTGTCAAAACATTTTGGATCGCAGTTGGGCATCGCAACATCCTTTCTTGCACTTTTCCGTTTTCCCCTAAAAAAGAGAAAATGGGAATGAAAGGGTGATGTATTCCTATATCCTGGTGTCCCCTAAAAAAGGGATAATTTGATATAGAAAACCTAAAGCACTCATAGTGATCCGAAATAGGCCATAAGGCAATTTTCATAAAATCCATAGTGGAGCCTCGCAACATCCTTTCTTGCACTTTCCATTTTCCTCTAAACAAGGGAAGATGTGAATGAAAGGGTGATGTATTCCTGCATCCTGGTATCCCCTAAAAAAATGGATAACTTGATATAGAAAACCCAAAGCTCCCATAATGGACCAAAAACTCACTTTGGTGACCGAGGCGTATTCAACGCGCTTTTTTGACAACACCCTTTCCGCATTTTTAATTTCGTCCTCTCCTAGACAAGGGGGGTGGAATGGAAAGCGTGGTGTCCCGCTTCCGTACGTACGCGCACCCCTATCCAAGGGCGCGCGGGGCGTGGGCGCATCCCGGGGAACCCACAATATGGTTTTATCCTATGCACCAAAAATCAAATGTCCTTCCTCTATTCAAATAGTTTCAACTTTTTGTTGAGCGTCAATTTAATACCATAATCAAGAGCGTTCAAAGTGATTAGAGGCGTGTATCATCCCCTAAACTGCTTCTTCAAATCGTGCGGAGTCCAACATCGAATTCCCTGTCCCCACACTTATGCCCAAAATGGCTCTATCGAACGGCGCCACCGTCATATTGTCGGAACTAGACTTTCTCTCCTTGCTCAAAGTTCCGTCCCCTTCAAATTCTGGGAGTTTGCATTTGAAAACGCTGTCTACTTGATCAACAAAATGCCTTCTCGTGTGTCTCACAATCTATCCCTTTATGAGCGATTATTTGATAGACGACCCGATTATTCATTTCTTAAAATTTTGGCTGCCTCTGCTATCCTCACTTGCGTCCTTATAATCGCCACAAGATGTCCTTCAGGTCTTCCCCGTGTGTATTCCTTGGGTATACTTCGACCCATTTGGGGTATCGTTGTTGTGACCCCATCATTGATCGTCTTTATATTGCACGCTACATCCGTTTCGAAGAGTTTATCTATCCCTTTGCTGGTCCATCTCTTCTAGGCCCCATTCCTAGCCCCTCTCACTCAATCCTTGGCCCAGTTCCCAGTTCACCCCAACCCTCTATATAACCTACCTTGGGTTGCTGTCACACTACCAATTCTCACTCTTTCTACTCGGTTCACTCTCATTCTCACTCCAACCATATCGGTCCCTCCCACTCCTATCGTGGACCCTCCCTCATCTAATAGCTCCTTATCCTCTCCCTAGTTTCCTAGTCCACCTTCACCAAATATTCACGCCTCACCTCTCCCCTCGACTAAATTGCCTTCACTCAACCCAGCGTCTTCACCCATCTCGCTTCCTTCTCAGTCCAGTGTCCCAAACCAAGCCCCCCTTCGCACTCATCATATGCGTCTTCGTCCCAACCCCAAGCCATCCACAAAATATCCCCCTAAAGCCTTCACATGCTTTGCATCCATTGTCGAACCAACAGGCTTCCCCACTGCAAACAAAATTCCGCAATGGCGTCATGCAATGATGGAAGAACTCAATGCACTCATTCACAACGATACATGGACTTTGGTGCCACAGACACATTCCATGAATCTCGTTGGTTGCAAATGAGTCTATCAAGTGAAACGTCGTGCCGACGGCATCTTAGGCCGTTACAAAGCATGACTCGTTGCAAAAGGTTTTCATCAACAGCCCGTCATCGATTACTCTGAGACATTCAGCCTCGTGGTCAAGTCGACTACCATCTGAACTGTCCTCTATGTTGCCGTCTCCCACGGTTGGCCCATTCACCAACTTGACGTCAACAACGCATTCTTAAATGGGTTTCTTGATGAGACGGTCTACATGACTCAACCTCCCAGATTTGTCAATCCCTCTAAACCTGATCATGTGTGTCAACTTCATCCCTCACTGTATGGCCTTAAGCAAGCACCTCGTGCGTGGTTTTAGCGTCTAACCTCTTTTCTTGCTAACCTTGGGTTTGTTTCCTCCAAAACTGATCCCTCTCTTTTTGTTATATCTAATAATGGTCTTCTGGTATATGTTTTAGTGTATGTCGATGATATTGTTGTTACAAGCAACTCCCAGTCTCACATTCAATCTCTCATTGCGTCGTTAGCTTGCGAGTTTTACCTAAAGGACATGGGTCCTCTTCATTTTTTTCTTTGGATTTAGGTTCACAAACACTCGTCTGGTCTATTTCTTTCGCAATGCCAATATGTTATCGATCTTTTCACTCGCACTGGCATGCTTGGTGCTAAACCTTGTCTAACCCCACTTAGCACCTCAGAAAAACTCTCCAAACATCATAGGATGCTCTTTTCTGATCCGACGAAATTTTGCCCGACCGTCAGTGCTCTTCTATACCTCACCTTTACTCGCCCCGACTTAGTTTACCCGATTAACAAAGTTTGTCAGTTCATGCATGCTCCGTTTGATGCTCATTGGATCTCAATCAAACGCATTCTTCTGTACCTTAAACATTCCATTAATTGTGGTCTTCTTCTCACCAGAAATGCCTCTTCTCAGTTACAGGCCTTCTCGGATGCTGATTGGGCCGGGTGTGTTGATGATCGCAAACCTACCGAGGGGTTTGCCATCTTTCTTGGTGCCAATCTGATATCTTGGTCATCCCGCAAACAACGTACAGTTGCTCGTTCCTCCACCAAATCCGAGTACAAGGCTCTTGACGATGCCGTTGCTCAACTTTGAGCGCTCGCTCAGCATGAAGGACCGAGCCACCGCTCAGTCTCCAGTAGCATGCGTCTGATGGAAGGCCACCAAGCGATCGCTTAGCATATGCATGGGCCAAGCGACCGCTTGGCCCCATTTCTGCCCTGGGCTGTTTTTGTCTTTTCTCAAATTTCCTAACCTAGTATAAATAAAACCCTAGTGTTGCAGCTTTAGGTATTCCATTTTTGGACAAATTTAGGTCGTTCTTAAGCCAGTCTCAAGACGGAAAACACTTTGTAATTCAATTTTATTACAGATTATTGAAAACTGATGATGTTTACTTCTATTCCAATGTTTTGTTCATCGCATGTGATGAACTAATTACTTCATTCTAGGGATTTGAGGTAACTTTGTATCAAGTTTTATGTGTTAATTATTTTTTTCATTCTATCATTAGTCGTTTATCAATTTAGATTATCATTGGTCAACATTGAAACTATTGCATAATGGCTGCGTTAGTGAATTTGTAGGCTCGTGGGTATAATAAGCTACATGATTTGTGCGTGAATTATACATTGGCCAACCTAAAATGATAAATAGATCTTTCTAATTTCCTAATCGGGCTAAGGTTAGATCTAGGTTCACATATGTTTTTAGGAGGACTGGTTGAACTCCTAATTACTTTAGTTCTTAGAATGCTTAATGGACTTTTAATTACTGTGTCGACGGACCAAGAAAACACAGTTAAGGCGGAGTACTAAGGAGTGAAAATCTTGCTCATTAAATCCCAATCCTTTATCCTGGTGAACAAACCCGTGATTGATAGATACATAAGTCAAATACACATAAAAGGAGATACAAGTGAATCCCAATTCCTAGATCCTTCTCATTCATCAAACATCGATAATTCTCTGTTTTCTGCAATTAGTATTTCTATTATTCTAAAATTAGTTTAAAAGTTAATTCAGTAGTTTTTAAATAAATCTCAAACAAGAACCCCTTTTTATTTAATTGCTTTGAATTATTTATCTAATTAAATTCCTTTTAATTTCTTTTCTCCCTGTGGTTCGACCCTTGCTACCGTACAACTATACTCCGATAGACCCGTGCACTTGCGAGGTATTTAACACATCAATTACTAAAATTATATTTGAATGCTTAGTGTCATTTACATGCTTACTATAAAAGGAGTTGGAAACTCATGCTAGAATTGATGTCTACATGTTTATTTGAGGTTGTGATATATGGAAGTATGCTATATGTGACTTGTTTGGAATGTAGTAAGTTATTAAGTGTTATAGTCTTTAATTGAACTCTATTATGAAAAAGAATTACAATATAGTACCTTGGTGAGCTTATAACCTAGTTGGACTTAGTAATGAACTTAGAATGGTTAGTGAAGCACAAAGCTTCTAAACTCTAAATTGGAAACGTGTAGTAAAGACTCAACTGAGTCGACTTTAGGGAAGGTCAAAACATGATGAATACTACGTTTAATCCCTACGAGGTTCGGAAATTGTATGGTCATGACTACTAACTAATAAACTTGGACTAATTATGGGTACTTGAGGTCATTTACGATTATTTGGTTGTGAGCAATTTTTTTGCCTTGACTTGAATTATGGTAGAGATTGATAAATTACTTGGTCGAACGAGTTCTCTCTTGTCGAATTCGATCCTTATTTGTTTATGTCTAGTAAATACCTACTTGTGCATCACATTGAATCTAGCTGGCATTATATGGTTTAGTTTTTGTCAATGATGGGACAATACATCACCTACACGAATCGTAAGATTTGTACTCGTTATAGAATGTCATACCGGAGACCGCACACACCAGTCCACTATGGGTCGCAGTAGGGACGTAGCCCCCTTGCTCTATCAATACGTGCGTCATTGGTTTCTATTAGCCGACGGAGTTCGGTATATCGATGCAACGCCACGAGCATCGTAGTCACGATATTGGGTTAACACTGTTTGTTGCAGGAGCTACATAGCGCCTAGGTCTATAACATACATAGCTTGTGTGGTTTATTACTCACACTTATGTGAACAAAGTGCTAAGTGATGTATAATAATTATGTGCCATAATTATGATGAACGATATACTATAATGACGTTGTGTTGTATGATAATTATGTGCCATAATTACGATGAAAGATATACTATAATGATGTTGTGTTGTATGATGATTATGTGCCAAAATTCACTACTAGAAAAAATGGACTTTAGCAACATAATTTTCCGTTGCTAAAGAACTAATTTCGTTGCTAGGCCGTTGCTAAGTACGCATCGCAGATGTTTGACGGGCCCATTTCCGTCGTTAAAGATTTTTAAAACTTAATTAAAATTTAATTTCAGTAACGGAATTTCCATCACTAAATGTTTTTAAAAGTTAATTAAAATTTAATTTCAGCGACGGAAATTTCGTCGCTAAAGGTGGAATTTCAGCGACGGAATTTTCCGTCGCTAAACAACCTTTAGCGACAGAATTTCCGTCGCTAAGTGTTTTTAAATGTTAATTAAATTTTAATTTCAGTAACGGAAATTCCATCGATAAGTTTGAATTTCGCTGACATTCAACCTTTAGCAACAAAATTTTTCGTCACTAATGGTTTTTAACACTTAATTAAAATTTAATTTCAGTGACGGAGATTTCGTCGCTAATAATGAAAAAAAAATTAAAAAATACTTTTAATTATAATTTTTTTACCTGATAATATAACAATTAATACGAAACTAAAGATACAAAATAAACAATACAATAAAACCAATCTTAAAATCTCAAACTCTAAAAGTTATTACAAAAAAAGTATCAAATATATACATACAAAATCAAACAATACCAAATATCAATATTCAACTTCAAACAGTACCAATAATCAAAGTGGGGGAGAGGGGGCTGATCTTGGAAGAGATTTCTGGCATGAGAAGGGGACCCGGTACTACTAGAGGGAGTGTTCGAAAACCCATGCATCTGTTGTGTGCCATGCTTTGTATCGTCGCCATCATTTCTGCAAATCGTCGCTCTGTTTGTTCCTGATATTCCGCAGCCAAACGTTGCTCCTCAGCCAAGTGTGCTTCCAAAGTCTCTATCCTCGAAATATGCTGAGCGTCGGGCATAATAACATGCGAGCGATCTATCGACGATGAGCATTGCAGCCCATGGTCCCCCATTCCGAGCACTCTATCTCCCCTCTTTTTCTGTCCTTCAAGTGTGATTTCTTTCCGAACCTGAGGATTAAATGGAATGGGCTATGTAGGGGGCTGCGTAGGATTAACATCTTCCTCCAATACCGCTGTCTTATATCCAGACCGTCAATAAAACAAACAAATACTATCATATACACAAATAAATTTACATATTCAAAAGAAAGTCTTTCAATTAAAGTTTACTTACAAATATAGATGCTGATCTATCATCAACCCACTGCGGAGGGTCATCGACGGAGGTACCAGGCCTAGTATGTGTACTAACAAATACATCAAGAAAACTAACGTCGCCATATTCCCTTTCCTACAATCTTTATAATTACTTTAGTTAAACCAAATAATATAATTTCATAACATTTACACGAACACACCCTGTTTGGTTTCAAAGTTAATTAAAATAAAACCATGGATTTCATAACATCAACATGGCTACACAGCTAACAAACATACATAAATTGATGTTTAAGCATTAATACACTAAATTTACACTAACACCCCCTTTATTTCTTACCATTTACACTAACACCCCCCAACGTACATAGAGTTATCTTATTTGGTTTCAAAGTCAATTAAATTTTCTTTGAAAATCTTTTTTAAGCTGTTCTTTCCTTTTGAGAAATTGTGTTGAGGCAGCGGAGATTTGAAAAGGAACTGATTAAGAGCTGTTGATTTGGCTGCAGTCTATGAACGAAACAGCAATAGTAGTTATGAGATAATGAGAAATAGTTTAGACAATACATAGTGATTTTGAAGTGGTTCGTACTATGAAAAGTAGTACGTCTACTACCAAAGTGGTTAGTTTTGGATTTTGAAAGGTGCACTTTGTTTATCCGCTAGGTGATAAAGATAGATCTATAATGGATCGTGTACAAAATTTGATTTTCAACCAAGTGTTTAATTATGGGAGAAACAATTAATGAATAATTGTTTTTCTCAAGTGCTAAAGTAAAAGAACAATTAATAACAAACTAAAAGAAGCGTAGAAGATCTGCAGATTCAAGAAGTTTGATGAAGTGTTAGTTCTTGTCCTTTTGATCTCTTAAATAATTGAGTGTTGAAGATGAAGCTTGAGTATTGAATTTGCAAGAGATGATGATATATATTTCAGATCTTCAAAACTTGAATATATAACTGAGGAGATCTTCAGGACCATTAGATAAAGATGGAAGATATTTGAGTCCAACGTTATAATGCATTAAATGCATTCGGTGCTTTTTAAAATGACTGCATCTTCAGACATTAGCGTTGCAGTGATGCAGAAACAGATATTTCCAAACAGAGAATGTTTGCAGCTTGCAGGCGTTACAACTTGAAAGTCTTCTTAGCTAAAAAAAGGAAATGTCTTTAGTTTTCATGATTCATTGAACAGACTGGACATCTGTCTGTTCCATTTGTTTGAAGTCTGATAAAGACATAGTTGACTTCTTTTGAGAGGGAAAACTGGTGAGGATAAATTAAATATTATTTGACTAAATATTTCAAAATATTTAGTTCAAATAATGAGTGATGCCCTCTACTGCTACAAAATGATGCCATTCGGCTTAAAGAATGCAGGAGCTACTTACCAGCGGATGGTAAATAGGGTCTTCAGCTCGCAGATCAGCAGAAATGTGGAGGCATACATCGATGATATGGTGGTGAAGACCAAAGGGCATGATCATACTGGTTATTTGGGAGAGACCTTCGACAATCTCAAGAAAAATAATATGAAGCTTAACCCGAGCAAGTGTGTGTTCGGGGTGAAAGCGGGTAAATTCCTAGGTTTTATGGTGAATGAAAGAGGTATTGAGGTCAACCTGGAGAAAATCAAGGCATTGTTCACAATGAAGCCTCCTCGCTGCATCAAGGATGTCCATAAGCTCAACGGCCGAGTTATAGCCCTTGGTCGTTTTATTTCCAAATCGGCAGAAAGGTGCTTGCCATTCTTCAAAGTGCTTCGTGGAAACAAAAGGTTTGAGTGGACAAAGGAATGTTAAGAGGCTTTCAAGCAGCTGGTGAAGTATTTGGGGCAACCTCCTTTGTTAAGTAGTCCGGTCTTCGGAGAAAATTTATTTGTGTATCTCGCGGCTACAGAGCAGGCTGTGGCCGCTTTATTAGTTAGAGAAGAATGTAATCTTCAAAAGCATGTGTATTATGTTTCCAAGGCCCTCATCGGGGTGGAGGGACGTTATTTTAATGTGGAAAAGTTGGCTTACTCGCTTGTTGTTGCGGCTCGGAAACTTCGAGCTTATTTTTCTGCACACCCTGTCATTGTGTACATGAACACACCTCTTAGAAAAATTTTGCACAAGCCGGACTCTTTTGGTCGCTTTCTCATCTGGTCAATTGAATTGACCGAGTTTGAAGTCGATTACCAGCCTCGGAGAGCCATTAAGGCACAGGCTTTGGTAGACTTTGTGGCGGAGACTAGTTTCAAGGATTCATGCGAGGAGGAGTTTTCTGCCAAGACTGCATCAACGAATGTTCCTATTCAAAGGCCTCGCCCATATTATTGCTGGGAATTGCACGTGGATGGTTCAGCTAGCAGGTATGGAAGTGGAGCAGGTCTTGTGTTAGTTCCACCCGAGCAGGATGTGGAGTTTGAAAAGGCTTTGCATTTCAAGTTTCCAGCATCAAATAACCAAGCAGAGTATGAAGCCTTGATCGCGGGCCTTGAGCTTGCGTAAGACATAGGAGTGCACGAGGTGATAATTTATTGTGATTCGCAATTGGTCGTAAACCAAGTCAAGGGTGATTATGATGTCCATCATCCAGTTCTGGTTCGCTACTGTACCATGGTGAAGGAGATTTTGAAGGATTTTGATTATTGGGAGTTGGTGCGAATTGGCCGCGAGGATAATATGCGTGCAGATTACTTTTCCAAGATGACCGAAGATGAAATTCAATCTTTGCATCCGGGGGTCATGATTGAATACCTAAAGGTCCCAGTGATAGAGAAGGAGGTGATAATGGACATGGAGCCTGTCGCGAAATGTTGGATAGATTATCCGAAGGCTTACATCGAGCAGAGAACCTTGCCCGAGGATAGGATGGAAGCTCGGACTATTCAGAAGCGAGCATGTCGGTATGTTGTCTTAGGTAAAACTCTTTATAGACGATCATATACTAGGCCTTTGCTTAGGTGTGTGCGGCCAGAGATGACCGAGGGCATACTAGGTGAAGTTCATGAAGGAAAATGTGGAGGGCACCCGGGTCAACGCTCTTTGGCAGAAAAGGTTTTGGCTGTAAGGTTTTATTGGATTACTTTGAGGCGAGATGCAGAAACATATGTTCGGCAATGTGATAAGTGTCAACGCTATGCCGATATACCTCGGTTGCCCTCTACCGAGCAAACTCCAGTGGTGGCTTTATGGCCGTTTGATATGTGGGGTATAGACCTTATAGGTCCTTTTTCCTTGGCCCGTTCAAAGTTTAAGTACGCAGTGGTGGTTGTCGATTACTTCACTAAATGAGTGGAGGCCAAGCCTTTGGCAACTATTAGTGAGGTTAATGTGATCGATTTTGTGCACGAACATATATGGTGTCATTTTGGGGTACCCCGGGCAATAGTTTCTGATCACGGGACACAATTTTCTGAGAAATTCACGAAGGCATACGAGCAGATGCGTGTGAGGCATTGGCAGTCATCTGTGGCATATCCTCAAGGTAACGGACAGGCTGAGGCTGCTAATAAGCAAGTCTTGCACACCCTTAAGGGAAGTCTCGAAGATAAGGCAGGAAGTTGGGTGGATGAATTACCATCAGCTTTGTGGGCGGTCAGAGCAACAGTAAGAGGTCCCACGGGGGAAACAACTTTTTCCCTTGCTTATGGATCTGAAGCCATGGCACCGGTGGAGATGTACTTGCCCAATCATAGAGTATCTCACTATGATACAGAATCCAATAATGTATCCCGGGCAGCCGATCTTGATTTGGTGGAGGAAAAACGGTTGGAGTCTAAAATACGAATGGCTAATTATAAACATCGAGCAAAGGCCCACCACGATAAAAGGGTCCGTGGTCGGTCATTTGCTGTGGGCGAGTGGGTTCTCCGTAAAATTGAAGCAACATGCCATCGAGCAGATGGAGGAAGCTTTCTCCTAATTGGGAAGGTCCTTTTCAGGTAGTCAGAATTGTCAAGGAAGGGACATATATGTTGCGAACAGAGGAGGGCATCGAGCTTAAACATCCATGGCATGCAGATCACTTGAAGAAATACTATCGTTGATTGGTAGTTGGCAAGTTATTTGTCTTTTTCTCTTATTTTGTAAGTTGAGATGAAATGAATGAGCATACGTTGGCTTTCATTTATTTTTTTGGTTATCTCTCTTACATAATTTAGTGAAAACTCGATTATACTTTTGGCGGTCAAGGCAGCTTCCTTGCCAAGTGTGAAAGTTGATGTTCGAGTGGTCTAATGTTATCTCGATTATTCTCTCTTTCACGAGCACGGGGCATCTCTGCTCGTGAAAAAGGGTTGGTGTTTGAGCCATTTGTTTTAATTATTATTATCTCGATTATTCTCTCTTTCACGAGCACGGGGTATCTCTGCTCATGAAAAAAGGGTTGGTGTTCGAGATAGTTGTTTTGATTATTATTAGCCAATACGAGCTATCTCGGCTCGGGTGAATGGTTGTTTGAAGGCTATGCATTTTTTATCTCAACAAGCCTGGTATGAGCTTATTCGATTCGAAAGTTGAGCTTTTAAAACTGTGGGATCATTCTTGAGAAAATGCAGGCATTAATATGATGCACGGAAGTGTTAATATTACATGTCCAAAACAAAAAGAAAATGTAAATTGTTTGCAGATATGATGTGGCTCGCAAGCCAGAAAGTTTTAAACATCAGTGGGAATGGTTAAAGGGGCCGTCTGGCTAGCGGTTATTGCTTCCTTGGCAGTGGGCTCGATAATGACTACATCTCCATCTTCCCCGTTGACATGTGCAGCTATGGTTTCTGTCTCCTGAGTTTGAGCTGTCCAAATTTGCGTCATCAGCTCGCTCACTGTGACTTGGGCAGCTTCGGGAGTGGTCCAGGGGGACAGTCCTTATTGGGCATCGGCTTCAGCAAGAGACTCTAATTCATCCTCAGTGTAAGGAACCGAAGCGTGACCAGGACGAGCGGAGGGGCAAAATTGTAGATTAGTGCCCCATTCAGCTAGCAACTCCGGCTTGATCTCTAGGTGTAGACACCCCAATTTCGTACCCCTGGTATGTAACTGACATAAAATATCAAGAACTGTTAAAACTTAACGAATGTCAAGTTGCAGGAGTCAAAAATGCGAAAGGAAAAGCAGAATGCGCGAAATAGTGAACTGCAGGGGGGGAAAGTGACAAATTTTGAAACTCCAAAAGGAGCTTGGTGCCACCAATGACACCCATGGTGCCGCACCAAGCATAGCCTTGGCCGCACCATGGGGTTTCCTATTCATCTCTCTCACAATGAAATAGTACAACTGTTAAAGCACGGTACAATAGCTGTTGATGCAGGCGAACAAACGGAGAAATGCCCGGCGTGTCCTCTCTCAAGATAAATAGGAGGCCCCGGCTCCCGCCATTTAACACATTTTCATCCGCGATTTTGATCGCAGCGGCTCGCTCGTTTCCTCCGATAAAATTAGTACGAGAGGTGCGAGATAGGTGAGTGGAAGCCCCTATAGTCTCCAAACCCCGTCCAAACTCTGCCAAATCAAAAACCCATAGGTTATAAGTGATCCCTAGCCTAGTTGTTAGGTATCCACCTCAAATCCCCAGTCCAAAAATCCCAAAATAAGTCGTTACTCTGCCCGAGTAACGAGCTAAAAAAGTCAAAAACTAAGTCTAGGTTCCGCCCGACTAGAAAGGCCAAAACCTACCCAAATAAAGCTGTCACTCTGCCCGAGTTGATAAGCCCAAACTTCAAAACATCAATCAAATCAAGCAGTCATCCAGTTCAATTCAAAACAAAAAGACTCCCTCTCCCGGCGAGGCGAGCACCGCCGCTCTAAAAGGTAATACCTTTAAGAGCGTATTTTATTTTATTTGTATTTTTTCCCTTTTATTTATTTTTCAAAAAGGTTGTTATTTAAATCCGGCGCAATGTAGCCAATATAAGCTGTTGTGCTGCCCGGATTAGAATAGGAAATATTATGTAAAAGAGCCGTTATAATTGCCAAATATTCTTAAATATGTTTGTAATTATTGGAAGGAGACGACTGCGAGTCCGTAAATAATGTAGCCACGAATGTATCTGTTTAAATTTCCCTTGTCAAAATAAGACCTTATTTATTTGCTAGATTAATATAACAATGAGCATACTTCAGCCAAAAACGTTTTGAGACCGAAAGGGCGAGTTGGGTGCCTAGCACCTTCCCAACTCGTAACTTAGACTCCGAACCCGCTTTTCTAAAATCTCTGGTTTTCTTTTCTGGTTTTCCTTTATTTTTGCCTTAAAATAAAGGTGGCGACTCTAAAACTTTCGAGATCCAGGGGCCTCGCAACATTCCCTCTTTGCACTTTCTGTTCTCCCTAAAAAAGGGAGATACGGGAATGGAGGGGTGATGTATTCTCATATCCTGGTATCCCCTAAACAAGGGATAACTTGATGCGGGAAACCCATAGCTCCTATAACGATCTGATTGGGCCATAAGGCTATTTTAATAAATCCATAAGTGGGGGCGTCGCAATATCCTTTCTTGCACTTCTCAACTTTCCCTGAAAAGAAAAGGGGAGAATGGGAATGGAAGGGTAATGCATTCCCATATCCTGTTATGCCTGAACAAGGGATAACTTGACATGGGAAACCATTAGTTCCTATATTGGATACAAAATCCACTCAGGGCAACCGAGGCACATTCCAACGTGCTAATATAGACAACACTCCTCTCGCACTTTGGATTTCGTCTTCCACTAAACAAGGGAGGGTGGAACGAGAGCAGTGGTGTCCCGCATCACGCACGCGCACCCCTATCCAGGGCGCGGGCGCGGGTCCCCGGAACCTCACGGTGGCGACTGGCTGGGGAGTTGTTTTATTTTAAATAAAATGGAGGGCTAGACTCATAAAATAAAACCTTTTTTGTTTTTTCTTTGTTTCGGTATGCTCGTTATATTAATTTACGCATTTCAATAAAGTGTTCTCATTACGGCCGTGGCTATATTTGTGGATATGATCCTCCATCTGGCAGCAATCTCGTTCCGATACCTGTTACGGATATGTTTAAGAGTATTAAAAAAAATCAAAAAAAAATAAAATAATATATATATATATATATAATTTCGCAAATCAAAAAAAAAAAATATATATATATATAAATTCGAAAAACAAAAAAAAAATATATATATATAATATTATATATATATTACAATAAATTCCGGGCAGCACAACAAAAGAGCTGGGGCTTTACTTCCGGCTCTATATTATTATTTATTCATTTTCTTTTTTCACTTTTATTCTGTACATTTGTACATATTTACATTCATTCTGCCATTTTATTTTGGGGACATAGGACCAAAAATTTGTAATTAATAGGGATAGATAGTTTCCCCACTTTTCTTTCTATTTCTTAATGTGATGTGCTTGCTTGCTTGCGCTCAAACTAAAAAAGCCGAGAAAATCCACACAAACAGCAAGACAGGCCATATATGTTTTATTTTTCTGTTCATATGACTGTAAATAAATAAAGATTTTACTGCTTTCTAGATACCACACACGCGCACATGCATATAGCTATATTCCGAACTGTTACCCTACACCATGGCCAGCCTACCCCCTGCATAAGCCAACGTTAGAATGCATATAGACTCTCAGGACACTTCATTGACCGACCGGTTTTTGCATCTCTGAATTGTGAGCCAGCCCCTGTCAAAAAAATATATATACAAAAAAAAAAGTCAAAAAAAATATATGAAAAAAAAATGCGCAAGTTTAAAAAAAATGAATGATAAAAATAAATTGCGCAACAAAAAAAAATAAAAAAAAAATATACAGGGGCTGATTTATTATTCTTTGGTGCTCGACCTAGACCATTTCGAATGGTGGATCCTGGAAAGAGTATAGGCCCTTCGCCTGGGACCAGTCCAGTCCTAGGGAGTCGAAAGGCAGGTGGAATACGTTGGTCCTATACTCTGGAGAAAGAATCCACTGTTCCAGGAAAGTCCTGAGACCGTCAAAATAAAGCAGGTACTTATCCGGTCAACTATATGGAACAAACAAACAATAATAAAATACACTAATAAAGGCACGTTGTACTCTCAAACCCAAAAAGCCTTCAGCCAGCCTTCTGATACATCAAAAACCCATTTTCCTCAGAAACCTGGCCCGAACTTGGAAAGGCAGAGATAGTACTGGCCGGTTGATACGGGAAAGTAGTGCGTAAATCGTAACGAAGGTATCGATGATCGATCGCAAAGGGCGAATCGATGCAAAAACAGATCCGAGCGGTATGGCAACAGATGAGCGTCCGATATGGAGTGCATTCGGGGCTCCAGGATATGCTCCGACCCCGGTAATGCAGCAGTGGCTAGACCAGAATTTGGCTACACGAGATGAACGTTTGCTAAGCCAAATAGCAAGTCTTATACAAGGTCAAAAACCCAGTGGTGAGGTGAACTCTTCCCCTACAGTCCCCCAGGAAACATCCACGTCCCACGTGCCTCCAAACCCAACTCCTCAGCCAAACACTAACCCACCAAATACTACCGCTACCCTAAATCCCAATCCTCCACCAAGTCCCTACTACCCAAACATCAGCCCTTACCCGTCATATCCTTCATATCCTGCTCCAAACACCAAAATTCCCCAAAACCCAAATGACCTCCCTGTTCCCATAACCAACCCGCTCCAGAACCGCCCATATATGGACCCACAAAATTATAACCCGCTAGGCCAAATTTCCACTTATTTGCCTTATAATGATCCTGGCTGCCCAGCTGAAACCATCAAAAATCCACCTACCCAAAACCCACCTACTCAAAATCCACCAACCCAAAATCCATATCCTACCCAAGTACCACCAACCCAGAATCCTTATCCAGCCCAGAATCCACCAACCCAGAATCCTTATCCAGCCCAGATACCACAGCCAGAAATTAACCCAACCTTCCCTAACCCAGCCAGTATATACCAAAATCCAACTCCCCCAGCCACCCAAATAAAGGCCGACGTGGAAAATATAAAAGCTATGCTACTCAAGCTTCTCAACAAAGGGGAATTTTCTACGCGGGCACTAACGTTACAACCTGCGGCAGTATTGCCTTTCAAATTCAAAATGCCCGACATAGAAAAATTTGATGGGACTGGATGCCCTATATCCCACTTGAAATCTTATTCCACTGGCATGCAGTCAAGGGGAGCTAGCTTTGAGGCTATGGCTTCCAATTTTCACCTCACCCTAATAGGGGCTGCCAAACAATGGCTAATGTTGTCTGATAGCAGCACCATGAATACGTGGGACCAGATAGGCTGCCTCGAAAGGTACAAAGACAACACCGATCCGTAAAATAGAAGGGACCTTGAATCGTGCACCCAATGAGAAAAAGAAACCCGTCTTGAGTTCGCATCATGTGGAAAAGAAAGTTGGCCCGACCTTTGCACTGATCCGACCGAAGTCATGCTTAGAATGTTTATCAAAAACCTCCAGCCCATTTACCTGGAACACATGCGGTACCTTCCCTACACCAATTTTAAAGAAATAGTAGAGATAGGCTCTCGTATTGATGATGATATACGGACTGGCCAATTACAAGCCAATACGCATCCTACCTCTTTCCGTTACTCTAAAGGGAAGACAGCCGCAGCCACACCCGCACCAATTGTTAATGCGGTAGGAAATTCATCAGCCCCTTTTTCTACCCAAAATTATGGCAGTGTTCCATGGTCTTATGGAGCAGATAGGTCTGTCAACACAGGAGGAAATAATGGTCCGGCGAAATTTCAAAATCGAACCGCCATTATGATGAACCGCAAGCTTCTCAATCGGTGATCTGCGCAGGGCTAATGGCTCATGGAGTGTTGAAGCCTTTGGAAAACTATAAGCCACCAAACCCCCTACCTGACACATGGAATCATGCCCAGTATTGTGAATACCATCGCTGCAGTGGTCACCTCACCGACAGATGCTACACGCTCAAAAATGCTATCCAGGATTTGATAGATGATAAGGTAATTGAAAAACCTCCTCCCAGACCAAATATAGTCAATAACCCTTTACCTCAAATCAACATGATTGAGGTTGATGAAAACTTCATGGGTATGATAGGCAGAGGTACTGATTACGAGAAGCTCCCTGCTGAATTTGAGTCTATTTCTAATAAGCCTCTACAGAACTAGTATACGACGGCCGGCCCACTCTGGACTCCCGCAGGACTGGTGGACCGCTTCGGATATATTACCCCTATTCCTTTCCCTAGCCTTACGGATTTGGTCATCTACCAATCTGCTCCCTACAATTGAGGATCTCAAACCCCAGGTCCTCAATAATGTAATAAACCCTGTACGGTGTGCTTTTAATAATAATCTAAACGTCTTTGCTTATTTCTTAGTTGCACCTGCATTAAAAGACACATTAAATAATTATAATAATGAGTCATTTAATAGGACCCAAAAGAAAAAAAAATACTTGCTTGAGCTTGTAAAGTCAATAGAGCCAGGGACAACCATCATCAACAACCACTGAAGATTGATCCACTATCAATCGGGGGCTGGACAAGGAAATCAAAAGAAGTCAGAATCGACAACTACCTGCAAGGCTCCAAAAGAACACCACTCATGGATCTCCTCAAAAGGTTCGTGAACATGCTCGCCTAGTCCTATGAAGATGTGTCAGGGGTAGACCCAGCCATGGTTGAACACCGGACCCCCACACGTCCGGATGCTCAGTCAAACAGACAAAAGCTCCACAGCATCAAGCCAGAATGGTCACTACAAGTTTAAAAAAAAAAAAAAGAGAGAAAGCATGAAACAGCCACACGTGAACTTCATTCGGGTAAAAAAAAAAAAAAAAAAAAAAATACCCGATCTGGCTGTTCAAAATAGTGATCATTCCCAAGCCGAACAATTTTTTTAAACATCATGCTGGGCTATAGTAGCAGGAGACCAAGAAAAGACCTCATCCCTTGGAGGACCTACTGCTATCATGTCATGCCGTCTGGGCTAAAAATGTTGGGGGTTACTTATCAAAGGCTGCTACCCCTCTCTTCCACGATGTGCTATATATTGTCAATGAGATCCGGTCAGGAGATGCCATACTCCCCACAAGCCAGGAAAGAAGACCTTGTTCAGCCCTCCAATTTCAGCAAGCTCAAAAGGTATGGTGCCCGATCCATTCTATCCGACAAGTGCTTCCCTCTCCAGCCCGCTAGGCTGAAAACCCGAAAGGGCAGCCTAGGCAAAAGTTAGAGCCAAATAAAAATATATATCAGGAGAATAAGGAGAGGGAAGACACTCTTTGAAATCTCGGCATCCTACCTCCAGTCTTCAGCATGCAAGGGGGCTCGACTGACAAGAAAAAGAAAAACCACGACAGGAAAGCTCACAATAATACACTAAAATATAATATTATGGGTCCTAAGGTGCAACTTAGGAATAATTGCTAAAGAAGTTTAGGTTATACATTAATTGCCTGTACATATCCATTATTGCATGTACCCCCTTTGTTTCCCCCAAAACTATCCCTTCATTTGCAGCTTAAGCCCCGGAGCAGTCCATCAATGTCTGTGGCATCCGCCCGGCCGGTCCCATATACTTCTTCTGCAAGGCACAGAAAAAGCTCAGTCTCATCAGGATGAGAAACACCAGAAGTATCCTCGCCCTATTCATCATCTGCGTTGCCATTGTCCTGAAACAGCTCGATGACTTGGATCCCGATCATTCACCGCTGCCCTGTCTGATTATGAAGAAAAATGCAGGAGTTACGAGAATAGCCATATGTCAAGTATAGCCCTGCAACAATTATATGGCCAAGGAGGTATCTGCCTTTTCCTTTCCCCGCATATACTCATAAAAAAAAAAGAGAAAAGGGGAAGCCCGCTCGAACCCGAAGGTATCTTCCTTTAAAATCCATTTTGGATATACAGCGTGCCATTACCCGTTAGGTCGGTATAGCTTTACTTTGTGCGTGCGTCTTGAGTCTGCATGTGTTTATTTATTTTGCATCATATAAAATTAGATTGCATTGTAAATATTTGTACAGGTTTTCAAAAAAAAAAAAACAAACCAAAACAAAAAAACAAAAAAAAATATCATTCTTTATGTAAATAAACACTTACCATTTTTTTTAAATATATATATGTACATGTACATAATTTACATGTAAATAAACATTTGATTTCATTAAAAAAATGTATATATTGTACATATATACCATATTCTTTTACATTCCTCCAATAACAAAAACAAAAACAAAAACAAAAACAAAAACAAAAACAAAAACAAAAACAAAAAAAAAAAAAGAGAGAAAAACAAAAAGAGGTAATAAGCATGCAAATAAAGAAAAGTGGCGAGCATGCAGAAAAAAAAGGAGAGAATAAATTCCCCAGCAAGAGTGGCAGAAACGTCAGAATCAACCAAATCCGCGGCAGCCACCCGGATGCAAAAGGTAAGTCAGGTACAGTATTCCTACCCCGACTCTAGACTAATTTCCTTTTTAGGAAAATTTGAAAAAAAAAACTTTGCTTTGTTTTTCAAAAAAAATAAACTCTCTTTTAAATTGAGTTTTGATTTCAAAAATAAAAAAAAGAGGAATATTTCAAAAACACAAAAAAAGAAGAATATTGAAAAAACAAAAAAAAACAGGGAGAGCGAAAAAGAAAGAGGAAGGAAAAAGAATGTTTTCCACTTCACAATTTTCGAAAATACTTGAAGAATGATCAATTTGCCGTGCTCGGCGACGGATCTTTATCGGTCGAGCGCAGTTTTCTAGATATTTGAAAGTTTTCGGGTTATGTGTGGAAACAAGGCAGCGACCAGCCAGACATAACTTAGAAAATTCTTCTTAACACGTTTCAACGACAAGGTATTGACCGGTTGAAATGTGGTGGCAGAAAAACATTCAAATCTTCATACCGTATTTGACAACGGTTTCGGACCGGAAGAATACGGCTTTTTCGAAAACACAAAAATCTTTTTCCGTCGTGTTCTCGATCGGGCTCGACCCGAAGGACATGACATCCTCACTTTAGTTGTAGTTTAGGGTTTTGGCCTGAACTAAGCTTGGTCTGATTTCCTTTAATAGGGAATACGTAGGCAGCCTACATTAGTAGGTCCGACCATCAGAGCACATTAAATTCACATCTGCTTAAAAACTACGATAACTTTTTATAACCGACTAAAAATGTCTAGGTTATAGAGTTTGGATAGCATGTTCCTGTGCATTATAACTGCTACCAATTGCATTCTCCCGTTCTTAATTGAACGAAATTGGAGAGTCTATTGTTTATCAACGATGTTCGTCTACTCAGTAAGCCTTAAGGTTACCCGTAGACTCCATCGTTGAGGGGCTCTATAGACACCCCAATTTCGTACCCCTGGTATGTAACTGACATAAAATATCAAGAACTGTTAAAACTTAACGAATGTCAAGTTGCAGGAGTCAAAAATGCGAAAGGAAAAGCAGAATGCGCGAAATAGTGAACTGCAGGGGGGGAAAGTGACAAATTTTGAAACTCCAAAAGGAGCTTGGTGCCGCCAATGACACCCATGGTGCCGCACCAAGCATAGCCTTGGCCGCACCATGGGGTTTCCTATTCATCTCTCTCACAATGAAATAGTACAACTGTTAAAGCACGAAGTACAAGCTGTTGATGCAGGCTGAACAAACGGAGAAATGCCCAGCGTGTCCTGCCTCTCCAGTATAAATAGGAGGCCCCGGCTCCCAGTTTACGAACACATTTTCATCCGCGATTTTTGATCGCAGCGAAGCTCTGCTTCGTTTCCTCCGATAAAATTAGTACGAGAGGTGCGAGATAGGTGAGTGGAAGCCCCTATAGTCTCCAAACCCCGTCCAAACTCTGCCAAATCAAAAACCCATAGGTTATAAGTGATCCCTAGCCTAGTTGTTAGGTATCCACCTCAAATCCCCAGTCCAAAAATCCTAAAATAAGTCGTTACTCTGCCCGAGTAACGAGCTAAAAAAGTCAAAAACTAAGTCTAGGTTCCGCCCGACTAGAAAGGCCAAAACCTACCCAAATAAAGCTGTCACTCTGCCCGAGTTGATAAGCCCAAACTTCAAAACATCAATCAAATCAAGCAGTCATCCAGTTCAATTCAAAACAAAAAGACTCCCTCTCCCTGAAGGACAGAGCGAGCACACTGCCGCTCTAAAAGGTAATACATTTAAGAGCGTATTTTATTTTATTTGTATTTTTTCCCTTTTATTTATTTTTCAAAAAGGTTGTTATTTAAATCCGGCGCAATGTAGCCAATATAAGCTGTTGTGCTGCCCGGATTAGAATAGGAAATATTATGTAAAAGAGCCGTTATAATGGCCAAATATTCTTAAATATGTTTGTAATTATTGGAAGGAGACGACTGCGAGTCCGTAAATAATGTAGCCACGAATGTATCTGTTTAAATTTCCTTTGTCAAAATAAGACCTTATTTATTTGTTAGATTAATATAACAATGAGCATACTTCAACCAAAAACGTTTTGAGACCGAAAGGGCGAGTTGGGTGCCTAGCACCTTCCCAACTCGTAACATAGCCTCCGAACCCGCTTTTCTAAAATCTCTGGTTTTCTTTTCTGGTTTTCCTTTATTTTTGCCTTAAAATAAAGGTGGCGACTCTAAAACTTTCAGATCTAGTGGGGCCTCGCAACATTCCCTCTTTGCACTTTCCTGTTCTCCCCTAAAAAAGGGAGATACGGGAATGGAGGGGTGATGTATTCCCATATCCTGGTATCCCCTAAACAAGGGATAACTTGATGCGGGAAACCCATAGCTCCCATAACGATCTGATTGGGCCATAAGGCTATTTTAATAAATCCATAAGTGGGGGCGTCGCAATATCCTTTCTTTCACTTCTCAGCTTTCCCTGAAAAGAAAAGGGGAGAATGGGAATGGAAGGGTAATGCATTCCCATATCCTGTTATGCCTGAACAAGGGATAACTTGACATGGGAAACCATTAGTTCCCATATTGGATACAAAATCCACTCAGGGCAACCGAGGCACATTCCAACGTGCTAATATAGACAGCACTCCTCTCGCACTTTGGATTTCGTCTTCCCCTAAACAAGGGAGGGTGGAACGAGAGCAGTGGTGTCCCGCATCCGCACGTACGCGCACCCCTAACCAAGGGCGCGCGGGGCGCGGGTCGCACCCCGGGAACCTCACACTAGGCCGCTGCAAGCTATCTGCCTTAGTACATGGTTAACCCCTTGAAGGAAGAAGGGGTAGGCCTCGTTCTCAACATAAGTAGCGAAGTCGGCAGAATTTTTGTAATCGTCGATGATGACCTGTTTTTGTTCTTCATTGGGGCGGGCTAATTCTTCCCTCAGCTTCTTTTCTTGCTCGGCAGCAGCAACCTTGGCCTCTTCAAGCTGACTCTGGGCAGCCCGAATCTCTTTCCTGACCGAGGAGATATTTTTTAGGGCCATTTCCTCTGATTTTTTAGAGAAATCCAGATGTGACTCCAGGGTTTTCTTCTCTTCCTCAATCTTTGAAAGTTTTGTCACTTTGGCGGTGACAGTCTCTTCGCTCATTTTGTGTTCAGCCCGAAGAGAGTTAAAGGTTTCCTCTAGTTTATTCTTATCCTTGGTCAGTGAAGCGTTTGAATTGACATTGTCAATTAGCCGGTCGTATATTAACTCAGCCTTCGTGGCTATCTGCAAACCAATTCATGGTCAGTGTTTATTGTATACTGAAAAAGAAATGGACTATGTGTCCAAGGAAGATAGTTACCTCAACCATGCATATTCCAATTTCGCCCACCAGCACGGAGCTTGAGTGCTCAGCACTTCTCTTCCGGACCCCAACATGTCGCAACCTCTTTATCATGCCCAGCCCCACTGTGGCAGGATACCCATTGCGTTTGTAAATGTTAATCTTATCAAGGTCGGGCACGTCTGCTAATTTGGTAATAAGGGCCCCTGCTTTTTCCCGAGTTTCGGGCATGAAGAAGCCCTCTTTTTGCCACGAAGGAGTTGACGGGCTGGAGCCTTCCTATACGGACTTCTCTGTTCTTGGTTTGCTCCTTTTTTTCTTGAGGGGGATCATCGTGAGGCCTTTTGCTGGGAGTTGTTGTAATGGAAGCAGGGTTGGTGCCCAGATTAGTGGGTTCAGTTGTCTGGTTAGAGGGCACCACGGGTGCAAGTGTGATGGCTCGGCTCGATTCCGGAAGGTTTCACTTTGTTCCTCGCCCAGTTGTGGTAGCAGGAACAATGGGTAGAGGGGCAGGAGTCTGAGTAGCTAGTTGTGTGCTCCTCTTGGTCGCACCTTTCTTCGTGGATTGAAGAAACTTGCTCGCATCGTTCATCTGCTTCATGTCTGCAAATATAACAAGCAAGGATAAGGAAAACTGTAGGCAAGCAATGGTTACACAAGGTATAAAACAATTGCAGAGAAAGTTATGAAGACAGACCTGTAGATGAAAAGATGGGTGTGCAATTTGTTCCAATCTGCGCACGGTCAGGACACTCACTGGGAAATTTACCTCCATGGCATTTCCCCCAGAAGGGATGTGGTTATTCGGTTTCAATGGTAACCCGTGGCTCGACTCCTTCCACAGGCCAACCCATGATGCCAGCCAAGCGAAGCAGGGTTAAGTCAGATGTGAGGACCTGCCAATCAAGTACCCAATCCTGTCGAGCTCGTCCATCTCTTACTCCAAGCAGAGATCTGAAAGCCCTGGCTATTGGGGGCTCACCAGCTCGAAAAGCGGCCTTATCGTATTTGGGAAGCCCAAAGTCGTGCAGATAAAGGGGCGAATGACCATCCTACTCAGGATTCAACTAACAGGGCTTTTCCATCCCAGGCGTCTACTTTCTTGGGTCCGTCACTCAATAGCTTGAAGCAATTGGGGTTTGAGCGCCCTGTAATGCGCCTAGACTTTTTGTCCAAAGAAAATAAGAAAAAAATTCTAAATAAAGTCATTTCGGGCTCAAACCCAAGTAGCCTACATGCGACCGTGTATGCGACCAGAAACTGCACTGTTGTAAGGGTCAGGTCGCAGGGGAGAGAGTTGGTCAGGTTTAAGAATTCTACAATAAAGGGATCTAATGGAAGACGAAGGCCTACTAGGAAGAAGTCGAAGTAGAACACCATTCGATCTCCTTGGTAATTGTGCCCTTTCTTTTCGATATCTAGATCAAAGGCTCTTACTCGGTGATTTTTGGGGTCCATACCCAGTGAGTAGAATCATGCAGAAACATCGTCTTCACAGGTCAAGTCATCCCATTTGAGTGGGGGAGACGTTGGTGATGATCTGTTTGCCTTTAAAGGCGTCTTTGTTCTTTTCAGCTCGGGGATTGCTCGAGCTGGGGAGGTTATCTTCAGCCTATTCACCTTCTTCGGGAGTGTTTTGCCCGTCTCTGAACATTGTATCCCTTATTGTATTTGAACGATGTAAGGTTTCTTCTGTAAAGTATTGGGGCTCTCGATGGACTAAGGAAATCACTTCCAGCTCGGTCTCTTTAGAACTGGAAGATCCTGTTTCCGAGCTCTCCTCGGTTTCAGTGAAGGCTCCATGGTCATAGCTACAGCCTTCGATTTCAGAATGAGTCTTGTCGCATGAAGACATCCTATAGGAAACAGGATTGAGGAACGCGTGTTAATCCTTGCTTGTAAAAGTAAGCAAGAGCAGGGAAATAAGAGCCCTTGGTTACGGATTATTTCAAGACTGATGAACGGGGCACCAGTCGGCTATTCCTCGATTCCCATTTGTAGTTGAGTTTCTTATAAAACTGTAAGACCTTTGAAGGTGGTCGTGACATTGTGGATATTCGGGAATGGACAATTCAAGATGGCTGGAAGGGAAGCAGAGTATCAGATGTCCTAGTTTGTGACTGGTTGATTATTCAAATCATAACAGAGCTCATCTTGAACTCAAACAGCGTCTTTGAACCCTAAAAGGTGGGATCTAGAAGTGAAGAAATGGAGGGCATCTTTGAACCCTAAAAGGTGGGTCTAGCAGCGAAAAAATAAAATTACAGCAAGGAAAGAATGAAGATTTAAGGAATATCTGGTAAACGTCAAGAAAATGATTTGAAAAGGATCTTCAGAATCTTGTTCTCGCGTCTGAATGCAGAGATGGGAAAGTTTTCTATTTTTTTAATTTTTCGTAAATGTGGGGAAAGTTTGAAGTAGATAGGGATTTGAGTTTTTATACAAGGATAAACCGCCGGTTGGGGCTATCCCAAGGGTTCCGTCATCATTAGGGCACGGAAACCGGAGCACAACATTTAATGATTCATTGGGGAATGAGCCCGCGTGGGGGTATAAAGCGGCTGATGACGCCTCGTCCCTTCAAAATCCTTTAGGCTGGCATCCATTCATAACGTCTGGTTGAGGGCAATTCTTGATGCATTCATGAAAAGATTCATCTTAAGAACGATCTGGCATGGGGATTCAAGATTCTTCTCCTCGCTCCGAGCATAGATACTCGATAGACAAGGAGCAGGGGGCTACTGAGCTGCCCGGCCCAATAGGCCCAAGATACAAGTCACGCCCAATAGGCCCAAGATACAAGTCACGCATCACGAGCAAAACATGTGCATTCTAATCACGAGCAAAACATGTGCATTCTAAGATCTTTGTGAGCAGGCCAATATTCAACGGCAAGAATGCAAAGAGTTACCATGCATATTCAACGAACAAGATTTACCATGTTTGATTATGAAGGTAGTGGTTGTCTTGAACATGGGCAGTTACTTTCGAGAAACTCGCCACTACCTTCATGATCAGACCGTTGTGATAAATGTGACATTTAATGTGCCCGCCAAGCACGCCATTACACTTAATGGGAAGTTACTTAGGCTATAAAAACCCCTCGAAACAAAGGAGGGAGGTACGTGATTTCTATAAGACAAAACTCTGTCAAATTGCTTTCTCAATTGACTATTAAGCTAATTCTTACACCGGAAGGCTTTTGCATGGAGTGCCCCTGCCTAGTTTACTGTTTTTGCTTGTTTACATGGTTGGGCCTTGGAGATTTCAGATACGTTGAAAGCCAGATATCCAGTTAGAGAAATTCAGTGTGTCCTAGGATTATTTTGAACGCATCAGGAAATTTAATCAATTAATAAATTTTTTAAAAAAGTTAATTCATTAAATCTAGTTTTTTTTATCAAAATTCATTAAATCTAGTTTTTAACACTCATTCATTGAATTTAATTTACTTCGTAAAGAGAATTGACTAAATTTATAAATTATTTTTGTATTAACGTTTTTCAAAATCCGTTATAATTGAGAATTATAAAGATAAGATTATTAAAAAAAAATTAATTCAACCTATAATAGCCATCATGAAAATTACGATGTGTTAGTTTTATTTTATTTTGAATAATACTCTTGTTTTAAATAATTTATTTTAAAATAAATATTTGTTTAAATAATTAATTAACTTATTGAAAATTAATTAAATAATGTTTTATTAATTTATTTTAAATAATTATTAAGTATTTTTTTAATAATTTAATAAATAATTTATTAATAAAAAGGATAACCACCTCCACATATTTGATGAATCTGAATCGTTAAATATTTTAAAACGATTTAATCCCAGTCAGTAAATAGTTTTTGTCAATTGTAAGTGAGCTAGTGAGCACTATAGTATTATTAATATTATTTTCTTAATTTTTTATTTAGGAAAAATATATCTTTCATTCTTATTTGTGTTTTTATATCTCACTCATTCTTTCCTTTTTTTTGTTCATAAAATATATTTTTTAAACCTCGAAAAGAAAAAAACACTGATAATTTAAGAACATAAATTTTTTAATTTTTAATTTCAACTATCATTAAATATCTTCATATATTTTTAAAAACCATACAGAAGGCAACTGAAATTAATTATGTTAAAAAATTGGATAAAAGTTAGTGATAATGGCAAAATTACATCTTTCTTTTCAAGTACAATGTCAATTTTGTTTGAAAAATAGTACAATGGAAAAATGTAATGATTAATCAACATATAATGGCAAAATTGACTAATTTTCCTTTCTTAATCCTTGTGTTTTGTCAATTATGAACTTTTATCTGGGACATAGGGAGTAGTTTTCAAGTAATTAAGTGGGATTAAGAAAACCATTGTAAAAGTAAAGTAATATCTGTCCTCACAATTATTATTATTATTGTTACAATTATTATTATTTATTAGTATTATGATTACTACTAATATTCTTATCATTATTATATTTATACATATTTTTTATTACTAGTATTTTAATACTTATATTATTATTTTCATTCTTACTATTTTTATTATTTCTGAAAAAATTGAAGTCTAAAAGAGTCGTGAAAGTATAGCCTATACGTGAGGCCTGCTATTTTGTGGCTTTCCTCTTTCTTTCTCTTTGTCCTACCATTTTTTGTTGGGGACTCTTTTTTTTTTTCAATTAATAAAAAAATGTAAAATCCCTCAAAATCACTAAATAGCTACATAATTAGTAATATATGAGACAAGTATAATATATTTAAAAAAAGTAAAAATTTAATACAAATATTTTCTCAGATGAAAAATTTGACATAAGATTATTTAAATAAAAAAATAATTCTATATGTACGTACGTAGTACTCCCTCCGTCCCTAAATAATCGTCCTGGTTGACTCGGCGCACGGTTTAAGAAAAAACAATTGACTTGATTATTTATATTGGTTTAATGTGTAGTTTCCTTTAAAGTCCATGTGTATGTGGCCCATAATTAAAGTATAGTGAAAAAGTAAGGGTAAAGTGATAAAAATGATGTTCTAAAAAGGTAAGTTTCAAAGTGGACAATTATTTTGAAACGGACGAAAAAAGAAAGAAAGACGATAATTTAGGGACGGAGGGAGTATATAATATGAATTTGATTGAAATATGTGGGCCACAAAATATGTCATATTCTATATGAATATCTTTATATTTTTTACATATCTACTTTTAAATATCTTAATATTTTAACTTCTATATACTCTCAAAGCTATAATTTTTATATTATTACCTATTTATGAAGAAAATAAGTACGAATTAGTAATTAAATGAAGACATTATTAAACATGTATACTCTCACCGGTGTATTCAAAAGCATGGGAAATTATTAAATAATGTTTCTTAGACTTCATAATTAATACTTTCATTAAATACTCCCTCCATTTTTTAATATTGTTATCTTTGAACCGGCATACCGTTAAAGAAAAAAATAATTGAATGTATTATAAATATTGGTGAAATGTGTGGTTTCCTTTAATGACCTTGAGTATGTAGCTATAATTAAAGTTGGTGGAAAAAATAAGGTTAAAGTGGTAAAAGTGTTTTCCTAAAAGAAAAAGTTTTGAAAGAAAACAATTATTTTAGAACGGACAAAAAATAAAAAGAGGACGATAATTTGAAAACGGAGGGAGTATCTTATTTGATTAATTTGTGAAAGATAAATAACATCAAAGAAAATAATTGAAATGATGAAATTATATTAAAATTTTGTATATACCGGAGTTTTATACGTGAATTACAATACATTTAAAGTTTTTTACGTGTCTTAAACGTTTTCAACTAAAAAATACGGATATTTTAAATACAAGTAGGAAAATATTATTGATATGTTGCGTATTATTTAACTCAGACCTCGTTTGTTACAGCGTTTTGAAAACTTAACTTTTTTCAAAACGGATCATTTTAAAAACGCAACGTTTTTCATAACACCGTTTTTTTTCTTATAAACATGTTTAGGAAACTATTTGAAAACGCTATTTTTATAAACATAATAGTTGTAAAAAATGACGCATCGTTCTATAACCTCAATTTTCCCTTACCGCTCTAAAGTGGAGAGTTTCTAAACACAACACATTTTTAAAACGCTGTGTTAAAACAATTTTAAAAAAAGAACATTGCATTTTTTACCAACATTTTAGTAAAAACGCTTAACCAAACAAGCGGACTGAGTTGTAACAGCAGAACCAAGCAAGCCCAATAGTTTCCTCAATTCGAGAGGCTCATATCCCGCGGCAGTGTTCAATTATTCATGCAGGAAGTGAATTACATATCGCTAGGGCCGGCCAGGCAAGCCCACCCATATCCATATGCATCAGGTATTTTGCTTCCTTTTTACAATTGTTAGGTCACAAATCTCAATCAGAATAATTTAGGAGTCCCCAAGTCATAACTTGAATTATGTTATTTTCGTCTTCTTCCCAAAATGATTGTAGTGGCTATCAGTGTACTAAATATCGATAAACCTTAGACTCTATTGTCTTGTCAAGCCTTTAAGATTTGATAATATATCATCTACTCAAGAATCCACGTTTGAATAAATAACATGTGGAACAGATGGTTTTTTGACTTTTTCGTTTTGGCATGATACAAGATTCTTTTGGCATCCCCGCACAGATATGTTAGGCCAAAACATTACTCATATGAAGAGGTAATATAGTTATGAAGTGAACGTTCTTCATTTTCCTTGCGTTGAGTTGACTGTCTTTTAATGATGGTCCTGACTCCTGACCCCCCTATCTGCTATGTATGTTTGTGATGTGGCAAAATCTGACTGGATAGGATCATCTAAAACCTGTCAAGAACGCGAAGAAAACATTAGTAGCAATGCAAGGCAAAGCCGGCCTCCCGAAACAAGTCTTGCGTGAGAGTAAGAATTGTGTGTATATCAAAGCAGTGTGACATAAACAACTCTGGCGTGAGAGTAAGAATGGTGTGTATATCAAAACAAGATAAGCTTGGCCGCAGAGATATAGATATTCCCCGGGCATGGCCCCCTGGTCGGAGAGGCAAGGCCTTGGTTCGACCAAGCTTGGATGGGGATCGAGGGTGGTCCTCGGTCTAACACCTTGCCCGCTATGCTCGGTGCTATAGCGGGCCTCAGTTTCTGAGCTCGTGGCTGATATGTGATGCTAGCACGTGTCTTCCTCGTGACCGGGTTTGAGCCGGACACATCAGTTTGTATGTTTTCTTGACTATTATTTGATGATAGATGTTAATTTGTAATTGTCCAACCCTGATTCTTACTTGCAAAAGTTTTTACCTATACATCTTTCTTGATACACATGTACATCTCTTGTATATTCATTATTGATAAAGAAGTTACTTTGAAATCTGTAGCTAGTTAGGTGTCTTGAGCTTGGGCTGAATTGAGTTTTCCCAGTGCGTGCTTCTTGGGATGACCATTTTCGAAATAATTTGATGCAAGTCGGGGCTTGTTTGGTACTCCGTTTTCAAAATACTTAGACTCTTTTATTTGTTAAAGTATTGTACCACTTTTCCAACTTCTTCAACTTGAGTGTTTGTTGCACTATTTTAAACCTTGTGGTTGTGGGGCTGATACTGCTAGTGTGGCACCAGTTAAAAGTTTGAAGATGACTTATTTCTAGAAGAACTTTTCAACTTTGCTGGTCAAGCACAAGAGAAGGCTTTAATCCATCACAAGGTTCTGTCCCCTTCGTGCCATTGTCAATGGGCCTTTGTGTTTGAGTGTGAATTAATCACGATTCAGGAGGCTAGGCTGCGTCTATGTAAGAGCGTGTTTCTTAGCACATGTTTAATTCATGTGTTATTATGATTTTTCTAGGAAATTTTCTAGCTTTATTAATTGATTGTCGTTGTCTTTCTTATAGCAATCTTTGTGATCAAGTTTGATTTATTATGGAATGGTTTATTTGACTAACCAATTAACCCTGCCATGTTTAGTTCCTTCTGTAAGGGTAATTTAGGCATTGCCTAATTTATCTTGTCCTCACTCTCTTGGTCAAAATAGAATTTTATATTGGAATTATTGTAGTAGGATTTAATTAGGATTCTTTATTAGAGGTAGGTGATACTTTTGGTAATTAAATCTTTGCATAAGTGTTTAGTTATTGATGGTATCAATTTAGGAAACAAAATCTTGTATATTTGTCGGCCTAATTTCTTTCCTAGTAGGATGTGTTGGTTGCCTAGAATGTGCAGGATTCCTTGGTGTCTTGGATTACAAGTTGTTGAAGCCTCTATATAGCTGATGCCGAGCAGCTTGCAGGAGAGACAGAGAACCGAGAGCATTTTAGTAGAATTTGGTCAGAAGAGCTGTGAGCAGAAAAGAGAGAGTTGATCCCAGATTTCTTGTGTGCTGAATTAGAGAGAAGAGATCAACACCTCATATACAACGATCGTTCTGAAGACTGCCGTGAACATACCTGCTGCAGTTTAATATCTTCAGAACACGACCTTGTGTTTCTGAAGGCTTGTTTTCGTGCTTCCAGTTTTTGTTATTGGTCTTGGAAGCTGTTTTTAGTCTTTGATTATTTTCTTCCCACGTTTGGTCTGATAGTTTATGTGGGTTTTGTGATCTCCAAGATTCTATATCTTGTGAGATTTTTGTGTAAACTGTTAAGGTTCAAAAACAGTTTTGAGTTTAATATAATTTGTTGCCTTGAGGCTTGATCTACAAGATTGATTCTTGTAGATTGTTTTTGTGTGATTTTCTGTCTTACTAAGTCTGTTTGATTTCAAATCACAAAACAAAACTTCCGCAATTTTCGTGAAACATTTCAGTTCACATTGTTACGCCATTGTTGCAACATTCACCGCAACATTGATCGTAACATCGCTCCATATTGAGTTTCGTGGCATCGCGTTCTTTCAATTGGTATCGAGCCTCCTCTTGATATCACTAAGAGTCGATTGCAGCAAAGGCGTGATGGATTCTCAATATGAGAATGTGGTTCGATCCCCCTACTCTTACTAATGCTAATTATTCTATATGGAAAGTCAAGATGCGTATCTTCATCAAATCAATTGATGAAAGAGCGTGGCTTCTTGTGTTGAATGGTTGGAGTCCTCCCAAAGCTGTTGATTCGATGGTGATATTAAAATCACAAAGTGCAGTGGACCAACGATGATAGGAACACAAAGACATCTTTTAACTCAAAAGCCTTGTGCGCAATCTATAAGGCCTTAGACGCAAATACTTTTAGAGTAATAGCAATTACGAATCGCCAAAGATGTGTGGGAGGCCCTTCAAACCTTATGTGAAGGACCTGCCAGTGTCCGTTCCTCTAAGCTAAGAATGTTAACGACTCAGTTTGAGAACACAAGGATGCAAGAGTCTGAGGACATAATGTCATATTATGGAAGACTTCTTGATCTATCCAATTCTGCTTTAGCCTTAGGAGATCCTATTACAAATGAGCGTCTTGTCAAGAAGATGATGAGGACTTTGCACGAAGGTTCAATGTCAAGATATGTGCTATTGAAGAAGCACATGATATTGACAAGATGAGTTTTGAAAGATTGGTGGAATTCTTCAAAACTTTGAATTGAACCTAAACGATCAAATAAAAAACAAAGGCAAAGGTGTCTCATCATCCTCCACACCCACTGGGAAAAACATTGCTATGCCTGCACCTATTGATATGTCATGTGATTTGCTTGAAATCCAAAGGACATTGATGAGTCGATTTTGGAGAAGAATCAATTGCTCTATTGACTACTAAATTCAAAATTTTTTGAAAAATAAAAGTCAAAATAGAACTCCATCATCGAGGCTCGGAAAATAATTTCAAACCCGATTACGTGAAATTTGTTCCCAAAGAACAATCCTTTCAATCCCCGAAAACCCTTCACAAATCCTTTTTGCTTTAAGTCATCCTACAATGGTAAGAATCTTGATTCTATCCAATGTAGAGAATGTCAAGGTTTTGGACACTATGCAAACCAATGTGCTAACACTTTAAGAAAGAAAGGATTGAATTTTTCGCAACTTTGAGTGATAGTGATGGAGAAGATCCGGGTGATCTTATCACCTTGAATGCGTTTATGATTCGATTCGAGAGAAATACAGTTGGTTCAGCAAATGAGTCACCCGATGTTGCAACATCGGGAGTAACATCGGGAGAAGCACATTGTGCGAAACGAGAACGCTTTTTGTTTTAATTCCACAGTGCAGAGGATGATGGACATTCAGATTCAGATCTGCTGGAAGGGGTACAAGGAGCTGTACAAGGATTGGGAGAAAAGGGCTCATCAAGTCACACTACTTGGTAAGGCGAATGACTTGAAAAAAGGTCAACGAGGATCAAAAAAGAATGCATAATCGGTGGAAGGAGTCCTAAGTAGAAAGGATGTGGAAATTGAGCGGTTAAAGGAGCAACTTGCTCGAAAAGCAACACTTGACAAGTGGAATTCGAGCAAACGAAGGTTGAAGATCTACTAAATTCAGTAGCAGCTTCCGGATCGGTATTGGTTTTGTCCCTAAGGTGTTTGTGAAAGAAGGAAGGAACATCTGGAACTAAAACCGATGAAAGCTTGCTGGCGTTTTCGTGAAAACCAAGAGTAAGAAGGAAAAATTATGTTTGTCACTTCGCCATAAGCTACAGGTCACATCTGACCTTTCTGCTTTCGAAAAAGGCAATGTATGAGAATGAGAAAAGGCAAGAATTCTTTGAAAAAGCTCATTGGCGTAACAGGATGAAGCAACCAATCGCCAGCCAATGCATCAACATTGGCGAAACATTTAGAAGCCTCGTTCAACGGCAAATCATAATTTTTTTCCAAATCAACCCAACAATGCAAAAAAAATGTGGGTTCCAAAAACATGTGATGAAAATGCAGAGCCAAATATATGAACCTTTTTGATATCTCGCTGCGCCATGTCACATGATGAAAAATGCAATGTTACATTTACTTCCTTAAAATCTCATGTTCGCTTTGGATCCTGGTATTTCGATAGTGGTTGTTACAGACATATAGAGTGCGGTGAGAATTTGAAGGAATATGTAAGTATTAATGGTGGTTCTGTGACCTATGGTGCAAAAAAGGGAAAATTGTAGGTAAAGGAACATTGAGCGTTGAAGGTCTTCCAAACCTCGCGTTTACCATGTGGAAGGCCTTAAGACAAACTGATCGATATAAGTCGGTTGTGTGATGATGATCTTGCGGTAAGATTTGACAAACATTCTTGTGAGGTTCTTGATCATAATAACAAATGTCTTCGGCAGGGTTTAAGATCGTCGATAAGCATTACTTGTTCAACAATACCCATTCATGTCAAAAAGCAAGTATTGATGTAACAGATCTACGGCACCAGAAGCTTGGTCACATGAGTTTGTAAGCTCGATGAGCTTGTGAGGCATGATGTCATCAAAGGATTACCAAATCTGGAAAGGAATTACTCAAGGTATGTGGATCATGTCAAAAGGTAAACAAGTCAAGGCCTCACATCTCCCAATCACACAATGCTCCACAGGATGTTTGGGATGATTCATACGACCTTATGGGTCCCATTGAGGTAGAAAGCCTAGGTAAGAAAAAAGTACACATTTATGCATGTAGATGACTTCTCTAGATATACTTGGGTAATATTTTTAGAGAGAAGTCTGAAACTTTTGAGGCTTTCAAAATTTGGTACACCCGTGTTATGAACTTGTATGATCTAAAACTCACTAGGATTAGATCGGATCATGGCACGGAATATGAAAAAATCCTTTTCTAAATATTGTGCCTCTAATGGTATCTCATGAATTCTCACTCCCAAAACTCCACAACAAAATGGGTGGCGGAGAGAAAAAACGAGACATTACAAGAAATGGCTAGGGTAATGTTACATTCAAAAAATTTGGCTAAAAGATTTTGAAATTTGAAGCTTTGAACACTTGCTTGTCATATTGGAAATAGAGTTTTCTTGAGACCGGGTAGCACTATGACACCTTATGAAATACTTCTTGGGAAGAAACCTACCTTGAAATATTTTCATGTGTTTGGAGTGCGTATGTTATACCTTTCAATGATAGAGATCAACTTTCCAAGTTTGACTCTAAAAGTGATAAATGTGTTTTTATGGGATATTCCACAAATGAGTCGAGCATATAGAGTATTTAATCTTGAACTAAGACTATTATGGAATCCATGAATATTGTGTTTGATGATTTACTGGTCTTGGTGTCAAAACTTCGAAGAGCGTTTGAGTTTG
>CM028379.1:81676807-81866597 GCA_013146195.2 Codonopsis lanceolata
CCCCATAAGAATCACAAGTCACAAAGTTAGGTATATATATTCATTCACAAGTCATCAAACATGCTCCCAACACTTAAACAAAAAAGATAGAATGATTTATCATATATATCTACTCCTTGAATATCATCATAAACATACTTTACAATCTGTTTACTAAGGTTATTAAACCCATAAAACTCCAATCAAACAATTAACTAGTCAACATATAATAGAAGTCACAAACAAGGTATATATATTCTTCTTCTTTCTATTTCATCAAATACGAGTCTAACCATTTCATCAAATATGCTCCCATCACTTAAAAACAAATAAGATAGCATAATTCATAATATATCTCTACACATGAATATCATCATAATCATACTTTACAACATGTTCATCCAACCAAAATTTCATCATCTAGCATATAGTGAAACATGGCATCTCTACAAGCATAACCATTTCATCAAACATGCTCCCAACACTTAAACAACAAGAGTGATTTATCATACATTACTACACATAAATGACATTATAATAAGGGTTTATAATCTGTTCATAATCTATTCATACAACCGAAAATGCAACATTTAGCATATACGAGAACATAGCATCTCTACAAGCCTAACCATTTCATCAAACATGCTCCCAATGCTTAAACAACAAGGTAGGGTGATTTATCATACATTACCACATAAATAACATCATAAACATGGTTTATAATCTGATCATACAACCAAAAAATGCAACATTTAGCATATACGAGAACAAAGCATCTCTACAAGCCTAACTATTTCATCAAACATGCTCCCAATGCTTAAACAACAAAGATGGAATGATTTATCATACATTATCACACTTAAATAACATCATAAACATGGTTTATAATCTGTTTATAATCTGATCATACAACCGAAAATGCAACATTTAGCATATAAGAACATAACATCTCTATAAGCCTAACTATTTCATCAAACATGCTCCCAATGCTTAAACAACAAGGTAGAGTGATTTATCATACATTATCATACATAAATAACATCTTAAACATGGTTTACAACCTGTTTATAACCTGTTTATAATCTGATCATACAATAAAAAATGTAACATCTAGCATATACGTGAACATAGCATCTCTACAAGCCTAGCTATTTCACCAAACATGCTCCTAATGCTTAAACAACAAGATGGAATGATTTATCATGCATTATCACACTTAAATAGCATTAAAATTATGATTTACAAACTGATCATAATCTGTTTATACAACCCAAAATACATCATTTAGCACATACAAGATCAGCATCTCTACAAGCCTAACTATCTCATCCAATATGCTCCCAATACTTAAACAACAAAGTAGAATGGTTTGTCATGCATTACCACACTTAAATGACATCAAAATCATGGTTTTATAATAGGTCTATAATCTGTTCATACAACCCAAATTCATCACATAGCATAAACTAGAACATGGCATCTCTACAAAGTCCTAAGTGCTTCTCGATGACCTCATATAGCAAGATTGTTTTCCCTAGGGTCAATGAGGCTAAAAATAAGAGAATGTTGTAACTCACCTTAAACAAGCTCTAAAAGAAGTACAAAAACGTCCATGCAAGGTGGAGTGCGTGATCTCCTTGACCCCTCTCTCTTCTATGGTTGGGTTTTGGAAATGGCTTCCTCAAAGACTTGGCACCATTGTTGATCACCCAAGAACCTTCAAGAACTCCTCTCTAACCTTAGAGAAATGATCAGCCACGTTTTTGGAAAGAGATGACAGAAAATGGAAGGCTTAGTGGGTTATTGGCTTCCCAGGCTTGCAAAGGTGAGTGGGAAGAGTGGCGGCATGTAGTGCATGTTGATGTTCTCTCCTTGCCAAGTGGCTTGCATGCACTCAAAGCTCCCAAAACTTGTCAAGAATGCAGAGGAGGATAGATAGGTAAAACTAGGGTGGTTTAGGGTGGGTTAGGTTGGGTTTGGGTAGGTTAGGTTGGCCAAATAGAAAGTCTAACACACAATGAGTGGTCAACTATAGTAGAGCAGAATTCGGGTCATTTTACAAAATGGTCCTGTACCGAAATACACGTCCTAAAATTACACAAAAGGTATGTTTAGAAATATCTATGAGTCTAGTTTCAAACACATCAAACGGATCCGAATTCCGAGTTTCGTACACAAAGTTATGGCCAAAATACTACAGACCTATCGTGGCCTTCGAAAATACGCGAATTTCGAAAATCAAACTCGGCGTGTGCGTTTACGACCACTCAAAAATAATTCTAAGTTAATTCCCCAAGTTCACCTAGTCATCTAGGGTCAAAATAATACCAACTGAAAAAAGCGTACAAAAAAAGAGCGACAAGAAGTAAAGTAGCAATCAACCCGTCGATTCGACAAGCATTCAAACAAGATTTAAATCATGTTAAGGATATTATGAATTATATCTAATACTTACATATATGCATCCTTATTGAAGTCTAACACATCTAAACATGTTATTTAATCATCATGTAAAGATCTAGGACCAAATCGAGGTCAGAAACACAAAAACCCGAGTAAACTCTCAATCGCGTCGCATTTCGATTATCGTCGAGTTACGACTTGTGACTTTAGCAAGTTAACAACTAAATGACATCTCTTTAAAGTATTTTGGTCTTAATGTGATCTCTCATACACATCTAGACTCTCTCAGAAATCAAATAAGCGATCCACAAGGGAAGAAGTGCGAGCATTGCATGCAATTCAAGCTAACCGGGAATCGGGGTCTTACACATACTCCGCAATCTCTCTCTTCATACCCTTCCACCAAAACTGTCTTTTCAGATCTAAGTACATTTTCGTGCTCCCCGGGTGAATGGTATACTTCGTCTTATGAGCCTCATCAAGAACCAACCTCTTCAGTTCCGTATTAGAAGGAACACAAATCCTACCTCGAAATGTCAAAGTACCATCACTATTAACCACGAAATCAGGCGATACATTCTCAACCAACCCATCAATAATTTTTTTCAACTCCGGATCATTCCCTTGCTCTTCTCTAATTTTCCCAAACAAGACCGGGCGCGTACGAACATTTGCGAAAATCACACCTCTATCAAAAACACTAGGACTCCAATCTCGCAAGTCCTCCAACATCTTCCACTCCTTAACCATCATACACGACATGTGAACTTTCCTACTCAAGGCATCCGCTACCACATTTGCCTTCCCCGGATGATACAAGATAGTACAATCGTGGTCCTTTAACTTTTCCATCCACCTTCGTTGTCTCATGTTCAATTCTTTCTGAGAAAACAAGTATTTCAAACTTTTGTGGTCGGTGAAGATCTCAAACTTAGACCCATACAAGTAGTGTTTCCACTTATGCAACGCGAAAATAATCGCAGCCAACTCCATATCGTGTGTCGGGTAATTCTGTTCATGAATAGACAACTTCCTCGATGCATAGGCGATCACCCTTCCATTTTGCATCAAAACACAACCCAAACCTTCCTTGGAAGCATCGCTGTAGATCACAAAATTATCTCCTCCACTAGGCAAAGCCAAAATAGGTGCCGATGTCAACCGATTCTTAAGCTCTTGGAAACTAGACTCACATTTCTCGCTCCAAACAAACGGCACATTCTTTTGTGTCAACCTCGTCATAGGAGTCACAATCCTAGAGAAACCCTCAATAAACCTTCGGTAATAACCCGCTAACCCCAAGAAACTCCGAACCTCGGTAACTGAACTAGGCCTCTTCCAATTCATCACCGCTTCAATCTTAGAAGGATCAACGGCTATCCCGGCGCTCGAAACTATGTGCCCCAAGAAAGACACTTCCTCGAGCCAAAAGGCACATTTGCTAAACTTGGCATAAAGCTGCTTCTCCCGAAGAATAGACAACACAATCCTCAAATGTTTCTCATGCTCCTCCCGAGATTTCGAATACACTAAAATATCATCGATGAAGACTACAACGAAGCAATCAAGATAACTGTGAAAGACACGGTTCATCAAATCCATGAACACCGCTGGCGCATTCGTCAACCCAAACGGCATCACTACAAATTCAAAGTGCCCATATCTAGTGCGAAAAGCTGTCTTCGGAATGTCTTCCTCTCTAACCTTCAATTGATAGTAACCCCATCGCAAATCAAGCTTAGAATAGACAATAGACCCTTGCAACTGGTCAAAAAGATCATCGATGTGGGGTAGAGGATACTTATTCTTAACAGTCACCTTATTCAATTCTCGGTAATCTATACATAACCGCAAACTCCCATCTTTCTTCCTCACAAACAAGGCACCAGGTGCGCCCAGGCGACACACTTGGTTTAACAAAACCAATCTCGAGGAGTTCTTGCAAGCGGGTTTCAACTCCCTAAGCTCGCGGGTGGTGCCATCCTATCGGTGCCTTAGAAATCGGTGAAGTCCCCGGAATAAGCTCAATACAGAATTCTAGTTCTCTATCGGGTGGCATAGCATGATCGGTAGAAAACACATCGGGAAATTCACACACTACCGGGACCTCTTCTAAGTTAGGCGAAGGCTTCCTCTTATCAACTACGCATGCAAGATAACCCGTACACCCTTGAGACAGTAATTTTCTAGCCCTTAGAGCGAAATAAAATGCACGCATGATCACTCCACAAAAAGAAGCATGATCACCCACAAAAAGTAAACTTCAGAGGCACACCCGGCATATAAAGGTAACCCTCTTTCTATGGCGGTCAACAACTATAGCATGATAAGCACATAACCGGTCCATGCCAAGAATCACATCAAAATCACGTATAGGGAGAACTACCAAGTCCGCATGCAGAGTGTGGTCACCCACCAAAACATCACAAGATTTAAACACATCAGATGCGAGCATATATTCCCCGAGCGGGGTAGAAACTTCAAGTAAATATGGCAAAGGTCGAGGCAATACGCAAAGATTCTCAATAAAATGCGAAGCAACATATGAATGCGAAGACCCTGGATCTATGAGAACTCGAGCCTTATGATCGAATATAGAAAGAGTACCTCCTATCATGTAGTAGACTGCCAGACCACGAGCCTCGCGGCGATCAAGCGCAAACACACGACCACGAACCTTCGGTTTACCATCCATATCTCTCTTAGCCCCAGCATGCTGCTAGGCCACCACGATCGATTGGCCTTATATTTGGGACAATCCTTCCTCACATGAGTCCCATCTCCAAATGAAACACTTCCGTCTTCCCCAACATCTATCATTTGTGTGCCCGGACTTACGGCGAACGAACAAATCATAGTCTCATTCATGGCACCCTTCGCCCTTAGACGAAGAAGTATTATTACCTTGTTTCCCCGACTGTGGCCTACCCTGGCCTCCACTTTTCCGATCACGGTTCCCTTGGTAACCCCTTCTATTACCCGAATGTTTCACGATTCTTGCTTGCTACGAGTAGTGCAGTGCACTACTAGCATTATTCTTGACTCGGTGTTCCTCAATATCTTGCTCAATCTCATAAGCTCTATCAACTGCATCCGATAATCGGTGAGCTTAAGCGCTAGAATACGCTTCTAAACTCGGTTCTTAACCCCTTCACAAACTTGTGTGTTCTCCTTGCCTCCGTGGGAATCAGATACGTACAATAGCGACTCAACTCTGTGAACTTTGCAGAATACTCTGCCACGGTCATGCTACCTTGCTCAAGATCATAGAACTCCTTCTCTCTTTGGTTGCGAACTACGTCCGGCACATACTCATTCTTAAATTCCCTTTGGAAATTGGCCCAAGTAATGGGAACTTGTTGCATCTCCCAACTCTCCTTCAAAACAGTCCACCAATGCTCGGCGGCTCCCTTAAACTTAAAGGTGGCTAGCATCACTCTTTCTTCGTCGGAACACCCAAACATGGACAATACCTTGATCATTTCCTCCATCCACAACTCGGCTTCTCTCGGTTTCGGTTCTCCAAGAAACGCGCTAGGCTTTAGCTTAAGAAATCTCTCTAAGAGTAGCGTTGGTCTCGGTGGTGGAGGTGGTGGTGTCTTGCTCCTCTGCCTCCTCGGCTTGACGGAAAAAAGCCAACAATCTGCGTGTAATTCAGCCATATCAGAACTCACCGGATCTCTGCGCGGTACCTACATGGGTTCAACCAGGAACTCTCACAGGGTCTACCTCTCCTGGATTAACCATCGGACTCCTACAAGAATTCACTGGCATTAAAATCAACACACAAATAACCAACCCAACTAGGCCATGGAACCTATCCGGCCTACTAACTATAGCTCGATACCAAGCGTGACGACCCGACCCGGACCCCAATGCGAGATCCCGAGTCGTGCCGTCCAAATAATCAATAACACAAGCATGCATAGTAGGATCATAAAATTCATGTGGCGCAACATCGCATACAAACAACAACTCGGCTACACTTGGCCGGAAAAATAACCTAAAATAAACAAGTCATCGGCGACGTTACAGCCGGAACCCAACAACTACTCCTACAATTATTAACACATGCTTATAATAACCTCAACGGCCACAACATGCCGGAGACAACAATAACAACAAAATCAAACGAGCTTTAGCGGAAGAAAACCGTAGTGAACCATACACATATAAACAGGCTCGACTTATAAGTCGGCATACCAAAAGATTACAAGTATTAAGTAGTTAAGTTACAACAACAACAAAACCCCAAGCCAAGTCTACATGACTTGCTTCCCAACGTCCTTTCCAAAATAAAAGATTAACTAATAGATGTCCAAAAGAGCAACCTGCTAATACAAACAACCAAACGAGTACAAGCGAGTCTATCCCGGACCGTCTCCTCGGCTCGGATCTAAGGAAAGACAAAGCAAACAAATAGGGTAAGTCGAAAGACTTAGTAAGTTACTACAATGCATGTTCATGTATAGCATGACATTTATCTCGATTATGGAACATAATCATCATATCGCACTTAGCACATTATCATCATATGGCACTTAGCATATTGTTCACATAAGTGCGTAAAGTAAATCATACAAGTAGGATATGATAGTCACGGCCGCTTCGTAGCTCCTGCAATACAATTCTGTTACTAGTTCGTGCCATCGATGTTATGTGAATTCATCGACTCATACCGAGAACCTACTCGATCTCAATAGCAAGCCAATGCGGCACTTAACTGATACGGCAAAGGGGCTACTTCCCCACTGCGGCCCACAGTGGAGGGGTGTGTGAAGTCCCAGTGCGGCGATCCATAGCAAGCACGAATCCCATAATTCGTGAAGGCGATGCATCGTCCCACCTTGACTCAATAAACAAACCAAATTACGCCAGCTGGACTCAATGCAATGCACAAGTAGATATTTACTTGACTTAAACCAATCAAGGACCGAATTGACAGAGCGAACTCGACCAACCATGTAGGGTATTAATCTCTACTATAAAGTCATATCAAGGCAAATAAATTGCACAAACCAACCTTTCATAAAACTTGTATAAACCATCAAACCAATCTCATACTTGAGTAAACCAAATCAAACGGTGTTCAAACTTCGTAGGGATTGAAATTAGGGTTCAACACGTTCAAATATTCCCTAGAGTCGACTCCGTTGAGTCTTTGCTCTAAATTCCCAAATTTGGAGAAATTGAAGCTATATGCTTCATAACCCAACCTAGGTCATATCTAGGTTCAACAAGGTTGTAAATTCACCAAGGCAATGCAAAGTGATTCATGTATATCATAGAGTTCATTTCATAGGATAGAACACATACAACATAACAACATTTAATGTAGGCACCATTTAGGGCATTCTCATGTAAACAAACTTCCAACAACAAATAATGTACATGTCTCTAACATGTTTAAAACTTTAAATAGGCAAGATGAAAGAATAATATAGGCTTTCATAAGCAAGAATTCAACCTATACATGCTCCTAACAAGATCAAAATCTCAACATACAAGAAGATAGCATGGAAGGCATACATGTGTCCTCATTGACCTCAACCACCATAGGCTTTGCTTCCTTAGGGTCAATGAGAACTTAAAAGAAGAAGATGAAGAAAGTAACTTACAAGTTATACACCAAAGAAAGCAATAAAGGAAACCAATCGGATGGAAATGCTCCCCTTCTTGAGCTCTACAACTTTAATGAAGGACCCTTGGGCAAATGATGAGTGGATGATGAAGGATGAAGATGAAGACCTCAAGAAACCATGGGAGAACTAGAGAGAGAATGAAAATTCGTTTTTGGAAGAGGGAGGGTGAGAATGAGGGTCAAAAATCTGAAATGTGGTTGATATAGGTCTAGATTTTGAGTGGGACAAGTGTCAATCACTTGTGGTCCCTTTTCTAATCTGATTTGTGGCTTAATTGGTCACTAATGAACTCTTAACTCATCATTAAAAACTAATTAGGGATGTTAGGACTTAAGTAGGAAGGGTTAGGGAGGTTTAGGATAGGTTTAGATATGGGTTTGAAGTGTACAATTCGTCCAATTTCAGAACAGGAGAAAATCATCCCGTAACAGCAAAACAGGTGAGGCGGGCGCCTCACCCAGGGCCATGCGGCCGCCTCAACAACTGGGGCCTTCCCCAAGTTCAGACCAATCAGCAATTACTCTCAGCATTTGAGGCGGGCGCCTCACCAGCTCCCATGCGGCCGCCTCGGCTCCAGAATCTCTAAAACTTGATCTAAACTTGATCTAAATGGTCCCAAACTTTTGTGCAACCATTCTAAGGTCTAACCCTACTCAAAATGAGTCGGAAACACACCCGAACAACCCCCGGAACAAGCTAGAACAAGGAGCGAACCACGCGACGAATGAACAACGGATTAAACTCAAGTCAAACACCAATCAAACTAGGATGTCTTGGGCATGAAAAAGGTTTGTTTCAACATGATTAAGACCTGAATAGAAAGCCAAGAACTCAACGAACACTTCGTACGTCGAAATAGAAGCAAATACAAGCAACGAGAGGAATCGCTAAGGCCAAATTCAACGCGATCAAACCGGCGATTCAACAAACAAGTTTATATGATTCTAAACATGTTATGGACTTCTAAAATGATCAATGAATGATTATAAAACCTTTATATACCAAGTAAACATGCTCACAATCAACCAAGAAAGTATAAGGACAAGCATAGAATGCACAAGCAAAATTATGGGGCGTTACATTGGAAAATTACCAAATTTTACAGAGAGTATCCTAACGTACGAAGGTAAAACATGCTAAATTTTTAGAAAATTCTATTCAGTGGATTAGTACCAGAATTTTCCCGAAGTTTGCCCAAAACATGACTGGCCTGAAGGAAATCGCTAAGGGCAAAACAAAGCAAGAGGGTTTATAAACTTCCAAATCATCGATAGACTTAGGGAATACCTCCAACTTGAAGTCTAATACATCTAAACATGTTAATAAACAATCTTAAAGAGGTCTAGGACCCAAACCGAGGTCACGAACACAAAACACAAGCAAACCCTCAATCGCGTCGCATTCCGACTATCGTCGAGTCACGACTTATGACTTTAGCAAGTCAACAACTATATGGAGTCTCTTAATAATGTTTTGGTCTTAATATGGTCTCTCAAACATATCTTGACCCTTTCGCAAACCAAACATACAGTCGACAAAGGAAGGAGTGCAAGTAAGGCACGCAAACCGAGATAACGAAAGAGCGGGGTGTTACACTCTCTCCACCTTTAAAAGAATTCGTCCCGAATTCTAAATCATGATACAAACCAACATTAGGTCCACACTCAACCACCCTACATCGAGACAATGATCACTGTGTCTCTTAATCCCGAGTTAACACTCGATCTCAAAACCACCAACCTTGACTCGAATCTCCGAGTCCACCACTACAATAAACACGAGGGTCGTACTATAATAATCCAAATGTGAAGGTCCACGAATCCTCAAAGGACATAACAACATAAAACACTTACGATTGAAAATAACATGACTCATACTTGAGTCGCGAATACCATACGAACAACACTAGGCCAAACATGTAAGCCAAAATTCCAAATTTCAACATAAGAACACATTCAACTACCGAAACTACTTGTCTCGGCACATCAGGAAATTCAAGCACAAGAGATTCTAAGTTACAAGAATTAATAATTGCCTATGGAGCAATTTACCAACAAATCAAGGATAATCAAATCGGCATTTCAAACCATGTAAATCACGCTCGCGATTTTCCCATCGCGGGTAATAACACATAAGAGCACGTTAATGACGTGTTTTGAAAATTCATTCCATTTCAGTCCATTCCATTTGGTAACGGGTATAGTCAATGTTTAACCTACTCACTACCAATCCTAGTCCACCAACGAACCTCTTTTGATCACCAATTTAGGGTACCAGCTAAATTGGATTTCAAAAGCTTTTCGTTGCAAGGATGCGAAGGTTCATGAATAAAAAGTTTTAAGCATCCTTCAAACGGTCCCCTATACTAATGAAATGAATGAACAGGAGATGATAATGATGAGATGAGAATTTAGTATACTACAATGTAATGCATCAAGTAGGTGTTTCCTACCACTAATGCACATTATTGAATAAAGTTAAGCCAAGTAACAAGGTCTATTACCTTGGCAAACAACAATCATAGCTATCACAAAACTCGTGTACCTAGTACACTCAACCAAGTTAATTTCCTAGTAATCACCACGAATCGACAAGGCTACTAATGCCCGTAACGTCCATACTCCGCAAAACTATCCTTTCTTAAGCTCTAGACCAAGTCTACAACCAATGCATACACTAGACTTCCTAACACAACGTTAACATTTCAATACTCGCGGCGAGGCGTCATACACTCCCGTATAACCGTGATTATCTCCTAAATCGTAACCTTCGACCTTCTCACAAGTCGAGTGTATATCCTACTCGCATAATAACCACTAACAATAATATAGCATCATATTATTCATTACATAAAACATATCTTTATAAAATATACAGACATCATACCAAACCGATAAGTATCAATATACAATTCATGCTTCCTATATATATATTCATATATACGTATATACACACATATACATACTATGGCCTTAATACATAACCCCATAAACCACAACTCTATATATATATAACATAGTCTTATATATACATAGACTAATCAAGAATCCATACACGATTACCTATCGGTAATCCACAAAATAAACCATATCATATATCGATCTCACATTGGGGTATTACTCCCAATCAAACAAATAACCAATAATACACAATACACCATATAATGTATGTATGAATGCACATGAGCTACCGATTAAAACGTGTACTCATAATAACGGTAATAGTAGCAACGGTACAATTTACGTATATATATACAAGAATATACTTTCCTATTTCGGATAGGCCTCAAAACTCCGCAATGGCCAACCGCCACGCGCGCACGACCTCAAACTCTAGGCCGTCCACCAATGTCTCTCTTGGAGCCACTGGATTGTTGACTAGTACTCTCAGACTGATTAACTCTCATCTTCGGGCAATCCTTACGAACATGATCACCGCCACAAGTAAAACACTTTCCTGATTTACCCCAACACCTATTCTCGGCATGTCCTGTCCTCATACAAAAATTACATATCCACTCACCGCCTCGTCGTTTCCGACTAGAGGTAGGAACATCACTTCGTCTACCAGTACGTATAATTTCTTGATTAACTTTCTGAGGTGCTGCCTGCCCTCTATTACCATCATTGTCTCTAATAGTACTCGAGGCTCTCTTTTGAGCATACTCCTCGATGTCCACTCCATTGCATACGCACGATCCACAGCGACTCGGTAATCCGTAAGTTGTAACGGAACGAGCTGCCTACGATATTTCATCTTCAGGCCCTTCACAAACCGCTGGGTCTTCCTAGCCTCATCTGGTACTAAGTAACCACAATAGCGAGCCAACTCTGTGAACTTCGCTGAATACTGAGCCACCGTCATAGCTCCTTGTTCTAATGCCATGAACTCCGCTTCTCTTCTTTCTCGAACTACTGCCGGAATAAACTGTGCCATAAACTCCATCGTGAAGTTTTCCCACACTTGAGGCACTCCATGGTGTTTCCAACTATCTCGTAACACATGCCACCAATGGTCAGCCGCACCAGTTAATTTAAACACTGCTAGGGTCACCATCTCTTCTGGCGTACAACCCAAAACTACAAAGATTTTCTACATGCTTTCTAGCCAACGTTCCGCCTTAGTAGCATCTGGCCCTCCATCAAAACTTTTCGGTTTCAACTTCAAAAACTTCTTAAGGATGGTGAAATTGCTTTCTAGTCCAATCATCGGTTGAGGAGTCACACACAACTCACTAACGTTTTCCTCTCTCTCGTCACCACGAGCTATACTCTAACGAGGCCTATTAGAACTAGCTCCATGCCAAGTTCCGGACATAATACGCCTACAAAGAACACTCAGCGTTAATAACTCGACAATAAACCCAACCCAAACAAGGCCAAGGAACCTATCCTGGCGAAATAGCTAACCTATAGCTCTGATACCAACTCTGACCCGACTCCAATGCGGAATCCCAAGGTCGTGCCATCAAGACAAGATAAAAGACGGACAAGCACCCGCTAAGCGTAGTGGTGCGAGTCAAGAGTTTAACCAACAAACTCTAAACAGGGAAGTAAAGCCATAACGGCAAAACCGAATAACCAAAAACTAAAATCTGCGGAAGCGAATCATAAGTGGGACCAAAGTCTATAATAATAAACTAAGGAGTACAAGGCTGAGAGACGACTATCTCTCGACAAATCTACGACTCGCGTGACGCAACATTGCGCACGGACAACAACCCATCGGCAACCTAATGCCGGCGAAGCAACAAGATTCCAACCTGATAAGCAACAACTCTACGGCTATAACGTGCCGGAGGAATAAATCAACTAGAAGAGTAAGAGATAAAATGCTAACCACTAAACCAATGTCTCTCGACTAAAGTTGTCGGGGACAGAAATAGCAATAACATAATACTAGAACAATCGAGCTAAAACCTTGCTCGGAAAGATAACGGAATAACTTCTAATAAATACAACAGCTCGACCGAACCAGTCGGCTCCCAAAATAAAACAATAATAAGATGCTAACTTAACTACCCAAGTAAAGTTTACATAACTTCACATCCGTATCTCACAAGATAACAAATACAATAATACTAATAACCCCAAGCTATCGCCCGGAAGACCACCTGTTATCGATCAAGCGCCCGAAGCTTCAACGCGTACTAACGAGCTTACTGCAAAGACTAAGGAAAACAAACACACGAAATGAGTCATAATGACCCAGTAAGTTACTAAATGCAACTGTATGGCATAGCATGACGTGGCATGGCATAATGCACAAGCATGTATATAATCATGGCATCTTAATCGTATACCAACAATAAACTTGTATTAATTCACCAAGTAACTTAAACTTCATAAACCATATAGCACATTATCTTTCATATAAATGCTCATAGCAAGCCACATAAGGGATAAAGAAGTTACCCACATAGTGTCGTTGTGCTGCTCCTGCAATACACATATTATACTTTATCTTTATCGTGCAACATCGATGCCCTATGACGTCATCGACTTTTATCGAGAACCACTCGATTTAGCTAGCAAGCCAATGCGGCACTTAACTGATACGGCAAAGGGGCTACTTCCCCATTGCGGCCAACAATGGAGGTGTGTGTGAGATTCCAAGTGCGGCGATCCATAGCGAGCACGAATCCCATAATTCGTGAAGGCGATGCATCGTCCCACCCGGACTTGATAAACAAACCAAATAATCCAAATAATGCCAGCTGGGCTTTTATGAAATGCACAAGTAGATAATTACTCTCATGCTCAAACAAGAACCAAGACCGATCATAGCGGGCATACCAAATCAAGTAGGACATAAAGCTCTACACACCAATTTCAACAATGCACATATTTGCACATACTTAACAAATTCAACCAACTTATAAGTTTAGTCAAAGAACCACATAATGAGGTACTCATAATCCTCAAGTCATCACCAAATCGAAAGTAGCATATAAGCTCAAGAAATCACAATATGAGGTCTACTATAGCCCTCTACTCGGGATTAAACCAAAGACTACTATTTAGTCTAAGAACAACCATAAATCGAGACTTAGTGATTAGTCAATTCATAAAAGCAATACGCACTCCAATCATAGTCCCAATCGTCATATATACTTGACGTTATCAAACCAATCTCAAGGGTACCAAAACCAACCCATAGTCATAATCTCGCAAGTGCTTTGATGTGCACGCGGCCAAATTCCCTAAGAGAGAACTCATTCAAATAATCATTCCTTAAAGTAATACGAGGTCATAAGTTGGTCTCTAATGCTCCGTGCCCTAATGAGCACGCTCTAATTAAATCCCCAATAAGCCTCTATATCATGGGTGTCACAATTGGGACACAATACGAGATGCTCGGGTACTCACAATCAAAACCAACCAAACCCGAACATCGTAGGATTTCGACCTAAGGCTCACCAACATCTTATTGAACCTAAAACAACTCCATTGAGTCTTAATACCGCATTTCATTAAATACACATTTCATACAACCCAAAATTAGTACATCATTCGAGTTATATCAAATTTCCCAAAATCATCCGGGTTGATTCCCAAGCCCTAAAACCCAAGAATTCATCATAATCATAATCAAACGAAATCCAATTGTCGTAGGATTCCAACCCGAGTTCATTATCACATTATTGAACTTATTTCGACTCCGTTGAGTCTAAACACCAAGTTTCATCATTTACACCCTTCATCAATCTCAACATTAACCCCACTTCAACTAACAATAATTTCTCCAATAATTCGGGATTGACTCTCAAGCCTAAAATCCACAAATAATCCCAACATAGATCAAAACCCATTTCATAAATCATATAATTTCATTTAAGTGATCATAACCATAGTATATAGAGAGTTCACATATCCAAAGCCCCAACCATAGGCATACTTTCATAATAAACCCAAATAAAATGTAAACATGATTTCTAGCATGCTCACAACCCTAGAATCACAAGATGAAGGATAAACATATACATCAACAATCATAGAAGTCATCTACAAATACTCCTAACAAGTTCATACTTCCAAAATCCCCAAAATTGGGCAAACATAGCATACAAGTGTTCATTGCCCACAAATAGCATATAGATTGTTTTCCTTAGGGCCAATGAACCAAAATCAAAAGGAAGTAACTTACCTAGCTTGAGTGAAAACTCAAGAGAACACAAATCCGATCGGTGAAGTTGTTCTACTCGTCGAGGGCTTCAAGATTCCGAAGTTTGAAGGCAATCGGGTGGTTGGATCGTCTTGGATCGAAGAGAGAAGAAGCTAGGGCTTGAAATCTCCCATGGAGACTCTCTCTCTCTAACTCACGGTTGTGTGGAGGAAAATGAAGAGGAATGGCTGAAAATGGTGAAGGGTTAGGCTATTTATACTTCCACAACAATAAGGGCACAAAAGACTTTTCCCAAGTACAATTAGTAGAGATTAGGATTAATCAATCACTAATCTAACCTTAATTAACTTCCAACTAATGTTAGGACATGATTTGGGTTAAGTATGGGAGGTTAGGAAGGGTTTAGAAGGGGTTTAATGAGGGTAGGATAGGTATAATTCGTCCAAACTCAAAACAGGGCAAAAATCCCGTAAGAGACATTTTTATGTTGAGGCGGGCGCCTCACATTTTTGAGGCGGGCGCATGGGACTCTGACCCATCTCCAAATTTGCAAATTTGCTCCCAGAAGTTGAGGCGGGCGCCTCACATTTTTGAGGCGGGCGCATGGGACTCTGAGGCTGGACAGTCAATCTTGTAAAATCGACCATAAATCGCTCACAACTCCAAATGAGGTGATTTTTGATTTTTATGAAACTAGACTCATTGAATTATATTTTAGGATTTTAAATTACTCCATTTGGACTTATATACATCAAGATATGGTTACAACAAAATCAAGTACAGAAGTTGTTTTTCTGAAAACTGAATTCTGGCACAGCCGTAAGTCAAGACCTAATTGAGGTACTTAGACACCTTGGAAAATTACCAAATTTTACAGAGAGTATCCTAACGTATGAAGGTAAAACATACTAAATTTTTAGAAAATTCTATTCAGTGGATTAGTACCAGAATTTTCCCGAAGTTTGCCCAAAACATGGCGCTGAAGGAAATCGCTAAGGGCAAAACAAAGCAAGAGGGTTTATAAACTTCCAAATCATCGATAGGCTTAGGGAATACCTCCAACTTGAAGTCTAACACATCTAAACATGTTAATAAACAATCTTAAAGAGGTCTAGGACCCAAACCGAGGTCACGAACACAAAACGCAAGCAAACCCTCAATCGCCGCATTCCGACTATCGTCGAAGTCACGACTTGTGACTTTAGCAAGTCAACAACTATATGGAGTCTCTTAATAATGTTTTGGTCTTAATATGGTCTCTCAAACATATCTTGACCCTCTCGCAAACCAAACATACAGTCGACAAAGGAAGGAGTGCAAGTAAGGCACGCAAACCGAGATAACGAAAGAGCGGGGTGTTACAGGCGACCTAGGCAAAAGTTAGAGCAATTAAAAAAATATATAAATAAAATAAATAAAATAATAATAATAATATAATAATAAGGAGATAAAAGGAGAGGGAATGCACTACTTAAGTCCTCAGCATACTACCTCCAAGTCTTCAATATACCAGAGGCTCAACTGACAGAAAAGGAAAACCACGACAAAAAGCTCACATTAAGACACTAAAATATAATATTACAAGGCCTAAGGTGCAACTTAGGAATATTTACTAAGACATCTATATTATACATTGATTGCATTGTACATATCTATATACTGCCTGTACCCCCCTTGTTGTCCCAAAAAAAATTCTTTTTTTTTTTTTTTGCAGCCTTAGCCCTAGGATGGTCTATCAATGTCTGCGGCGTCCACCGAGCCGGGCTGATAAACTCCTTCTGCGTGGCGCAGAAGAAGCCTTAGACTCACCAGCGTGTGAGCCACCAGAGGTGTCTCCCTCTTCATCGTCAGCATCCCCGTTCTCCTGGGCACCTGTACTGCTCGGACCAGCTCCGTCATCTTTGAAACCATTACCCCATACAGGTGGGGGAGGAGGAACAACTCTCTCTCTTTCCCATGGATTGTCCTGCCTGCTCGCCATGCTCAGCCGTGGAGGCTCATTACCGCCAACTCTCAGAGCCGTGCCCAACCGATGCAGGGAGGAGGAGCAGCTACTTAAGCTCCCATGGGTTATCTTTGCCGATTAATATTTCTCAATCTGCGGGATGTATCGCTGGGACCCGCAGTATTTGGTCCATGGGCCGTTCGAGTATCAAGGCCGTGTACCCGCCTGAATTCTGCCTCCAGAGCCTGAGGAAGAACTAACCCCGAGCTATCAATATCCTCGCCTATCTCCATCAAGTGAGCATCTACTCCGTTAGTAATATGGCGACCCAGCAAGTGCCTCAGTCCGCGCCTGATAGTGCGAGACGGCCCCTCAGCAGCTACCATGATCCATGCCAAATACCCATGGGACAGAAGCATGTAGTCGGCAAATCGATAGGCTGCCTCCAGTCTCTCAGAATCTCTGTGCCACATGCCCTGAATGGTGGGACCCAAGCCCTCGTCCGTATTCTCCATTCCCATATATATAGGACGAGTGGTGTCCGGGATCACCTGCTTTCTCCCAAACTGGCGCAAGATCCAGTCCGGTTGATAAAAAGAGGTCCAATGAATACCCAGCATGACTACTTGGCTATATTCATCGGAATGTCGAAGAAAATGCCGGATCTCCCAATGGCGAATGACCCAGATTATGTCCATGGAGCCCACACGCGCCATGGCTCTTATATGGCCGCGCCAAGTATCCCTCCACTGTGCTGAAAATTCTGCCTGGTATCCTGGTTTAATTGTCTGACAGTCCACCGCTCCTATGTCTGATCGCGAAAAAGAAAGAAAGGCTATGAAAGATGGCTATGAACACGGGTTCAATAGCCACAGTGCACCGAAGAAATAAGGGAAGCGGCCATCTATCTGTTCCCGTATCACCAGAAAAGCCCACTCCGATCCGAAAGTGTATTCTCATAAACTCCCTCTCTAAGAGTACAGTGTGCCATTACCTTTTAGATGTCTGGTAAAGTTTTATTTTCTGTGTGTATTTAGTTTTGCATGTGTAATATATTGCATCATGTACAATTATATTGCATTATATAATAATGTCTGTACATGTTTCTTTTACATAAAAATAAAAAGAAAAAAGAAAATAAAGACTAATAAGTGCAGGAATCAAGAGCTAATGTGCTCGGGACGAATGACTCCTATCAAGGCCACCACCCATGACCCAGGGACCCATTGTACCACCAGCTCTGTACCCTCGACCTCTGCCCCGGCCGCGGCTCGACCCGACATCATCATCATCATCATCATCATCGTCATCATCATCACCTCGGCGTCACGGGCCGTCGTCTTTGTCTTGCTCCCCAAGAGAACTCATCGGTAAGTTTCGAAAAGTTTCGATAAAGTTTGCTCTTGAAGAAGTCCCACAGACTTCTTGCTTCTTGTAGGTAGACACGTTCACCTATATTAAAAAAAAGAAGAAAAAAAAAAGGAATGAGACAAAAAAAATGTATTAGTCTCCAAAAAATATATATGATAGGCATACAACAAAAAATACATGAATAAAAGAAAAATGAAAAAAACGAATAAAAAAAAATTATATGTGTGGATAATAAAAATAAAGAAAGAGAGACAATAAAGGTAAATGTGTCTACCGAACGAGCCTGCTCCGGGACCCGACGCACCTCGGGAATCTCGACATCAGGAAGAACCTGCTCTATCGTGTTACCACCCCACTGATACTGGAAGATAGAGAAGATATCATCAGACTATGTGAACATCAGGTTCTCGTCGAGAGATGAAGTAGACGGCCCTGGCCTGGCAGAAGCATCAGAGTGCCGCCTGGGCATGACAGGAGTAGGAAAAGGGGGATGCAGCACGAACCTCAGGAAATCCTCATACGCCATAATTGGGAAATATGTTGCTGGCATGAGGTATTTCGCCAGGTATTGATACCTGTTTGGCAGCTGGTCGGGCTCTATCACCCAGAAAGGAGGCCGAGGAGGCACCAGGAGGCACTAAAATAGGCGATCTTTGGCGATTCACCCGCTCGCCCATGTATAAGGAATCCACCATAATGGAAACCATCAGTATCCGGCAGCGGCTAAGCGCCAAAGCAACTGCATAATGGCCCTCCAGGCCCTCCCAAGGAAGGAAGTGCACTGTACCAGGACTCGAGCTAACAATTCGTTCCTGCACTCTTTCCTTACTCTTGCAACCATCGTCCTTAGTCGGATAAACCCTGTTATCATCAACATACTGGGACAGGTATGGTGGCTGGTGAACTCGCTGAATAAGAGGACCCGGCGAAAAATGGAAAAAGGAGAAGGCCCAGACCTGCAAAAAAAATATATATGTGTTATCAATAAAAAAAAAAGAGCAAAGAAAAGTGTGTGCTGAAAAAAAAAAAAAAAAAAATATATATATATATATATATATATATATATATATATATATATATATATATATATATATATATATATAAGAGTATACATAAAAAAAGCAGGAAAAGGCATATACCTCCCACGCCGGGGCAAATCCGTTCAAAGTTGGCGAATTATTCCGGCAGGCCCTATCCATGGAAGCATACAATTCGGCCAAGCCTGCCTGTCCCCAATCATACGAAGGGATCCGCTCAAAGTCCGCTAAGCAAGCCAGGACGGAGACTCGCAGGGCGGTAGAGGAGTTGGCGAAGAGCGATGTGCCAAGAAAGAAGAATAGAAACGCTCTAGCTACTCGGGTCACGACAGTTATATCATTCGCCGGCACCCGCCCGACATTGCTGAGGAGCCATTTCCGTATGCTGGTAATGAAAATCTCATCCGTCGATTTAAACCTCGGCTCGAAGCCCAGGAGGTCCACCACCTTCTCTCTACGCCGACGGAGAGTAAAATCTGGAGCCAGGGTCTCCCCAACGCTGGTAGGAATGCCCGTGATAGCGGCAAAGTCGCACGGGGTCATGATAGCCTCCCCCCAGCTGAAATGGAAGGTATGAGTGGTGTCCCACTAGAAGTCCCGGAGCATATCGAAGATGGGCAGATAGCTGGTAAAGTGGTGGAAGGAATGCATGAAGGTGCTGAAACCAGAACCCCTCCACCAAAAGCTGCTTTGCCTTAGGCAACATGTCATAGATCTCAGCAACATTAGCACATGAATCCCGCATCCTCTTGAACTTCCTGCGAAGCTAAAAAAAAGGAAAGGAGAAAAAGGTAAGTCCACTATCCTTATTTTCCTTGTACAGTTTTAATATGCAATAATAATGAAAAGGTATTAACAATAAGTAATAAACATGTTGCATGCATTGAATTATAAAATTGCAGCATGCTAAAAAAAAGGAAGAAAAAACAATCAAAAGCAAATACTTGTGTGTGTGTGTGTGTGTGTGTGTGTATATATATATATATATATATATATATATATATATATATAAATATATATATATATATAAACATTCAGTTTCTTTAATAGTAAAGAAGAAGAATAAAATATATATGCATTTTTTTTGAAAGTATATGTCATATTCTTTTACACTCTTTTAGTAAATAAATAGGCACTTTCTGTATATATGTATAAAAAAAATCATTTTTGGTGTAAATAAACACTTACCATTCTAAAAAAAAAGTATATGTCATATTCTTTTATACCCTTTTAGTAAATAAAGAGGCATTTTGTACACCTAAACATATATTTTGTTCATAAAAGAAATATAGAAAAAAATCATCATTTTTTATATAAATAAACACTTACCATTCTTTTAAAAATAATAATAAATAATAAAAATAAAATAAATACACATACATAAATATACATGTCAATAAACATTTAATTTATTTTAATAAAATGTAAAATAGGAAAATATATGTATTTCAAAATATATACTGTATTCTTTTACATTCCTTCAATAAATAAAAATACATTTAAGTATGTGTTTTAGAAAAAAAAAAGATCATGCATATTATTTTGCATTCAAATAATCATTTTTACATCCTAAGCATCATAAAAATGCATGTTAGACTGCATTTACCATGTACATAATAAAATACAGGAATATTCATGTGTCACATTAATAATAATCCTATAATTGTTCTGCATTGCATTTGCATCAAATAAAGTAGTGCATGCATCCATCATGTGCATTTTATTATCCAATAAGCTGCATTAAGGGTACGCTAAAAAGAAGATAAAATGCCCCCAATCATGAAAATAAATATTCTCGTGGCATTTACTATGTCCCCGCAGCATAAGCATGCATGAAAAATGAATTTAAAGGCATAAAATATATCTGTTTTGTCCCATTTTTATCCGAAAAATATGCCCGTAAATGCGTTTCGGAAAAATTTAAATTTGTATTCCGAAAAGTCCGTCTCGTGAGTATATTGCATGCAAAAATGTGTTTTAGCATAAAACATGCATCATATAGCCTCATTTGCATTTATAATATAAATCATCCATAGTAGGGTCAAATAGTGATCACTAGTTCAATCATGCATCGCAAAAATAAATCATTTAAATTTTATGCATTATTACTTAATTACATCATTTAGGCATAAATAGAACATGCATAAACATCATTAATAAAGTCAGGAGTGCTCCAAAGATTCCAAGCAGTGCAAAAATCTAGAAGATCTGAAGTATATCCAGACAAATCTAGAAAAAGAAAGAAACTTACAGTGGTAGGCGGCAGATTGGACACGTGAGTGCTCCGATCTCGCAGAATGTTGCCCCAGTCATCTTGAGAGTACCGATACTTGATCTTATTTCGGATCAAGGGAGGAAACTCATTCCTCCCTTCATCAGATTCTGGGTGCATAGGAGCCTTACCCTTCCTGGAACGAGAAGAAGATGCCATCTGCTGGACAAAACACTTAAATTGGCGAAGAAAAATTGAGAAAAGGAGCGAAAATAAAGAAAATAAGAAAGAAAACAGAAGGCAGCAACAATGGCCGCTGAAGAAGAAGAGAGAAAGAAGGAAGGAGTAGTAGCTCCCTTCCCTCACTCCCCGTCCATTATAAGGGTGGAAAAGGGATTTTTTTTCCTTTTACCCCTCCTAAGTTTGAAGCTGCAACACTTAAGTCCTCAAGTTCCAAAAGATCCAAAATGGCCCCTGAGCTTAACGAAGAGTTAACGAAATTAGTTTTGTTAACCAAGATCAATGTCCATCCATCCAAGGACAAGAAGAAATATTATTCCCAGAAAGTCAGCCGCAAAATAAAAAAAAATAAACAAAAAAAAATTCTTTCAAGCGACAAAAGGTAAAGAAAAAAAAAGTGAAAAAAAAGAAGGAAAAAGAAAAAGAAAAGAAAAATAATAATACAGTCCCTAGCTTGAAAAAGTAAGAATGGCAGGAGTACCAAAATCAGCCAAATCCGCGACAGCCACCTGGGCACGAAAGGTAAGAAAGGTAGAGTATTCTTACCCTGATTCTATAATAAAATATTTTTCAAAACTAGTTTGTCTTCAAAAAAAAAAAAAAAAAAAAAAGAGTTTTATTTTCAAGTAAGAGAAAAACTCTTTTTCAAAATGAGTTTTCGTCTTCAATAAAGAAAAAAGAAAAAAAAAAGAGTTTTGTTTTCAAATAAAAGAAAAACTCTTTTTCAAAATGAGTTTTCGTCTTCAATAAAGAAAAAAAAAGAGGAAAAGTTTTGTTTTCAAATAAAAGAAAAAACTCTTTTTCAAAATGAGTTTTTGTTTTCAAAAACTCAAAAAAAGAGGAATATTTCAAAAACAAAAAAAGAGAGGAATATTTCAAAAACACAAAAAAAGAGGAATATTTCAAAAACACAAAAAAAAGATGAATATTTCAAAAACACAACAAAAAAAGAGGAATATTGAAAAAACAAAAAAAAATAGAGAGAGTGAGAAGAAAGAGAAGAAAGAGAAGGAAAAAGAATGATCCTTTTCACAGTTTTCGAAAAAACTTAAAGAAAGTTTTCTTTGTCGTGCTCGACGACGGATTTTGATCGGTCGAGTACAGTTTTCGGGAAATTTGAAAATTTTCTTATTATGTTTGGAAACAAGGTATTGACCAGCCAGACACAATTTTGAAAATTCTTCTTAACATATTTCGATAACAAGGTATTGACCAGCCAGACACAATTTTGAAAATTCTTCTTAACATATTTCGATAACAAGGTATTGACCAGCCAGACACAATTTTGAAAATGCTTCTTAACATATTTCGATAACAAGGTATTGACGAGTTGGAATATGGTTCCCGAAAAACATTCAAATCTTCATACCGTATTTGGCGGCCGTCCCCCGACCGTTCGAATACGACTTTTCGAAAAACACAAAAATCTTTTTCCTGTTGTGTTCTTGATCGGGGTTTGACCGAAGAACATAACATCCTCATTTGGTTGTAGTTTAGGTTTTGGCGTGAACTACGTCTGGTCTGATTTCCTTTACTAAGGAATACATAGGCAGTCTACACTACTAGGTCCGACCATCAAAGCACTTAAAATTCATATCTACTTAAAAACTACGATAACCTGTTATAACCGACTAAATATGTCTAGGTTATGGAGTTTGGATAACATGATAAACTGTGCATTATAACTGTTACCTGTTGCATTTCTCTCCCGTTTTTAATTGAACGAAATTGGAGAGTCCATTGTTTATCAACGATGTTCCACTACTAGAAAAATGACCTTTAGTGATGGAATTTTCCGTCGCTAAAGGCGAAATTCCGTCGCTAAAGGCCCCCAGCGACGAAATTTTTCCGTCGCCAAACGATGCCGACGACCGATTCCGTCGCTAAGGCGCCTTTTTAGCGACGGAATTTCCGTCGCTAAAGGTTGATTTTCAGCGACGGAATTTTCCGTCACTGAACCTTTAGCGACGGAAAATTCCGTCGCTAAAGGCATTTAAAAATTAATTAAAATTGAATTTCAGCGACGGAAAATTCGGTCGCTAAAGGTTGATTTTCAGCGACGGAATTTTCCGTCAAAATTCAACCTTTAAAATTCCGTCGCTAAAGGCGTTTAAAATTGAATTAAAATTGAATTTCAGCGACGGAAAATTCCGTCGCTAAAGGCGTTTAAAATTGAATTAAAATTGAATTTCAACGATGGAAAATTCCGTCGCTAAAGGCTTTTAAAAATTAATTAAAATTGAATTTCAGCGACGAAAATTTCCGTCGCTAAAGGCGTTTAAAAATTAATTAAATTTGAATTTCAGCGACGAAAATTTCCGTCGCTAAAGGCATTTAAAAATTAATTAAAATTGAATTTCAGCGACGGAAAATTCCGTCGCTAAAGGCATTTAAAAATTTATTAAATTTTAATTTCAGCGACGGAAAATTCCGTCGCTAATAATGTAAAAAATTAAAAAAAACCCCAAAAATACTATTATTATAAATTTTTGTACCTGATAATATAACAATTAATACAAAACTGAAGATACAAAATAAACAATAATATAAAACCAATTTAAAAACATCAAACTGTAAATGTTATTACAACAATCCATGTAAATTATACATAACAATTAATATTAAAAACTTATTTCTAGAGTTAACTTGTAAATTTAAACTTGTACAAATCCATGTAAACTATATCTAATAAAAAAAACTAAAAATAAATTTAAAAAAATCCTACGACATGAGTATCAAAAAAAACTTCATCTTCACGGCAATCAGCTAGAAAACCTGTCCAAGTAAAATTACTATTTTGATTAAAAATCAACAAGAAAAAGTAAGTCATTGTTTTCATATGATCAAACAAGAAGCTTTAGAAGCTTACCATAGGAATACATTTATGGCATAATCATCATTTCTTTGCTTTTTTTGCTGGATGAACCTAAACATGTACAAGTTATCCAAAATCAATTAGTTAATAATAATAACAAAAATGGTCAAACCCTATTTCCCCCACCCCCAATATGAGTATTAAACTAGAGGAATGGAAAGAGAAGAAATGGAATAAATGTTGCTTGAAAGTAAGCACGTTCGGTTTCAAAGTCCCCCAACGTACATACGGTTATGTTGTTCGGTTTCAAAGTCAATTAAACTACAACCATGGATTTCATAGCATCAACATGGCTACCTAGCTAACAAGCGTACATAAATCGATGTTTAAACATTAATACACTAAATTTACACTAACACCCCCTTTGTTTCTTACCATTTACACTAACACCCCCCCTAAACGTACATACAATTATCTTTTTTGGTTTCAAAGTCAACTAAACTACAACCATGGATTTCATAGCATCAACATGGCTACCCATCTAACAAACGTACATAAATCGATGTTTAAACATTAATACACTAAATTTACACTAACACCCATTTATTTCTTACTATTTACACTAACACCCCCCTAAACGTACATACAGTTATGTTGTTCGGTTTCAAAGTCAAGTAAACTAAAACCATGGATTTCATAGCATCAACATGGCTACCCAGCTAACAAACGTACATAAACCGATGTTTAAGCATTAATACACTAAATTTATACTAACACCCCTTTAATTCTTACCATTTACACTAACACCCCTCAACGTACATACAATTATCTTTTTTGGTTTCAAAGTCAATTAAACTACAACCATGGATTTCATAACATCAACATGGCTACCCAGCTAACAAACGTATATAAATCGATGTTTAAGCATTAATACACTAAATTTACACTAACACCCTTTTATTTCTTACTATTTACACTAACACCCTTTTATTTCTTACTATTTATACTAACACCCCCCAAACTTACATAAAGTTATCTTTTTTTATTTCAAAGTCAATTAAACTACAACCATGGATTTCATAGCATCAACATGGCTACCCAGCTAACAAACGTACATAAATCGATGTTTAAACATTAATACGCTAAATTTACACTAGCATACATTCCATACAAACTAACATGTATATTTCATGTATATTTCATCTACAATATAAAAATAGAATTATAACATTTTAATTACACACTAACATTTAATAAAAATAAAAAAATATTAAGACCTTTAGATTTAGGGGTGGAGTGGGGTTGGGGGGGGTGGGATAGGGGGGGTTGGGGATGGGGTTGGGGTTGGGGTTGGGGGTGGGGGGGGGGTGGGGTTGGGTTTGGGTTTAGGGTTAAGTTTAGGGTTAGTGTTAGTGTTATGGTTTAGGTTTAAGGTTAGTGTTACGAATTAGGTTTATGGTTTAGGTTTAGGTTCAGATTTAGGTTTAGGTTCAGATTTAGGTTTAGGTTTAGGTTTAAGGTTTAAGGTTTAAGGTTTACATTTTAGGGTTGGGGTTTAGGGTTGGGGTTGGGTGGGGGTGGGGGTGGGGGTGGGGTTGGGGTGTGTTTGGGGTTAGGTTTAGGTTTAGGGATAGTGTTATGGTTTAGGTTTAGTTTTAGGTTTAGGTTTACGGTTTACGTTTTAAGGTTAGGGTTGGGGTTTAGGGTTAGGGTTTGGGTGGGGGGTGGGTTGGGGTTGGGGTTGGGTCTAGGAATAGTGTTATGGTTTAGGTTTAAGATTAGTATTTCGAATTAGGTTTATGGTATAGGTATAGGTTTAGGTTTAAGGTTTACGTTTTAGGGTTGGGGTTGGGGTTGGGGTTGGGGTGGGGGTGGGGTGGGGTTGGGGTTGATTTAGGTTTAGGTTTAGGGATAGTGTTATGGTTTAGGTTTAAGGTTAGTATTACGAATTAGGTTTATGGTTTATGTTTAGGTTTAGGTTTTAGGTTTATTAAGTTACGTTACGTTAAGTTAAGTTACGCTACGTTAAGTTAAGTTAAGTTAAGTTAAGTTATGTTAAGTTAAGTTTAGTTAAGTTAAGTTACGTTAAGATAAGTTACGTTAAGTTAAGTTAAGTTAAGTTACGCTACGTTAAGTTGCTTAAGTTGCTTACGTTAACGCCACGTTGTTAAGTTGCTTAAGGTAAGTTGTTACGTTACGTTACGTTAAGTTAAGTTAAGTTACGTTACGCTACGTTAAGTTAAGTTACATTAAGTTAAGTTAAGTTACGCTACGTTAAGTTAAGTTAAGTTACGCTACGTTAAGTTAAGTTAAGTTAAGTTATGTTGGCTTTTTAACAAAAAAGTTGCTAAGGCTAGCGACCTAAGCACTATTTGAGTTGGACATTGCTGCGAAATCGTGTTTTTTTTTTAAATTTTTGCTTTGAAATTTATTTTTTAATAAAGAAAGAAATGAATATATGAGCATTGAGCAAAAGAAGAATCTACATGAACGATGTTATTCGGGTCGGAATTCATTGAAAAATTGTTTAAGAGGAAATAAAGTTTAGAGTTTATGGTTAACGGTAACGTAAGATTTATGGTTAATTGTAACAGAGTTTGAAGTATATAAGTATTCAAAGCTTATATAACTTTCTTTTATAAGAAGATAAATTAGTATTTTAGAGTTTAGGGTTAATTGTAATTGTTTTTTATAAGATGATTAGTTAGTAATTAGACCCTTATATGGATGTTGCATTTAATGTTTTTTGTGTTGTATTTAAGGCCACTAAAAAAAAGGACATAGTTTACTTGTTACTTGACTAGAAGCATAAAGATTCATTGAAATGTACAAAATAAACAAACAAACAAATTTGACCCAGGTCTTCACAATGTGATTCTTCTATTTAATGGTTCATTAAGTGCAACAAACACCTCCTATGACCAGCACTAATTCAATCAATTCTTACTGTAAGTGGATCTCTCATCTTTGCTTTTTCAAGAACTTAAAGAATGTACTTTCATGAGATAAAATATTTGCAATGACCACATTAAGAGTTTTATTTTCCTTAATGCTTGATTTGACTCATTGACTGGTTTGCTTTGTATTGGATACTTTGTTTTATAACATAACCTGATACTATTATGTCAGATACCTAACAGAGCAGATTCTTAGGGTTTTCTTCTTTGATGAACATAAGTTTGTATTTTGATTGGAACTGAGAATTATATAAATGAAACCAAAAGAATCTTGAATAAAGACAGATGAGAAATCCATCCAAATGCAAAATATTGATGAAGAAACTGAAAAAAATGCAAAGAAACCAAAGCAGCACAAATTGGCACTCCTCATATAGGAAACAAAAAAAATGTACAGGCAAAGAAATCAACTGATCTCTGAATATTTTGGCATTCTTCCCAGTCCATACAAACCCAAGAACCGCAAGTCCACTACATTGCCACAACAAACTAGCATCTCTCCCCCAATTGAAATATTTCACCTGTATTTGAAGACAGTGCACAATAGATATTGGATTAATCCAAGTTTCACCCAACTCCGTTATTCCAAAGAAATTGGGTATCCTCACTATGAAATAACCTGATCATGATCTTCAGAAGCACCCTTACACATAACAGACCCATCCTGGGAAATCCTCTTATAGTGTCTACAAACTTGCAAGGGATCGTAAGGGTTGAGCTTGTATAGAACCAAGGTCCAAGCAAAGGCTGTAATTCGAAAGTAGCTTTAGCTTTCCAAACGAAAGAAAAGTAAAAGAAAGCGTCCTAATTTGAGAATAGCCCAGAGCCTTCTGAAGCCCAAGATCTTGAATCAGGATTATGAGAAAGACTTATTAGATGTCCTATTGATCAGAATTAGAAGTTTCTCAGTCTCCCTATCATGAAGATCACATAAGAAGTGATAATTCCAAGAGAGGGAATCCTTCTCTAGCAAGAAAGGCAAATATGGGGGCCATGTGCAAAGAATGAAGATGGTACAGATGAAGGAAAATGGTCCGTAGAGGAGTATACCTACCCAAACATTCACCAAAAACCGGATGTTCTGACCCAAACTCCATATGCACACAGCAGAAGAGAATAAAATGTAACTAATCACAGGGTGCTCAACTGAAAGTATGTCATAAAGTTGCTGCATGAAATATTGCTATATTTGGGGTAGCAAAACTAATAGACAAAATGATAAAGTGACCCAGAGCATAAACTTGTCGCAAACTTCACTAGTTTGGGATTCCATGAAATAGGACTAAACTAAGCAGCCACAACGATAAATAACAACTTGCAATTCTAGTGGACAAATAGTCTAACAATATTGATACAGAGCAAACAAAGACTGAATTCTCAAAGGATCTTTATTCAAAATTTTCAATGAATCCATAGACAAATTGCACTCAAACCATAAGAACCAACTGTTGTTATAGATTTGATTAAGAAAACTAACCCATTTAGAAAATTTTCAACTGAGCAACAAATTTTTTTCAAAATAATAACTGTTCAGAAGGTTGATTAATCTATAGGAAGAGTATTTGACACACCAAAGCAAAAAATTCTCAACTTCAGCAGTTAATCAAAAAATTAAAATGATCTTACTTGAATTCCGCAGAGGAGAATTCTGAAATTCAAACACCAGAGATTCAGCTCTGCTCCTTTGTATCCGCGTCTGGGATGGAGAAGCCGATTGAGACGACGAGGCTGAGTCTTCTTCAGTTCTTCAGTCTTTGCCGCTTTGGTGCCGGTAGCGAGGGCGGCGGCGATGAGGTAGAGTGGAGAGAGATGAGAGATCGATTGAGAGTTTTTAGGGTTTTTTGGGGAGAGGAAAGTGGAGTTTGGAGAAGAGAAGCTGGAACGCACACGGGCTAGCTGCGGGCATGTACGGCGGCGGTGGATCTGTGAGGGGTTGTCTGGTCGGGGATGGCAGGGTGGAGGAGAGCGAAGGGCCGCCGTTTAGAGAGAGGGATTGTTTGAGATTAGGGAGGGAGTGCGTGAGTTTAGAAAAACAGAATGTTTGCAATTTTAGAAAACCTATATATGTGGAGGGAATTTGGGGGAAAACTGGGCGGGAGAGGAGAGCGGGAGAGTGAAATAAATAATTTTAATTTATTTGAATATTTTGTAAATTTATACTTTTAATTTATAGTTTTTATTTTGTTTGAATTTAATTTAATAAAAATAAAGTGTGAGCGCGTTCTACGCAGAGGTGTAAAACTAGTTAAATATTATTATATTTTATAATATAATATTATTAAATTATCAAATCCAATTTATTTTAAAAATCAAAAGATTAACTAACACAATTATTTTTAAATAAAAAATTAAAAAAATTATTCAAAATCCAATTTATTTTGAAATATTTGTTTTGTAAAATCCCTTTGTTAATTTAAAATAAATATTTTTTTGGAATATTTTTGTTTTTGTAAAATCCCTTTGTATATATATGTATGTATATATATATATATATATACATATATATACATATATACAGGAAATATTATGGGCCGGGGTCGATCTGGGCGTGAAAGAGAGAGGGTTCAATATATTGGGGGAAGATTGTTTTTGGCGGTAATACGAATATTGGGGGATTTTGGGTTGGCGGTGGAGGGAGTTTTAATTTTTCGGGATTTTGGGGTTGCTGGAATATTTGGGGACTAGGTTATACCCCATGGACTGTTTTAAGATTTTTTTTTTCAAAAGTTGCTTATAATTAAAAAAAATCTCAAACTCGTTAAAATTAAAATCTTTTGAACAAATTTAAAATAGGATAAATATTGAATTTAATATATGAATAATTAATGCAATATAAAATAAACAGTTTAATTAAATGAATCTATTATCTTATTAAATTATAACAGAGATGGACGGGTAATATGAATTTCAAATTTAATTAACTATCTACAACTGGATCAACTCAATTTTACTTCAAAATAAAATAAAATAATGAAATTAATAGTTTCTTAAATTTATCAGAATAGTTAGTAATTTAAAACAGTTAACAACTGAATACTTTATATCTTAAATTTAAAATAAATAAAACTTGAAATATTAGGAAATTGAATATATTACGCTAAGTTAAGTTATGTTACGTTAAGTTAAGTTATGTTATGTTACGCCACGCTTAAGTTGCCGTTAAGTTACGCTGAAGTTGTTAAGTTACGTTAAGTTGTTATGTTAAGTTACGCTAAGTTGTTATGTTAAGTTAAGTTATGTTACACACGTTGCGTTAAGCCAAGTTAAGTTGCTGTTGCCACGTTAAGTTGCTAAGTTAAGCCACGTTAAGTTGGTTAAGTTAAGCTTGTTAAGTTAAGTTAAGTTGTTGCCAAGCTTAAGTTGTTATGTTACGCCACGTTAAGTTGCTTGCCAAGTTAAGTTGTTGTTGTTAAGTTGCTTAAGCTTGTTAAGTTAAGTTAAGTTGCTTGTTCGTTGCTTAAGTTGCTAAGTTAAGCCAAGTTAAGTTGTTAAGCTTAAGTTGCTGTGCTTTAAGTTAAGTTACGTTGGGTTGCTGTTGCCAAGCCACGCTAAGTTAAGTTATGTTACGCCACGCTTAAGTTGCTAAGTTGTTGTTAAAGCTAAGTTGCTGTTGGTTAAGTTGCAGTTGCTGGTTAAGTTGTTAAAAGTTAAGTTAAGTTGCTGTTGCTGCTGCTTAAGTTGTTGCTGTTAAGCTTAAGTTAAGTTGTTGCTGTTACGTTGCGCTGCTAAGTTAAGTTATGTTATGTTAAGCTAAGTTGTTAAGTTGCGCTTACGCTTGCTAAGTTAAGTTGCTAAGTTGCTGTTGTTGCTTGCGTTGAAGTTGCTGTTGCTGTTGCTGTTGCTAAGTTACGTTAAGTTAAGTTGTTGTTGCGTTGCTGTTGTTGCCACGCTTGCTGTTAAGTTACGCTAAGTTAAGTTAAGTTAAGTTGTTGCTGAAGTTAAGTTGTTACGCCACGCTTAAGTTGTTGCCACGCGTTAAGTTATGTTGCCACGCCACGCCAGTTAAGTTGTTGCGTTGCCACGTTACGCCACGCTAAGTTGTTATGTTACGCCACGCTTAAGTTAAGTTAAGTGAAGCTAAGTTAAGTTAAGTTAAGTTGTTTAAATCTCAATTTGGTCACTCTACTTTCGGGCAAAATTCATTAAGCTCACTCTACTATTTTTTTCCTCAATTTAATCATTCTATTTTGACATAAATATCAAGTTCATCACTCCATCCAGTTTTTTTGTTGAAAACTTTAAAAAATTTCTAAAAACCCAAAAATACCCTTACTAATATTTTTCATATAATTTTCATTTTTTAAATCCAATCTTCTCTCTTCTCAAATTGGTGGCTTACAAGATCTCTCTCTCCACTTTTTGAAAATACGAGAGCTTCGGCCATAGGCAATGAAATTTCAACCGCACCTTCACTCTTCGTTCTACATTCCTCACTCAACCTCTCTACTTTTGCCTCTTCTTCATCATCTCTCTCAAGCTCACTAAGTTTAGGGTTCATATTTCAATTAGGGATCTTACATCAACATTCATTCTCTCTTCAAAGATTTAACTCTAAATTAGGGTTCATTTGACTCGAGAAGACTGTAGTGATCAGAAGGCTGACGTTGACTGTAGTAAGGTTTGGTTGCGTCCGACGATGCACGGAAGACAAACCCCAGAAATTCAGTGTCCATGGAAATGTTCGGATACTTATCGATGAGATCACAGATTAATTCGAATTTGGACTCGAGATTATCTGACCAACCTTCTCGGATCATGATGGTGTTAGATTCAAGTTCGAATTGCCGATCAAGATGATTAGTGGGTTCCTATTATAATGTATCGCTTTTGTATAATCTTGTAGTTAATCCAACCACGGTAGTGTGAATTTTCCGATCTGGGATTGAGAAAAAGAAAAAAATGGGTTTTGATTGATCAGGAATGTGAGTAATGGATTGATTTATGTATGGGAGGAGGGAGAAGTAAAGATGGTGGGCTAAGTTGTTGCTAGGAAAGGGAGATAAGAACAGAGAACATGTGTGTATGAATTGTGCGTGGAAATGACGGTGGACGGAAGGTAGGGGTGGGGGGGGTTCAGTTCAATTCGTTTGGATTATTTGACTTTTGGAGAGAGAGAGAGTGTGTGTGTGAGGAGAGAGAATGAGCGCAGTAAATGGATGAGGCTGAGAATTGGTCCACATTTTTATTAAGGGGTATTTTGGTCTTTTTAAAGATTTCCATCCAACATAACGGGCATAAATAACTCAAGTGATCTTAATGAATGTCGAAGTTAAGTAGAGTGATCAAATTGAGGAAAAAAATAGTAGAATGAGCTTAATGACTTTTGGCTGAAAGTAGGGTGACCAAATTGAGATTTAAACCTTAAATTAAGTTAAGTTAAGTTAAGTGGTCCATCGTAGCGTGTTTTCATGTTATAATGGTCCATCGTAGTCCATTATAAGATTTCGCCAGTAGGCGTAGCGTGTTTTCATATTATAATGGTCTATCGTACTCTATTATACCATTTCGCCAATAGGCGTATCATGTTTCATGTTTTAATGGTCTATCATACTCCATTATAACATTTCGCCAATAGGCGTATCGTGCTTCATGTTATAACGGTCTATCGTACTCCATTATACCATTTCGCAAATAGGCGTATCGTGTTTCATGTTATAATGGTCTATCGTACTCCATTATACCATTTCGCCAATAGGCGTATCGTGTTTCATGTTATAATGGTCCATCGTACTCCATTATACCATTTCGTCAATAAGCGTAGCGTGTTTCCATGTTATAATGGTCCATCGTACTCCATTATAACATTTCGCCAATAGGCGTAGCGTGTTTTCATGTCATAATGGTCCATTGTACTCCATTATACCATTTCAACAATAGGCATAGCGTGTTTTCATGTTAAGTTACCTTAAGTTGCTTAAGTTAAAGCGCATGTTAAGTTAAGTTGCTGAGTTAAGTTAAGTTAGTTAAGTTAAGTTGCCACGTTAAGTTAAGTTAAGTTAAGTTAATCGAAGTGAAGTTAAGTTAAGTTACATTACGTTAAGTTAAGTTATGTTACGTTACGTTTAAGTTAAGTTAAGTTAAGTTAAGTGAAGCTAAGTTAAGTTAAGTTACGTTACGTTAAGCTAAGTTAAGTTATGTTACGTTAAGCTAAGTTAAGTTAAGCTAATTTAATAGACGTGTTTTCATGTTATAATGGTCCATCTTAGTCCATTATAACATTTCACCATTAATAGACGTAACGTGTTTTCATGTTATAATGGTCTATCGTACTCCATTATACCATTTCGCCAATAGCGATCGTGTTTCATGCTATAATGGTCTATCGTACTCCATTATAACATTTCGCCAATAGGCGTATCGTGTTTCATGTTATAATGGTCCATCGTACTTCATTATACCATTTCGTCAATAGGCGTAGCGTGTTTTCATGTTATAATGGTCCATCGTACTCCATTATAACATTTCGCCAATAGGCGTAGCGTGTTTTCATGTTATAATGGTCTATCGTACTCCATTATACCATTTCGCCAATAGACGTATTGTGTTTCATGTTATAATGGTCTATCGTACTCCATTATAACATTTCGCCAATAGGCGTATCGTGTTTCATGTTATAATGGTCTATCGTACTCCATTATACCATTTCGCCAATAGGCGTATCGTGTTTCATGTTATAATGGTCCATCGTACTCCATTATACCATTTCGTCAATAGGCGTAGCGTGTTTCCATGTTATAATGGTCCATCGTACTCCATTATAACATTTCGCCAATAGGCGTAGCGTGTTTTCATGTCATAATGGTCCATTGTACTCCATTATACCATTTCGCCAATAGGCGTAGCGTGTTTTCATGGTAAGTTAAGTTAAGTTAAGTTAAGTTAAGTTAAGTTATGTTAACTTACGTTAAGTTAAGTAAAATTAAGTTAAGTTAAGTTACGTTAAACTAAGTTAAGTTAAGTTAAGTTAAGTTAAGTTAAGTTGAGTTAAGTTAAGTCAAGTTAAGTTAAGTTAAGGTAAGTTACGTTAAGTTAAGTTAAGTTAAGTTAAGTTAAGTTAAGTTAAGTTAAGTTGAGTTAAGCTGAGTTACGTTAAGTTGAGTTAAGAAGTTAAGTCAAGTTAAGTTAAGTTAAGTTAAAGCTTAAGTTTAAGTTAAGTTAAGTTAAGCTTAAGAGTTAAGAAGTTAAGAAGTCAAGCTTAAGCTTAAGTTAAGTTACGTTAAGCTAAAGTTAAGTTAACGCTTATGTTACGTTAAGTTAAGTCAAGTGTTAAGTTAAGCTTAAGCTTAAGTTATTAAGTTAAGTTACGTTAAGCTAAGTTAAGTTAAGTTAAGTTAAGTTAACGTTAAGTTACGTTAAGTTAAGTTGTAATGTGAATGTTTTAATTTTTGAATTATATTGATGCTAATCATTTTAATTATTGATATTATATTATTAAATTAACATTTCAAATATTATTTTTATTTAATTTCAATTTAAGTTAACGTTACGTTACGTTAAGTTACGTTAAGTTAAGTTAAGTTGTGAATGTTTTAATTTTTGTAATTATATTGAAGCTAATCATTTTAATTATTGATATTATATTATTAAATCAACATTTAAAATATTAATTTAATTTAATTTCAATTTAAGTTAATGTTATGTTACGTTAAGTTACGTTAAGTTAAGTTAAGTTAAGTTAAGTTGTAATGTGAATGTTTTATTTTTTTTGTAATTATATTGATGCTAATCATTTTAATTATTGATATTATATTATTAAATTAACATTTTAAATATTATTTTAATTTAATTTCAATTTAAGTTAACGTTACATTACGTTACGTTAAGTTAAGTTAAGTTGTAATTTGAATGTTTTATTTTTTGTAATTATATTGATGCTAATCATTTTAATTATTGATATTATATTATTAAATTAACATTTCAAATATTATTTTAATTTAATTTCAATTTAATTTCATATATTTTTGATATTTTATATTAATTAGAATTCAATTTAATTTTGCATTATCAGTGACGGAAATTTCCGTCGCTGAAATTAAAATTTATTATTTTTTAAAAATTAAAAATTATTATTTTTAAAAATACTTTAGCGACGGAAATTTCCGTCGCCGAAATTCAATTTTAATTAAATTTTAAACGCCTTTTAGCGACGAATTTTATTGTCAAATTCAATTTTAATTAAATTTTAAACACCTTTAGCGACGGAATTTTCCGTCATTTGAATTCAATTTTAATTAAATTTTAAATTTTTAGCGACGGAATTTTCGTCGCTGAAATTCAATTTTAATTAATTTTTAAAAGCCTTTAGCGACGGAATTTTCCGTCGCTGAAATTCAATTTTGATTAAATTTTAAACACCTTAGCGACGGAATTTTCCGTCGCTGAAATTCAATTTTAATTAATTTTTAAAAGCCTTTAGCGACGGAAATTTCCGTCACTGAAATTCAATTTTAATTAATTTTTAAATTTCTTTAGCGACGGAATTTTGACCTTTAGCGACGGAAAATTCCGTCACTGAATATTTCAGAAATTAATTTCGGTTTATTTTCGAACGGAAAATTCGTCGCTAAAATGCAGAAACTTTTAGCGACGAATTTTCCGTCCACCGATAAATTCGCCGATGTTCAATTCCGTCGCTAAAGATTAATTCCGCCGATTCCGTAAGCTAAGGTGGCCTTCTGCCGACGGAAAATTCTGATAAATTCACGATGCAAAATTCGTCGCTAAAGGTAAAATTTAATCACCAAAAAATTCCGTCGCTAAGAATTCGTTGTTTAGTAGTGTTCGCCTACTCGGTAAGCCTTGGGTTACCCGTAGACTCCATCGTTGAGGGGCTCCAGACACCCCAATTTCGCACTCGATATGTGACTCGACATGTGATATCAAGAATCGCTCAAACTTAACAAATGTCAAGTTACAGGAGTCGAAAATGCGAAAGGCAAAGCAGGATGCGCAAAACAGTGAATTGCGAGGGGTGAAAGTGATGAAAATGAAAGATGAATAGGAACATGGCGTGGCCATAAAGCAAGGAGGGCGTCGCACCATGCTATGGTGGAGTCGGCGCCAAAGGTACATGTGTACTGTAGCACTCAGACTTAACGCATTGTGCAACTCGCGTTGTTGCAATCGATGAAGCCGAGAGGAATTCTTATAATTCCCGATGAGTCCTCCTCTCCACCTATAAATACGAGGCTCCCTTCGTTGTTCGAAAATTCGACAACGGCCGAGGAATTCTCTGCGTTCCTTCAAAGCCATAGTTACGAGAGGTGCGAGATAGGTGTGTGTAGCCCACCAAAGCTTCCAAACCCCGTCCTAACTCCGCCAAAACTTAAATCCACCGGTTATAAGTGGTCCCTAGCCTTTTAGTTAGGTATCCACCTTACTTCTCCAGGCCAAAATCCCCAAAGTAAGCCGTTACTCTACCCGAGTAATGAGCTGAAATACACAAAAAGTAAGCCGTTATTCCGCCCAACTAAAAATGCCAAAACCATCTTAAATAAGCCGTCACTCTGCCCGAGTGAACGATCCAAAGTCATCCAGAATAAGCAATCACTCTGCCCAAATCAAAACAACAACCACACAACAACAAAAAAAGGCTCCCTCTCCCTGAAGGACAGAGCGAGCACACTACCGCTCTAAAAGGTAAAAGCCTTTAAGGGCGTCTTGTTTATTTACTTTTTCCGTTTATTTATTATTTATAAAGTTGTTATTTAAATCTGGCACAATGTAGTCAATATAAGCCGTTGTGCTGCCCGGATTAGAATATAAAATATTATGTAAAAGAGACGTTATAATGGCCAAATATTTTTAAATACATTTGTAATTATTGTAAAGAAATGGCTGCAAGTCCATAAATAATGTAGCCACGGATGTATTTGTTTTATTTTCCTGTCTTTTAATGCTTTATTTATTTGATAAATAAATATAACAATAAGCATACTTTAGCCAAAAACTATTTTGAGAAAGGGCGAGTTGGGTGCCTAGCACCTTCCCAACTCGTAACTTAGCCTCCGAACCCGCTTTTCTATCTCTGGTTTTCTTTTTTCTTTTTAGGTTTTGCTTTATTTTGCCTTAAAATAAAGATGGCGACTCTAAAACTTTTGGATCCCTGGGGCCTCGCAACACTCCTTCTTTGCTTTTTCCCTAAAAAGGGAGAATTGGAATGGAAGGGTGATGTATTCCCATATCATGGTATCCCCTAAAAAGGGATAACTTGATGCGGGAAACCCAAAGCTCCCATAGTGATCCAAACGGGCCATAAGGGTATTTTTTAATAAAATCCATAGTGGGGCCGCAATATCCTTTTTGCACTTTTCCGTTTTCCCTAAAAAGGGAAAATGGGAATGAAAGGGTAATGTCTTCTCATATCCTGGTATCCCCTAAAAAAGGGATAACTTGATGCGGGAAACCACAAGTTCCCATATTGGATCAAAAATCCACTAAAGGCAACCGAGGCACATTCCAACGCGCTTATCATAGACAGCACTCTCTCTCGCACTTTTGATTTCGCCTTCCCTAAACAAGGGAGGGTGGAACGAGCGGTGGTGTCCCGCATCCGCACGCACGCCACCCCAACCGGGCGCTGACGCATGTTCCCGAACCCACAGGTGGCGACTCGCTAGGGAGTTGTTTTATTTTAAATAAAATGGAGGGCTAGACTCATAAAATAAAACTTTTTGTTTTTCTTTGTTTCGGCTATAGTATGCTTGTTATATTAATTTATGCATTTGAATATTATGCCCTATACATCCGTGCCTATATTTGTGGTTATGATCCTCCATCTTGCAGCAGTTTCGTTTCGATAACAATAAGCATACTTTAGCCAAAAACTATTTTGAGACCGTAAGGGCGAGTTGGGTGCCTAGCAGTGTTCTAAAACCCCCCGCCTAGCTCCGCCTAGGCGCTAGGCCCCTATCTACCGCCACGACTTTCTTAGTCGCCGCCTAATCGACCAAGTCGGCGCCTACGTTGCCGGTCTGCCAGATAGATAGAAGAAAGATGAAGAAACAAAGATGAAGAAGAAAGGGGTTGTCTCGAGACTCATAATTTAGAATGAGAAGGGATTAGAGAGGATATGTTAGACTGTGGGTTATAGGGGCAGTAGGTAGGTGGAGTAATTTTTTTTGTATTTAGTTCTAAACTTGGCTGGTTTATTGCTTTGGAGTTGTTGAGAATTGGGATTAAAGGTAGATTTGTATATTTTTGTTCATTTTACAAATATAGACAAGTGTTTGATAAAATGACAAACATAAAAAAAAATTAAATTTGTAGTCAATGTGTTTGATCTTTGATGTAAATTATCAAAAAAATAGTAATTATGTCTTAATTCTAGGCCCCGCCTAGGCCCCGATTACGCCCCGACTAGTCCCCTAGGCGTTAGGCGCTAGTGTGGCAGCCTAGCGGCCGCCTAACGATTTTTGGAACCTTGGGGCCTAGCACCTTCCCAACTCGTAACTTAGCCTCTGAACCCGTTTTCTATCTCTGGTTTTCTTTTTCTTTTTTCTGGTTTTGCTTTATTTTGCCTTAAAATAAAGATGGTGACTCTAAAACTTTTGGATCCAGTGGGGCCTCGTAACACTCCTTCTTTGCACTTTTCCGTTTTCCCCTAAAAAAGGGAGAATGAGAATGAAAGGGTGATGTATTCTCATATCCTGGTATCCCCTAAAAACGGGATAACTTGATGCGGGAAACCCAAAGCTCTCATAGTAATCCGAAACGGGCCATAAGGCTATTTTTAATAAAATCCATAGTGGGGGCGTCGCAATATCCTTTTTTGCACTTTTCCGTTTTCCCCTAAAAAAGGGAAAATGGGAATGAAAGGGTAATGCATTCCCATATCCTGGTATCCCCTAAAAAGGGATAACTTGATGCGGAAAACCACAAGTTCCCATATTGGATCAAAAATCAACTAAAGGCAACCGAGGCGCATTCCAACGCGCTATCATAGACAGCACTCCTCTCGCACTTTTGATTTCGTCTTCCCCTAAACAAGGGAGGGTAGAACGAGAGCAGTGGTGTCCCGCAGCCGCACGTACGCGCACCTCTATCCAAGGGCGCACGGGGCGCGGGCGCACGTTCCTGGGAACCTACACCCATCCAAGGAGATTTCCACTTTCCCCTTGTATCAACATAACTAGGGGGTTTTTCTCAAAGCACGAGATCCCCGACTTGGATGTTGCGGCCTTTGAATTTTTTATGGAAGGCTCGGGCTATCCGCTTTTGATATGCTCGGGTATGCTCTAGGGCCAGCAAGCGCCGTTCGTCGATTAGGGCTAATTCTTCGTATCGCCCTTTGACCCAGTCAATTTCTGATATGCCAGATTCCATCATTATTCTTAATGACGGAATTTTAATTTCTATGGGCAGCACTGCCTCCATGCCATATGCTAGAGAGTAACGGGTAGCCCCAATGGGTGTGCGGACTGAAGTGTGATAACCCCAGAGGGCTAGCGACAAATTTTCTGGCCAGTCTCTACCTGTGTAAGCCATTTTTCTGATAATATTTTCCAACGTTTTGTTGGCTGCTTCAACGACACCATTTGCTTACGGTCGGTAGAGGGATTACTTATGCCTTTGAATTTTGAACTCGTCGAGCAGACGATTCACGTCCCCTTCAAAATACGTGCTGTTATCGGAGATTATTTCGAAAGGCACTCTGTATCGATATATGATGCTAGTCCGAATGAAATTGGACACCTTTTGAGCATTCAGGATTTAATAGGAAGATGTTTCCACCCACTTCGTGAAATAGTCGACGGCTACCAGAACGTACTCGTGGCCATTGGATCCCTTCTGATGGATTTGACATATGGCGTCAATTCCCCAAGTTGAGAAGGGCCAGGGGGCTGTGAAGTTGTATAAGATATGCGGGGGTATGTGCTGTAAATTTGCAAAGCGTTGACATTTGTCACAGTGACGCACCCACTGAATACAATCAGTTTCAAGTGTACTCCAATAGTACCTTTGTCGAATAACTTTCTTTGCTAGCATATGCACGTTCATGTGTGGTCCGCAGGTACCACCATGGAGTTGGTCCATGACTTGCTCGGCCTTGGCCTGATCAATGCATAATATATTTAGGCCCGGTAGTGCCTTTTGTATAGGCTACCTCCGCTGAACACGAATTGCGAAGCCTATCTCCGCAGGGAGACTTTCCCTCTTTTGTCTAAGCCGGGAGGATAGATCCCTTTCTGAAGCAGATTTAGGATATCAGAGTACCAAGGCTCGTGGTCTGTTTCAGGGGCTGCATTAATTTGAAAGCAGTAAGCCGGAGTGACCTTCTTCCCGACTACAAATGGCTGGACATTAGTTTCTGCGGGAATTTGGACCAACGATACTAAAGTGGCCAAGGCATCGGAAAATTGATTTATATCTCGCGGTAAGTAATGGAACGAGATATAATTAAATTGGGCGGCAAGCGCTCTCAACTTGGCATGATAGAGCTGTAGCTGGGGATCTTGGGTCTTCCACTTCCTTTCGACTTGATTTATGATCAGAGCGGAGTCTCCATAGACTTCCAAGTCTTTGGCTCCTTTTTGGAGAGCTTCCTATAGACTAGCAATACAGGCCTCGTATTCAGCAGTGTTATTTGAGCCTTCAAACTCCAACCTTATAGCTAATGGAGTGTGGGAATCAGCTGGGTCGATTAGCAAGATTCCTATGCCAAAACCTCTTTTATTTTCGGCTCCGTCGAAGAACATTTGCCACCGCCGTGGTGTCGTGGTCGTGGTCGCACACCTTTCGCCCGGGAAGCTAGGCTCAGCTGCATCTTCTGCTTTTAAGGGCAAATCGGCTAAATGGTCTGCAATTACGTTGCCTTTGATAGATTTGAGCATGCCATAGGTGATGTCAAATTCATTGAGAAGAAATGACCACTTAGCCAGTCGGTTGGATAGTGATGGCTTGCCAAAGATGTACTTTATAGGATCCATACTGGAGATGACCTTGATGGATCGTCCTTGCAGATAGGTCTTGAGCCTTTGAGTGGCCCACTAGGCCTACTTTTTCTATTTATGAAATATATGGTGTTTTCAATGTAGGAATTTTCTTTCTCTTGGGCGAGCATAGCCCCTACTGACGTGTCTGTCACGGTTAAATATATGAGGAGAGGTTTATGTGTATGGGGCGGAGCTAGCACAGGTGGATTGGTAAGGTAGGCTTTTATTTTTTCAAAGGTTAGCTGGCATTTCTCGTCCCAGACTTGGTAAGTATTTTTCTTTAGGAGTTCGAAGAGGGGCTCACATATGGAGGTCAGCTATCTGATGAAGCAGCTGATATACTGCAATTGGCCCAGGAAGCCTTAGACTTCGGTTGGAGTTTTTGGCCGCGACATTTCTATAATGGCTTTAATTTTGGCCGGCTCGATCTCGATGCCCTGCTCGGTCACCATGAATCCCAGGACCTTGCCTTTGGTAACCCCGAATGTGCATTTGGTGGGGTTAAGCTTCATTTGATGCTTTCTTAACCTTTCGAAGAATTTTTGAAGGTCTTTGATATGAGCATCGTTGGCATCGCTGGAGTGCACGATCATGTCATCAACATAGACCTCGATTTCTTTATGGATCATGTTGTGGAAGAGGGTGGTAGCAGCTCTTTGATAGGTAGCCCCATCATTCTTTAGCCCAAATGGCATAACATTGTAGCAGTAAGTCCCCAAGGAGTAGTGAATGAGGTTTTTTCCTGGTCTTCTGCTGGCATTTTGATCTGATTATAGCCCAACATGCCATCGACGAAGGATCTTACTTTGTGAGCAGCGACGGCGTCTACCACAATATCAATATTGGGTAGAGGGAAATCATCTTTAGGTGACACTTTGTTGAGGTTGCGGAAGTCTACACAGATCTGAACCTTCCCATTGGGCTTGGGAACGGTTACTATATTGGACAGCCAGATCAGGTATTCTACTACCTGAATGAATTTGACATGCAGCTGCTTCATGATTTCTTCTTTCACTTGTAGTGACCATTCTGGTTTAATTCGGCAGAGCTTTTGCTTAATTGGCCGAGCATCCGGATATATGGGGATCCGGTGTTCGACTATGGCTGGGTCTAGTCCGGGCATATCTTCATAGGACCAGGCGAAGATATCTACGAACTCTTTGAGAAGATCAATGAGTGCTACCCTTCAAGAGCCTTGCAGGTAGCTGCCGATTTTGATTTCTTTGATTTCATTGCTCAGCCCCAGATTGATAGTGGATAGGTCTTCATTTGTTATTGATGAATGATGCTTTTCCTGATGCTCAACTGACTTTACAAGCTCAAGCAAATAATTTTTATCTTTTGGGTCCATTTCATCAAATGACTCATTATTATAATTATTTAAGGTGTCTTTTAATGTAGGTGCAACTAAGGAATAAGTAAAGACATTCAGATTATCATTAATAGCAAACTGTACAGGGTTATTTAGATTATGGACCTGGGGTTTGAGATCCTTAATTTTAGGGAGCGAATCGGTAGATGACCAATCCGTAAAGCTAGGGGAAGGAAGCGGAATAGTATATCCGAAGCGGTCCACCAGTTATGCGGTCGTCAAGAGCGGGCCGGTCGTAGTATACCAATTCTGCAGAGGTTTATCAGTAATAGACTCAAACTTAGCAAGGAGTTTTTTCATAATTAGTGCCTCCATCTATCATACCCAGGAAACTGTCCTCTAGGGATTCACCATCTAATAGGGCCAGAGCATAATCATCTTGGTCTATAGACCAAGTATTTTCAATCGTGACAGTCTTATGTGCAGTGCTACGAGGCTCTAGGGTAACTTGCTCCATTTTATCAGTCAGAATACTGACATCTTCAAAGATCTCCCAACCAGGGCGTCTTTTCCCATTCTGGGCTCAGGGAACATGAGATAGGCTTCTGTTTCCCCTTTCCTTGCAAAGTAACCATTTAAGGTTTTTCTATATGGTTGGAGAGGGGGATATTTATAAGGATGTTTTTCTCTTTTTGCCTTAGCTTTCTCACATTTCTATTTCATAACTGCGGCTACTTCAGCTGGAATAGGTTTGTATCCTAGACCGAAAGGAGGATACATTCCTTAAGTTCATCTTGGACTAAGTTAACAAGTCCTTGTTGATTTTTGCCGAGACCTAGACCAGGCATATAATTCATTTTTCGAAACAAGTTTAAAGGGACCATGTTTCCTAGGGAGGTAGTTTTCTTTCTGGTGATGTCAGTTTCTCGCCCATATTCAATGGCGTTGACCACAGCTTGGGGGATAACCTCAAAGCTACTGAGAAAGAATTTAGTGTCATCATGCTCTATTTCGAGGATCGGGACGTCCTCGCTCTCCTTATTTTCCACTATTTTATAAGCCAAAATAATTACTATATGATCATCGTGGATGAATTTGACACGTTGGTGCAGCGAGGAGGCTACCCATTTTACCCCATGGATCCAAGGGCGTCCCAGCAACAAGCTAAAAGTGGCTGGTATGTCCAAGACCTGGAATTCTACTGGCATAGTTAATGGCCCAATAGTCAGCATTAAGGTGACCACCCCTAGGACACATCGACTAGTGTTGTCGTATGCCTTTACTGTCTGCGATGAAGGAGCAAGCTCTGATATTTTTGTTCCCAGTTTTGCCAGTGTGCTAGTGGGACATACATTCAAATAAGACCCATTGTCTATTAGAACTCGGGGAACCCGTTTTTCCATTATTCCCACAGTGATATGGAGAGCATCAATGTGGTTGGTTCCTTCCCTGTGCAGATCTAGATCAGTAAACATTATCACATTCCCAAAGTGAATGTTTCCGATCATTTAAGTGAGCTCATTCGGGGAGGTCTCAATAGGAACGACTGCCTGACTTAAAGATTTAGCCAGTGTATCACGGTGGGTTTTAGAAGCACAAAGCAAGCCCTAGATGGATATGTTAGCCTGAGTTTTCTTCATCTGAGCTTATAGAGTATCTTCCACCGCTTTAGCCCCAGTATCTGTTTCTTGGTCTTTGCCTGAGTGTTCACCTCTTTCCAGGTTTGGTTGGTACGCTCGGCTGGATCTAGTAAGGTGGCTAACATCCCCACCGACCCAAGTGGCTTTTTCAATATTGCAGGTATTTTGGCTACCCAGGATAGTGTTCCAAGAGAGCATATTGCAACTAGGCTCTTTTATGGATAAACATGGAGAGAAAGGAACAATGATATATGGTAATGGATGTTTATTTATTTCAAATTTGGGTACACAAATTTTTTCATCAACCTCAATCATATTGATTTGAGGTAAAGGGTTATTGATTATATTTGGTCTAGGAGGAGGTTTTTCAATAACCTTATCATCTATTAGATCCTGGATAGCATTTTTGAGTGTGTAGCACTTGTCGGTGAGGTGACCACTGTAGCGATGATAGGCACAATACTGGGCGTGATTCCATGTGTTGGGCAGAGGATTTGGTGGCCTATAGTTTTCTAAAGGTTTTAGCACTCCATGTGCCATTAGCCCTTGAAGTATCACAGACTGGGGAGCTTGCAGTTCATCATAATACCGGTTCCCTCTGTTCTGATTCCTGAAATTTATGTTTGGGCCATTATTCCCTCCGACTACGTTGACAGACCTGTCTGGTCCATAGGACCATGGAACAGTGCTATAGTTTTGGGTAGGAAAAGTGGCTGATGCAATTCCTACCATATTGACGGCTGGTGCTGATGTGGCCGCTTTTCCTTTAGAGTAACGGAAAGAGCTGGGAGGCGTATTGACTTTTAATTGCCCAGTACGTATATCTTCATCAATGCGGGTTCCTATCTCCACTATTTCTTTAAAGTTGCTATAAGGGAGATACCGCATGTGTTCCAGGTATATGGGTTAGAGATTTTTAATGAACATCGTGGAAGATTCAGCCGGATCAGGTCTATTGAACGTCTGGGCCAATTTTCTTTTCCGCCTGACTGCAAATCCAGCGCATGTTTCTTTTTCTCTTTGGGTGCACGACTCGAGGTCCCTTTTATTTTTAGGGCTGGTGTTGTCTTTGTACCTTTCTAGGAACCCTTCAGCTATTTGGTCCCAGGTACCCATAGTGCTATTGTCTGACAATATTAGCCATTGCTTGGCAGCCCCTATTAGGGTGAGGTGAAAATTGGAAACCATAGCTTCGAAGCTAGCCCCCCTTGATTGCATGCCAGTGGAATAGGATTTTAAATGCGATATAGGGCATCCAGTCCCGTCGAATTTTTCTATGTCGGACATTTTGAATTTTGAAGGCAATACTGTCGAAGGTTGTAATGCCAGTGCCCGCGTAGAAAATTGCCCTTTATTTAGGAGTTTGAGCATCATGCTTTTCATGTTTTCCATGTCAGCCTCCATTTTGGTGGGAGGGGGAGTTGGGTTTTGGTATATGCTGGCAGTATTAAGGAAGGCTAGGTTAATTTCTGGCTGCGATATCTGGTAAGGATTTTGGGTTGGATATGGATTTTGGATAGGATTAGGATTTTGGGCTAGATAGGGATTTTGAGCAGGTGGGTTATTGGCGGTTTCGGTTTGACGACCAGGATCATTAAGAGGTAAATAGGTTGTAACTTGGCCTGGCGGGTTATAGATTCTCGGGTCCATATGTGGGCTATTTTGGAGTGGGTTGGTGATGGGAAATGGAAGGTCATTTGGATTTTGGGGGATATTGGTGATTGGGATGGGATATGAAGGGTATGATGAGAAAGGGTTAATGTTTGGGTAATAGGGGTTTGGTGGAGGATTTGGATTTGGGGTAATGGTGGTATTTGGTGGGTTGGTGTTTGGTTGGGAAATTGGATTTGGAGGAACATGGGAGGTTGATGCTTCTTGAGGGGCTGCAGGGAAAGAGGTTCCCTCACCACTGGGTTTTGGACCTCGTATGATACTTGCTATCTGATTTAGCAAGCGATCATTTCGTGCATCTAGGTTTTGGTCTAGCCATTGTTGCATAGCCGGAGTTGGAGCGTATCCTGGAGCCCCTGTATCTGTACCCATAGCGAACTGCTCACTTTCTGCTGCCATACTGCATAGATTTGTACCTTTTCTGAACTGATTCTGCCATTTTCTGATCTGTTTCTGATACTCTCTGATCTGTTTTCTGCACTTATTTCCCATATCAACTGGCTAGTACTATCTCTGCCTTTCCAAATTCGGGCTAGGTTTATGAGGAAAATGGGTTTGAAGGTATCAGAAAGGTTGGTTGAAGGCTTTTTGGGCTAGGAGTACAGCGTGCCTTTATTAGTATTTCATTTATTATTATTCATTTTTCCTACAAGTGACCGAACAAGCATCTGCTTTGTTTTGACAGTCTCAGGACTATTCCTGGAATAGTGGATTCCTTCTCCAGAGTATAGGACCCTCGTATTCCACCTGTCTTTCGACTCCCCAAGATCGGACTGATCCCAGGCGAAGGACATATACTCTTTCCGAGATCCACCATTCAAAATGGTCTAGATCGAGCATCAGAGAATAATTAATCAGCCCCTGTGTATTATTATTTTTTTCATTTGCACATTCATATATATATATATATATTAACTTGCACATTTATTTATTTATTTATTCTCATCATCATTTTTTTTTTCGATCTCATTTTTTTTTCTCAGGGGCTAACCCACAATTCAAAAATGCAAAAACCGGTCGGTCTTTGAAGTATCCTGATAATCTATATGCATTCTAACGATGTTTTATGCAGGGGGTAGGCTGGCCATGGTATATGGTAGCAATTCAGAATATATTTACATGCGTGCGCGTGTGTGCGGCATCTAAAAAAGCATTAAAAGTCTCTTTTTTTAAGATATAAAACATAAAATAAAACAGATATGACCTGTCTTTGCTATTTTTTGTGGATTTTCTCGCATTTTTTTAGTTTGAGCGCGAGCAAGCAAGCCAATCACATCAAGAAATAGAAAGAAAAGCGGGGAATCTATCTATTCCTATTAATTACAAATTTGTCCTAATCCCCAAAATAAAATGACAGAATGAAATGAAATATGTACATATTTTGCGTAAATAAAAATGAACAGAATAATAATATAAAGCAGAAATAAAACGATATATAAAAATAAAGTAATAATAAAAATAAAGCACCAGCCTTTTTGTTATGCTGCCGGAAGTTTAATGTATATATATATATATATATATATATATATATATATATATATATATATATTGATTTTTTTTTGAAAAATGTATATTTTTAAATATACCTGTAATAGTGACTGGAACGAAAGTGCTGAAAGATGGAGGATCATATCCACAAATATATACACGGGATGTATAGGAATCCAATATTCAAATGCTTAGAAAAATATAACAAGCATACTTTAGCCAGAAAAAAAAGAAAAAAAAAGTTTTGGTTACTGAGTCTAGCCCTTTATTTTTATTTAAAATAAAAACGATCTCCCCAGCAAAGTCGCCACTGTGGGTTCCCCGGGATGCGTCCGCGCCCCCTTGGATAGGGGTGCGCGTACGTGCGGAAGTGGGACACCACGCTTTCCATTTCACTCTCCCTTGTCTAGGGGAGGACGAAATTAAATATGCGGAAAGGGTGCTGTCAAAAAAGCGCATTGAATACGCCTCAGTCACCGAAGTGAGTTTTTGGTTCATTATAGGAACTTTGGGTTTTCTGTATCAAGTTATCCATTTTTAGGAGATATCAGGATGCACGAATACATCACCCTTTCATTCACATCTTCCCTTGTTTAGGGGAAAATGGAAAGTGCAAGAAAGGATGTTGCGAGGCCCCACTATGGATTTTATGAAAATTGCCTTATGGCCTATTTCAGATCACTATGAGTGCTTTAGGTTTTCTATATCAAGTTATCCATTTTTTAGGGGATACTAGGATATAGGAATACATCACCCTTTCATTCTCATTTTCCCTTTTTTAGGGGAAAACGGAAAAGTGCAAGAAAGGATGTTGCGATGCCCCACTGCAATCCAAAATGTTTTGACAGAGTCGTCATCTTTATTTTAAGGAGAAAATAAAGAAAAAACCAAAAAAGAAAACTAGAGAATGCAAAAATGGGTTCGGAGGCTAAGTTACGAGTTGGGATGGTGCCCGGTACCTAACTCGCCCTTTCGGTCTCAAAAACAGCTTTTGGCTAAAGTATGTTTTTTGTTATATTTATCTAGCAAATAAATAAAGCATTAACTACCTACAAATACATCTATATCTACATTATTTACGGACTTGCAACCGTCTCTTTCCAATAATTACAAATACATTTAAAAATATTTGGACATAATAATGGCTCTTTTTAGTGCTATTTTCCAAATAAATCTGAGCAGCACAACGGCTTATATTTTTACATTGGACCGGATGAAAAGTAGCACTATTAATAAATAAAAACCTTAAAGCTTACCTTTTAGCGGTTTAGGATGTGTTCGCTCTGTCCTTCAAGGAGAGGGAGTCTTTTTTTTTATGAAGTGGTGTGAAGATTCGGGCAGAATAACTGCTTCCGAAAGCTGCTTTTGGCCTCGAGATCCGGGCAGAGCAACTGGTTGAGATTGATTGATTGATTTGATTGAGAGAGGCGGAAATCGGGCAAAGCAACTGCTTGCTTCTGGAGGATTTGGCCTTTGGATTCGGGCAGGGCTACTGCTCCGAAAGCTTGCTTCTGGAAGGCTATGACTCACTTTGACCGGTTGGTTTTGAGTTTGGAGGAGATTTGGTAGAGCTTCGAGGCTTATAGGATGAGGGGAACTCTCTCTCTCTCTCTCTGTCTCTCTCTCTCACTTCGTAAACTCTCAGCGATTTGAGATGGCGTAAAATTTTGAGCGTTTAAACTGTGTTTTTTTCACTGCCGAGAGCCTGTATTTATAGGCTTAAGAAAGGCTTTCTTAGCTCTTAAGTTCTTCTCTTTGTGCATCATCGGCTTGTATCGCGTGCTTGGGAGTTTGTGCTAATTCTTATGCCGTAAACACTATTTGAGGGAAGTGGGCACCGACTTCATACAAATTGGGCGCCGAGCCCACTTCTTCAATAGGCGGCGTCTGGTTCTGATTTTGGCCTCCTTTTTGGCACTTTGGCCCCCTGCATTTCACTGTTTTACGCATCCTGCTTTGTGTTTTGCATCTTTAAACCCCGTAACTTGACATTGGTTAAGATTTAACAAGTGTTGATATTTCATGTCATGTTACATATTAGGGGTACGAAATTGGGGTGTCTACACATATGTATTTTGAACAATCATCCAGGAAAATAACGAATTATTTATTTCTATTAGAAGATAGGGTAGGGGAAGGTCCCCAGACATCAGTGAAAATTAAATCAAGAATAGAGTGATTACTTTTATTATTCGAAACAAGTGGAAATCTAGTTGACTTGCCAAGTTGGCAAGCATTACATAAAGAGCTACGTGAAAGAGAAGAACATGCTAATTTATTTGACATAATTATTTGACGGAGAACCCGAAGATGCGGGTGATTGAGACGGTGATGCAAACAGTTTGAAGAAACGCGCTTGGTATTGTGAATAGAAGGAGAAACTGAGGATAACAATGTGTAGAGACCATCTTTACTCAGATCGGAGAGAAGAGTGCGCTTGGTGACCTGCCATGACACAAAAGAAAGAAGGGTGAAATTCAAAATAGACTTTATTATCCTTTGTGAATTGATTGACAGTAAGTAAAGATTTTTATGCAGATGGAACATGAAGAACGTGATTTAAATTAAGTAAGCGAGAAGGAGTGGAGAGAGAAGAAGAACCAATATGAGTAATTGGAAGTCCCTTACCGTTGCCAACATGAACATTATCGGTATCGGCATAGTCCTGAAACTAAGACATGGTAGTAACATAAGGTGTCACATAGTGAGTGGCACCTGTGTCGACGAACCAACTATAAGAAGACGGAGGTGGTGACATATGTGTTAGGTGAGTTTGAGGCGTCAGGTGGGACGGTGGGGGACAATTATAGCAATTTACGGGAGCATGATTAGAACCACCACAGAAATGGCATGGAGGACGAGGGGTAAATGAGGGTGGACGATGAAGGTAAGAGTAGGAGCCGCCATTATGATGACCGACCACGACCACGACCACGAGAATGACGACCACGGTGAGAAAAGGTACCACCACGAGAAGAATAGTGAGAAGTGGGGGAGGGGGATGGTGGATTAGGTGACGGGTCAGTGGTAGGAGCAGAAATAATGAGGGAGGATATAGGGTCACGGTTGAGGAATTCATGGCTAAGGAGAAGACTGTAAAGTTCGAGAAAGGTTACGGGCTCGGCACGGGCAGAAAGGGTGGCGACAAGAGGTTTGAATTCAGAGTTAAGATCACGGAAGACATATATGTTAAACTCTGGGTTAGACACAGGACGACCGGTAGCAGACAGTTCGTCCACATATCCTTTGGCCTGTTAGAGGTAAGAGGTGATGCTACTGTCTCCTTGACGAAGGTCATGGAGATGAGCATGGAGATTGAGGATACGAGTGTGAGAGGGAGATGCAAAGGCAGCCGTAAGTGTAGTCTAAAGAGCTTGTGAGGAAGTGCAACTGACGGCCATGGGGAGGACACTTTCAAATATGGAGGAGATAAGTTATAAACTCATGACTGACTGGTCTTACACAAACCAGGACTGGTGGGCGAGATTGGGTTGTGAAGTGTTGTCATTGTCGGCATTGGCGGACACAAGACAAAGTAAATGGGGGCAGTTGCCCCCACTTTGGGTTTTTTTTGTGAAAGAATTTTTTTTTAAAAAAATAATTATATGTTATATTGTACATTTTGCCCCCACCTGAATCAAATTTCTACAATTTGCCCCCACCTAAATAAAAAACAAATTATAATTGTGATTTAATTTTTTTAAAAATTAATAACCCTTATTTTAAAATAGCCCTAATTTGAAATAATCATAATTTTGAAATAGTTTTAATTGAGTATTTAATTTATGTAATTGTTGTGAATTGTGATTTGTGAATTTGTGATAGATGATATATTGATATTATGATAATATTGTTTTATTTCCTAAATTTGTGTGTTCGATATCTTGTTAGGAAATGTATATTTATTTAATCTGAAATTAGAGCATTTTAATTTGGGGGTTGAAGTAGTTGATTTATGAGATTTTTTTTTATTTGTGTAGATTTCCAAATTGTGGTTGATTTGAAAGAATTTGGTTTTAGTGATTATGGAGAAAGTTTTTAAACGGAAACCAAATTTATGATCAATTTATAAATGATTGTCTTGTATTTACTATTGAAAAATATTTGCTTAGGAACGTTACAAATGATGATGTAATTAAACGATTTCAAAGTATGAAAACTAGGGGTGGAATTGGGACAGGACCCGTCCCGATACCCCTCATCCCGATCCCGTCCCGATATAATTCGGGATTTCAATTTCCTTCCCGATCTCGTTCCCAATAAGTGTCGGGACCCGACGAATCGGGATCCCGATCAGTTCGAGATAATATTTATGAACAATATTTTCTGACACTAAAATATTTTTAAAATGTCTCCATCATGATTAAGATTTCAGACTGTATATTTACAAGTATACTTGAATATTTACTTAATGGTGTATATTGTTGAATCTGTCATTATAAACAAAATGCACCTCTCACTCGCAAGATAGGAGCTACCCTAACTGCAGAAACGTGATAGACAAAAATAAAACCACAACATTGTGAAAATAAATTTAACAAACATCATTAAGTAATTTTATTAAACACAAAATAGACATTGTTTAACACTCATAATATATATATATATATATATATATATATATATATATATATATATATATATATATATAAAAATAATAAAAAATAGTCGGGACGGGTTGGGATTCGGGAATCCCGACGGGATTGATAATTATCTCAAATACCATCCCAAAATAAGTCGGGACGGGAAAAATCCCCAAAATCGGGATTGGGATTTGTCGGGATCGGGAAATGTCGGGACGGAATCGGGTAGGGGGTCGGGACGGGTCGGGAAAAACAAGATTTTTGCCTGCCCTAATGAAAACGCGTAGGGGACAATTATGATTTGTAACTTTATTAAATTTGTGCACCCGGTTGGGAAAATTCCTGTGTCCGCAACTGATTGTCGGTAGAAATGTGTGTAGGTGGTGGAGGATTGCTACCGTCTATAAAGCCTACCAGTTTTTGTCCATGAAAGAAGGGAAGCATTTGGGTTTTCCAATAGAGGAAATTAGTGCCAGTGAGTTTGAGGGAAAGATAGTGTTGAAGAGAGCTAAGGGAGGGAGTGGTCAGACTAGAAGAGGCAGACGAGGTCATTTGGGAGGTCGATGAGGTCTTGGAGAGGAGGACGAAGAACTAACTGCTTGGGCCATTTTCCTAAGGGAAGGCTCTGATAAGAAAATAGAACTCAAATGCTTAACCAATACAATAATATTATAATGCTTAACCAATACAATAGTATTATAATGCTTAATCAATACAATAATATATTATAATCCCATTCCATTTAACATTGATAGGGGTTAAGCTATTTATTATTATTATTCTTCAAAAAAAAAGTTTAAGCTATTTATATATGTACTAGTCTTTGTGTCCGTGCCTATGGCATGACGCGAGTAGGGGAGAATATCAGTATTGGAGGGTGTCAATATTTAAATAAATCAATATATGTTTTAATCATGTTTCAAAAAAGTCTAAAATAACAAATTGAAAATGAAGACCTCTCGATAATCAATTAAAACATTATGCTCATTCAACGGTGGAGGAAAAAAATTAAAACTTTTATTTGTAATTTTATTTAAGAAAATAGAGGCGATACCTTGCTAAATTTTATTAATAGAAATAAAATTACAAATTTGAGGAGGACAACCAGCTTTGCCTTTATACAATTAATAATAATTCTTTAAAATATAAACTTTTTTTAACACATACACCAAGGGTATTAATTTTTTAACTTTTTTTTTAACCGCGTAACCGGTTTTATATTATAGATTTACTGTGGAAGATGGACACTAAACAATTAATATCTCTTTTTTATGTTGGTATAAAAAAGTGACTATGTGTTTAATGAAAAGTGTATTTTATATTTTATACATATTATTAACAACGTAAAAAATCGGAAGAATTCCAAATTAGTAATTATACATATTATTACTTATTCTATTTTTTAAAAAAATAAAATAAAAACAGTTTATCTTTTAGAGTGGTCTTAATAACATAAAAATTGGAAGAATTCCCAATTAATGGTTATACATATTCTTAGTTAAATCAAATTTTTTTTTCCAAAAAAGCTAATACTCATTTTAAAACCCAAACCACCTAAAGAAAAACTCAATAAATTGTGTTTTAGATATTTTTAAAAATCGGAAGAATGTTTTATACACTCAATTTAAATTATTATTATCACTTCTATTGATTTAAATTGACTATTTTTCAATTTAAAATTTTGGTATTTTTCTTAACTTTGTAAATAAGACAACATAAAAAATAATTATTTTTCTTAAGAGTCATGAGCATCTAATTTAGTCGTCCAAAATTATTACAATAACTCAACAGTTTTGATGCCGCCTTCGAGGAATAAATTATTACAATAACTCAACAGTTTTGATGCCGTCTTCGAGGCATCAAAACTGCTGCCATTTCAAGTCCATGATAACATGCACTGGGTGTAGATTTTTAACTGTGTCAGCACTGCTGGGTATTTTGGAATTTTGTACCTTATTGTAATTTTAGACATGTAGGGGATTAGTGAGACAATACATTATACTCCCCTTTCCTACCAGATAAAACCTTTGCTTTTTTCAGAAATAGGGTCGGTGCAGGGATTGGAGAGGATTTCCTCCCTAATTTTACAATTGAGTTGACATGTCAATTGAGTTGAATATTTAGAATTTTAATGGTGTGCTTTGAATAGTCAAATCAGGGTCATAAAGAGTTTGTTCATTATTAAACAAATAAAAGAAAAGAAAAATTAAAAAGAAAAGAGGGGAAAAGATACAGAGCATCCCTCTTCATCTTCTCTCTCTCTCATCTCTCACCCATCCCCACAAAACCCAGCTGCCAAATCTCCTTCTCCTGCCGCTTCTCCGCTAACGCACGCTAAGCGAACTCCCTCCCCCGCTTTTCTGCCGTCTTCTCGTTCTCCCACCATCTCCAGTGCTACCTCCCACTTCAAGTGCTCTTCCTAGCACCGTCTTCCTCCGTTCAAATCGAGCAGGCCCAACATCTTCTCCCCCTTCTTCTCAGGGGAAATCCACAGTCCAGGCGCCTCCGGCCACCTCCAATCCATCTCACCTGTCTCCTCCATCTCCGGCAAATCAACAGTTCACAGCCGGCCACGTCGTCATTCTCCAAGCCGGCTCTAATTCCGCTGTCTTCACCCAAATTCAACCCGGCTCTTCAGCTATCTCAGCAGCCACTCCTTCTCCAGTGTCCACCATCGACTCCATCTCCCTGCGACGCCATGTACAATCGCCACCTTCAAAAAAATCATTTAAGCGCCTTTACAATTTTCGTAAAAGCTGTTGGACAATGCCCTTGCTTTCAAGAAACTGGAACCCAATTCAATTTTTGATGTAGAGAGAGATCATACCTGGAATTGGAACAGAAAGATTAAGATTGCAAGCCCTAGACTTGTAAATCAGTGCTTGTGCGTGGAAGGGGGAAAGGGCTCTGCCGGATGTTGAATCAAGAAAAGGGACATGAGAGAGCTAGGGAAGAGAGAGATGGTTGTGAAGCGAGAAAGGAGGGGAAAGAGAGGGGAAGTTGGAGATCGGCAGGGAGAAGTGGGGGAGTTGGAGAGGGGTTGCACAACTAACCTTCGCACATGTGAAATCTAGACAAAATTGAGACCGTAGGATATCGGTAAATGAATTGATCTCAGCCGCTCTTTATCTCATGTAAATTGCGAGCGTGTTTCCCAAGCTGTATTATAATATAGATGTGTACAGGAGATAACTACAAATGTTGTCTTATCAATCTTGTTGGTTACTCGATGGACATGCTTTGTGCACATGGGTTAATAAACAGACTTAAGGTCCTAACAAATACGGGCATGATTTGTTAAAAAAATTGTTTAAAAAATTGTTATAAAAAAGAATTATTCATGAAAAAATAATTAATATGACAAAATTTTCATGCTTGCTAATAGTCCTTCCGTCCCAAAATTATTGTCTTGCTTTCTTTTTTCTTTCGTCTCAAAATAATTGTCTTGTTTAAAACTTTTCTTTCTAGGACAACACTTTTACCACTTTACTCTTACATTTTCATCATACTTTAACTATAAACCACATACACATGGCTTTTAAAATAAACTACACATCAAACTAATATTAATAATCCAGTCAAATATTTTTTTTAAACCGTATGCCAAGTCAACCCAAACGATAATTTTCGAACGAAGGGATTATATTTTATGTCAAAAAAATTAATTTCCGTGTAATTATATGTTTATAATTCCTATTAAAGTAGAATCATATAGAACATTAATACAAAATTAAGTTTACTGATTTTTAATCAATTCTCTTTACAACAATTTAATTACACTAGTTATTTAGTCTGTGCTTCGCACGCGTATAATTTAGAATATATATATATATATATATATATATATATATATATATATATATATATATATATATTGTAATAATAATATAACTTTTAGTCATTATAATTAGATTGTTAATCTCTTCCATTGTTATAATGAATTTTTTTTATATTGTTACTAATATTAAACAATTTTTTACCTAAATACTTTTAAAATTAAAATAAGTTTCTAACTAAAACGAGATACATATTTTGTATTAGTAATAATAGTAAAAATCTTTGATCTAAAGACTTTTAAAATTAGCATCTAAGTTGATAATAATATTAGAAGTATTTTTATTAAAAACTTTTAAAATCATAATTCATTTTTAAACAATGTGGGATACTTATTTCTATTTCTATTGGTAATGAAAGTTTAAATCATTTATCTAAAAACTTTTAAAACTGATCTGCCCGGCCCAACTGACCCAAGCCATAAGTCACATGCCAGGCACATGATCGCAACTCAGTCAAGCGAGCATCTCAAAGTCAAAGCTGTTAAGAGAAGATTAAAGGGTTCTTGTACATCGCGAGCAGGGTCTCTACCTTTAGAAAACAAGAGATGTCAGCGAGCTGGGGGCTTAACCAGCGAGCATGAGCATGTTGCGAGCACGAGGTGTTATGCTCGTGGATTTAAGAGTTATTGTCAATTGAGGACGGTTATGTCCGAAAAATTCTCCATTTGACCGTTGTGGTTAATGGGACAATTAATGGGGCAGTTAATATGCCCGCCATTAATGCCATGGATGTTAGTGGGTAGTTATGAGCAGTTATGCTCTCCGGTGACTATAAAATCCCCTGAAAATGAAGGGGAGAGGTATGTGATTTTTACTGTCTAGCCTAAACTCTGTTGAAATTTATACACTCCTGTTTTCTTGTGCTAATTCACACGCCGAAGGGCTTTTGCAGGGAGTGCCCCTGCCAAGTTTACGGTTCCTTTGTCTAATTGCAGAGTTGGGCTTTGAAGATTATTGGATACATTGAAAGCCATGTATCCAGTTGGGCAAATCCAGTGCATCCAGAAGATTTTGGACGCATCAAAAACCAATATCTCATTCTAACCATGTGGCATACATATTTTCTATTAGTGATAATAGTAGTAAATAAAATATTTTTTTAAACAACACTAATTTCTAAATAATATGAGAGAAATATATTTTCTATTGCTAATAACATAAAAATGTCTTTATCTAATGACTTCTATAACAAATACTCATTTCTAAATAATTTGAGATATATTTCTTTGTAATCAATGAGAGATACATCATCTAAAAAGTTTTTAAACAAATATTACGTTTCTAACCAATGTAAAATACTTATCTTCTATTGTTAATAATGGTAGACTTTTAAAATCAGAATCACTCACTAACCAATGTGGGATACATATCCTCATTTGGTATTAATAGAAGAAGTCTTTTATCTTTAAAAAAAATTATAACCAACATTTATTTCTAAATAATGTAAGATACATCTCTTTTCTTGTATTGATGATAAAACTAAAAGTCTTTTATCTAAAAACTTTTAAAATCAACATCATTTTTTAGTCAATGTAGGATATCTCTTCAATTACTAATAATAGTAAAAAAAAAATTTATAATTAAAATCAACATCACTTTCTAACCAATGTGAGATATACATTTTCTATTTGTAATAATGGTAGAAATCTTATATCTAAAGACTTTGGAAACCAACATTACCCTCTACTAAATGTTTAATACATCTATTCTATTAGTAATAATAGTATTTTTAAAACCAACTTTAATTTTTAACTAATGTGGGATACATGCATCTTCTCTATTGATAATAATAGTAGAATACTTTGTAACCAATATGAGATACATGTATCTATTATATTTGTAACAAAAAGTCTTTAATCTTAAAACTTTTTAAACAAACATTTATTTTAAAACAATGTGAGATACATATCTTTTATTGGTAATAAGAGTAGAAGTCTTTAATATAAGACTTTTAAAACTAACATTTCTTTCTAAACAATGCTACATAATATACATCTATTCTATGGTGATAAAAGTAGAAATCTTTTTTCAAAATACTTTCAAAACTAACATCAATTTATAACCAATGTAAGATACATATTTTCTATTGGTAATATTAGTAGAAATGTATTTTATATTGGTTATAAATTGATTTTGGTTTTAAAGGTTATTATATTAAAAATCTAACATTTTATGACTAATAAAAGAGTTGGTATTAAAATATTTATTTTGAAACCAATATCATTTTTTAACCAATATATGATGCATCTCTTCTATTGGTTATTAATAATATTATTTTTAAAACAATATCAATTTCTAACCAATGTGGGATACATCTCTTCTATTAGTAATAATAGTAGAATATTGTGAAACCAATGTAAGATATATCTCTTGTAAAAGTGAAAGTATTTAGTTTAAAGACTTTAAAATCTAACCTTTTATTTTTAAACAATGTCTTATACATCTCCTTTATTGGTAACTAGTTTTTTTACCCTGTGCGTTAAATGCACGTTAACTAAATCATACATAAACAAAATAAAAATGATCGGTTTATTAACAATTGCACATAAATATATCACTAATCATTATAGATTCTAAAAAATTTCCTCATACACAATATTTGTTTTCTTATTAGTTAGTTTTTTATCATCACCGCATATCAAGATCTTCAATCAAAAATAATATGTTACTATAGAAACTACGACATATAACTATCCACGGCTAAATACTGATTTTTTTTAAAAAAAAAGACCTACATGCAATTATTGGCTTTAGCACTTGTTAATTGTCATTGCATATGATATCAGCAATGAAAATTGTCTTCTCTGAAACTTGAAAGACAGTCTTACATCCAGGGCCGACACTGTAAAATATGGGGCCCAAGGCCGATTAAATAAAACGGGGCCCTTTGTTTGTAACATTTTTTTTTTCCTATTTAAAAAAAATAAAAAAACAAATATAGAATATAAAAAAAAACATTTCATTACAAAGTCATTGGAATAACACACGAAAAAAATAATCAAGTTTCATTATCACTCAAAAAACAAACAAACAACTTTCTTACTTATCAAGTACATTTTCTCTATTTTAGTATATAGTATAGATTGTTGTTTTATAATTAGACTTGCAAAGATAAAAAATATTATACTTTTTAAAAAATTCATTATTTGGGTCTAAGTTGCTAAAAATACAAGTTTTGAGTCTTAATTTACAAATATAATGGTTTTAATTATTATAATTTTGTCAAAAATTAATTCAACACAACTACACCTACCTATAATTGCTCTTCTTAAATATCGATTTAAAAATTTTAAATAGAACATCTTTAAAAATTGTGTATTTTTATATACATACCGTACCTACGATACACATAGTTTTTCCCAATATGTATCATAAAATTAAAATTTCGATACACGATACATATCTATGATTTATCAACTATATGATAAATCATAGAATCCAAATTTCCAAATTCCAAAATGGCAAAATTACTAGGTTAAATGTGAGAAAAACAAAAAATAGAATAAATAGTTCACATAACATACTTTAATAATTAAAATAATTAAGAAAAATTGAATAAAAAAGTGATTCCAGGTAGTTTAGGGCTTATTATTATTATTATTTAATAATACAAAGGGTGATTTTCAAATTTGGGGACCGAAAAATTGGGTATTTTTTGGGAGATCAAGGCCATTGTCTCACATGTCTTGTAGCTGGGCTGGCCCTGCTTACATCAGATAAAGATAATGACAATCTTGGGATAAAACATTTTCTCCAACATTGCTTCGTTTCAAAATTTTTGTTTCAACATTCAACAATGTGATCTCTAAGATTTATAATGATTAGTTTTGTTCCATTGCACAACCCCGCAGCATGGTTAATGTTTCTCGATAGCATTACTGGAACACTAATTTTAAGTGTCAATTCATAATCTGACAACCCCGAACACTTTATACTATTCAAAATTTTTGTATAATGAATGCTTTCGAACAAACATAAATTTTTTCAGTCTTGCAAATAGAAACCAAACTCAAATAAGTTATTCCTTTTGAATGATTGCTTTTATTAAATTATATTTGTATTTTTTTGAATAAAGAAATTTATGAGAAGAAAATAAGTTAAAATCAAAGTAATGAATTTATTTTTACTGTTAACTATTATTTTTGTTTTGTAAAGTATTTTGAATTTAATAATTTATATTATATATATTTTTGTTTTATTGACTTCATAACTATTATTTTTGTTTTATTTTTAAGAATTAATTTTACGAAAAAATTTAGTTCCATTATGTAGAAACTGATAAAGTTTAGGAATAATGGCATAACCTTTCCATTGATATTGTGAACATATTTATAGGAGTACAATACTTGCTACACAAGTTTAACCTAGAGAGTCTAAATACAAGAGGGATTAGGAAACCTAAATACAAGAGGGAACTAGGAAACCTAAATACAAGTAAATTAGGAAAGTAAATCTAAAGATAATTATAATATATTACACATATATTATATTTACTAATACTATAAATATAATATATATTAAATATATTATATTCTCTTATATGCTCCCGCAAGATGGATCACCGTTAGGAGAGACAAATCTTGAGAAGAATATGCGGACAGAGTGCGACTTGAAAATGAGAGGGTGATCGGCGGCGAGCTGGTGAGAGAGGGGTCGGCGAGCTGGGTCTTCCGAGGAAGACAAGTTGTTGAGTGAGGGGTCTTCGGCGAGCTGGTGAGAGCCTGGTTTGCTGAAGACATGGTTTGTTCGAGGAGCGAGCTGGTGGAGGGAGAGTCGTCGGCGAGCTGGCGAGAGCTGGGTTGGCCGAGGAGTCTGAGTTGCTCGAGGAGCCGGTTGAGAGGTCTCCGGTGAGTTGGTGAGCTTTGGTGTGCCGAGACATGGTTTGCTCGATGAGCGAAAGCAGTAAGGGAGAACTTCAGCGAGCTGGTGAGAGCCGGGGTTGCCGAAGAGTCCGTGAGTTGCTCGAGAAGCGAGCTGTTGAGTGAGGACTTCAGCTAGCTGGTGAGAACCGGGTTTGCCGAGGAGTCCGTGAGTTGCTCGAGAAGCGAGCTGGTTGAGGAGTCTTCGGCTAGTTGGTGAGAGCCTGGTGTGCCGAGGAGACATGGTTTGCTCGATGAGCGAGCAGGTGAGGGAGAACTTCAGCGAGCTGGTGAGAGCCGGGGTTGCCGAAGAGTCCGTGAGTTGCTCGAGCGCGAGCCGTGAGTGAGGACTTCGCCTAGCCGGTGAGAATCCGGGTTTGCCGAGGAGTCCGTGAGTTGCTCGAGAAGCGAGTTGGTTGAGGAGTCTTCGGCGAGCTGGTGAGAGCCCGGTTTGTCTTGAAAGAGTCTGTGAGTTGCTCGAGGCGAGCCGTTGAGAGCCGATGAAAGCCGGGTTTCTTTGAAGAGTCAGTGAGTTTCTCGAGGGGCGAGCCGTTGAGGAGGGCCAGCCGATGAAAGTCGGGTTTGCTGAAGAGTCCGTGAGTTGCTCGAGGGGCCGTTGAGAGGATCGCTGCGGCCGTGCGAGCCGGGTTCTTGAAGAGTCCGTGAGTTGCTCGAGGAGCAAGCTGTTGAGGGAGGGCCTCGACGAGCTGGTTAGGGCTGGGTTTGTCGAGGAATCCTTGGGATACAGGAGAGGCAAGTAGTGGAGGAAGGATGTCGGCGAGCTGGGGAAAGCCGGGTTTGCCGAGTGGTCCGGAGTTGCTCGATAAACGAGCTAGTGGAGGGAGGGCGGTGGCAAGCTTGCCTTCCGAAGGAGGGAGGACGAGCTGGGTTTGCCAAGGATGCCAGAACTACTCGAGAACGAGTGGGTTGAGGGAGGGCGTGTGGGAGAGAGGGGCCTCGGCGAGCTGTTGAAGGAGGGAGTTGGCGAGCTTGCCTTCAGAGGAGGGCAAGCTGGGTTTGCCAAGTGGTCGGGATTCTGCAAGGAGAGAAGGGTTAGGGAGGGGCGTCGGCGAGCCGATCACAACCGGGTTTGTCGAGGAGTCTCTTGAGAGGGTGCTCGATGAGCGTGAAGAGGGTTTTGACAGGTGGTGTGATAAACAATGAGGTGCCAAGGTGTAGGAGGGGCGTGAGGTGTGGTGAGATGAAGGGTTATAGTTGCGGAAGTCTGGTTAAGGGTGGTTGAGGAAGGTCCTCGGCGAGCTCGTCAGAGCGTGGTTGGCCGAGGTGTCCTTGTTGCGTAGGGGGAACTTGGCGTTTACCAGGGTGATGGGTGCCGGATCTGAACGTTGGGTTTGGTGGTCAGATCTGGGTTGGCAGCGGATTCGATGTAAGGAAGATATATGGAGGCAGAAGGTTTGGTTGAGGGTGGCTGAGGAAGGTCCTCGGCGAGCTCGTCAGAGCTTGGTTGGCCGAGGTGTCCTTGGTGTTGCGCAGGGGGAAACTGGGCGTTACCTGGGTGATGGGTGCCGGATCTGAACTTTGGGTGTGACGGTCAGATCTGTTTTGGCAGCGGCTTTGGTGGGATGAAGATATAAGGAGGCAGAAGGTTGTTGGTTTAGCGGTGCTAACGGAGAGGCGGTTGAGGAGGGACCAAGGCGAGCTTGTCAAAGCTTGGTTGGCCAAGGTGTCCTTTGGTTGCTCAACGGGAGGCCGGGTGGAAACCGGCTTAGCTGTGGAGAGTCGTCGGATCTGAACGTGGAGTTGGTGTAGTGGTCAGATCTAGGTTGGCGACGGATGTGATGGGAGGAAGTTTTAGGGTTGAGAAAGTCTTGGTTTTGCGGAAGATGATGGTTGTAGGTTTTAAGAGCGAGGCTCTGATACCATGTAGAAACTGATAAAGTTTAGGAATAATGGCATAGCCTTTCCATTGATATTGTGAACATATTTATAGGAGTACAATACTTGCTACACAAGTTTAACCTAGAGAGTCTAAATACAAGAGGGATTAGGAAACCTAAATACAAGAGGGATTAGGAAACCTAAATACAAGAGGAACTAGGAAACCTAAATACAAGTAAATTAGGAAAGTAAATATAAAGATAATTATAATATATTACACATATATTATATTTACTAATACTATAAATATAATATATATTAAATATATTATATTTTCTTATACATTATTTTTTTTTATAATTTTGCTAACCTCAGTTTAAATTGTTTTGTTTTATTGACTATATAACTATTATATTTGTTCTATCAAATATTTTATTTTACTAACATATTTTTGTTTTACATAACTATTTTTTAAAAAAATTAAACTTTTGTTCCGTAAATTATTTTTATTATTTTACTAACCCCAGTTTAAATTATTTTTGTTTTATTGATTCCGTAACTATTATTTTTGTTCCATCAAATATTTCTATTTAACTTATGTATTTTTGTTTTACACAGCTATTTTTAAGAATTTGTTTTAAGCTTTTGTTCCATAAATTATTTTTATTATTTTAGTAACCTCAGTTTAAATTGTTTTTCTTTTTATTGATTTTGTAACGATTATTTGTGTTCTATCAAATATTTTTATTGTACTAACGTATTTTTGTTTTACACATACATTTTTATGAAATTTTTTTAAACTTTTGTTCCGTAAATTATTTTATTTTACTAAACTCCGCATTAAATTATTTTTGTTTTGTTGATTCCATAACTTTTATTTTTATAGTTGCTTGTTCCATAAATTATTTTTATTTTATTAACCTCTTATATTTTTGTTTTCTTGACTCCGAAACTATTATTTTTGTGTTACTTACTATTTTTTATGTTTAAAGAAAGAAAAATATTTAAATATAATTAAAAGAGAGGAGATGGTGGTGATGAGAGAGAAAATAAGGAATAGAGAGGAGAGAGAAAGAGAAATACAACCGGAGAAGATAGAAGAGAGAAATAGTGAAATGGTAACTCAAAAGTCAAAAATTTAAAAGTGAAATTTTGGAGGGAGAAATCTAACCTTTCCATATATATATATATATATATATAGATTGGTAATAATATAAAATTATAAAATAATTTAAAATCAACATCATTTTCTAGCTAATGTGAGATATACATCTTCTATTGGTAATAATGGTAGAAGTCTTTTATCAAATGACTTTGAAAACCAACATCATTTTCCAACCAATGTATGATGCATCTTTTCTATTGGTACTTAATAATAGTATTTTTAAAACTAATATCAATTTCTAACCAATGTGGGATACAACTCTTCTATTGTTGAAAAATTAGTGTTTTTAGTGCAAAAAATTGTATAACTTGAGGCACGAATTTCTTTACGTGTCATTTGTTTGTTGGCGAAGGTAATTGTGCAAATGTGTTTTACTCGGTGAGAGCATCAAAATGATATATTTATTTGTTCAAATCGAGTTTTAGATGAATAAGATATCAAGACTTCGAGTATTATACTTGTTAAAAAATTAATGGTTAGTGAAAGAAATTGTACAACTCAAGGCACAAATTTATTTACGTGTCATTTGTTTGTTGACAAAAGTAATTGTGCAAATGTATTCTACTCGGCAAGAGTATCGAAATAATATATATTTATTTATCCAAATCAACTTTTGGATGAGTTATTAGAAGTTATGTCCCATCTGGAAGAGTTTTATCCCACATTGGTTGGAATAAATGTTAGTTGTAATTTTTTTTTAAATATAAGTCTTTTACTATTGATAATAGAAGTAGTTATATATATTAATATTAATACCCCTTATCATATTGATTATTATTATGTACTATTATTAGTTAATGACTAGAAAACCAAGAGTTTGTAAAGCTTCTACATGGATGCTTTAGAATGTAGATTTATCAAAATGTAGTGAGGTGGCACAACTATAGTGTTCATCACCAACTTTAAATGTATATATATATATATGTGTGTGTGTGTATATATATATATATATATATATATATATATATATATATATATTATTTATTTATTTATTTATATACTAGATCTCCATGCCCGTGCCAATGGCACGATGCCAGTATATCTAATTTCGTCAATTGAAATGACAATGTCTAAATATAAGGTGTGATTTTAAAAAAAATGTTGCAGTTGAAGGGTACATTTCTTCAAGTGATAGTTGAGGAATTGATGTTTTATAAGGGGTGACTGTTTAGAAGATTAATTGTTGGGTGTGACGTTGTAATGTGAAAATAAAATATAGGGAGAAGAAAAAATGTTGACTGCTCATAATATTAATTGTAGGGGGTGACTTAGGGAAATTCATGAAGGAAAGTATGGAGGACACCCAAGTCAACACGGTCTCTGGCAGGATTCTATTGGATCACTTTGAGACGAGATGCAGAAATGTATGTTAAGCAGTGTGACAAGTGTTAGCGTTATGCTGATATTCTCCGCTTACCTTCTACCGAGCAGATGCCAGTAGTGGCATCATGACCATTTGACATGTGGGGAATTGACTTGATTGGTCCTTTCCCGTTAGTCCGCTCAAAGTTTAAGTATGCAATGGTAGCTGTGGATTACCTCACAAAATGGGTAGAAGCTAAACCATTGGCAACTATCAGTGAGGTGAATGTGATCGATTTTGTCGTGTCGTTTTGGTGTTCCCCAGCCTATAGTTTCTGATCACGGGACTTAGTTTTCGGAAAATTTACAAAGGCATGCGGGCATATGCATGTAAAGCTTTGGCAGTCATCTGTGACATACTCTCAGGGAAATGGTCAAGCAGAGGCAGCGAACAAGCATGTTTTGCATGCTCTCAAAAGAAGCCTAAAGGATAAGGATGGGAAATGGGTGGATGAATTGCCATCAGCCTTGTGAGCAGCTAGAACATCGGGGGGCCTACGGGTGAAACACCTTTTTCCCTCGCTTACGGTTCGGAAGCCATGGCAGCTGTAGAGATGTACTTGTCGAACTACAAAGTGTCTCACTATGATGCACAAAGCAACACTGCAGCCCGGGCAGATGATCTCGATTTGCTTGAAGAAAAGCGAGTAGAATCTAGAATGAGGATTGCTAATTATAAGCAGCGAGCAAAAGCCCATCACGACAAGAGAGTCTGTGGTCAGCCATTTGCTGTGTGTGACTGGGTCCTCCGGAAAATTGATGCAACATGCCATCAAACAGAGTGGGAAAAACTTTCTCCTAATTGGGAAGGCCCATTTCAAGTTGTAAGAGTGGTCAGGGAAGGGACCTAAATGTTGCAAACAGGGGAGGGCAGCTAGTTTAAAGAAATATTACCATTGAGTGAGAATTGTGCAGGCTTGTTTTCTTTCTGTTCATTTGAAAAGTGGGTGAATAAATGAAATCATTTTGATCTCTTTATTGACATCTCATCTGTTGTGTTTAACTTCTACCTCGATTATTCCTTTTTATCGTGCATGATCTGTCTCTGCTCGATTGAAAATGTTGGTGTTCGAGTGATGGCCAATTTTTATCTCGATTATGCCATTTTATCGAGCATGATGTGTCTCTGCTCGATTGAAAAGGTTGGTGTCCGAGTGATGTGTTCAGTTTCTATTTCGATTATGTCTTTTCATTGAGCTTGGTATGTCTTTGATCGATTGGAAAGATTGGTGTTCGAAAATTTTGATGCAAAGTGGAGCACGACCTTAGATCATAGCTTGTCTAAGTTTAAGCGGCTAGCAAGTGGAAGAGTAATTTAGTACAAGCATAGAAATGCCATAGAAAAGTGAAAAATATTATATGTAGAATAAAATTGTTTGGCAAGTCAAAGTGTCAAAATTACACACGTTATGGCGCGCAGGCCAAGAAAGGAGACTTAATGGTCTGAGGGAATATCTAGAGGGGTGGTCCCAGAGGCGTTCATCTCCTCTTCATTTGTTGTTGAATTTTCTTCAATCACGACCACCTCTCCGTCATCCCCACCGGAGTGAACGGCGATGGTTGCAGCTTCTTGAGTTTGAGTCAACCAGATTTGCGTCATTAGCTCGGTCACTGTGACTTGGGCGGCTTCAGGGGGAGTCCAGGCAGGCAGCCCTTGTTGAGCGTCAGATTCTGCAAGTGATTCCAGCTCATCTTCAGTGTAAAGCACTAATGCATGGCCGAATCGAGCAGAATGGCAGAATGACCAGTTAGTACCCCACTCGATGAGCATCTCAGGCTTAATCTCCAGGCCACTGCACGTTATTTACCTTAAAACCTGGTTAACCCCTTGGAGATAGAAAGGATAAGCCTCGTTCTCGACACAAGCGGAAAAATCGGTAGAGTCCTTGTAGTTAATGATGACAGCATGCCTCTGCTCCTCGCTCGGGTGGGAAAGTTCTTCCCTTATCTTCCTCTCTTTCTCGGTAGCTTTAACTATGGCCTCTTGTAGCTAGCTCCTTGCTGCCTGGAGCTCTTTCCTCACTGTCGAAATGTTTTTGATGGTGGCTGCCTCAAATTTCTTGGAGAAGTCAAAATGAGACTCCAAGGTCATTTTCTCCCCTTCGATTTTGGAAAGTTCTGCCACTTTGGCAGTGACAGCCTCCTCACTCTATTTAAGCTCGGATCGAAGAGAGTTGACCTGCTCTTCTAGCTGGTTCTTCTCGCTGGTTAGTATAGCACTTGAGTTAATGCTTTCCATTAGCCGCTCATAGACCAGCTCGGTCTTTCTGGCCATCTGCAAATGTTAAAACAACAAGGTCAGAGGCAGCATTTAAGGCCTGTTAGCATGATGGGTAAAAGAAAGATCTTTACCTCGACCATACACATTCTGATTTCTCCGACCTGAACGGAGCTTGAGTGCTCAACACTCCTCTTTCGGACCCCACTATGGCAGAGCCTCCTCATCACACCAAGCCCTACCATTACAGGATACCCACCGCGTGCGCTTGTAAATGTTGAGTTTGTCTAGGTCAAGCACATCAGATATCTCTAAAATGAGTGGGCCAGCTTTCTCCCTGGATTCGGGCATACAAAATTATCTTTGTGCCATGTGGGCACCCGGGAGCCAAACGCCCCTGCTCAGCTTTATCCGTTTGCGACCTGGTCGTCCTTTCCAAAGGAGGGTAAACATCAGTCCTCTTGCTCGTCGTGTGGGAGATGGTGTGTACCATTGGGGCCGAAGTGGTAGCTGGGATAGTTTGGTAAGCAGCAACAGGAGCAGGAGGCACAATGGGGACTGTAGGAGCAGCCTTGCTCATTTGTATGCGACTGAGGTTGGCTCCTCGCCCAAAGGTAGCAGCAGGAATGGTGGGAAGGGGAGCAGGATTCTGTGTGGCGAGCAGAGTGTTCCTTTTCGTTTACCCCTTTTCGCGGCTTGCAGAAATTTGCTCACGTCATTAAGTTGCTTCATATCTGTAAATACCAACAGCAAAAGTCAGATAAGATTTAATCAAAAGCAATATTCACGGAAGTAATAAACAGCAAGGAAAAGTGGAAAGCAGCCAGACCATTGAGCGAGAAGACAGGTGTACAGTGTGTTCCAGCTCGTGCGTAATCAGGGCACTCACTGGGGAATCTTCCCCATGACAACTCCCCCAGTAAGGGTGGGGTTTTTCAGCATCGATGGTGGGTTCTACTCCTTCCACAGGCCAACTCAAAACACTGGCCAAACGGAGAAGGGAGGGGCCGGGTTAGATGTAAGGGTTGACCAGTCAAGCACCCAGTCCTACCCGGCTTTACCTTCTTTTACCCCGAGCAGAGTTCTGAAAACAAGGGCTATCCGGGGCTCTCCATCTCAGAAGTCATTCTTGTTGTACTTCGGGAGTTCTAAGTTACGCAAGTATGGGGCGAAGGACCATCCTATTCGCGATTCCATGAGCAAGGCTTTCCCGTCTCAGGCCTCGACTTTGTTGGGACTGTCATTAAGAAGCTTGAAGTAGTTGGGGTTGGAGCGGCCAATGATGCATCCATTCTTCTTGTCCAGCGAAAACAGTAATTTTTTTTGAACAAAGTCATTTCGGGTTCAAACCCGAGCAGCCTATAAGCTACGGTGTATGCGACCAGAAACCTTACTGTAGTAAGGGTCAGGTCTCAGGGGAAGGCGTTGGTCAGATGGAGGAATTCGACGATGAATCGATCTAAAGGAAGTTGGAGGCCGACCAAGAAAAAGTCAAAATAGAAGACAATTCGGTCTCCTTGATAATTGTGGCCTTTCTCTTCAATGTCCAGATCGAAGGCTCGCACCCGGTAGGTTTTGGGGTCCTGTAGACACCCTAATTTCATACCCCTGATATGTGACTCTGACAAGTGATATCAAGAACTGTTCAAACTTAACAAATGTCAAGTTCTAGGAGTCGAAAATGCGAAAGGCAAAGCATGATGCGCAAAACAGTGAATTGCGAGGGGTGAAAGTGCCAAAATTGGAAGATAAACAGGAGCATGGCGCAGCCTAAAAGGTGATTGGGCGCCGCGCCATGCTATGGTGGAGTTGGCGCCAACCTAGCTACTGTAGCTCTCAGACTTAACGCATTGTGCAACTCGCGAAGGCTGGTGTACAAGCTGTTGAAGCTGGCTGAGGGAATTTTTAATTCCCGATGAATCCCTCACCCCACCTATAAATTAAGGTGCTAGGCTCCCTCCTTAGTGTCCGAATTTCACCCACAACGAAGCTCTGAAAGTTTCTCTCCGCGTTTTAAGAACGCCGAGAGTTTTAGTGAGAGGTGTGAGATAGGTGTATGTAGCCCACCAAAGCTTCCCAGCCCCGTCCAAACTCCGCAAAAACACAAATCCACCGGTTATAAGTGATCCCTAGCCTTTTAGTTAGGTATCCACCCCACTTCCCCGACCCAAACTCCATAAAGTAAACTGTTACTCTGCCCGAGTAATGTGCTGAAAAACACAAAAAGTAAGCCGTTATTCCGCCCAACCAAAAAGGCCAAAACTTTCCAAAATAAAGCCGTCATTCTGCCCGAGTGAACGAGCCAAAGTCATCCAGAATAAGCAGTTACTCTGCCCAAATCACAATAACAACAACACAACAACAACAACAAAAACAAAAGACTCCCTCTCCCTGAAGGACAGAGCGAGCAAACTACCGCTCTAAAAGGTAATAGCCTTTAAGGGCGTTCTTTTATTTATTATTTAAATCCGGCCCAATGTAGCCAATATAAGCCGTTGTGCTGCCCGGATTAGATTAGGAAATATTATGTAAAAGAGCCGTTATAATGGCCAAATATTTTTAAATATATTTGTAATTATTGTAAGGAAATGACTGCAAGTCCGTAAATAATGTAGCCGCAGATGTATTTGTTTTATTTTCCTATCTTTTAACGCTTTATTTATTTGCTAAATAAATATAACAATAAGCATACTTTAGCCAAAAACTATTTTTGAGACCAAAAGGGCGAGTTGGGTGTCTAGCACCTTCCCAACTCATAACTTAGCATCCGAACCCGTTTTCTATCTCTCGTTTTTTTTTTTTGGTTTTGCTTTATTTTTGCCTTAAAATAAAGATGGCGACTCTAAAATTTTTGGATCCAATGGGGCCTCGCAACACTCCTTCTTTGCACTTTTCCGTTTTCCCCTAAAAAAGGGAGAATGAGAATGGAAGGATGATGTATTCCCATATCTTGGTATCCCCTAAAAAAGGGATAACTTGATGCGGGAAACTCAAAGCTCCCATAGTGATCCGAAACGGGCCATAAGGCTATTTTTAATAAAATACATAGTGGGGGCGTCGTAACATCCTTTTTTTGCACTTTTCTGTTTTCCCCTAAAAAAGGGAAAATGAGAATGAAAGGGTGATGCATTCCCATATCCTAGTATCCCCTAAAAAAGGGATAACTTGATGCGGGAAACTCAAAGTTCCCATATTGGATCAAAAATCCACTAAAGGCAACCGAGGCGCATTCCAACGCGCTATCATAGACAGCACTTCTCTCGCACTTTTGATTTCGTCTTCCCGTAAATAAGGGAGGGTGGAACGAGAGCAGTGGTGTCCCGCATCCGCACGTACACGCACCCCTATCCAAGGGCGCGAGCGCACGTCCCGGGAACCCACAGTGGCGACTCTGCTGGAGAGTTGTTTTATTTTAAATAAAATGGAGGGCTAGACTCATAAAACAAAAACTTTTTTTTGTTTTTCTTTGTTTCTGGCTAAAGTATGCTTGTTATATTAATTTATGCATTTGAATATTGCGTTCCTATACATCCGTGTCTATATTTGTGGATATGATCCTCGATCTTGCAGCAGTTTCATTCTGATAACTGTTACATGTGTATTTAAAAATAATTCTTTTTTAAAAAAAAGAGAAAAACAAAAACAAAAATCAAAAAATCAAAAAAAATAAAAAAAATATTATATATATGAGTGCAATAAGAATTCTGGGCAGCACAATAAAAGGGCCGGTGCTTTATTTTAATTATTGCTTTATTTTCGGATCTGTATTATTATTTCTTTCTGTTCATTTTTCCTTTTTATTCTGTACATTTGTACATATCTGCATTCATTCTGTCATTTTATTTTGGGGATATAGGACCAAATTTGTAATTAATAGGGATAGATAGTTTCCCCAGTTTTCTTTCTATTTCTTAATATGATGTGCTTGCTTGCTTGCGCTAAAATTAAAAAGCCGAGAAAATCCACACATAACAGTAAGGCAGGCCATATCTGTTTTATTTTTTCTGTTTATATATCTGTAAAAGAATAAAGATTTTAGTGCTTTCTATATACCGCACATACATGCACGCATATAGGAATATTCCGAACTGTTACCCTACACCATGGCCAGCCTACCCCCTGCATGAGCCAACGCTAGAATGCATATAGATTCTCAGGACACTTCATAGACCGATCGGTTTTTGCATCTCTGAATTATGGGTCAGCTCCTGTCAAAAAAAAAAAAGAAAGTAAAAAAAAAAGATATATATACATATAGTCAAAAAAAAAATAATAATAATAAAAATGCGCAAGTAAAAAAATGATGAAAATAAATTGCACAACAAAAAAAATATAATGATAAATAAACATGGGCTGATTTATTATTCTCTGATGCTCGACCTAGACATTTCAAATGGTGGATCCTGGAAAGAGTATAGGCCCTTCGCCTGGGAACAGTCCAATCCTGGGGAGTCGAAGGCAAGTGGAATACGTTGGTCCTATACTCTAAAGAAAGAATCCACTGTTCCAGAAAAAGTCCTGAGACTGTCAAAATAAAGCAAGTGCTTATCCGGTCAATTGTAGGGGAAACAAATAATTAAAAAAAATACTAATAAAGACATGTTGTACTCCAAGCCCAGAAAGCCTCCAGCCAGCCTTCTGATACCTCCAAACCCATTTTCCTCAGAAACCTGACCCGAATTTGAAAAGGCAGAGAGAGTACTGGCCAGTTGATACGGGAAAATAGTGCAGAAATCATATCCGAGGGTATCGCCAGATCGACAGGCGTAATCGCATGCAGGGTACGATCCGAGCAAGATGGCAAAGAAAGTGAACACCATGGGTACATATTTAGGGGCTCCAGGGTATGTTCCCACTCCAGCTATGCAGGAATGGTTAGACCAAAAGGTTGGGTTCAACGACTGATCGTATGATGAGTCAAGTGGCTAGTCTGGTACAAAGCCTGAAATCCAGTGGTGAGGTGAACTCTTCCCCCACAGTCCCCCAGAAAGCATCAACATCTCATGCGCCTCCAAACCCATCTCCTCAACCAAACACTAACCCACCAAATATTGCCACTACCTCAAATCCCAATCCTCCACCAAGTCCCTACTATCCAAATATCAGCCCCTACCCGTCCTATCCTCCATATCCTCTCCCAAGCACCTAGAGCCCAAATGACCTTCCTTTTCCCATGATTAACTCATTCCAAAATAGCCCACATATGGACCCAAAAAGCTATAACTCACTAGGCCAAGTTACCACATACTTACCTTTTAATGATCCTGGTCGCCTGGCCGAAACCATCAATAACCCACCAACCCAGAATCCATATACTACCCAAAACCCACCAACCCAGACTCCATATACTACCCAAAACCCACCAACCCAGAATCCATATACTACCCAAAACCCACTAACCCAGAATCCGTATACTGTCCAAAATCCAACCCAGAATCCTTATAGTACCCAATATCCATACCCAGCCCAATATACTCACCAGATACCTCAGTCAGAAAATAACCCAACCTTCCCTAATCCAGCCAGTATATACCAACAGCCAACTCCACCAGCCACCAAAATAGAGGCCGACATGGAAAATATGAAGGCCATGATGCTCAAACTTCTCAACAAAAGGGAATTTTCTACGCGGACGCTAACATTGCAGCCTTCAGCAATACTACCATCAAAGTTCAAAATGCCCGACATAGAAAAGTTTGATGGGACTGGATGCCCTATATCCCATTTGAAGTCTTATTCCACTGGCATGCAGTCAAGGGGAGCTAGCTTTGAGGCTATGGCTTCCAATTTTCACCTCACCCTAATAGGGGCTGCCAAACAATGGCTGATGTTGTCCGATAGCAGCACCATGAATACTTGGGACCAGATAGCGGAAGCGTTCCTTGAAAGGTACAAAGACAACACCAGTCCTGAAAATAGAAGGGACCTTGAGTCGTGCACCCAACGGGAAAAAAACCTGGCCGGCCGAGTTCGCAATGTGGAAAAGAAAGTTGGCTCGGACCTCGATGCACTGATCCGGCCGAGTCATGCAGAATGTTCATTAAAAACCTCCAGCCCATTTACCTGGAACACATGCGACATCTTCCCTACACCAACATCAAAGAAATAGTGGAGATAGGAGCCCGTATTGATGATGATATACGGACTGGCCAACTGAAGACCAATACGCCTCCTAGTTCTTTCCATTACTCCAAAGGAAAGACAGCCGCACCAGCCCCAGCCGTCAATATGGTAGAGAATGCCTCAGCCCCATTTTCTACCCAAAATTATAGTTCTGTTCCATGGTATTATGGGCCAGACAGGTCTGTCAATACAGTGGGAGAAAATGATGGCCCCGCCGTAAATTCCGTAAATCGTAACAGGTAAACCTAAGCATTATGATGAACCGCAAGCTCCCGCCTGCGGATATCGCAGGGCTAATGGCACAGGGAGTGCTAAAGCCATTGGAGAACTATAAGCCACCAAACCCCCTGCCCAGGACTTGGAACCATGCCTAGTACTTTGAATACCATCGCTCCAGTGGTCACCTCACCGATAAATGTTATACACTTAAAAATGATATCCAGGACCTTATAGATGATAAGGTTATTGAAAAGTCTCCACCCAGACCAAATGTAGTCAATAACACTCTACCTCAAATCAATATGATTGAGGTTGATGAAAATCTTTGTGTGTCCAAGTTTGAAATAAATAAACATCTGCAGGGTGGTAGAGGAGTTGGCAAAGAGCGATGTGCCAAGAAAGAAGAATAAAAACGCTCTAGCCACTCGAGTCACGGCAGCTATATCATTCGCCGGCACCTGCCCGACATTACTAATAAGCCATTTCCGTACGCTGCCGATGAAAATCTCATCCGTCGATTTAAACCTCGGCTCAAAGCCCAGGAGGTCCACCACCTCCTCTCTACGCCGACGGAGAGTAAAATCTGGGGCCAGGGTCTCCCCAACGCTGGTAGCAATGCCCGTGATAGCAGCAAAGTCGCACGGGGTCATGGTAGCCTCCCCTCATCTGAAATGGAAGGTATGGGTGGTGTCCCACCAGAAGTCCCGGAGCACATCGAAGATGGGCAGATAACTGGTAAAGTGGCGGAAGGAGTGCATGAAAGTGTTGAAACCAGAACCCTCCACCAAAAGCTATTCTGCCTCGGGCAACATGGCATAAATATCAGCAACATTAGCACATGAAGCCCGCATCCTCTTAAAGTTCCTGCGAAGCTAAAAAAGAAAAAAAGAAAAGAAGGGAGAAAAATGTAAGTTCACTATCCTTATTTTCCTTATACAGTTTTTGATAAGCAATAATAATAAAAAAAGGTATTAAACATGTTGCATGCATTGTATTATAAAATTGCAGCATGCCAAAAAAAAAAAAACAAACAAAACAAAAACAAATACTTGTGTAAATATATATTCAGTTTCTTTGACAGTAAGGAAAAAAAATAAAATATATGTATTTTTTATAAAATATATGTCATTCTTTTACACCTTTTTAGTAAATAAAGAGGCATTTTGTGCATCTAAACACACACACACACACACACACACACACACACACACACACACACACACATATATATATATATATATATATACATACATAAATACACATGTAAATAAACATTTAGTTTCTTTTAATAAAATGCAAAATAAAAAAATATGTATTTCAAAAATATATGCGGTATTCTTTTTCATTCCGTCAATAAATAAAAATACATTTAAGTATGTATTTTATAAAAGAGGAAAAAAAAAGATCATGCATATTGTTTTGCATTCGAACAGTCATTTTTACATCCTAGGCATCATAAAAATACATGTTAAATATGAGTACTGCATAATTGCATTTGTCATATACATGTAAAATAAAAAAATATATATTCATGCATCATGTTAATAATCATCCTATGATTGTTCTGCATTGCATTCGCATCAAATAAAGTAGTGCATGCATCCATCATATGCATTGTATTGTCCGATAAGCTGCATCAATGGTGCGCTAAAAAGAAAATAAAATGCCACCAATCATGAAAATAAATACTTCCATGGCATTCACTATGCCCCTGCAGCATAAGCATGCATGAAAAATGAATTTAATGGCATAAAATGTATCTGTTTTGTCCCATATTTATCCGAAAATATGCCAGAAAATGTGTTTCGGAAAAAAATTAAATTGTATTCCGAAAAGTCCGTCTCGTGAATATATTGCATGCAAAAATATGTTTTGGCGTAAAACATGCATCATACAGCCTCATTTGCATTTATAGTATAAATCATGCATAGTAGGGTCAAATAGTGACCACTAGTTCAATCATGCATCACAAGAATAAATCGCATAAATATCCATGCATCATTACCTAATTACATCATTTAGGCATAAATAGGACATGCATAAACATCATTAATAAAGTCATGAGTGCTCCAAAGGTTCCAAACAGTGTAGAAATCTAGCAGATCTGAAGTATATCCAGGCAAATCTAGAAAAAGAAAGAAACTTACAGTGGTAGGGGGAAGATTGGATACATGAGTGCTCTGGTCTCGCAGAATGTTGCCCCAGTCATTTGTGGAGTACCGGTACTTGATCTTATTTCGAATCAAGGGAGGAAACTCATTCCTCCCTTCATCATATTTTGGGTGCATAGGAGCCTTCCCCTTCCTGGATCGAGAAGAAGATGTCATCTGCTGGACAAAACACTGGAATTGGCGAAGAAAAATAGAGAAAAGGAGCGAAAATAAGAAGAAAATAGAAAAAAGAACAGAAGGCAGCAACAATGGCGAGCTGAAGAAGAAGGAAGAAGTAGTAGCTCCCTTCCCTCACTCCCCGTCCATTCTAAAGGTGGAAAAGGGATTTTTTTTTTCCTTTTCCCCCTCCAAAGTTTGAAGCTGCGACACTTAAGTCCTCAAGTTCCAAAAATTCCAAGATGGCCCCTGAGCTTAAAGGAAAGTTAACAAAATTAATTTTGTTAACCACATTTGGCAACCATCCATCCGAGGGCAAAGAGGAAATATTATCACCAGTAGGTCAGCCGCAAAAAAAAAAAAAAAAAGAAAAAAAAAAAAGAAGAAAAAAAAAGGAAAAAAAAGAAAAGGAAAATAATAATAAAGTCCCTGGCTTGAAAAAACAAGAGTGGCAGAAATGTCAAAATCAGTCAAATCCGCAAAATGAGTTTGTTTTCAAAAAAATAAAAATAAAAAGGTTTTGTTTTCAAATAAATGAAAAACTCTTTCAAAATGAGTTTGTTTTCAAAAAAATAAAATAAAAAGTTTTGTTTTCAAATAAAAGAAAAACTCTTTCAAAATGAGTTTTTGTTTTCAATAAAGAAGAAAAAAGTTTTGTTTTCAAAAAAAAAAAAAGAAAGGGAAGGGAAAAGAATGATCCTTTGTACAGTTTTCGAAAAAACTTGAAGAAAATTTTCTTTGTCGTACTCGATGACAGATTTTGATCGGTCGAGTACAATTTTCGGGAAATTTGAAAGTTTTCTTATTATGTTTGGAAACAAGGTATTGACCAGCCAAACACAATTTTGAAAATTCTTCTTAACATATTTCGAAAACAAGGTATTGACCAGTTGGAATATGGTTCCCGAAAAACATTCAAATCTTCATACCGTATTTAGCGGCCGTTCTCGACCGTTTGAATACGGCTTCTTCGAAAAACACAAAAATCTTTTTCCTATTGTGTTCTTGATCGGGTTTTGACCCGAAGGACATAGCATCCTCATTTGGTTGTAGTTTAGGTTTTGGCCTGAACTACGTTTGGTCTGATTTCCTTTATTAAGGAATACGTAGGCAGCCTACACTAGTAGGTACGACCATCAGAGCACTTCAAATTCATATTTGCTTAAAAACTACGATAACCTGTTATGACCAACTAAATATGTCTAGGTTATGGAGTTTGGATAGCATGATAAACTGTGCATTATAACTGCTACCTGTTGCATTTCTCTCCCATTTTAATTGAACGAAATTGGAGAGTCTATTGTTTATCAACGATGTTCGTCTACTCAATAAGCCTTGAGTTACCCATAGACTCCATCGTTGAGGGGCTCTGTAGACACTCCAATTTCGTACACCTGATATGTGACTCTGACATGTGATATCAAGAACTGTTCAAACTTAACAAATGTCAAGTTAAAGGAGTTGAAAATGCGAAAGGCAAAGCAGGATGCACAAAACAGCGAATTGCGAGGGGTGAAAGTGCCAAAATTGGAAGATAAACAGGAGCATGGCGCGGCCTAAAAGGTGATTGGGCGCCGCGCCATGCTATGGTGGAGTCGGCGCCAACCTAGCTACTGTAGCTCTCAGACTTAACGCATTGTGCAACTCGCGAAGGCTGGTGTACAAGCTGTTGAAGCCGGCTGAGGGAATTTTTAATTCCCGATGAATCCCTCACCCCACCTATAAATTAAGGTGTTGGGCTCCCTATTCAGTGTCCGAATTTCACCCACAGTGAAGCTCTGAAAGTTTCTCTCCGCGTTTTAAGAACACCGAGAGTTTTAGTGAGAGGTGTGAGATAGGTGTGTGTAGCACACCAAAGCTTCCAAACTTCGTCCAAACTCCGCCAAAACACAAATCCACCGGTTATAAGTGATACCTAGCCTTTTAGTTAGGTATCCACCCCACTTCCCCAGCCCAAAATCCATAAAGTAAGCCGTTACTCTGCCCGAGTAATGTGCTGAAAAACACAAAAAGTAAGCCGTTATTCCGCCCAACCAAAAAGGCCAAAACTTTTCAAAATAAAGCCGTCATTTTGCCCGAGTGAACGAGCCAAAGTCATCCAGAATAAGCAGTTACTCTTCCCAAATCACAACAACAACAACACAACAACAACAACAAAAGACTCCCTCTCCTTGAAGGACAGAGCGAGCACAATACCGTTCTAAAAGGTAATAGCCTTTAAGGGCGTTCTTTTATTTATTATTTAAAGTTATTATTTAAATCCGGCCCAATGTAGCCAATATAAGCCGTTATGCTGCCCAGATTAGATTAGGAAATATTATGTAAAAGAGTCGTTATAATGACCAAATATTTTTAAATATATTTGTGATTATTGTAAGGAAATGGCTGCAAGTCCGTAAATAATGTAGCCGCGGATGTATTTGTTTTATTTTCCTGTCCTTTAATGCTTTATTTATTTGCTAAATAAATATAACAATAAGCATACTTTAGCCAAAAACTATTTTTGACACCAAAAGGGCGAGTTGGGTGCCTAGCACCTTCCCAACTCGTAACTTAGCCTCCGAACCCGTTTTCTATCTCTAGTTTTTCTTCTTTTTTTTTGTTTTGCTTTATTTTTGCCTTAAAATAAAGATGGTGACTCTAAAACTTTTGGATCCATTGGGGCCTCGCAACACTCCTTCTTTGCACTTTTCTGTTTTCCCCTAACAAATAGAGAATGTGAATGGAAGGGTGATGTATTCCCATATCCTGGTATCCCCTAAAAAAGGGATAACTTGATGCGAGAAACTCAAAGCTCCCATAGTGATCCGAAAGGGGTCATAAGGCTATTTTTAATAAAATCCATAGTGGGGGCGTCGTAATATCTTTTTTTGCACTTTTCTGTTTTCCCATAAAAAATGGAAAATTGGAATGAAAGGGTGATGCATTCTCATATCCTGGTATCCCCTAAAAAATGGATAACTTGATGCGGGAAACCCAAAGTTCCCATATTGGATAAAAAAATCCACTAAAGGCAACTGAGGCGCATTCCAACGCGCTATCATAGACAGCACTCCTCTCGCACTTTTGATTTCGTCTTCCCCTAAACAAGGGAGGGTGGAACGAGAGCAGTGGTGTCCCACATCCGCATGTACGCACACCCCTATCCAAGGGCGCGCGGGGCGCAGGCGCACGTCCCGGGAACCCACAGGTCCATGCCTAGGGAGTAAAACCAAGCGGACACGTCTTCATCGCATGTCAGATCGTCCCATTTTATCAAGGCCGGTGCATCGACCACAGGTTGTTTACCCTTATGACGACCATCTCTTTTCCTTTTTTTCCCGACGTGCGCTCGTGCTTTGGGATGTAGACCCTGAGCATGTATCCTCTTCGATAGACGCCTGCTCATCCTCGACATTGAAGTTTTGAGCATTTTCCTGCTCGTGTTCCTCGTTGACATTATGACCACTAGGCACTCCAGGAACTATTAAGGTCTCGTCAAGCTCGATTCCTTCAGAGCTATCAGATTCAACCTCATAGATTTCTTCCTACTCGCTTGAAGCTCCATGGTCATAGCTGCGTCCCTCCATTTCTGAGCCACTTTCCTTATAGGAAAACATCCTACAAGAATTGAGGAAGGACATTAATTCCTGCTCGTGAAGACAGGCAAGAACGATCATGTAAAACCCTCGGTTGGGGATTACCTTTAAAACAAGTGAAAAAGGCACCAGTGTGCTTTTTCCTCGATTCCTACCTAGGTGTGTGTAAGTTGGTGCAAAAACCAAAAAGGACGGCCAAGATGAATTCAGAAATTTCAAAAAAAATTGATTGTGGATTCATGAAGAACGATATAATAACAGATAGCAAGAACGGAGGTTTTTGAACCTTCGAGTACGAGATACTGGAACGCCCAGTAATCTTCATCAAGTTCTAGGGATAGGGCTTTTGGCAGAAATAAAATGCAGACGCAAAATGAAAGAAAAACAATCAGAAATAGAAGAATACCTGCTGATCTGGAAGATTTTTTAGTTCGGGCAGATTTCTGATCTTGGAAACTGCCTTGATTCTTCGAAGCGAACTGGCAAGGTGAGGATTGAAGAGGCAGAAAGTTTGAAGGTTCGTGAGTGTAGGAATTGTGAAAAGAATAAAGGGGAGAGGAACGATCGTTTTTTATAGCTCAAATGGAAGGAAAATGGGAAGAGAAGAACGCCTAAAGACGGGACTTCCTGGACATACGGTGTGGGAACCGAGGCATCGTAGTTAATGCTGCCTCGGGAAAGATGTACGCATGCGTCCTAGACCTAGGCGACAGTTTCACTAATGTCCCATCAATGTGTTCTTGTTCCAGCCTGCACATCTTATTGCCCAGCCTGCCTAGACCAATCGTTCTTGTGATCAAAATGAACAAATTTTGCAACGGTTAAGCTTTCAGAAGAAATCAAGATATTGTGCTCCTGGCTCCGAGCACGTATGCTCGCCAGACAAGAAGAAGCAGGGGGCCACTGAACTGCCTGGCCTAACAGGCCCAAGCACCGGTCACGTGCTCAGCATGCCTTCCTCATAGTCACGGGTAAAACACGTGAAATCCTTATGATCCAAGCTCAAATCATAAGTGAGCAGAGACCAATCTCTAACCGCCTTAGCATAGCAGACGAGCATCCATTCAAATGAAGCCTAGGGGCCAAGAATACAGCGAGCAGGCAGAGAGGTCAAAGTGGGCATGCTCGTCGTGATCAGTAACGCAATAACGGTCGTCTTGGACGTGGACATTTATTGCTAGGAAACTCGCCTCCACGTTCAAGATGTGGCCATTAATGTGCCCGCCCTTTACGCTCCGGCATTCAATGAAAAGTTTCCAACTCTCCGAGTTGGCTATATAAACCCCTTGAAATGAAGGAGGGAGGTACGTTGACATATACACATGCTAAAACTCTATCAAATTGTTTACTCAATTGAGTGTTTACTAATTCTCACGCCAGAGTGCATTTACAGGGTAAGCCCTTACCCAGTTCACAGTTCTTGTTGCTTTCTTCACAGGTTTGGGCCTTCGAAGATACAGATAAAGTTGAAAGTCAAATATCCGGACAGTCAAGCCCAGTGTATCCGATTAATTTTGATACATCAAGAGTTAATATAACAACTAGATTAATTCCGTTAATTACATTTTTTTTCAAAATCTGTTAATTGATTACATTTCTTTCCAACTTAATATAAATTTTTATTCGTTTATAATTATATTTATATTATAATATGTGTGATACAACAATATAAAATGTATAGAGTAATCAATTTAGATAGTTCCCTTACTTTTGTATTTAAGCAATATATCTTTCCTTCTTCTATTTATGTTTATATTTCCATCATTCATTCCTCTCTTTTTTTCCCTAAAATGTCTTTTTTAACCCTTCAAAGAAAAAAAATATATTATTCAGTATTTGCTCTACTCGTTAGAGCACTCGCTCTCTCTGTTGTTGGTCCCAAGGTCGAATCTCATTGGGGGGTCTTTGGAGGGTTTGGTTAGATTTAGGGAATAAAAAAAACCCTCAAAAGAAAAAAAAACTCCCTAATAATTTAATAACAAAAAATTCATCTACTTTTTACACATTATGATATTTTTTGTATTATGAGGGATGCCGGACCACCACCATTAATGGTGGTGGCCAGAGGTGTAAGAGAGATCACACAGAAGAAGGGAAGATAAGAAAAGACGGCAAGAGAGGTGAGAGGAGAGAGAAATTGATTTTTTTTGTATTATTGAATTCAATATCTTACTTAACCCTAATTGCTCAATTACAAGTATTTATATCGAGGACTAAGGCCCATTTGGACTTACATCGTAATTGGGCCTATTGGGCATATACTATCTTTAACACTCCCCCTCAACTCGTATATGCAACTTTTATGAATTGTTTGAGTTGGAGAGATACAAACAAATGGACCTTTACGGCAAATGGGCCTCTTTGGGCGTACAACAATTGTGCCTCTTGGGCCTAAAACAAATGGGCCTCTTGGGCCTAGTAGAAACCATCTTCAACATGACGACAAACAAGTTGTGCGGAACCAATAAACGATTCACTCCGAACATTTGTAGTAGATGTTGAGAAGCCCAAACAGGAGCCAATCCCCGAAAAGCTTACATCGTAATTGGCAAGTAGAAGACGGAGTAACCTAAATCAAACTTTTCTATCCGCAAAGTGTACATCCATAATCTAAGAATTCAAATTGCGGATCGAACACCGTCTACAAAGCAAAATTACAATCGAGTGACTATCCAACTTAATTTGGTAATCAAAGAAATTCTTTAAGCTTTTTAGAATAAACAACAATAACCCCAACATTGATCCCAACTGAGTTAGGGTTGGAAATTGTTGTATCAGAGACTACCAACTGAATTTTTTGACATATGTACTTAATTTTGACATATGTACATGATAATTTCTGTATGTAGAGAATGCTGGTAGCAGCCCATCTCTAGCCATTGCCATCAAGATACGTGGCTGAGGAAGAATTCCGCCAATTAAAGTAGCACAAATGGTAGTAACGACCCCAGTTGTTATTATGTATATTGCCCAATCCATCCCATAACTGGCAAAAGCAGAAGAAATTGGGGTGTCTGGATCCAATGAATAACACAGAAATAATCCAATAACAAAAAGAGTTACAAGCATGTACAAAATGCAGCATGTAGACAATGAGAATCCAATTCCAATTGGCAAATCAGATCACGTTGAGGATTCTTCACCTCTTCGATCGTGCTGATAAATGCATCAAACCCTAACTCGGTGACAATAATTCTCAACCGAGCATCTAGGAACAATTTTCAATATGCAAAAAAAAAAAAAAAACAAATCTATAGATCTAATTAATAGAAAATTGAGCGAGGAAATTGAGATTAATTGAAAGAGATCAGATTTTTTGGAACGAATAACCTTGGGTGAGAATGGCGACAAACAATTAAGATCACAACAGCTCTGTGATGACTCCGATCGTCCGGTGTTCCAAAAATTCAATCCAAAATAACTCCAAATAAAAATACGTAACTCGCTGTAGAAGAAGTAAATAAATAATATTTATCTCAAAAATATGAATATTTGATACAAACGATTTTTATTATAATTTTTGGAAACCCAAATAGAATATATAAATATTTTCTATCAAAGTTGAGCGCTCCAAGCTAATCTTGCTTCATATGTCAAACGTCTCTGTCTAGCGGCAACCTAAGGGGGCATGCAAATGGGAAAGGGTGAGTTTAAGACTCAATAAGGTTCTACCAATCTCATGTATGCTATGCATGTATGCAACAATTTAAGACATATTATTATGGAGCAGTTTTAAAAGCAATAATAACCAATTAGTCAATCAAATCTCACTAGTACGTACGTAGCCGGTTCAAAGTATTCACTGTCCCTACCAGTCAATACAATGATCCATCACGAGTAATAAGATTTCATACTCATATAAGAGCGATATAATTAAAAACGCATAGAGTTTATCAATTGTTCACGGGGTCGAGATACATCTCCGATCAATCACTTTCGACCTTATAACTCATTATTGTTGTAGATTTCATCATTCAATCACTTTCAAGAGTATTAGATTATTAACAACCTCGGTACCAAGTCGACGCGAGGCTAAGTCCCTACAACCTCAGCAGTCGTACCACTAAAGAGTATTACCTCCGTTATGACCATTAGCAAAGGGTTGGGTCGTCACATAGAGCTCCACACTTGACTCACACTACCTTTTGCCCCATGTCATGTCCGGGGTCGCCCTACACTTTCCTAAAAGATTATTGTCACATAACAAACACCACCAGGTGTTCCAAGTATCACAGATAAAGATTGTTCACAAAGATTGTTCGAAGTATTGACTGTTAAAATAATAACAAATACGACGAGCAATGAAATAAACTCGTCAATCACATAACATCGAGAATTAACATATTCTACATAAGATTATTTATCACAACTTAGTTACAATTACAACTAGTGAACATATTGAAAGCATGACTCATCATCAAATATCTAACTTTACCAATTAAACACCCGGAACAATCGAAAATAATATCACGTATCGTTAATAGATATAATAAACAATTTAACATAAACAAAAAATATACTCTTACCTCAAACAAGATAATATTTACCGATAAAAATATATTAAAACCTTCCATAATAATCCCCAAGTTAAACTCGAAAATTCCATAGTGCCGGAATCATTGTTCATGGCTTAAAATTATAAAACGCGTCGGACACAAACACGGTTCACTTTCCCACTCTGCCTACTGTACTCTCTCCCTCTTTCTCTCTCTCACAGCTCGGATAGAAAAGAAATGAAGGAGAGGTTGCTTATATACCAAGCCGATGGATCCCGCTCATAATTGTTAAATAAATCATAATTGCATCCACCTCCACCGTAGGGTGATTCCTCCCAATTTGGCTTTATTTTAAATGGCTGGAACCTATCAACTTAATTAGAAAACAACACTTCATTTTAGATCAACAAGTATTGCGGTTCCCACTAAATACATAATGTTTAACAAAATGCCAACTTATCTGTCCATGCATGAGGGTAAGAATTGCAACTTTCTTTCACTTTAAACTTTAAATAAAATAATGGTTTTAGAGTAAAACTAACACAATTTGACTTGGTCAATTAAAGTAATGTAGCAATATATTTGTTATCTAAAATGATATTGAAAAGTCAACATATATTTATTGGTGATTAAATGTTTTAAAAATGTTATTAAATTTGTTTAATTGTAAAAATATAAATAAATAAAATATCGATGTTTTAAAAGCTCCGCCTTCTGACGTTCTCGTTCATAACTCTCTCTCTTCCGACATATATGATTGAATGCTCTAATTGTACCGTCATTAAGGTATCGACGAGGTGATTTCCATGTCAAAGAAGATCATGGCTTCTACGGAGTTGTATAAATCAGATCGATTCCGACGGTCAAATTGAATCTTAACCCCCGTTTCTAATGGAAGGATCCGTCGTTGGATTGGGCCAATAGATTACCAACAATCGTCGGTATTTTGTGTGGATTCAAAAAGTGAATAAAAGACGGCTCTCTCGATCTACAGAAATTGCGGTATGAGATATTGCAAATGAAATGTAGATTTTCAGATCCTATTTTCAAATTTTTGAATCAAATTGATTTTCAAATTTTGCAAAAAAGGATTTTGGATCAGACTTGCTCTGAAACCATAATGATTTCTGTACTATGAGGGATGCCGGACCACCACCATCAATGGTGGTGGCCGGAGGTGGAAGAGAGATCGCACAGAAGAAGGGAAGAAAAGAAAAGACGGCAAGAGAGGTGGGAGGAGAGAGAAATTGATTTTTTTTTGTATTATTGAATTCAATATTTTACTTAACCATAATTACTCTATAGTCTATGTTACAAGTATTTATGTGAAATAATTACAAGTCGGTACATCTTTTAAAACATGTTTTCAAATAAATCCAGCTATTTTTTGAACATGTCTTTTAGATATAATTTTGGGAAAAAAGTACGTCAATGTTCTTTCCTCTCCACCTTCCTCACATTTATTTTATTTATTGATTAATACATGAGCCATGATCGAGGTGCTACTTACAGAGAACTACATCTTACAAATTTAATTATTTGAGGTGGCATGACTCCATTATGAACTCATTAAGGTTGTTCTTGCAATTTCCATGCATGATCACCATAACGACCACTATTGCCACACATGATGAGTTCCCTCCATTATTCCCGACGTTACCCCCTCCATAACCACCACCTTTGCCACCTCCATTACCGCCGCCTTTGCCTCCACCATAACCACCGTTACCACCTTCATAACCGCCGCCTTTGCCTCCTCCATTACCACCATTACCTCCTCCATGTCCAGCTATGCCTCCACCATAACCTCTGTTACCATCTCCATAACCGCCGCCTTTGCCTCCTCCCTGACCGTCACCATCTCCTCCATGACCACCGCTACCTCCTCCATGACCACCGCTACCTCCTCCATATCCGTCGCCACCTCCATAACCATTCGTCTAATACTTAACGTGACTGGTGGGAAAGAATAAACCATAATGCGAAGGTCGCTGGGATTTGGAGAAGGAGTTGGATTGCTCGATGGGCCAGAGAAGATGAAGAATGGGTTTGTCAACCTGATGCCAAGAGCATTTGGCATTAGCAACCCCCTGATGCCTGGATTATTTGATTTTTTCACCTGATGCCAAGCCTTGGCATCAATTTTTTTGATTTTTTTTTGTTTGAATAAACTGTGAAATCAATGTTGATGCCAAATCTTAGCATCAGCTTTTTTGAATTTTTTTCACCTGATGCCAAGCCTTGGCATTAGCTTTTTTGAATTTTTTTTTGTTTGAATAAACAGTGAAATCAATGTTGATGCCAAACCCTGGCATCAGTCTTATTGGATTTTTTTCCCCTGATGCCAAGCCTTGGCATCAACTTTTTGGCATTAGCGTTTTTGAATTTTTTTAGGTTGGATTAGATTTGTCTTCATTAATGACATTTTTGTTATTTGACAACCAATTTATAGTTACATGAAATGTCCAAAAAATTAATTGTTTTAGATGAAAACATGTTTCTAAAATTATACCCACTTGAAATTTACCATATTTATATCTAGGAAAAAAGCCCATTTGGGCTTACATCGTAATTGTGCATCTTGAGCCTATACTATCTTTAACATAAATCAACCCATTAAATATTCCACAGAAAGATATACACGAAGGATTCAATCAACCAATCAAATATTGCACAACAAAATATGCATGAAAAGTTCATTATATCTTGATATAGAAATTTCCGACATAAATTCTAAACGTACTAACATAGCACGTCCAATTTGCTAAATGGACAAAGAAAAAAATTTGAAAACTTTTAAGGCTAGACCACCTGCCCTCTGCTGGTGGTGGCCTTCCAAACCACCCGACCCCTCCCTTGCGTCGCCACCAACCACCATGAAGATCTTTGGAAAAAAATAAACAATGCAAGCAACATGGATCTGAAAAAGGGATCCCCTCTCAAGTGTAGGAAATAAACAAGGAAAAATTGCGGATCAGTACTTTTTGTAAAGGTGTTTAACCGATTTACTACCATATATATTCTTTAACAACTCTTTTATAAAATTGTTCCTACATGCCCTATCGCCTATCGAACTGGTTTCTTCCTTAATCTTTCTTGTTTTGTTATTGTATATAACTTGTTTAGATATCACAATTGTTATGACAATGAAACGGAAGACATGAAACTCTTCAGAAGAGTTATGTCATTTCAAAATTCAATGATTGCTTTTCAAAGGAAATCGAATTCGTGCTTTGGAGAATTCAATCAATTTCAGTCCTTTCTTGGACAACTTTTTGAATCGTGATACATCATTTTTGAATCGCAATGCGTCAATTTGGAATCGTGATGTATCGCTATGAAATATAAATGACAATTACACAATTTGGAATCATGCATTGTGATGTACATAATCATGCATTGCATCGCATGCATATATTTGAAATCGTGATGCATCGTTATGAAATGAAAATGATAATTACACAATTTGGTATCATGCATCGTGATGCACAAACTAATGGATTACGCTCTTATGTTCGGTTCATTAAGAATATAGTCGCTATATCGTCATAAGTGTGTTTTTTTTGGGTTTAAAAAAGGAATTGTGAGTAAGGCGGTTGAAAATTATCAAAAAGATAGCGGCCCGATTTTCACCAAAAGAAGGTAGCAAATGGCCGGCCAATCCAGCCGCCCACCAACTCTTCATGGCATGCTGGCCCAATTATCCTTCGTTAAGTTTGGTTACATTTACTACGAAAACACTCGGGATTAGCAAGAACAATTTACCAAGGAAATATAATTTCATGGTAATTCCCGTGGAATGTACTTAGGAATTTTATTTCCCAAATATACCAAGGAAATTACCAAGGAAAATATTTTCCATGGTGAATGCCGATGAATTTAGAGAAGAGTTGTGTTCCTAGAGAAATTAGCAAGGATATTACCAAGGAAAATACCGAAGAATTTAATGAGGAAAATTTTTCCTATGGGAAATTGCAAGGAATTTATTTCCTATGGAAAAATCCATCTTAAATTCCTTGGGAAGTATTGGTCCAAATATAGTTAGGAAACTACCAAGAGAATAATACCTCTAAAACTACCTAGGAATAATTTTCATTGAGAAATTTTGTGGATCTAATTTTTTTTGGCACTAAACTTCCCTCCAAAACTACCAAGGAATATATTCCTAGGCAATTATGAAAATTCTTGGAAAAAGTTTGAAGAAAAAATTCCCGCCATAATCACCAAGGAAATTTTAGAGGAATAAATGCCAAGGAAACAATTCCTTGGTCAAATCCTTGGGGCTTTTGCGATCTATTACACACACACACATTATAATTGTTTCTCAATAGAAAATTATTTTGTTTTTTTATAAAAATATATTTATCATTAGATATCTTTAAGCAATACTATTATATAAAATATACACTTAAATCTTAATTACTTAGTTAATATTTATATATCTAACCACCAACATAATCACAATAACGAGAATACTCATCTGTGTATAATTATTTTTTAAAATGGTATCCAAAATCTAATTTTAATAATCTATGATATACGCATGCAATTCTCAAGTTCCCTTCAAAACTTTTATAATAAAAATATTAACAAAAAAATAAGCAGAGTCGGTTCGCATTTATATATGAGTCATATCGACATACAGTGTGGCCTCTTACCATTTCCTTAAGACAAATAAATAAATTATTATTAAAATATTAATTTACTCGAATTGTTTTAGACATAAGAAATTAATTTGTTTTGTATACGATTTTATTCCTAAATTACCAGTGATTTCTTAGTATATTAATTACTCTTTTCGTTTCTAAAAGTGTCTTGTTTGTCCCAGTATATAAATTAAACAAATATTATTTATATATGAATATTAAAATAACGTGTATTTTCTAAAGTTCCTAATGTGAGAGTGAATACATCCATGAGTTAAAGTGTGAATAAAATCAATGGTAAAATAACAATAGTAACTAAGCAAAGTCAATTTGCGGCTGTAGATTGGTTGTACGATATGGTCTTTGGCGCTTCTTTAATATATCAATGAATCATTAAAAATCTTTTTTTACTATAATTTTTTTGACACAAGTAATTTGTTTAGCTTTATGTTCATCCCATGGAATTAATGAATGCATTGAATGAGACGTTTAGACATCTAGTGCTTGATATATGTTGCACAGTTTCTGAAACGTTAAATTTTACAAATGTGGCATTGATACAAATTTGTTGTCGAAACACTAAAAAACACTGCATTCGATGGCCAAAATGTACGACCAGCCGAGACCTTAGTTATATATGAGCTCTAAAATATGTGACAATATCAATATGACATGGTACGCAAAAAAACTACGACTTTTTGGATATATTTAAATTTGAATTTAGAATATTGATGTGTTGATATTTTTTTATCAAACTTTTAAAACAATTTAAAAATTCAAAATGACTAATTAAAGAAATTCATAACAAATCATTAAATATTATGTGATTTTTTTTTTCAAAATAATATGTATACTCAAAACCATGTTTATTCATAACTTATTTGAAAACTAGCTGTATTTTTTATTAATGACATATGTTTTTCAAAAATAATACTCCAACTTTTTTTTGTTTCGAGCAAAGATCTCATTATTCTGTTTTTGGGATGTTTCATTTAAAGATTCAACTTTCAAAAATAAAAGCATAAAAAATGTCATTTCATTACTGATGACTTACTAAAGTCTAAAAACGTCATTTAAAAAAAATTGACTTTCAAATAAGAATTATTTGTCTGGACGGATAGAGTGATAATTAGGATAGGTACCGAATAATTACTTATTTGAATTATAAAAATATTGATTTAAATCAGTTACATTTATCATGCCTATATTGATAAATCCTTTACCCAAAATTAAAACTCCATCCACCACCTAACCCAAAATCCCCAAATATTCAAAGTAACGCCAACCCCCCCACCCTTCCCCTTAAAAAAAATCCCTAAATCAATTACCGAAGATCCACATGCAAATCTTCAAATCTCTCTCTCTTCAAGTCATTGTTATTTGCTACCTCCAGCCAGTGCTCCACCCTTCTGCATCGCCTCCAAATATTTCCCCAAAACTTCTCTATCCAATATTTCACTTTCCCGTGTTACTAAAATTCTCCAAAAATTTCCTCCATATGGGTTTTCCCCAAAATTATCTTAGACATTCAATCGATAGAGAGCGGCGACTTTGAAGAAACAATTCTTGGTATCGTCAATCGCAGCACACCGGTGACTATCTCTCCCTCTCTCTCGTTTATTGGCACATCATTATTTTTCTTTTTTTTTTATTGCTATTGCCTTTCAATTCTCAGTATCCTCATACCCCTTATTGTGCCGCTAACTCCACATAAGCTCTTTCTAAAGGTACGCCCCTTTCAATTCTCTTTTTTTTTTTTTAATAATGAAATTTATATCTTTTTTCAACTTCTTGATGGCTACTATTGTGTTGTCTGCTATATTATCATAGCCTTGTCTATTATTATGAAATTTTATATAATCCTCCAAAGCTTAGATCTTGTATTATTATTTTAGTTTGGTGCAGCGTAGCAGTAGCTACAACGTAGTAGTATATTGCAATTGTAAAGAATAAGTTATAGAAATGGTGAATGATGGAAATGAGTATTATTTTGTTTTCTTTGTGTTAAACATTTAGGTTTTTCTTTAACTTTAATTTTAATGTTTACACATAGTAATTACTTGTTGGGGTGATTACTGGGGTAGATTGCATGTGTCATGTTAGCAATTAGATAGTGCAAATTTTTGGTTTGTATTATATATAATATACTCTTTGGTGGGTTGGGTTTGGTTCTCAAAGGTCAAAAAATGGTTGTGTGCATAACAGAATGATACCAAATGTCATCTTAGTTTATTATGATGATGAGGTGTTAGAGCTTAATTATCAGGTGGAGATTGATAGAGCTCAAGAGTTCATTAGTTCATTTATAATGATTTTACTTTTTATTTGTTGTAATTTGCTGAACATGAACACTTGCCTATGTAAGTTTTTGTTCTCTCTAATCTGTGGAGTTTATTGGTTTCTGATTATAATGTGGAGTACATTGCTAGTGGTAAATCTAGAACTTCTATGTTTTGGATTTTTTGTGTAATATGTTCTTGCATAAAGCATGTTTAGTTTATTATGCTATCTTCCTTTGCAATTTAGTACTGTGTACTAAAAGCTAGTATGTTATTTTAGGTGCTACTCATAATTCTATCAGAGTGGCCCAGGTATGTGTTCGTTAACTTTTACAATTTAAGACAGGGGAGATCCATTTAGTTGATATGATTTTGTTGTAAAATGAGCATTTTTATATTACTTACATCATGAGGATTTGCAGTGGATGCTTCAAATTCCTGGTGCAACAAGTTATGTTAGTTCCACTAGTAAGGACAAGTTTGGGGAGGAGATTTAGAAGCACTCAACACTTGTTGGACTTAATGTAAGAATCACTTCGGTTTCACCTTACTTGGAGTTTCTAAAGCTTTCAGTGTTTCCATAGCATGAAGTAGATGTTCTATCAATTGGTTTAACAGAGGCCCATTTTAGGCCCTCTATTACAAGGATGAAGTTGTTCCAGCGGGTACTTGTGTCGTTTGCATTGTTGGTGGTGAGAGGTAAGTTCTAAAATTCTTTAACTTGAAATATGTTGTTGAATCATATATAAGCCCATTGCTTTGTTCTTCCTATCTTAAAACAAACGGGTTCTTGTTAATTTTGATTGGTGTATCACCTTAAGGTTGTTCCTCGCAAACAGTTAGGTGTTACAAGGCCTCTAACTTATTTGTAAAAGGAACTGTGTTTTGTTTCTAGAGCCATTGTATTTCTGTTTTGGAAATCCTCTTTACTGTTAAAATATAAATCCTAAAGAGTTTTCTATGTTTTTCTGTTCTAAAAGTTGTCATGACTTTTACACAGGTGCTTTAACAAAATCATTTGATCAATTATGTGTTCAAAATCATATGTGTAATAGACCATGTTGCTTTCTCTTTTTTATATTTTACTTTCTTATGCTGGTTCTCTCTCATTTCTCAGCAGATATGTCGCATTGAAATGGCAGCAAAGTTTCTTGCTCTACCTCTGTACCCAAATATCAGTCATTCTCATTTAAGCATGTTTTTTTCTCTCAATTCCCTTTGACATTTTGCTTGTGGCTTCCAACAACAAAGATATGATACCATTATATAATAAACACATCGAAGAAAGTTATAATGTTTCTTTCTTTCTAACGGAATGGTAATACCATTTTATGTGTTAACTGATGAACAACATGGTTTCACACTATCATTTTTCATGAAATGATGTTTGCACGTTTCATATTTTCCTCATGTGTCTAGTCATTGACCATTTGGTGTATCTACCATGCTCTTCTTTCCCCAATATGTTTTACTTATGTTGCTTGTGAGCTTGAAGGTCTTGTCCTGACCTCTTTCTGTTATGATCTGTGTGCTGGAAGCAAACAGTTTACTCCGTGTTTTTTCTAATGTGCGCAGACGTTTCTTGTTTATCTACTTCTCATCTCATACATTTTCCTTGGGTGGAGATATAGATGCAATCAGTTATTTGACTGGTTCATTGTGGCAATTGGTGCAGTCTACTAGGTAAATAACGAGGTTTTGTTTTGTTAATATAGATCTCAAAGATTCTCATGTCTAACAACTTTCACATTAATATTCTCAATTATGCAAAATAGAAACAAAGCTTCTCTTCAGACTCATTCGACGGGTGATCGTAATAAAGAAAATTTGAAGCATCCAACTCAAGGATTGAAGACCTTTCCCTGCCCTTCCATAACCGTGGTCATGTTACCCGATTATAGTTTTCTAGCACATTGTGGTTTTGAAATAGAACTTTTGTTAGAAAAGTTTTCAGTAATATTATTTGATTTAAGATCGGTGTTGTAAATATTTATGTGGTATTTGAGATACTAATGTGGATGCTTAAGATATTGTTTTGAATGATCAAGTGGTTGTTCCATATTGTTTTCAATGAATATATGATACAGATTTTGTGTTTAATGTATTTTCGGATTTTGAATATATATTTAGATACAAATAGTATTTATAATATTTTAAATAAATATGTCTACTTTTTTACCTATGAAATTTGCCAAGAATCTTTAGCAAGGAATATTACCAAGGAACGTTTATTAGAAATCTTTAAAATATAAATATATTTAATGTAATAAATCATATATATAATAAATATATACCAAGGAATTTATCAAGGAAATATTCATTGGTAAAATAAATATTAAAATTATATAATAATTATATTATGTATACCAAGGAAATTATTTCCTTGGTAATTTCATAGGAAAAACATTCCTAAGAAAAACTTGTGTTTCTTTCAAATAATAAATAAATAAATAGCAAGGACGTATCCCTTGACACTTTTCTTGGTAAATTGCCAAGGAAATAGACTTCCTCAACAAAATCATCGAAGAGCCGATTACCAAGAAAATTGTCAAAGATTACCAAGGAAACCTTTTCCTTAGTAAATCAAGTTTGCCAAGGAATTTCTATATATTGCCAAGGAAATTTACCCATGGCAATAACGATTTTTTTCGTAGTGATTTTGTTAAATCAATTAGTAATTTGCTCTTGCAATTTAGTCCTACTCTTTGTAAATTAAGACCAGCAGCCTAACATTATTTAACGGAAATATTTAGCATTTTCTCCTTAGGCGCAAGGGCATTTTAGTTGAGTTACATAAAAATGTACTATATCCAAATCTATTAGATTTTAACAAAGTGAACTAAACCAAATGTTTAGCACCAGTCATTTCTGATTGAGATGGTCAAAACATTTCCTTGAATCCAAATGTTCAGATTCACATTTGGTGCTACCGAGATGTAACCTTTTTTCCACGTTTATTAATACTTCGTTCGTTTTGAATAAAGAGTTAATTATTTTATTTTGAGTTATGATATTTAAAAATTTTATTTTAAAAAAATTAAGAAATAAAAATATTATTTTATTATTAATTATCTATTAAAAATATTATTTTTCTTTAAAAAAATTCACTTTTAATCGGAGATTCTTTGTTCTAAAAGGAATATTAATTATCCGTATTCATTACGAATTCATGGACAGTGATGTATACAGTTGGATATTTCAACTATCCACTTAAATATGAAACACGTGTTAAGTTTTTACACCAATCAACGCTGCTTATTCACTATATAAGTACCCCAGCCCTGTACTCATTCACCACATATATCATCTCTCTCTCTCTCTCTCTCTCAATCACTCAACACACACAAATGGCAGGCAGTCTCCAAAATGTTTTTCTCCCTCGTGTAAAAATTGTTGCATGCCATTCAGAACCAAAAAAAACTGGCTTTGCTTTGAATTCACCAGCTCACCATGAAGTCAATGGCTCTATGGCTTGCTCAGTAGTAGTAAGCCATGAGTCAAAGGCTACAAGAAAACTCCTGGTTTGAACCCTTTGATCTATAGAAGATCGTTGACTCAAAGACTTTGTGAAACTGAAGAGAGAATATCAAATAATAGTAATGGAAAGTTTGGGATTTTTGGAGGCAAGTTTGTACCCGAAACCCTTGTCGCTTCTTTAAGCCAACTTGAACATGAATTCTACTCCGTTCTTCGTAACGATCGGTTTCAGGTTTGTTATTTTATTTTGAGATGTTCCAATCTTTAAAAGTTAAGGCATAAAAATGTTATTTTATTACTAATGATCTACTAAAAATATCATTTTTTAAAAAGTTTTGACTTTCAAGCGAGATTCTTTGTCCGAAACGGAGCGAGTATTTATTTCCTAAACTTGTTTTAGGATGTTATTTTCACCATTTTAAAATGGGAATTGATTTGTTTCCTACTTTATTGGATGGTTTCTATTTTTAGATGGTCACCATTAATTGGAAAATACAAAACATATGACTACCTCCAAAAATAAATGTCCCATACTCTATTTTTGGACCAGTGTCCCTTTTTTTGACTAGGCGTAAAAGTACTTGTAGATGCTAATGAACATAACATGTCAAAATGGCAGGCAGAGCTAGCAACGGCATTAAGGGACTACGTAGGACGTGAGACTCCTCTATACTATGCGCAACGGCTAACGGATCACTATAAGGGAAGTAATGGAGAAGGACCCGAAATTTATCTAAAGAGAGAGGATCTAAATCATGGAGGATCGCACAAGATGAACAACGCCATTGCACAGGCAATGCTGGCCAAATACATGGGCCGGAAGAGCATAGTGACGGCAACAGGTGCTGGTTTACACGGTCTCGCGACAGCTTCTGCATGTGCCAAACTTTCCTTAGAATGTACCATCTTCATGGGTAGCATAGATATGAAGAGACAACCTTCCAATGTGCAGTTAATGAAGTTGCTTGGTGCCCAGGTATATATATATATATATATATATATCGATCGCTTCAAGTTCAAGTAATTAAACTTGCGCATAGAGAAATTTGATAGTACAGTAGACCCTATGTTGAATCTGTTGACCAACCAAGAGTTTGAATTTATGTAGGTTAAGGTTGTCGAAGGGAGGTTTCCGGCTGCAGCCTCTGAATCATTTCGCGACTGGGTGGGAAAACTAGACACTAGCTATTATCTGAGTGGTACAGCAGTGGGGCCTCATCCTTGTCCAAGCATGGTTAGAGAGTTTCAGTCCGTAATCGGAAAGGAAACAAGGAAGCAAGCAATGGAGAAATGGGGTGGGAAGCCAGATGTGTTGGTAGCGTGTGTAGGGAGTGGCTGCAATGCATTGGGGTTGTTCCATGAATTTGTCGGAGATGAAAGAGTGAGGTTGATTGGTGTTGAGGCCGCTGGGGTTGGCCTCGAGACAGGAAAGCACTCGGCAACTCTAGCTAGAGGTGAGGTAGGTGTTTATCATGGGGCTATGAGCTATTTGCTGCAAGATGATGAAGGCCAAATAATAGGGCCACATTCAATTGCTGTTGGGTAAGTATGATTCGATATGACTACATAATTAGCTAAAATTGCATTAGAAACTAGGTAGAACTAATTATATATGTTGAATGCAGATTGGAGTACCCAGGGGTTAGTCCAGAGTTAAGCTTTCTAAAAGACACTGGGAGGGCTGAGTTTTACTCGGTTACTGACCAAGAAGCTCTAGAAGGTAAGCTAGCTAAAGAATTATAATCAATACACAACTACTGATGATAGATTATTTCAGAGCATTCGGGGCCTTCGGGCTAAAGAAAATTTTCTTTTGGCAGCGTATGAGAGGTTATGCAGGTTAGAAGGCATATTTCCGGCTTTGGAGACTGCTCATGCATTTGCATTTCTTGAGAAACTTTGTCCTACCTTACCCGGTGGTGCGAAGGTTGTAGTAAACTGTAGCGGTTGTGGAGCTAAAGATGCTACCACAGTCCTCAAACATCAATATTCGTCTGAGCCAGAGGAGGAAATATAACATGCCGATCGAACTTTACGACATAGTTTCAAAAACTCCAGACGCCGTAAAAAGAACAGCAGAGTAGAAAAGTTTCAAACCACAGTCCTCAAACTGTAGCATTGTTTCTTGTACAGCTTTGTTGTTAGAGCATCTCCATGTTCATATTCTTAATACAACCTATTAATTAGTTCCTATTACCATCTACATATATTTATCTTCTTACCCATTTAAAAATATATCTTCCTATTGTATAATTTTCTTACACAACTTCTTACACAAATTTGTAGCATGTTTAGTTATTACCCAAGAATAAAATAAGAGAAATTTGTTAAGAAAATGTGTCATAATATCAAGAAGATGAAAAAAATGAAGAACCATTTGTTTTATTAAAAACAATACATGTAGAGGTGGCAAATGGGCGGACGTGGGCGGGCCTAAATGGGTGGCGGACTCAAATGGACGGGCAGGTAAGTGTCTATTTAATAATATGGACATATATGAGCGGGCACTAAATAGACATGAACGCCCATGAGCGCCCATTTACTCATTAACCACTTATCAAATAAATACAAAAATTACAAAAAAATAATTTTCTTTTATAAAAAATTATCAAAAGTTACAACATATATATATATATATATGTGTGTGTGTGTGTGTGTGTGTGTGTGTGTTTGCTCATCTCTTGTGTCAATTATGTATTTTTGTTGTTGTAACACTCAATTCAATCTTCTATTTTATGGTTCGATTTTTTATTTCGATGAAGCCCAATAGACAAACACACAAGTCATAGAATGTCGTATTTTGCACTGCTCACAAAACCACTATGAATCCATTTATAGTGTAATAGGGACGGATATTTACGGAGTCATAGAAATGGAACAATCTGGGAGTGATGTTTGATTTCATTTAACGGTACAGAGTCATAGAATGATTCCATGCTTTGCTTTGCAATTTGCAATTGGGGGGGCTGGGGCGCTTGGGGGATGAGGGTTGGAAGGGTGGATATACAGTATAGATATATTAATTATGTTAAACGTCATTATTAATTTTAAGTATTTTATAATTATGTATGTAATTGATAAAACAAAATTGGAAGAGGAAGAGAATTGAGTTTTTTCTTCTTTTTTTTTTTTTTTTTTTTTTGGGGGACGCTTGGAGGGGTGGGGTTGAAAGGGTGGATGTACAGTATATATATACTAATTATGTTAAACGTCATTATTAATTTTAAGTATTTTATAATTATGTATGTAATTGATAAAACAAAATTAGAAGAGTAAGAGAATGAATTTTTTTTCTTGGGGGGGCACTTGGAGGGGGTGGGGGTTGGAAGGGTGGATGTACAATATAGATATATTAATTATGTTAAACGTCATTATTAATCTTAAGTATTTTATAATTATGTATGTAATTGATAAAACAAAATTAGGAGAGCAAGAGAATGAATTTTAGGGGTGGGGGGCCCTTGGAGGGGGTGGGGGTTGGAAGGGTGGGTGTACAATATAAATATATTAATTATGTTAAACGCCATTATTAATCATAAAGATTTTATAATTATATATATAATTGATAAAACAAAAGTAAAAGAGCAAGAGAATGAGTTTTAGTATGAGTGCTCAAGTGGGCGTCCATTTAGCCCATCATAATTAATGTGCCCAAGTGGGCTTGCCCATTTGTGCCCACTTAACATTTTGGGTGTGCCCATACCCATTATTTATTGGGCGGGCAAATGGGCTCGGGCAAAAATTGCCACATCTTATACACGTAAATTTATCATGCCAAACAATAATGATTGGATTTTTTTTTCATAAATATAATAAATCACTCACCATTAATTAAGATCAAAAGAGTAAATTTTTCATAGGCTAATTAATTCCATGAATAATTAAATAATAATTTGATCATTTGACTTATACCTATTTTAAAGTTAGACCCTATATTTTTTAATTATATTCATTTCGTCTTGTATTTTGATTTTTTTATCAGTTTCTCCATCCTACCATTATTGTTACAAATGTTGCCCAATATTTTATGAAATGACAAAAATATCCTTACTAAGTTGATACTCTAAAATTTTATTCGAAACTAAAAAATAATATGACTTTACTTTCTTAAATATTTTCGGAAAAGACATTATTAGATTTATATGAAAAATTGTATCTATAGACTATAATAATAGAATTGTTGGTGAGTATTGAGATATTAAGCAAATTTATAGCATGTTTCGTTATTACACATGAATAAAATAAGAGAAATGAGAAACGAAAATGTGTCATAATGTCAAGAAGATGAAAAAAAATGAAAAACCATTTGATGAATCTGTGCGTTTTGTTAGAAAAAAAAATTAAAATCTATAGTTTACTTTTTTGAATTTTTTAGACTACTACAAGTAGCCTTACAAATTATCATACTGGTCCAAAACTTATAAATATTACAAACAAAACCAATTGTAATAAGTACAAATAACTGGGTTCAAATAATTAACTCCCCTCCATAACTGCATTCCAAACCTCAAACATCTTTTGCTCTTAACTTTCTTGCTCCTCTTCATAGAATCCGATGTAGTTACATATGAGAATCTATCTATTCCCCTCCCTTGGATATCGACTTTCTTTTCTTTTACAGCAACTCTCATTTTAATCGGAAGATACTGCCACCAACCAACATCCTTTCAAGTAGTCTATCTTAAAATTAATTAGATTATCTCTATACTTAGTAATTTGACACCGAAAGTGGATAGGAACTAAGAAATGAGAGACGTTCTAAGAAAAAAGTACGATTAATCGGAAGCTAAAAAAATTATATATCTCCATTTGAATAAGGCGGGGTGAATGCATATCTTGGTGGTGGTGATGGTAGTATTGGCGACTGTAGCGATGGTGGTGTTAGGGATGGGGGTGGCGGCAATTGTAGGGATGGCAGTGGTGGTTTATATGAAATACAACATTGTGAGATTTCTAAATCATTATATTTTCAAATATCCACATGGGTTTTGGTTTCAATTTGAATACTTGACAATTCAAAAAATTGAATTTGAGTTTGTAAAAAGTGAAATTCAAAGTTGTGTGGTGATGTGTCTATAAATGTTGAGTTTTGCAAAATTAGTTATTTTGAAGGAAGGAGTAAAGAATTAATATATGAATCAAATCAATTAAAAAATTAACTTTTTTGGGGAAAAATAGTTAATTTTACCACTGTACTTTGATTAATTGTTACATTTTGTCACTGTACTATATTTCGAGCACAATTGTCATTATAGTTGTAAAGATATATGCAATTTCGTCACTATCCCTAACTACCTGTAAAAGTCTAGGTTGTCTCTTAGAACTTAATGTATGGACAACCCTACCTTTTTAACTTAATAAATCACTCACCATCAAGGTTCTAGAAATCGTTAGGCGGCCGCTAGGCGGCACCCTAGCGCCTAGCGCCTAGGGGACTAGTCGGGGCGTAATCGGGGCCTAGGCGGGGCCTAGAATTAAGGCATAATTACAATTTTTTTGATAATTTACATCAAAGATCAAACACATTGAATACAAATTTAATTTTTTTTATGTTTGACATTTTATCAAACACTTGTCTATATTTGTAAAATGAACAAAAATATACAAACCTACCATTAATCTCAATTCTTAACAACCCCAAAGCAATAAACCAGCCAAGTTTAGAACTAAAAAAAAAAACATTACTCCAGTTCGCCCCCCATTACCTTCGTCTTTGCCTCACCATTACCACTCCCCCTTCCTTCTCCAGTTCGCCCACCCTTCCTTCTCCGGTCACCGTATGCCATAAAATCAAAGCTACAAAAATAAATTAAGGTCGGCGAGGTTTGGCGTAAACGCCGACTTAGTCGATTAGGCGGCGACTAAGAAAGTCGCGGCGGTAGAGAGGGGCCTAGCGCCTAGGCGGAGCTAGGCGGGGAGTTTTAGAACACTGCTCACCATTAATAAAGGCCAAAAGATTAAATTTGTAATAAATTAATTAACTCCATGAATAATTAACAAATAGTTTGATCCCTTGACATGTAACTATTTTAAAGTGATATCCTACATTTTTTAATTCTAACCATTTCGTCTTGTATTTTGATTTTCATATTAGTTTCCCCCACCTACCCTGATCGTTACAAATGTCGCACAATATTTTTTGAAATGACAAAAATACCCTTACTCAGTTGAGACACTAAAACTTTATTCAAAACTAAAAAATAATAAGGTTTTACTTTTTTAAATATGTTCGAAAAAAATTATTAGATTTATATGAAAAATTGTATCTATAATAATATAATTGTCAGTGAGTATCGAGATATTAAACAAATTTGTAGCATGCTTAGTTATTACCCATGAATAAAATATGAGAAATAAGTTAAGAAACTGTGTCATAATGTCAAGAAGATGAAAAAATAAAAGAAGAGACATTTGATGAATTTGTGTCTTTTGTTAAGGACAATACATATAAATTTTCCATGTCAAACAATAATGATTGGAAAAAAATAACCCAGTGGTCTCTCTTTCTCTTATGGTATTAAGAGGAAAGTTTCTATTAATGCTATCTCTTAGGTTAAACCTCCTACAGGTAATTTTAAGCTTAACAATGATGGGGCTTGTAGAGGTAATCCGGGTCCTAGTAGTGGCGGGGGTATCATTCGTGATGATCATGGGACTTTTATTTATGCCTTCTCGGTTTCTTTTGGCATTACATCTAGCATTGAGGCTAAGGTTCGTTCTCTCTATCATGGTGTTAAATGACTCCTGGTGAGCGTAAGATTTCCACAAATTTTCCCAGGAATTTTCTTCTATTTTGTGCTATTTTTGAGTTAATTATGCTTTGAAAATAGTCAGTTTATTTATGTAACACCCTTTAACACTAAGCACCTAGGTGAATTACAAGAGCTTTCTCTCTCTATAGTCTGACTGCCTAGGGTTTCTTCGTCTTGTTCCTTCTTGCCGGCGGCTATGGCCGAAGCTTTCCCTCCAGCTCCTCCAGACCCTCCTCCGATTCCTAAACCTCCATCATTCGCCGAGGTTCTCTCAACGTCATCATCTGTCCCTTCATTCGCCATCCCCCCTTCTTCGTATAAAGGGGAACCCGCTCTAAAACTATCACATGAAATCATAGAGTCCCTTGCCAAACCTTTCAGCCTCCCTCTTGTTGGTAAGTTCTCTCATGGCCGCCCCTCTATGGAATCAACTCGCAAATACTTTCGTACCATTGGCCTTAAGGCAAATTTCAGTGTAGGCCATCTAGATCCCAAGCACATACTTATTCAGGTCCAAAACAGTGACGATTATCAACGCCTTTGGATAAAAGATCAATGGTTTTTAGGTAAGTATCCGATGCGCGTTTTTAAATGGACTCCAAGTTTTAGGCTGGATGTCGAAAGTTCCATTGTCCCAGTTTGGTTTTCTCTTCCAGGTCTCCCGATACATCTCTTCAATAAATCAGCCTTGTTCTCACTTGCTTCATTATTTGGTCGCCCTCTTATGCTTGACCAACCGACCATTAATCTTTCTCGACCTAGTGTTGCCCGTGTTTGCGTCGAAGTAGATCTTTTAAAACCTTGCCCGAAAAGGATCTGGGTGGATTGCAGTTCAATTTATCCTAGTTTATGGCAGCCTCTTGAGGCTGAGAATTTGCCATCTTATTGCCATCATTGTCTTCGGCAGGGTCATAGTGAATTAACTTGCAAGGTTAAAAACCTAATCCTCCCTCTTCTGAAGCTCCAGCCCCCGTTCCTAATTTACCTAGACAGCGTTGGACCCCCAAAAAGGTTCCCCATGAAACGGTGCATGGTCCTCTTGACAATGATATTTCTGATACTAGCGAAGATTGCATGGAGAATGCTGGAAAGGATCCTCAGCCTCCAGTCTCGGACAACAATTGTCTTCATCCTCCTAAGGAAAAAGCTCCAGTTTCTGATCATTCTTTGTCCCCTAAAAATCAAGATTGCGCTACTTCTTTGTCTGGGGAAAAAATATCAAACTCATCTAATGAAGATCCTCCTGCTAGTGATGCCCCATCAAATCTTCAAGACATTCCTATATCTTCATCTCCTTCTCGGAATCGGGATCCTATCCAATCTCCTTCACAAACTGTTGATCCTCTACCATCTGAACGGCAAGATTGTACTTCTCCGAACAGATTCGCAGTTTTGGATATTTTGGATAATGAGGAAGAGGTAGATAACATCTCCCTGTAAGCTCTTAATTTAGAACAACATATACCTCCTCCTCCTTCTAAACCTAAACCTCTCATTCCTCCTTCGGCAAGACAGACTCGATCACAGGCCAATAAGCCCCAGGTTTCTGTTTCCTCCAAACTCAATTAATGGATTGTAAGGTACTTTTCTGGAATGTTAGAGGAATCGGTAATGACCCAACTGTTTGCCGTCTAAAACAGCTTGTTAAGCTTCACAAAATTTCTGTTATAGCCATTTTCGAGCCTATGCTTCATTTTTCTAAAGTCTCTCTTATCACCCGGCGTCTCAATTTCAGGTTCTCTTTTTCGAATTCTTCCAGTTCTATTTGGGTTTTTATTAAATCCAGTTTTTCTTGTAGTCTTATTCATGAATCATCTCAGCATGTAACTCTCCAACTCAAGCATTTTTCTTGGTCAAATGATGCTCTTTTTTCTTGTATCTATGCGAGGTGCGACTCTCGCGACCGACAAGATTTATGGGATGATCTGATTAGTATAAGTTCTAGTCATTCTCAAATGCCTTGGTTACTTGGAGGCGACTTCAATATTATTTTAGATCCTAGTGAAAAAAGTGGTGGATCAGGTTGGGATCGTGCTGGGGCTCTTGATTTCCATGCGTGTCTCTCAGCCGCAGGATTAATGGATTTGGGATTTTCTGGTAGTTCTTACACCTGGTGGAACAAGAGGGATGGATCTGCTACTATTCATGAGCGAATAGACCGTGTTTTATGTAACACGAACTGGTTGGAAACTTTTCAAGATACTTCAGTCCAACATCTCAACAGAACGTGCTCGGATCATTCACCTCTGCTCACCTCCATTGTTAAGCGTTCTTCTCATCATCCGGTGGCCTTTCGTTTTCTTAACACTTGGACGGGTCATGAATCTTTTCAGGAGACTGTTTTGCAAGCCTGGAATCAGCCTGTTACGGGTCGCCCCATGCAGAAGTTTTCGTGTAAATTACGTAACGTTAAGGCTGCTTTAAAAACTTGGAACAAGGCTGTTTTTGGTAACATTTTTGACAACATTCGGGCAGCTGAAGAAGATGTTTCGGAAAAGGAACTTTATTATGAGCTCAATCACTCTCCCTCCAACCGGGGAAATCTGATGTTAGCTCAAGCAAAGCTTCGAAAATTTCTGTCCAGGGAAGAAGAATTTTGGCGTCAGAAAGCCAAGATTAAATGGTTGAAAAAGGGTCAAGGTAACACAAAATTATTCCATGCTTCGGTCAAGCAAGCTCAACGTCGTCTTCACATCCATTCTATTTTGGATTCAGAGGGAAATTTTTTAACTACAGAATCTGAGATCAAGCAAGCTGTTGTTTTGTATTTTAGATCTCAGCTTCAAGCTAAGAATTGTTCTCCCTCAAACTTGGACATGATTCCCTCTCTTATTTCGGCTGATTGGAATAATTCTCTTATTTCTCCTCCCTCTTTATCTGAGGTTCGAGATGCTATTAAGGATTTAAATGGGGATAGTGCTGCGGGACCTGATGGATTCACATGCAAATTTTATTTTTCTTGTTGGGATATCATTGGTGCAGATTTTCATGAAGCTATTCTGGAATTCTTTTCGGGATTCTCTCTTCCCCGTTCTTGGTCTAGCACGCTCATTGCCACTATTCCCAAGATAGACCATCCAATGTCTTTTAAAGACATTCGCCCTATTAGTTTGTGTAATTTCTGCTCCAAAGTTATTTCCAAAATTATTTCTTCCAGGCTTGCTCCTATTCTGCCCCATATTATTTCTGAGAACCAGAGTGCTTTTACTAAAGGGCGTATTATTCAGGATAATATTCTGCTTGCTCAGGAGATGATGAATCATTTGGGAAAGAAGGTTAATGGCTCTAATATTGTTCTCAAGCTTGATATGGCTAAGGCTTTTGATCGAGTTTCTTGGGTTTTCCTCATAAATGTTCTCCGCAAATTTGGCTTTCATGAGATCTTTATTGATCTAGTTTGGCGCCTAATTTCAGACAACTGCTTTTCAGTTATTATTAATGGTGATCCAGTGGGATTTTTTCCTTCTTCTCGGGGTCTTCGACAGGGTGATCCCCTCTCCCCTAGTCTTTTTATTATCATGGCTGAAGTTTTTAGCAAGAGTATTAATCGGCTCCACAACCAGTTTCCAACCTCTATCTTCTCGACGGCGAGTGGTTGCCCCATCATTTCCCACCTTGCATTTGCTGATGATATTATTATCTTTTGTAATGGAAGTAAAGCCTCTTTCTCCCAGCATAAGACCCTTATAAAGGAATATGAAGCTTCTTCTGGTCAGCTTGTTAATTGATCGAAGAGTTTTTTCTATGTCGCTCCCTCAACGGATATTCATCGAAGTACCCTCATAAATTCTATGTTAGATTTTCAGAAGGGTAATCTTCCTATTTTTTATCTTGGTTGTCCTCTCTATTGTGGTCGAAAGAAAAAGGCTTACTTTGATCCTTTAATTCTCAAGCTTCAGCGAAAGATCAGTTCTTGGATGGGATCCTTCCTTGATGCAGCAGGTCGTATAATTCTCATCAAGCACGTTCTTCTTTCTATCACTGGTTATCAAATAGCTTCTCTTAATCCTCTTGTCTCGGTGGTAACTTTGATAGACATAATTCTTTCAAATTTTTTCTGGGGCCAGTTGGATGGAAAAAATAAATGTCATTGGGTTTTTTGGTCAACCTGTTGCCGTCCTGTCTCTGAAGGGGGTATTGGGGTTTATGCAATGGCGGACCTGATTCAAGCTTATGGTCTTAAATTATGGTGGCGTTTCCGCACAGTTTCAAACCTCTGGTCTTCTTACCTTTCTGCCAGATATTGCTCTCGCATTCATCCTAGTTCTGTCCAGTCAAAAGGATCTCACATTTGGCACCACATGATAAAAGCTAGAGAGATTGCAGAACCTAACATATTCTGGGTGATTGGTAAGGGAACTTGTTCTCCCTGGTTCGATACCTGGATCCGTGATATTCATTTAGAAAAGCCGGCAGATTGCAGTATCTTCACTGTTCGAGACTTTCTATCTAGCTCTCTGTCTTGTAACAGTCAGGTCTCTGATAGTATACAATCCCAGATCATTACTCTCTCCGAGGATGAGGATCGGGCCTGCTGGATTCGTGACTCTCATGGCGATTTCTCTTTACATTCAACTTTTTCTGTAGTTGGTTCGGGTCACCACCGCTCGCTCTCTTCAGATTATATTTGGCATAAATCCTTACCCAAGAAAATTAGTGTTTTTCTTTGGCGAGTTTTCCTTTGTCGTCTTCCTATAGATGAAGGTCTTCGGGGTAAAGGATTCCATCTAGCTTCTAAATGTTGCTGCTGCGATTCAGGGAACATAGAAACTTTTGCTCATGTTTTCATTTCCAGCTCTTCTGTTGTTAGTGTTTGGAAGAACTTTCATTCTATATTTGGTGTCCCTTTTTATCACGGTTTCATCTCTCAGCGTTGTTTTGTGTGGTGGCTTCACCGTAAGTCCCTTATCTTTATTGTTCTCCCAGCTATTATTCTTTGGCATCTTTGGAAGTTTCGAAACTGCGCAGTTTTTGAAGGTGTTAAGCATTCAGTTCATCGCTTGATTTCCAGCATTGATTCATATCTTCGAGATATTCTTCAGGCTACAAATGTCTTTATTTCGCCTATATCTCGAAATTCTGATATATCCTACGGTAAGCGTAGAAAAGTGACTATTCAAGCAGTTTCTTAGGCTAGTCCCCCTTCAGGTTGTTTTAAGCTTAATACGGATGGGGCCAGTAGAGGCTACCCGGGTTTATGTGGAGGTGGTGGCATCTTACGTAATTCTCAAGGTTGCTGTATTTTTGCCTTCTCTAAATTTTTTGGTCAAGGTTCTAACATGATGGCTGAATTACGTGCGTTGCACCATGGTCTTCTTTGGCTTTTTGAGCATGGATTTTATGATGTTCTTATTGAAATGGACTCTAAGGTTATTCATGATTGCATTTCTAAGGCCTGCAAGTATCCTTGGAGTTATGCTTATGTTTTCCGTGACATATTTCGTCTTCAACGTCTTGGTCACTATTCTTTCAAGCACTGTTTCAGGGAAGCCAATAAAGTTGCAGACAGTCTAGCTAATCTGGCGTGTGATTCTTAGGCTGATTCCAGTTTTCTCTCGGATTCAGACATCCCCCGTGCTATTAAAGGTCTTATTATTTTAGATGCCAAGAATACCCCTTATGTTCGTATTTCTTATTGATTTGCTCTGTATTTTCCTTTTCGAGGTTAGGCTCCTCCGTCCTCCCATTTATAAGGGCAAGGCTGGTTGTCCCCCTCAAGTTTGTATTTCTTTTTTTTTCTAATAAAATCTAGCAGAGTGCCGCCCTTGTTTCCTTAAAATATATATATATATATATATATATATATGCTTTGAAAATATTATTATTTGTGTTTTTGTGCTTAATGTAAGTTTTCATGCATAATCGAGCCTTTATATGGTGTTTAGCACAAAGTTCGAGATAATTCCGGGCTTAAAAGTTGTTTTGAGAATTATTTGGACAATGTCCATTAAGTCCGTCAAGAGTCCAAGGCAAGGCAGAGGCTAACAGAGTTAACGGAGGACCATTGTGCAAAACCTGGGAAGGGCTAGAAGGCAGCGCTAACAATCAGAACTTCAGGGGCACCAGAGAAATATTTGAAATTGAAGGGGAGGCCGCCGCCTATTCAGAAAGTCCCTGTCGCGTTGTCATTCAGCCTATGGCGCCACGTGTCAGTGTATGGTCACTCCTTCCTTCATGTTTGGCCCGTGTCCCCTTATTGGACCCAAGTCCACCCGGCCCATCTAGCTCCATCAACCCGCGTTCCAGCCCACTCCACCTTACACTCTCTCACCCACTAGCCCTGGGCCAACCCGCTTGCCACCATCCTGGATCCCCCGCGACCCAGCGTGCCCCAGCCACCTTATTTCTTCCAAAACAACCCTCATTCCTCACTTGCACTTCCCAAAATAACCTCTGGCCTGCCCTCCTTTGTTGCCTTCATTTTTATATTTCCCAGCATCCTCTTTTTTTTAGACAAGTCCCCATTTCGAGACTTTGTTCCCAAAATGGGGCACCAGCCCCATTTCATTCAATTTTCTCACCAAATCTTGGATGCTTGATCACCATTGAAGGTTTGGAGCTTCAAATCAAGGGCAAATGATGCATTTACAAATGATTTTGTAATACCCCAATCCCACATCGGGTAGATATGGGACTTGTGTTTGATTTATAAGATAACCATGCGCTACTATTCGGCACAAACATCATTCATAGACTTTTGGGTCGGCTTGTGGTGGGCCTGATGACCCAAGATGCTGTGTGCTCAGTGGGCCAGTGTGTGGACTACACATAGCGGACCGGACTCTCGGGTTCGGGTCGTTACAAATGGTATCAGAGCGGGTCCCGGCTGGAAATGTGGGAACAGAGTGCTGTGCGAGGGACCAATGTGCTACACCGCAGAAGATGGGAGCCACCTCTTGATCCCCGTACAAGCCACCTCTTGAATCCTGCATCGCCTGGGGTATGATTCAGCCTTGACGAGGACGTCAAGGATTTGAGTGGGGGAGATTGTAATACCCCAATCCTATATCGGGTAGATGTGGGAGTTGTATTTGATTTATAAGGTAGCCATGCGCTACTATTGGGCACCAACATCATCCATGAACTTTTGGGTCGGCTTGTGGTGGGCCTGATGACCCAAGGTGCTGCGTGTTTAGTGGACCAGTGTATGGGCTGCACGTAGCAGACCGGACTCTCGGGCTCGGGTCGTTACAGATTTCAACCTCGGAATGCGATTTCTTAGGTTTAATTCTTCCTACCTCTATTTTTGATAGTTGTTATAATTTATTTGGTTGATTAAACTTGTAAATGTGGAATTGGTTTGTGCTTAAAATATCTATGGAATGCAATCATTTTTCTATGTCCAATGTAGTGTTTTAATTTAATTTATCTCTTTATTTAGTACACAATCATGTTGGTTATTATTTTGTGAAATTAATACTTTTAATTATCTGGCCAATAATTAAATGATTTTAGAAATATTTAGGATCCGCGACAGCTACCTTTATATTTCAGACCAATAAATTTAATAGTTGGTGTTTTGTGACACACACCGATAGCCATTATGAGACTAGATTTGACACGCGTCGAACCACCTTAGCCATTCACGGGGTCGGGGAGGTTAGGGTTCATTATAAGATGCGAGAGCCCGTAGTTAACTAATTTTAGCGGTCTCGACTACCAACATGACTTGTAGAAAAATTTAGAGAATTTCATTTTGCGAAGTATTACACATGCGCTTGGTTATTATTGTGTGTTCTTCATGCTTTTAATGGTGTAACGAACTATTAGATGATCATTAAAATTATAGGATAAGATGCGAGAGCCCGTCCTATTAATTCTGAAAATCACAATAATTGTTTACGTTACGTGAGACCGAAAGGAGATCATGCGTAGATAGTCATTGCGTGCTTGTTTTGATATGCGACTATTTTCTCCTATGTTATAAGAAGCGAGAGCCCGTACCTAGAAGTTGTAGCTAGATTTGCTATACGTTGCGAGAGCCCGTAGTGAATACTATAGTGCGCACGACTACCAAGACTTGAGTTAAAGAAAAGTAAAAAGAAGATTAAATTAAACACCGATTAAACTAGAAATAATGCACTCCTATCTTTTTATCTTGATTTGTTGTTGACAAACCACCAAACCACCTCTTCTTTAGTTTAGATTTGATTGCTTTCTAGGTTGTTTATATTTTTATATTTTAATTTATTTTCTTTTCGCTCAAATATAATTAGTAGCATAATTTCGGTACTTAGTTAGAGTGAGAATTACACGCATTCCTCGTGGGATCGACTCATACTTATGAACTTTATTATTTGGTACGACCGGGTAATCTTGCCCGAGTTGCGTTTTTACGCACATTAACTCCACTCCCATAACTTTAATAATGTCATTATTGAAATGGATTCTGAAGTTATTTGCGACTGGATCTGGGCCTTCATCCTCCTTGGCACCTTATATTTTATTTTCGAGCTATTATTAAGATGCAGCAAAGCACGAATTACTCTTTTTGTCACAGTTTTCGTGAGACTAATTTTGTGGCGGATGGTCTTGCTAACCTTGCTTTGGATTTTGGGTCTGACTCTACCTTCACTTCTTTGATGGATCTTTTTAATGGAGAAGATGATTGGATCACTAGAAAAATAAATCAAATCTTCAATAAAAAACATTATCATTAAATTAAAATATAGAAATTAAAATGTACAATACTTTTTAATGGAGAAGATGATTGGATCACTAGCTTTTCTTGAACACCAATGGGAGTAAAAATGAAGATAGAGAAAAAATTGTGGCTGCTCTGCTTGCTCGTGTTCTGCCTCCTCTCTCCTCCCCAAAATGTGATGAAAACTATCTTCCAAAAATTTTAGGGTATTGGTGAAGCTAATTTCCTGGTCAAGCTGCAGCTCCACTTGGCTTGAAAGGGAGTGTTCACAGGAACATGCATATGTCGTTACTCTCTCCCACATTTCACATCAGTATATTGTATTCCATATGTTCTGAATAAAAAGTTTACAATTTTATTTTTAGATATTTTATTTAAAGAGTTTATTTTTAAAATAAAAGTATAATAATATCATTTTATTATTAATAAATTATTAAAAATATCATTTTCTTAAAAAAAATGATTTTAAAACGACGACTTGGCATTAAAAACGGAGGGAATATCATGCTAGTTTGATTAGATTAAATTAATTCTCTTGGGATAAGGTGCGAGATTCATGGTATTCGTACACGAAGGGTCCATGTTATTGCTGTATATAAATATAGCTATTAATCATCAAACCTCAAACCAACGGGTAGGGCAAATGAACATTTATGAGTCACTCACTATATTTTTTTTCTTAAATTGAGTACCTGAAACAATTTGGGATCCCTATAAATCACAGAGGAATATCACATTTTTTACCACTGTATAAATGAGGAAAATCCAATTTGATCGATGATGTTTTATAACGATTAAATTAACCAACTAACTTTTAATCTGGTTGCAATATCGTTCTCGCAAACCAAATTAACCAACCAACTTTTGTCAATATCAGGCCAATAAATTGCCATAGAAGAAATATATGAGAATACCACCTTTTTGACCACCGTACAAATTGGGGAAATCCAATTTAACTAACGACGTTTTATAACGACCAAATTAACTAACCAACTTTTAATTTGGTTGCAATGTCATCCTCGTCGTTTCATAAAGACCAAATTAACCAACCAACTTCTATCAATATCTTCCTTCTATGACAATTTCTTGGCCCGATATCGACATAAGTTGGTTGGTTAATTTGGTCTTTATGAAATGACAAGGACAATATTGCAACCAAATTAAAAGTTGGTTGGTTAATTGGATCGTTATGAAACGTCGTTGGTCAAATTGGATTTCGCCAATTTGTACGGTGGTCAAAAAGGTGATATTCCCGAAATATATTGACAGAAGTGGGTTAGTTAATTTGATTTTTATGAAAAGACGAGAACGACATTGCAACCAAATTAAAAATTGGTTGGTTAATTTGGTCGTTATGAAATGTTGTTGGTTAAATTGGATTTCCTCAATTTGTACAAGGGTAAAAAAGGTGGTATTCCCTAAATTATAATCTTCCAATTCCATTAACAACTCTAAACCACCACATCCAACTAAAGAACACACTTATATTATTTATTTAGTAATATTTTTCTTCATTTTTTACATAAGCAATAATTGAATTATTGAATTGGATATCAATTATTAAGAAATCACTAATAATTCATTAATCTTAATTCACTATCACATGTAGCATACACTACAAGAAACTGCTTTTTTAAGATAGTTGGTTGTTTTAGAATTGTCATTGTCATTGTCATTGCCTTTTGACTATTTCAAGAGGAATGGTTTTTTGTAAATAAACGTGCAATCACAATGAGTAAAGCTGTGCAATGATTTATTATGTTATTATTGCATTCATAAATGGGAAAAAAGAAACAAAAGAGGAAAACATTGAAAGGTCATCAATTTCAAAATGCCAAAACATCGCACTATGTCTTTCTCGTCCTCTCTCTCTCTCGCACTAGCCTTTCTCCCACACTCACTCTTTAATCTTTAGCAGCTAAAAGGGAAATTCGGATGATCCAAGGGAAAACCAAGATAAGATTTCAATCCTAACATGGGGAGAAAAACTCTAATTGCAATCTGTATTTCTTTTCTTCTTTCTTTGACTTTGGAATTACTACAAGACTTGTGATTAGGAATAGCAACGGTGCAGTTCGAGCGCGATTATATGTCATATCATCCTCATTCCCCAATTTCAGTTTGATGTCCATAACCGCCTTATTCCCCAACGAGTAATCAATTTGTCCTACCATATCCATTCTTTATGGTTAACGGTTAATCGAGGATTACCAATGAAAAATTTGTCAAATTAACAATTTAATTAAAACACTTTAAATATTAAAAAATACTTTCAAAAAACACATTATATAACTGAGTTTGTAAAATTTGATAAATGATACTCCCTCCATTCCAAAATTATCGTCTGGATTGACTTGGCGAACGGATTAAGAAAACACATTAAATTTGATTATTAATATTAGTTTAATGTATATGTGATTCATAATTAAAGTAAAATGAAAAAAATAATGTTAAAGTGATAAAAGTATTGTCCTAAAAATAAAAGTTTCAAACAAAACAATTATTTTAGGACAGACAAAAAAGAAAACTATGACAATAATTTTGGGACGGAGGGAGTATTGTTTTTACTTATAACCCATCATAATATATATTGTCTATAAAAACTGAAGAGTCTAAATATGTTTTGAACGTACGCCACAACACATTCACCAAATATTTTTTAAAAAACTTTATTTAATTACAAGAATAAAATTGTAGGTAACAGTCTAACATTTAAATAACTTTTAGATTAAATTTATTTGATACCTACAAAATTATAGACACAAAGTATCTATTATATAAATAAATAGAATCACTGATAGTTCAGAAAATCACAAAAGAATTATTTAATAAGGAAACATTCAGCATAAGGATGTAGTCACAATTTTGTAGTAATATGTAATATTAGGGTTTAAATATCAATTTGGTCACCCTACTTTCGGCCAAAATTTATTAAGCTCACTCTACTACATTTTTTTGTCAAAATAGTCATTGTACTTAACAATTGTAATCACATTCAATATCATTCCGTTAGTCTATAGGTAACAACAGTGTAATTTTTTGATGATAACTCGAAATTACCCTTATTTAAGCATGTGCAAGTCACGTTAAACACACAAAGACTGAGCTCACAACGAAGGACCATGTCTGATGAGCTCAAACAAAGAGTGAGCTCAAGCTAAGAAAACGGAGACGGAATTCTCGTAGCCATCGAAGACAAAGAGCACGAGCCACCATTGAGCACGATTAATTGAAGGCTGAAAGGTTTGATTCTTAATCAATCTCATTTCTACCATGTCGAGTAGTTCAAGTCGAGGTATTTGAAACCCTAATAACTCAAATCATACGATTGAAGAAAGATTATGTGATTGTGGTAAAAGGGCTCGTATGTGGACATCGTGAACTGCAGAACATCCTGGGATGAGGTTTTTTGGTTGCCCAGATTGGAAGGTATGTGATTCTCTTAAAAAAAATTAGTTTTAATTTCGAGAATTGGTTTTCAATTGATTGCCCAAAATTGGTTTTTGTTATTGGTAATTGGTAACTGGTAATTGGTAATTAGTTATTGGTTATTTGTTTTTGGTTTTTGGTTTTAATTTCCCCAATTGGTTTTCAATTCCTACTACCAGAATTGTTTTGATTATTGGTAATTTCTGCTTGGTTTCTTGTTTTTGGTTTTAATTTCCAGAATTGATCTTCAATTTATTGCCAAGAACTTGTTTTGGTTATTGGCTATTGGTTTAGTTTCTTATTTTTTGGTATTAATTTCCAGAATTGGCCAGCCAGTTGGTTGCCCATATTTCAATTCCCATAATTGGTTATGCTTGTTTGTTCAATTGATTGTAGCAGGATGATGAAAAAAGGTGTCGTTACTTTGCTTGGTTCGACCCTCCATTGAATCAAAGAGCAAGAGAGCTACTTAATGATTTTAAGAACAAGGAGGGTGAGATGAAGATAGTGTTGTCTAAGCTTGCAAGCACAAAAATCAAAGTAACAAATTTGAAGGCAGAGGTTGGAAGATTGATGGAAGAGAATGCTATTTTGAAGTCAAAATTGAAGGAGAAGAATGCCAAAATGTCAAAATGTTTGTGGGTTCTTAGTTTAGTTGTAGTCAGTATAAGTGGTCTCTTATTGTGCCAGAATGGCAAAATGTATCACCAATTCATGTTGCCTTAGATTATTTTGATGTAATATTCCTGTTTTGATGTAATATGATTTTGTGGACATGGTCTGTAATTTTCTTGTGTTGGTAATGATGATGAACATAAGCCATGTATTTGAACCTTTGTGTTGATTTTTAATAGACCAAATGGAACAATGTCTCTGTCCATGTTTGTATTTCCATTCCAAACAGATGCTCAAGCTAATATTTCCATTCCAAATTGATATTTAAACCAAATTGCTAATGAATTTTTGTGTTGATTGGAAGGTTGGTAAACAAATTCATTGGACATCTTGTAATAGACCAAATGGAACAATGTCGCTGTCCTTGTTTGTATTTCCATTCCAAACAGATGCTCAAGTTGATATTTCCATTCCATATTGATATTTAAACCAAATTGCTAATAGTTTTCAACTGAAAGGCCAAAGCTAAAAGCAAAATGGACAACAATTATGTAATATAATTGCACAACAAATAAAGGCCAAAAACACTGTCAATTACCAAAAACATTATCATTACATCAACATTCTGTCATTTTTACAAGTGACATAATGGACAATAGTGAAAGCCAAAAACATCATGGCTTGATTTGCATACACCCCAAAAAAGAAACTCTATCCCCTGTTTTAAAGTTAAAGTACCAAAACATAGTCAAATACTCCCAAAACACACTATCAACAAGTCAATCAATATCTATAAACTGTCCATTGGTCTTCTGACAATTCTTTGCAAAGATGTTGTTCATATTCCTTTGTGATCTTCTAATCTGTGCCCCTTTCTCCAATTTAACTCTTTTAACACTCTGGGGTCCCTAATTGAAAGACAGACAATAAAATGTTAACAACATTTACAAATCAATCACAAGTTAATCACAAATATTCATAGAACAAAAATGATTTACCTGACTTGGTTGACTAGCAAATCTTATATTCCTTCTTGTTTGCCTAGCTCCCTCAACAACAATTGGTCTCTATGTATATACAAGACAGGTAAAATTAGACAAAAAAAATATAGAAGCAAACAAAATAACAAAAATTCTTTACCTGACTTGGTTGACTAACAAAGCTTATAGCTCCCTCAGCAACAATTGGTTGGCTTGCTTGAGTCATGACTTGTGTATTTCCACTCCCTGGTTGCTGCCTTGCTACTTCCCCTACCTGCCTTTCCCTCTCTTACTTCCCCTACCTGCCTTGCCCCCTCTCCAACAACTGGTTCCTGCCTTGCTACTTCCCCTACCTGCCTTGCTCCCTCACCAACAACTGGTTCCTGCCTTGCTACTTCCCCTACCTGCCTTGCTCCCTCACCAACAACTGGTTCCTGCCTTGCTACTTCCCCTACATGCCTTGCTCCTTCACCAATATCTGGTTCCTATTTATAACACAAGCAAAATTAAGCCAATGCAAACTGAAAGAAAAAACCTAAGGAATTTATAACAGGTTCACAGAATAACAATTTTACCTGACTTGCTTGAGTCCTGACTTTTGTATTTCCACTCCCTGGTTGTTGTCTTGCTCCTTCACCAACAGCTGGTTCCTATTGATAACACAAGTAAAATAAGACAATGCTCAAAGAAGGAAAAAAACCATAATATATAACAGGTAAACTAAAAAAAATAACTTATTTACCTGAGAAGTCCCATCAGTTTCCAATTTATTTTTGAGGCAACCTCTCTTATTGTGCCCAATTCCATTACAAATTATGCATCTCATTACCCTACCTTTCCTTGATAACCCCAGTTTCTGTGGAGGACCTGACCTTGGCTGATCCCTTTCCTCTTCATGTGCAGCTTTAATCCTTAATTTTCTAGGTACTCGGCATTTTCCTATTTAGTTGTATCAAGGCATAGGTTTCTTGCTTGACTTTGCCCACCGATCTTCACCAGCGATTGGACTCAAAGAATATGCATAAGCTTTTAAAAATGTTGATTTCGGGTAACACTCATCCAAGTATTTTTCGGGCCTTTCACCTTTTGGAGTATGGCAACAATTGCATGGGTACAAGGGATTCCACTAAGCCGCCATCTTCTACAACCGCAAATCTTCCTATCAATGTTTACCACATAACCCTCTTTTTTATACCCCACCTCAAACTCTCGGCCCATTATAGATTGAGTTCCAAAACTTCACATCTTCTTTGTTTTTCTCCAATACTTTTATGATAGCAGACAATACTCATCATAATGTCTCATCATCCATGTTCTTCTTTTCTCCAATCTAGCCATCATATACAACCTGATTTCTTCTAACATATATATGATTGGCTTGAATCTAAACTCAACAATGGTTCCATTAAAAGCTTCTGCCTTGTTATTCTCAACATTATCAACCTTAATATCGGTCCCTAAAGAAGGCCCTAGAATGCCCTAGGTCTCTTTGCATCAACCCATAATATGCTGCCTCATCAACCTCTTTCAGTTTATCCAATTCCTTTTGCATTTGAGTCTCATTACTTGCATAAGCCACAACCCAATTTCTATGCTCAACAAAACGTAAAATCTCATGTACTGCCTCCATCAGACCTTATGTTGATCGAGATCACAGCCCCATCCATCACCACTCCCTTAAACCCAAGTCTTCCTTTAATAGTTCAATAAACCACTTCCAATTTTTTTGTTCTCAACTTGAACCACAACCCATGCCACAGGAAACATCTGATTATTTCCATCCCTCCCTATTGCAACAAGTAATTCCCCTTTACAAACCCCTTTCAAAAAGCATCCATCAAGGCCTAAAACAGGCCTACACCCATTCAAATACCCCTTCTTCAATGCACCAAAACATATGTATATCTTATCAAAATATTATTCCCCAGCAGTTGGATGAACCCATTTATCTATCTCAATAGTGCTCTGCTCATTTCTTCTTTTTAACTCTTTTCTGTAATCCCAAAGTTTGGCATAGTGCCCATCAAGTGATCCCATCTCTTCACCAAGAACCCTAGCCCTAGTTCTTAAGCACATACTCATACTCACATCTAATCCATGTGTATCCAACACCTCTTTTTTAAACTGTTTTACTTTCCATTTAGGGTTACTTAAAATCTTTTCATGATACATTTTAGCTAGCCATGCAACACTACAACATCTCGCTCTTAAACCTCTTTCCACATTGATGGATCGACGTAAAGTTTTAATCAAATGTAGTTTCGTCACGAATAGTGCTAGCCCAAACCTCCCGTGTACAAACATCTGAATTAACACACTTTGCATGTACCCTTTTTTTTTTATCATTTACCATAAATCATATGTCATACCCATTCTTGCAGCCATAATCACTAATAGCATCCCTACATTCCTGGACATTAGTGAAAGTTTCATGCAAGCTGAAATTTCTATTCTTCATATCACATTTAGGGTTATACCTAGGGAATTTTTTTCTCACATCTTTTTGTACACTATCATCATTTTCATCTTCACTGCTACTATCAGAATCAGGAAGGAAATCAACATCCCTCTCATCAAAAACCATCTAAGAATTTTGAAGATTATGGACTACTAATTGTCTGTCATCCTCACCACCAATTTTAGATGTACCCTGTTCGACAAATTATATGTAAACCCTCTCCTCTTAATTCCAAAAGACTTTTCATTCACACCCCATTTGACATTATCCTTGGTCTTGAAGGCAATCACATTCCTCCTAGCAGTTAGTAACTCATCATCATTGAGGTTTTCTAGGTCCTCATCTTCCAAACTACATTCAGAATCATCATCCCCACTATCTTCAGACCCAAGATAATCAACATCACTATACAGCTCGTATTCTGGTTCCCTATCATCATGTAAAATGTAAATTTCAATCTTTCTTAATTCTTCAGCAACTTTCATGAACATCTCCCAATCCCTAGGGGTATACAATGCCCTAAGCCCTATGTCAGTAGGATTTGAAACAATTGTACGATAAAAAATGGAACTCACATGAGAATTCCCTAGCTCACTTTGTACTCTACCCTTTAACCCAGAAAATGAGATGTCTTTCATATCTAACTCATCCCAATAGTGCTCTTTCCCCTGATATCTACCAGACAAATCTTTGAGAAATTCACCCCCATAATGACACTTTACAGAAATTTTCATTGTGCCCTGAAAGTTTAATACAATAGGATGAGGGGACCATAATAATCTGACAAAACCAAACATTTAATATAGTGCAAAAATTTTAAAAAACAAAGTAGTGGAGGACCAAGCAGAATATAAAAAAAATCATGCACAAATAAAAACATAGTGGGGGACCAAGCAAGGTTGTAAAACATAGTGGGGGACCAAGCAAAATGACTAACAAAAGCCCTCATATACACGACAAATTCACAAAATAAATTCACAAAAAATTTACAAAAAACCATGTTTACTCTCACTATATGCAGGCATACAATAATGTACAATGACTAACAAAAGCCCTCATATACACGACAAAAACCATCAACAGACCCCATTTTGTAACACAACAATCCCTAAAAATGATATTATCTACAAGCAAAATCTTAATCTTTTTTAATGACATCAAAATCGAATAAAACTAACCAATGTTTCAATTAAAACCCTATTATGTAACACAAATTAGGATTTTTTTCAAGAAACCCTAATTTGTTTTACGGCCTCGTAACATATTTAAAACAGTAAAAAAAATTAGGGTTTTTGTATGCTCACCTTCAATCCTTCGTGATTTCAACCAGTTGATGAACGATTAGTGTAAGTTGCCTTCAATCCTTCGTGATTCCCTTCAATATGATCCTCATGATTTCAGCCAGTTGAGAAATTTTGAGTTGAAGTCGAATGCTTTGAAGTGAAGTGTCGAAGGATTTGGGTAAGTTCCTTAATTTGATTCGTAATTTCTGCTCATCACGTGCACAACATGTTCCTTCTATAAGGACATTTATGACTTTTTGATGATTTCCGTCCACTAAATAGACGGAAAATACATATGGTGACCTTAGTGATTACAATTGTTAAGTACAATGACTAGTTTGACGAAAAATGTAGTAGAGTGAGCTTAATGAATTTTGGCCGAAAGTAGGGTGACTAAATTGATATTTAAACCTAATATTAGTAGTAAACATTGATTCAAATTAAAATTTATTTGGCTATTTTTACAATAATATATAAACTTAGTTTTAGTTCAACATTATAGATTCATCTATGAATGCGAATGGAAAATATGTACAATTTTCTATTACATATTTAATTTCATAAATTACAGATGAGTCATGAAGCATTGTTTAGTGTTTTAAATGAAAAATATTTTAAGCATATATAAAGTGATACCCCTCTAATTGAGAAAATCATTGAATAAAACACAATCAATTTGGCTGAAGTTGATCAATATTTCAAAACATGAGGCAATGTTACTATAGTACAATCTTTCATGGTAGATGAGAAACAAACTCATTTAATGGATCGAAGTATCTATTAATTCAGGCATACGTTTTTCAAACATTTTTATATCAAACTTGTTTGTCAACATAATATACATTATATTTGTGTGTGAGAGAGAGAAACGAACATTTTTGAAATGTCAGTAGTCTTTGGTGGGTCAATTGTTATCGATGTCTATAAATATTATTCATTAATAGAAATTTCTTACTGCTTGCTAGAGATGAAAACTTTGAAGTGATAAAGAGGAGTGAGTGATTAAGCGCATGATCGATGTTTTAATTAATCTTTTTCTTTGCAAGTGGACAAGACTATTATAGAATAGTATTGGAAGCAAGGGTCGAACCCACAGAGACAAGTGATCACGAACAGTGCAATTTATTGATAGCAAATTATTAATCTAAAGGGGGTTTTTATATTTATTTCTATTCTAAACTACTATTTTTATTTAGATGTTTAACTAATTAGCAGTAATTACCGATATGAAGATCTTATGGTGGGTGGCAATCTAGGATTCTGGGTTTCACTTGTATCTCCTTTATGTTCAATTCATAATAATTATCATTCAATTTCTTGGGTTCGTTCACTAAAGATAGATATAGTCTGTTGAACAATTGGTTCAAATTCCTCCATCCCCGCAAAAATTCATCCATTCTATATCCTAAGCACATGAACTGTAATCTAGTCTGTCACCTAGATTTATGATCTATCTGTCACCTAGATCATGTATGAACTGTCCTAACTTATCACTCGTGCATCGATAGGTCCAATTTATTGTGATGGTGAGCCGATTAATACGACATATGCACATTGGTCATGCAGTTATCCGCACCTCTAAGCCTTTATTATTTGCGATTACATTCATTTGTTCAAAGCAAAATAATATAGGGGTTGATAAACAACACAATCAACAAGAATTGAATGAACATATATATGAATTAAAACATAAATTCGATACAAGTTACCTCTCACCTCCTAGATTATGGATGATTTAGTTCATCATAGACAATGAACATCACATGGAGATGATCAGATACATGATTTGATCTTTAATACTTGTAATTACACAATCTAACTATGTTTTACACTCTAAAAACTATCTAAAATCTACCTAAGAATGCTTCCAGCCGTCTCTCCCTTCTTTGGCTCTCGGCATCAAACTTCAATATATACTCGGGAGTTGTAATCCAATCGAATCACATGTGAAAATCCGAAAATAACGCATTCGACCACCTTGCGGCGCAGGTGTTGAGTACTAGTAAGGTCTCATGTGTCCGGCCTTTGGTTGCTTGGCTTGGCTCATCATCCGTGCGCCTACCTTGCGGTCGGTCCGAGGTACCTACCCCGCAAAGTCTCGAGATTGACAGTCTTCAAGTTTCTTCTTCATTTTCCTCTTTGGCCCTTCTTGGAATTTGCACATAAAACCCTGCAGTTTCGCATATTTTCACTAAAAACCCTGAAACTTACAAAACTCACCGAAAACATATATCAGTAGCCAAAAACCTCGTGAAATAGCATAATTTAAGTCATAAAAGTATATAAAATCGACGTATAAAATACATCGATCAGCGCACATAGCAGCAAATTTGCGTGGTTGAGAATAATGTTAGGGATTTTCTATTTTCAATATAAAATATACTCACGCACACACACACACACACACACACACACACACACACACACACACACACACACACACACATATATATATATATATATATATATATATATATATATATATATATATATATATATATATATACCTAGGTTAGTTAGTAAGTACTTGTATGAATAAAGACTTTTACAACTAACATCTAACTTGATAATAATAGAAGAAGTCTTTTTGTTAAAAACTTTTCTTCATTTTTAATTAGTGTGGGATACTTGTTTTCTATTTCTATTGGTATTTAAGTTTTTTATCCAAAAAATTTAAAACCAATATCACTTTCAAATCATGTGGCATACATATTTCCTATTGCTAAAAATAATATTTTTAAAATCAACATCAATTTCTAACAAACGTGATATCCATATATTCTATTAGTAATACAATGTGCGATGCATCTTTTTCTATTAGTAATAAAATAAAAATTCTTTTATCTAATGACTTTTATAACCGATGCTCATTTCTAAATAGAGTGGCGCTATATAGCCCCCCCTAGCTATAAGTTGACCCCCTTAAAACCCAAACTTCCTAATTTACCTTCCCTTCTTCATCCAAACTCAACCCCCCACCGCCTCCACCCTTCCCCCACCCACCATCCACTGCATTTTCCCTTCCCCCATCATCCATTACCTCCTCCCTCCATCTCTCCCTCACACTGTGTTCTTTTCACACTCTCTCTCACTTTTCCCTTCTTCGGCATCCCTCTCACTGTCCTCCATCTCTCCCTCTCACTGTATTTCCTTCTTTCTCTTCCCTCCCTCCCAACCAAACAAAATTCTTCATTTTCCTTTTTTTTCCAGCACCACTAACCCACACTACTAGAAAAGGTGGTTACAGCGATGAAATATTTAGCAACGAAAAAATTATGTTGCTACATAGCGACGGAAATGGAACAGCAGCAGTGGAATTGATTTGATAACGCTTATAACGACCAAAACAACTTCCGTCGGTGTAATCCATCGCTAAAAACAAATATTCAACGAAAATAAGAAAAACTGATTGTCGAACCAACGTAGTTGCATCATCCCACATGATGCGACTGCCTTGCCCAGACACACTCGCTTCACATCCATTGACGCAATCGCTTCAACTTCTACACCTCGACCAAACTGACGTGGTCGTTTGACGCGTATTGATGATAAAACACACACGCGGGCAAGATTACCCGGTCGAAACAAGTAATAGAGTGATAGAGTAGAGTGTCGAACCCACGAGGAAGCAAATTGGTTGTTTTTAAAGAATACCAAGCACGTTGTAATTTTGACTATATTTAGACGATCAATTTGGAGCAAATTAACTAATTAATTAAGTTAAAACAAGAAATTAAATAAAGTACTATTAAAATGAGTTGATTTCAATGAGAGAAGATCTAGGATTTTGACTGTCAATTAGCTCTTCAGTTATGATTTAATAAGAGATTCCTATTAATGTTATTATATTTTTTAGAAGTTGGGATTCAAAATTCATCGCTAAGGGCGGTCACTTCGTATAACGGTGCTAGTTAACGGCATAAATTTCACGGGTTTTCGCTACGTATGAATTTATGTTATTAATCGCTTCCAAACGCAAAACCCCCAACCTTAATCCCCAATCCTAACCCTATTTGTCTCTCTAGGGTTGCTCCCTGTTGGTCCCGGAGTAGGCTCAATCTAGGCTAGAAGGGGGGGGGGGGTTGAATAGCCTAGTTATGTTTTTATAAAAACTTTTTCAAACACTTCTTAATGATTTCTTAAAAGGATTTTACTAGAAATGTTAGTGTAGCGGAGAACGAATGAGGTTACGTGGAGTAGGGCTGAGTAGCACCGATTCGATGTAGTTGTTCTTGTTAAGTATAAGCGGTTAATAGAAATATAGAAAGCGGATCGGGCAGACGAACACATAGTTTAGAAGTGGTTAAATGCGTGAATAGTACTACGTCCACTACCAAAGTGGTTAGCTTTGGATTTTAAAAGGTGCACTTGTTTATCCACTAGGTTTATAGGTAAGATCTCTAATGGATCGTGTACAAAATGAGTTTTCAACCAAGTGTACAATGGTGAGAGAAACAATCAATGATTAGTTGTTCTCTCACGTGCTAAAAGTAAGAAGCTGTTTTTAAAAGCAAACTAGATGGTTGAAATGGAGTAAAGATTGGCAGTTGCGGCTTCGGGAAGTTTGGTGAAGTGTTAGTTCTTGTCATTTTGATCTCTTGAATGCTTGAGTGTTGAAGATGAAGCTTGAATGTTTAATCTTGTGAAGAGTTGTATTTTCAGATCTTCAAAACTTGAATAAATACCGGAGATCTTTTGGACCGTTGGGTGAGCCGAGAAAGCGTGTCCAACGTTATTGCATTGAATGCAATTCGGCGCTTTGGGGATGTATGAGGCACGGTCATCGAAATGCGGTGTGTGCGAGAAGACATTCCCCAAATAGAGTAAAGTTTCGAGGTTGCGGCGTTGCAGCTGTGAAAGTCTTCTTAGCCAAAAAGAGTAATGTCTTCAGACTTCATGTTTCAGGAGACAGACTAGACAGTTGTCATTATGTGGTTGACTTCTTTTGTGTGAAATCAGATGAAGATATTTTGACTAGATATTTCAAAAATATCTATCTATCTAGAGTCATGTGACATAATCCCATGTTTTGGCTAGTCTTGATTTTTCACTTCTTGAGACTTCAAAGTCCATTTGTTCTTCCAGGCTGGCATTTGAAGCCTACTTATTCGCGCCTAACTAACACTAAGCGGTTCTAAACAACCTTGATTCTAAGGCGATTGCCACACTAATCGATGCCTTGAGACCTATTAGCCATTGTACAATAGAATCAGAAGATGACTCAACCAAATCTAGAACCTATGAGGATCAATACTCCCGTGTTCCTGCATGGTGGCAGCCTCTACCAGTGATGAGCCGCCGGCATCTCCTTCTCCCTCTTTTAAAAAGTCCTTCGCATCTATAGTATCTAAGGCCGGACCTTCTCCTTCTATTCCCTTTATCCCACCAGCCCTTTTACAAAGGTGAGCCTTGCCTTTGTCTTTATCCAAACCTAATCTCCTTGTTATCTAAGCCTTTCGGCCTTACCTTCATCGAGAAATTCTCTCATGGCCGTCCGCCTATGGAGATGTTGTGTAAAAACTTCTTAACACTCGGTCTAAAGGCTGCTGTTACGATTGGGCATTTAGATGCCAAACACATCTTGATCCAAGTTCATCATGAGGCGGATTACCAACATCTGTGGATCAAAGACCAATGGTTCCTTGGGTCCTATCCTATGAGGGTCTTTAAATGGACTCCCGACTTCAGACCAGACGTGGAAAGCCCCATCGTTCATGTTTGGTTCGAACTACCAGGTATGCCGATCTTCCTCTTCAACAAACATGCTCTCTTCTCCCTTGCAGGCCTTATCGGTAAGCCTCTCATTATGGATTCCCCTACGGCCAATCTGTCAAGGCCTAGTTTGGCTCTGGTTTGCATTGAAATTAATTTCACTAAAGCCCTCCCTAATCGAATCTGGATAGATTGTGGTCCTGACCTTGAAGGTTTCGGCAACCTATTCATGCTGAACAACTCCCCCAATATTGCTCTATATGTCACCGTCAAGGTCATGGTTATGATACGTACAAGAGCCTTATTAATCATACACCCAGTTGCAACAAGGAACAAAGGGGTATGAATGTTATGCAAGAACCCAGTGAGCCTATTAATCCTAAGGTTATGCCTAATGGTCCTTCTTCTGTTTGGAAACTTAAAGACCCTCAAACGAGCCATAATAAGGATTTTGTGCCCGATCTATATGTGCCTAATCTTCATAATTCTAATACTAAAATAGTAGAGAGAAAATTTGGTGAAACGAAATCTGCCCCCATTGATATTTCTAGACCTACTGAAGCCTTCAATGAACCTGAAATTTTATCCACAAAACAAAATGTTGTTGATGAGCATGATGCTCAACAAAATATGTTACCCTCAGAACCCACTGTGAGGACTGTACTTCCCTCTAATTTGAACTTAATAGAAAAGGAGGTTAATGCAGAAAATATGGACCCTAAACTTAATCACTCTTAGGCAACTACAAAAGATGTTACAATAGATTCTTGAAGTGGGACAAATAAAGAAGGAATAGGCACCACTAACATTTTTTCTTTGCTTGACATTATTGATGAGGAGGGAGAACTTAATTCTATAGGTATTGAGGCTCTTAATCTTGCTTCAAATACTGATATTCATCCGAACAAAGGTAATAATTTTAATCAGTCTTTCACATTATTCTTGGACTTCTTCTGCTATCATATCTTGTGTTAATGCTAAATGTGATTCTATTGATCACCAAACTCTTTGGTCTGACCTTATTGATATTAGTGTCCAACACTCGAGTTCTCCTTGGATTTTTGGAGGAGATTTTAACATCATTCTTGATCCTTCAGAGAAATCAAGTGGTCGCTCTTGGGATAGGCAGGGTGCTATGGATTTTCATGCATGTAATGTTGCCGCTGGTTTAACTGATCTTGGTTTTTCTGGCCCTCTTTTTACCTGGTGGAATAAACAAGAGGGAATTCCATTATTCACCAACGCATTGACATGTTGCTTGGCAATTCAGAATGGATTCAAAATTTCTCTAACTCTTCTATTCAACATCTGAATGATCACAGTCCTCTCATGCTTACCATCTCCAAGCATGTGAATTCCAAGCATTCAAATTTCTAAATGTTTGGTCCACGCATTCTTCTTTTTTGAATGTTGTCTGTGAGGTTTGGATCTTTCCTGCTTATGGTAGACCGATGTTTAGATTTTCTCAAAAACTCAACGCTTTTAAGGTTGCTCTCCGTTAATGGAATAATAGGGTTTTTGCTAACATATTTATTGTTGTTAAAGAAGCTGAAGATAATGTTTTGGAAAAGGAGTTGCTTTTTGAGATTAATAACTGAGGGGATAACCGTAGTGATCTCATGAGAGCTCAAGCTGACCATTGAAGAGCTCTTGGCAAAGAGGAGGCTTTCTAGCGTCAGAAATCCCGTATAAAATGGTTTAAGGAGGATGATGGTAATTCCAAAATTTTCCACGCCTAAGTTCGTCAAGATCAGCGTCGAGCGTCATCTGCATATTCAGTTTATTTATAACTTCGATGGTATTCTTCTTGATACTGAAGATGTCATAAAAAATATAGTTGTGAATTATTTTCGCGATCAACTTCAGTCATCTTCCCCCCATTTGTTCTCTGATCTTTCTATGATTCCTCATTTGGTTACTGAAGAGTGGAATGCTGATCTTATTATCTTTCCAACTTTGGAAGAGATTCACTCAGCTATCTTATCTATCAAGGGTGATAGTGTTGCCGGTCCTGATGGTTTCACTGGTCACTTTTTCATGGTTTCTGGGATATCATTAAGGAATATTTACATATTGCTATCCTTGATTTCTTTGCTAGGTTTTCGCTTCCTCGTTCCTGGACTAGTACCCTTCTAGCTACTATCCCAAAGATTGACCATCCTCAGACTTTCAAAGATCTCCGCCTGATTAGTCTCCACAATTTCTATAATAAAATTATTTCTAAGATTTTGGCTTCCAGACTTGCCAATGTTCTCCCTCACATTATATCTCATAATCAGAGTGCTTTCACTAAGGGGAGGATTATTCAGGACAACATTTTGCTCGCTCAAGAATTGGTTACTTCTCTTGGCAAGAAAGTCACAAGTTTTAATATTGTTATTAAGTTAGATATGGCCAAGGCTTTTGACCGTATCTCTTTGGTTTTTCTGACTCAAGTGCTTCGCCGGTTTGGTTTTTCTAAGGTTTTTATTGATCTTATTTGAGGTTTGCTTTCTAGCAATTGGTTCTCTGTGCTCATCAATGGTGACCCAACTGGATTTTTCCCTTCCTCATGTGGTCTTCGTCAGGGAGATCCTCTATCCTTGAGTTTGTTTACCTTGGCTTCAGAGGCGCTAAGTCGAAGTCTGAATGCTCTCCATGATTTGGTTCCCAATGCTCGTTATTTTTCATCTAGTGGCTGCCCCATCGTCTCTCACCTTGCTTTTGCTAATGACGTCATTATCTTTTTCAATGGCTTTAGAAGGTCTATTCAACAGCATGTTAATCTTCTTAAAGATTATGAATCCCTATCTGGGCAGCTTGTTAATGCTTCTAAGAGTTGTGTGTATGTTGCTCCCTCGATCTCCACTTCCTCAACCTCTTCAATTGCTAATTTGCTTGGGTATAAATTAGGATCCCTTCCTATTTTATATCTTGGATGCCCAATCTATTTTGGTAGGAAAACAAGGAATATTTTTGACTCCTTACTGCTCAAGCTTCAATCCAAAGTCGATTCTTAGACTGGTAGCTTTCTTAATCCAACTGGCAAAGTCACTTTGATAAAGCATGTGTTTCATTCCATTACTGCCCATCTTTTTGTTACTGTTGAGCCTCTTGTTTCAGTTATTAAATCTTTGGAAAAATTCTTTTCTAATTTCTTTTGGGGCTGTTTTGAGGGGAAAAATAAGGCTCACTGGATTCCTTCGAAGAATTGCTGCTCTTCTAAGGATAATGGCGGCATTGGTATCCCCTCCCTCTTTAAGTTCGTCCAAGCTTATTCGGTTAAATTATGGTGGCGGTTCCGTACTCAAAATAATCTACTGGACTGACTTTCTGAAAACTCGGTATTGTTCTGACTCTCACGATGTGCAATCTACTCGGAATGGGTCTCATATTTGGAAGAGGCTGCAGAACATTAACCAGATGACTGAACCGAATATATACTGGATTTTGGGTAACGACAACTGCTCCATTTGATGGGATAATTGGTTGAATGATCAACCTTTAGTTAGACCTCAAGACTTCTCTATTAATCTCGTTAAGGAGCTATTCGATTCATTTGGCAGGCTGTTGCCCATTGCTCGAACTGTTTTACCTACTTCATTCATCTCTTGTATTGAGAAGAATCTTATCAAGACAAGTGACGTTTGTGATAAACTTTGTTGGACTCATACTTCGAATGGTTCTCTTTCTCTTTCTTTAGCCATGGATTTATTGTCTGAGAATTGTTCTACTCTTCTTTCTTCGAAGTTCATTTGGCATAAATTACTCCCTCCTCATATTGGTATATTCATATGGAAATTACTTCAACATAAGCTTCCTATTGACGAGGAGCTTAGCAAGAGAGGTGTAAGGGTAAAATAGGCATAACCTATTTTAGTCTTGTTTCACATTTCTTGGTCAAAATAGGATTTTTGATAAGTTTGTGTTAATTTAGGACTTAGTATATTTTATTAGATTTAGTTTAGTTATTTTTGGTAGCATAATCTTTTTGTAGATTTCTAGTGCACATATTTGGTAACAAAATCTTAGCATAAATCCTAGTCTAACAATGATTCTTGACCACTTTCATATTTGGTAATTAAATCTCATCCTAGTCAAACCATGATTCTTGACCAATTTCATATTTGGTAATCAAATCCCATAAGTTTGGTAAGTTGTTGATATTTTCCTTAAATACTAATCCTTGTCATTGTTGGAGTTGGATTCCTTTATGTGTAGGTTTCCTCAAGTATTATAAATAGAAGACAAGGGAACGGCTGGAGCTACACGTTTTTGAGAGAGAATATAACTGATTCAGAGAGCTGAAAATCATAAATTCCTGAAGCTGTTTTTCTGTTCCAGCCGTGTTGCAGAATCCGAATGTGCTATCCATTGTTGCAACATCGGCAGCTACAATGAATTCTGAAAAATTGTTTTTGTCTTCCTGTTTTGTTTAAAGGAAGCTGATTTTGTTTCTTCCCACGTTTTGTTTAACTTATTTATGTGGGGTTTTTTTGTTCTCCAAGATTCATTATTTTGTGAGAATATTTTGTGTGTGATTTCACATAGTTTTTGTAAAACAATTCATCCTTTTTAGTGAAATCTTTTTGGCCATGAGGCTAGATCTACAAGTATAGAATTGTAGATTGTTTGGTAAATTTTTGTGATTAATTTCGTGCTTTAGTATTAAGTCTTCCGCTGTGTTTTTGATTTTTCTGTCTATTGTGACTTTTCCATTGTAGCTTTTTAACAAGCTACATTAAATCTTTGAGAATCCTAGCTACTTGCGTTCTTTCAATTGGTATCAGAGCCTCCTCTTGACGTCACTAAGAGTAGATTCTGGTTGTAGCCGTGATGGATTCTCAATATGAGAATGTTGTTCGTCCTCCAATTTTGACTAGTGCAAATTATTCTATTTGGAAAGTCAAGATGCGTATCTTCATCAAATCAATTGATGAGAGGCGTGGCTTCTTTGTTCTAAATGGTTGGACTCCTCCCAAAACTACTGATGATGATGGTGATGTAAAGATCACCAAAGAAGCAGATTGGTCTAATAATGATAGAAACATTGCCTCTTTTAATTCCAAAGCCTTGTCTGCCATATACAAAGCTCTTGATGCAAACACCTTTAGGGTTATAGCCAATTATGAGTCTGCTAAAGATGTATGGGAGGCCCTTCAAACCTTGTGTGAAGGACCTTCCGATTCGTGCTTCTAAGTTAAGATTGCTTACCACTCAATTTGAAAACACAAAGATGAATGAAGATGAAGATATTATGTCTTACTATGCTAGATTACTTGATTTGTCTAACTCTCGCTCTTGCTTTGGGTGATCCTATCACCAATGATCGACTTGTTAGCAAGATGATGCGAACCTTGCCTGAAAGGTTTAATGTGAAAATTTGTGCTATTGAGGAAGCTCATGACATTGACAAAATTAGTTTTGAAAGACTAGCTGGTATTCTTCAAAATTTTGAGCTAAACCTCAATGAGCAAATTAAGAACAAAGGCAAAAGGTGTGTCATCTTCTACTCCTTCCGATGATAGTATTGCTTTTCCTTACATTGTTGATATCTCTCTGAATTTCTTGAATTGCATAAGGAGATTGAGGAATCTGATTTTGGTGAAGAGTCAATGGATTTTTAACAACAACAAAGTTTAAAAATATTTTGAAAGCAAAGGGGCAAAATAAATCTCCATCTTCTATCACCAAAACAGTTTTCAAAAGCGAGCCTAGCAAATTTCCTCCCAAAGAAAGTTCTTTTCAAAACCACGAAAAATCTTTTACCAATCCTTTTGCTAAGCGATCCTACATCTAGAAGTAAAAATATTGATTCTATTCAATGTAGGGCTTGTCAAGGGTTTGGGCATTATGCTAATCAATGTGCTAATACTTTGAGAAAGAAGGGTTTGAATTTTTGCGACTTTGAGTGATAGTGATGATGAAGATCCGTGTGATCTCATCACTCTCACTTGTACAACTCTCCATCTGATTTTGCAGGATTTTCGGCCAATGTGACTCCCAATGTTGCAACATTGGAAGTCACATCAGAAGAAGCAATGGATAGAAACAATGATGATTTTCGTTGTTTTAACTCCTCTGTCAGAAGACGATGGAGAACCCGAATCGAACCGCTAGAAGGTTACAAAGAGGCTGTACAAAGATTGGGAAAAGAGAGCTCATCAAGTTATAGTGCTTGGAAAGGCAAACGAATCGCTGCTAAAAAGGCTAATGAAGAACAAAAGGAGTGTCTTACAAGGTTGGAGAGTCTCTTGAGTAAGAAAGATGTGGAGATTGAAGATCTGAAAGAAAAGCTCATCCTAGCCAATGAAACCATGGCTAAATGGAACTCAAGCCAACAAAAAATGGATGAGATGTTGAATTCGATAATTCAGTAAGTCAGTATTGGATTCAGGCCCAAGATGTTTGTGAAAGAAGGTGAAGGTATGTCTCTTGAACCAAAACATCCCACACACAATTTTCAAGCGCTTCTTTGAAAAAGAACAAGAACAAGAAAAAAAATTTTGTTTGTCACTTTTGCCATAAGCTTTGGTCACATACAACCCTTTTGTTTTCTCGAAAAAGGCTATGTATGAGGATGAAATAAGACAAGCCTTTTGGAAAAATTCGGATGCGAGAATGGTATGAAAGCGACCAATGCGAACATTGCGATCACATTGGAAGTCTCATCGAAAAAATTTTCTCAAAACCACCAACCCAAAATTTTTAAACAAATGTGGGTTCCTAAGGGTAGTAATGACAAAGGCAAGTCCAAATATTGTGAACCCTTTGATATATGTCCAGTGCTAAGCGGTTCTATGAAACCATTCATGAATACCATGATGAATCTCCTCCAAAATCTTGAAACCGACATACAAACCATAAATCTGCACATGATCGACAGAACCTCGCATATTCTCGAAAGTTCAGCCAATGTGATTCACAATGTGTCATGTGTCACCCAATGTTGCAACATCGAGACACATTGGGCGAAACTTGATTCGAAAACAGTCTGAACTTTCAAAATCAGGTCTGAACATTCGAAAATCAGTCCAATTTGAATGGTTGCAACCATGACATTCCTAGCCGTATTCGAGAAAAACCATCCAATCTCTCAAGTGATAGGTGATATTCATGATGGCATATACACAAGGAGAAGAAGTAAGGTTGAATCTCAAAAAATTAGCATGCTTATCAAAATATTTTTGAGAAAGCCTTAAATCTTTATGGATGCTCCAAATGATCAAAGATTATGTGCTACACATTGATGTGTTAACCTTGTATTTTGATAACACCTATGCATTTTGCTTAGCACAGAAATCCAGTTCATCATTCTCTAACAAAACACATTAATATAAGACACCACTTTTTTAGAGACTTGGTTGATTATGTAAATTGTTTGCATTGAACATGTTGGGACCGAAAATCATCTTGCTGATATATTTGCCAAGTGTCTTGTTTTTGAGAGATTTTTCAATCTTTGGAAATCTCTTGTGTTTTGTGTGCCATATGATTTTACACTTAGTTAATTATTAAAAAAAAAATTAGGCATGATTGCATTTTGTCTTTAGAGGCACTCTAGATCAATTGACTCACATGTATGTGTCTCTTGTGGTTGCTTGGGAATTTCATTCAAAATCATTTGTGATTTCATTGTTATGATTCTCTCTCTCTCCCCAGTTCTTGAGTATGTTTAAAGTCCACAAAGGAAAGAGCTACCTTTTGAAATTTTGGGATGCTTGCAATTTGTCAAGGTACTATGGAACTTAGGTTCTCATGGGTTGATCTTGAGAAAATTGACTCCCTTAATTGAAAAAGTGTGAAAGCTACCTAACGGAAAAGAGCTACCTATGAACAAGGTTGTGGCACCTTTCTTTTGGGACTATGAATCCTCGGATTTCATGGGTTGATCAAATGCAAAAATGCTTCCCTTGGTAAATAGTGTGAAAGGTTCCAAGTGGCATGTTTTTATAGCTTGAAATAAAGTAGAGCTATATTCCTAGGGAAATAAAGTACCTATGGATTTTTGTTGTGAAAATTTTATGATCTTGGGAGAGAAATTTGGTTGGGAAAATAAAAAAAAAGAGCAAAATTGAAAAAAAATCACAATTTTGGCGAATGCATCTCCCAATGCGACAACATTAGGAACTACATCCTTTTGATCGGTCTTTATCACTTGTGTGTGATTGCATTTTTTATTTCTTTTGCCTAGCTTTTAGTCATCATGTTTTTAGGCATAAAATTTAGGACATGCATTGTTGGCAATGATATTCATCTTGGTAAAATTTTGTCCTAATATAAACTGTGCAAATCAATTTCCAAAAATCTCCATTTTGAAAAATATTTAGTGGTTGTCTAATTTGTGTATGGTACTAAGAGGTTTTGAATATGGATATGATGTGCTCAGTTGTTGCTAGGGGTGTGATCAAATCTTGGTGAACCCTTCATTGTGTTTTTCAAAATCTTGGATTTTTGAGAGTTCCAAAAAGATTGTTTATCCCTCTTCCTTTTCCGGTCAAATAGGGGGAGAGAGATCAAGTGTTTCTTGTGATGGTGATGATTTCTGTTTTGTGCACCTATGCAGGTTAGATGGTTTGATTGGTGATGAATAAACACTTGTCTTTTGATTTGACCAGAAAGGTTCAACAAAGGGGGAGATTGTAAGGGTAAAATAGGCATAACCTATTTTAGTCTTGTTTCACATTTCTTGGTCAAAATAGGATTTTTGATAAGTTTGTGTTAATTTAGGACTTAGTATATTTTATTAGATTTAGTTTAGTTATTTTTGGTAGCATAATCTTTTTTGTAGATTTCTAGTGCACATATTTGGTAACAAAATCTTAGCATAAATCCTAGTCTAACAATGATTCTTGACCACTTTCATATTTGGTAATTAAATCTCATCCTAGTCAAACCATGATTCTTGACCAATTTCATATTTGGTAATCAAATCCCATAAGTTTGGTAAGTTGTTGATATTTTCCTTAAATACTAATCCTTGTCATTGTTGGAGTTGGATTCCTTTATGTGTGTAGGTTTCCTCAAGTATTATAAATAGAAGACAAGGGCAAGTGGAGCTACGTTTTGAGAGAGAATATAAGCGATTAGAGAGTGAAAATCATAAATTCTGAAGGCGTTTTTTACATTTCTGTTGCGAGAATCCGAATGTGCTATCCATTGTTGCAACATCGGCCTACAATGAATTCTTTTTGTCTTCCTGTTTTGGTTAAAGGAAGCTGATTTTGTTTCTTCCCACGTTTTGTTTAACTTATTTATGTGGGGTTTTTTTGTTCTCCAAGATTCATTATTTTGTGAGAATATTTTGTGTGTGATTTCACATAGTTTTTGTAAAACAATTCATCCTTTTTAGTGAAATCTTTTTGGCCATGAGGCTAGATCTACAAGTATAGACTTGTAGATTGTTTGGTAAATTTTTGTGATTAATTTCGTGCTTTAGTATTAAGTCTTCCGCTGTGTTTTTGATTTTTCTGTCTATTGTGACTTTTCCATTGTAGCTTTTTAACAAGCTACATTAAATCTTTGAGAATCCTAGCTACTTGTGTTCTTTCAAGAGGATTTCAAATGGCTTCTAGGTGATTTTGTTGTAGGCAGGCGAGTGTTGAATCCTTCCATCATCTCTTCATTAAGAGCAAGGCAGCTTCTTATGTTTGGAATGCTTTTAATATTTCTCATGAACTTCCCATCACGGGGAACTCTATCCAACATCGTTGGCAGGTTGGCTCTCTGCTAAATCTATATCACATTGTATTCTTCCTTCCCTCATCCTTTGGCAAATCTGGAAGAAACATAACTCTTTTATTTTTGATGATTTGGCCCATGATATTTTTGGCATTAAGTTCAAGGTTGATCATAACCTTTACTTAATTATGCTTGTTGGAACCTACAAGAGTATCTATAACCCAGTGGCAGGGCCGTTCCTGGGCATAGGCCCAAGGGGCGACCGCCTAGGGCCCAAAAAAATTAGGGGCCCAAAATGTATTTATATGTATAGTATATATATAATATATAAATATAATATTAATAAATATAAATAGGGAATATGGAAAATTGTTTGGAAACAAGCGGAGCGAGAAGCTTGATGCGGTGATCCGGAGCGAAAGGTTGATTAGATGGAAGAGGCGGACGACGATCGGACATAAGGATCAAGGAGATGGAACGATCAACGGCGGCCCTCGACCTCGAGATTCACTCTTCAGTCTTCCCTATGCATCTATGGCCGCCATATTAATTTCCACTCCACCTTCAGGCTTTGTTTCAGTTCGATTTCAAAGGCTCAAAGCAAGAAAAACTCTCACAGTCTCACTCACTTAGTCACTCTGCCATTCATCATCCACGAACTCGAAGCCGCCGACGCCGGTGAAGGACTGATGATGCAGGTACTCGTCCAATTTTCCTTATTTCAATTTCAATTTTCAAAAATTTTCCCCCTCTTTAGGCTCTTCTCTGCTTCAGACGAATCAGACATTCAGACCCTAAACCATCAAAGTCTCAAACCCATATTTATTTTGGTTTAAGGTTTTTAGGGCTCGTAAATTAATTTTTTTGTTGATCCACAATTTCTTTTCAAAATCACATAGTCTAAAAATTGTTTAAGTAGATAATAGATTAGAAATTTACAAATTATTTATTATATGTTGGTGCAGCATTCCAGCAAACAATCGAGCTTGGAGCCCTTATTCGTTATTTTGTCCCGGGCCCTTGAAATGTCAGGAACGGCCCTGCCCAGTGGTCTCTCTTTCTCTTATGGTATTAAGAGGAAAGTTTATATTAATGCTATCTCTTGTGTTAAACCTCCTACGGGTAATTTTAAGCTTAACACTGATGGGGCTTGTAAAGGTAATTCGGGTCCTAGTAGTGGCGGGGGTATCATTCGTGATGATCATGGGACTTTTATTTATGCCTTCTCGGTTTCTTTTGGCATTACATCTAGCATTGAGGCTGAGGTTGGTGCTCTCTATCATGGTGTTAAACGGATCCATTCCCATAACTTTAAAAATGTCATTATTGAAATGGATTCTAAAGTCATTTGCGACTGGATCTGGGCCTTCATCCTCCTTGGCACGTTATATTTTATTTTCGAGCTATTATTGAGATGCTGCAAAGCTCGAATTACTCTTTTTATTACTTTTCGTGAGGCTAATTTTGTGGTGGATGGTCTTCCTAGCCTTGCTCTGGATTCTAGGTCTGACTCTGCCTTCACTTCTTTGATTGATCTTCCTGCTTCTGTTAAGGGCAATGTGGTTCTTGATGCGCGTGGTTTGCCTAGGATTAGAATTTCCTAATTCTTTGTTTAGTTGTTTCCTTTTTTGTTGGTTTGTTTTATTTTCGGGGTTAGATTTCTTTGTCCGCCCATCAAAAGGGTAAGGCTGGTTGTCCACTTCAAGTTTGCATATTTTCCTTATTTAATAAAATCTAGCAGGGTGTCGCTCATGTTTCCCTAAGAAGAAAAAAAACACAAAACCCCAATTGACTATCTTAATGAAGATTTGTAACATTGACTAACCCAATCAAAGACAACTATGTTGTATTTTCTAAAATCAATACGTCACTTTCATGCACTAAGAAATTTTTAAAATTATTTAATAGGTAATAAAATTACTAGAAATTTTTTAGGGTATTGATGAAGCTCCACATGGCTTGAAAGGGGTGTTAACATGAGCATGCATCTGTTATTACTCTCTCCCACATGAGTAATTGAATTCACATATTTTATTAGATATTTCATTTAAAGAATTCATTTTTAAAATAGTATTATTTTATTACTAATAAATAATTAAAAATATAAATTTTTTAAAAAATTGACTTTAAAATAAGAACTTTGTATTAAAAACGGAGGTAGTATCATGCTAATTTGATTAGATTAAATTAATTCTTGTAGGCTAACGTGTGAGATTCATCGTACATGGGGGTCCATGTTATTGTTGTACATAAATATAGCTAGTAATCATCAAACCTCAAACCAACGGCTAGGGCAAATGAACATTTATGAGTCACTCACTATATTAAAATTTTTAAATAAAATAAAAAAGGAGACACGTGTATGGCTGAAATTTTAAAGTTTTACATGTAAAAGGCTGATGATGTAAAAAAATAAAAAAGAAAAAAAAAACTTATATAGGAGCAAATGAACATTTATGAGTCACTCACTATATATTTTTTCTTAAATTGAGTACCTGAAACAATTTGGGATCCCTATAAATTATAATCTTCCAATTCCATTAACAACTCTAAACCACCACATCCAACTAAAGAACACACTTATATTTATTTATTTAGTAATATTTTTCTTCATTTTTTACATAAGCAATAAAAGAATTGTTGAATTGGATATCAATTATTAAGAAATCACTAATAATTCATTAATCTTAGTGCTTGTTTGGTGGAGCGTTTTGAACAAAACGCTGGTAAAAAACGCAACGTTTTCTCTTTAAAAGTGTTTCAATGCAGCGTTTTAAAAACGTAAAGTGTTTTAAAACGCTCCAATTTGTAGCGTTTTATAAATATGCTACGTTTTCAACTAATCTGTTTATGAAAAATAGCGTTTTGAAATAATTTTCCAAATGTGTTTATAAAAATAAAACTGCTTTAAAACGCTGCGTCTTGAAAAAGCTGTGTTTTCAAAATACTGCACCAAACGAACCCTTAATTCACTATCACATGTAACATACACTACTAGAAACTGCTTTTTCAAGATAGTTGGTTGTAATGGCTTTTGAAACCATCACTTAATCTCTTTATTTCATGATTGTTTTAAAATTGTCATTGTCATTGCCTTTTGACTATTTCAAGAGGAATGGTTTTTTGTAAATAAACGTGCAATCACAATGAGTAAAGCTGTGCAATGATTTATTTTGTTATTATTGCATTCATAAATGGGAAAAAAGAAACAAAAGAGGAAAACATTGAAAGGTCATCAATTTCAAAATGCCAAAACATCGCACTATGTCTTTCTCGTCCTCTCTCTCTCACTAGCCTTTCTCCCACACTCACTCTTTAATCTTTAACAGCGAAAAGGGATATTCGGATGATCCAAGGGAAATCCAAGATAAGATTTCAATCTTAACGCCGGGAGAAAACCGCTAATTGCAATATGTATTTCTTTTCTTCTTTCTTTGACTTTGGAATTACTACAAGATTTGTGATTAGGAATAGGCAACGGTGTAGTTCGGGGGCGATCATATGTCAACGAGTAATTAATTTGTCCTACCATATCCATTCTTCATGGATAACGGTTAATCAAGGATTATTCATGAGAAATTTGTCAAATTAACAATTTAGTTAAAACATTTTAAATATTAAAAAATACTTTCAAAAAACACATTATATAACCGAGTTTGTAAAATTTGATAAATGATACTCCCTCCGTTCCAAATATTATTTATTGTTATTATTATTTTAAAATACCAAAATAAAATTATTTAGGGCCAAAATAAAAAAAAACTAAAAAAATGAAAAAATTAGCAATTGGTCGCCTAGCCCGCCTAGAGCGCCTAGGCGACGACTAGCCCACCTAGCCGATTTTTTTGCTGATTTGCCAAATTTTTAGGCGCAGGGGTGGCGCCCGCTTAGGTCGATTTTTAGAACATTGCCTTTAATTGAGAAAATCATTGAATAAAATGTAATCAATTTGGTTGAAGTTGATCAATATTTCAAAACAGGAGGCAATGTTATTATAATACAATATTTCATGGTAGATGAGAAACAAACTCATTGTATGGATCGAAATATCGATTAATTCAGGCACGCATTTTTCAAACATTTTTACATAAAACTTATTTGTCAACATAATAGACATTGTATGTGTGAGAGAGAAGAACGAACATTTTTAAGATGTCAGTAGTCTTTGGTGGATCAATTGTTATCGATATATCTATAAATTTGTTTGATTAATAGAAATTTCATACTACTTGTCGGAGATGCAGATTTTGAAGTGATAAAGATAAGTGAGTGATTAAGGGAACAGAGCAGCAAATTTGCGTGGTTGAGAATAATGTTAGGGATTTTCTGTTTTCAATATAAAATATACTCACACACACACATATATATACCTAGGTTAGTTGGTAAATATTTGTATTATATTATTAGTAATTCGGGTAACGGTTCAGAGATTGGGACGGTTATTTCTAATACCAAAACCTAACCTTTCCCCAATTTTTTATTTCGGTTATTCCATGTTACCTACCATATATTCATTCAAACCAGTTAATAACCGTTAACTTTGATCCAATTCAGTTCGAGTATCCATGGTCGGTTCAAAATTACCATCCCTACTTCTAATTAAGTACATGGGTTGATCCACTCAACATCTACCTACATTTCCACTATATAAGTGTAATACCCCGATAATTTTGGTTAAAAAAACATTAATTCACGTTAATTAATATTATAGTTATTTTGTGTTGATTTAATTGTTTTGACTTATTTAGTAACTAATTGAATTGGTTTGGGCTAGGCCCACTTTTGAGTAAGACTTTAATTATAATTTCCTATTAATATTATTTAATTAACTTCGTTTTGGTTAATATTTCAATTAGAGTTAGAAAACATAGTAGGGTTTTATATAAATAGGATACTAAGTGGAGAGAAAACCCTTTAGAACACAATAATAATAGAAAAGGAGAGGAAGGAAAATCCTAGCATTCGCCGAGAGGGAGAAGAGGATTATCGGCAGCAACAAGGTAAACAAAAAAAACAACATTTCTTCTCACGTTTTTGTATTGACCGTGAAGGATATATCTAAACATATATCACACAAGTTCGATATCAAACAGTAATTATGAGTTACCTTGTGCAAACTTGAACTTTGAACGAAGCGGAAGAATTTCGCTTGAGCTACGATCTTCGTATGTCACTATCAAGAATCCTGCAAGTCTCTCTCGTCGGATTGATATCACGTAGCACGAATATCAATACTGATTCACACCGCAAATCCAAGCCTCTTGATGGTTAGGCTAGAGGGAGTATTTGGTGAGATAAATTTAGGAGAGAGAAAGGGGGCGGCCAAAGAGAGAAGACGCTTGCTTTTACTTTTGGTGTTAGGGTTTTACCCCTTTAGTTGCCCTATTTATATTATTACTAAGAAACCATATTTCTTGTAGGTTAAGTTAGGTCAATCTCAAACCCTTTCGGATTAGGAAACTAATTAACCAATAATAATATAAATATATTCCATGTGGGCGGAAGTAATTAATCGGGTCACAAGCTCAATTACTAACATCTCCTACTCGCACACATGGACTCACCTCTCTTACCACATCGTATCATCAAAACCCGTTAAACATTGTCTCTTCATACTGGAAGTGAAGCGTGCGACATGACGAGAAAGATAAAGGGTGGAGCGCTATACCAAATCACCATCTGACCAGCATATAACGTCCTCGTTAGAAAACAAAAAACTCGTCTATACCCCAGACCGTATATATGCATCAATTTAAGCATCCTCAATCCCTCAAGAGCGGTGCTTAAAACTCAATATGTTTGTGTATCAAGATCAATCTCTTGAACCGTATGTTCAATATGATCGCCATGGCATTGAAATACAAAAAAAAAAAAAAAAAAGATGCATATCATACTATATGTGCATATCATATCAATCACTCTTGATTAACTGCTTTCCCAGCAATGCTCCGTAGGACTATATATGCATAGCTCGTTAGTCGGCATGCCAAAGTAGCATCATCAACGTCCAAGTTCATGATATAGTTCTAAGTCACATAGGGTATAATCGTGATCTGGATTTGATCACTAGAACTCACATAGTGATAAAGCAGGGAACATGCAATCACTTTCTTAAGTCGCATTATAACCACATACAGTATGAAGTGTATGCTATGACGGAAGTCCCACACTAAGTAGGCATGTCATGCTCAAACATCATACGAACCTTAGTCTAGCCGCCCTTCTGACGTCTAACCAGAGTACTTAAAAGTATGCACTCTTCTAGTGTTCCTTTTAAGATCTCACATTCGGACTTTTAGAACATTGCCTTTAATTGAGAAAATCATTGAATAAAATGCAATCAATTTGGTTGAAGTTGATCAATATTTCAAAACAGGAGGCAATGATACCCCCTCCGTTCCAAAATTATCGTCTGGATTGACTTGGTGAACGAATTAAGAAAACACATTAAATTTGATTATTAATATTAGTTTAATGTATATGTGACTCATAATTAAAGTAAGATGAAAAAGTAATGTTAAAGTGATAAAAGTGTTGTCCTATCAATAACAGTTTCAAACAAAACAATTATTTTAGGACAGACGAAAAAGAAAAGTGGGACAATAATTTTGGGACGGGGGGAGCATTATTTTTACTTATAACCCATCATAATAGTGTCTATAAAAACTGAAGAGTCTAATTATGTTGTGAACATACGTCACAACACATTCACCAAATATATATAAAAAAAACTTTATTAAGTTATAAGAATAAAATTGTAGGTAACAATCTAACATCTAAATAACTTCCAGATTAAATTTATTCGATACCTACAAAATTACAAACACAAAGTATTTATTACATACATAAATAGAATCACAGATAGTTCAAAAAATCACAAAAGAATTATTTAACAAGGAAACATTCAGCATAGGATGTAGTCACAATTTCGTAATAATATGTAATATTAGTAGTAAACATTGATTCGAATGAAAATTTATTTGGCTATGTTTTACAATAATATATAAACTTAGTTTTAGTTTAACATTATAAATGCATATATGGATGCGAAGAGAAAATATGTAAATTTGTCTATTACATGTTTAATTTCCTAAATTAAAGAATAATCATGAAGCATTGTTTAGTGTTTTAAATGAAAAATGTTTTAAGCATATATAAATTGATACCCCTCTAATTAAGATTCTAAAAATCGTTTGGCGCCTAGCGCCTAGAACGTCTAGGCGGGACCTAGAAATAAGACATAGTATGCAATTTTTAATATATTTTTTATTATAACATAATTATTAAAGATAATTTTTTAATATACTAATAATAAATATCACCTAATAATTTAAAAATAATAATTACATTATGATGTTAAATTTTAAAAGTAAAACAAGAAATTTAATATCATCTAAGGTTCAAAATATTACAAAAATAGTCAACAGTTCAATTATCCATAGGTTCGTTGACAATTAATAATTTTCAAAAATAATTCAATAATTTGAAATTGATATTTATTGTTATTATTATTTTAAAATACCAAAATAAAATTATTTAGGGCCAAAATAAAAAAAACTAAAAAAAATAGGAAAAATTAGTAGTTGGTCGCCTAGCCCGCCTAGAGCGCCTAAGCGACGCCTAGCCCACCTAGCCGATTTTTTCACCGATTTGCCAAATTTCTAGGCACCGGGGTGGCGCCCGCCTAGGTCGATTTTTAGAACATTGCCTCTAATTGAGAAAATCATTGAATACAATGCAATCAATTTGGTTGAAGTTGATCAATATTTCAAAACAGAAGACAATGTTACTATAGTACAATATTTCATGGTAGATGAGAAACAAACTCATTTTATGGATCGAAATATCAATTAATTCAGGCACACGTTTTTCAAACAATTTTACATCAAACTTATTTGTCAACATAATAGACATTGTATGTGTGTGAGAGAGAGAAACAAACATTTTTAAGATATCAGTAGTCTTTGGTTGATCAATTGTTATCGATATATCTATAAATTTGTTTGATTAATAGAAATTTCCTACTGCTTGTCGGAAATACAGATTTTGAAGTGATAAAGATGAGTGAGTGATTAATGGAGCAGAGCAGCAAATTTGCGTGGTTGAGAAAAATGTTCGGGATTTTCTGTTTTCAATATAAAATATACTCACACACACACATATATATATACCTAGGTTAATTGGTAAATATTTGTATTATATTATTAGTAATTCGGGTAACGATTCAGAGATTGGGACGGTTATTTCTAATACCAAAACCTAACCATTCCCCAATTTTTTTATTTCGGTTATTCCCTGTTACGTACCATATATTCATTCAAACCAGTTAATAACCGTCAACTTTGATCTAATTCAGTTCGAGTATCCACGGTTCGGTTCGAAATTACCATCCCCACTTCTAATTAAGCACATGGGTTGATCCACCCAACATCTACCTACATTTCCACTATATAAGTGTAATACCCCGATAATTCAAGTTAAAAAAACATTAATTCATGTTAATTAATATTATAATTATTTTGTGTTGATTTAGTTGTTTTGGACCTATTTAGTAACTAATTGAATTGGGTAGGGCTAGACCTACTTTTGAATAAGACTTTAATTATAATTTCCTATTAATATTATTTAATTAACTTCGGTTTGGTTAATATTTCAATTAGAGTTAGAAAACATAGTAGTGTTTTATATAAATAGGATACTGAGTGAAAAGAAAACCCTTTAGAACACAATAATAATAGAAAAGGAGAGGAAGGAAAATCCTAGCAGTCGCCGAGAGAAAGAAGAGGATTATCGGCAGCAACAAGGTAAACAAAAAAAAAATAACCTTTCTTCTCACGTTTTTGTATTGACCGTGTGTATGTGTGTGAGTTGAAGGGATAAGAGCTAGGTAGTAGGAAGGAGTAAAGTACTTAGCTAATGGAGTAGGTTATATTTTCTACGCGTTGTGGGTTATTTTAAAAAAAAAAGAATAAGAACAACCGAAAGAGGGAGAGGTAAATGAATCATAAAAGAAAGTGTGTGCGTGTGCAGAGTGCGTGAGGGTGTGTCAGTATATGTTGTGTGGGTTGCGTGTGTGTGTGCATGAAACAAAGCTTATGTGTGTGATTGTTTTAGTATGTATCCTAGTATATTACTATATTTTGTGAACCCTAAATATTTTCTCTCTGTATTATAGTTGTGTGATTGTCCTTTAGTATTTCTCAATCTTCTTCCACATCCCATAATCTTCCATTCATCCCTCCTTTGTATAAGGGTGAACTTCCTTGCGCCTAACTCCGTATATTACACGCTTTCTCTCCCCTTCAAACTATTTTAGTATTATAGTTCCTATATTGTTAATAATATTCAAACTCATCATGGTGTGTGTAATATATATTATTTTATTTTATAATAATATTTTTGTTTAATAAGCATGCTTTTCTCGATTGCTAAATATAGGTTCATGATTATTGATGCTCCCACGTATCATTATTGAAATTGATCTTACCAAGCCTTTACATAGTTTGAATATATAACATGTGTGTGCGCATGAAACACTGTGTGTTTGGTTGTGGTTAAAATAAATTATTTAATAAATATTACTATTATTATTATTATTATTATTATTATTATTACTATTATTATTATTATTATTATTATTATTATTATTATTATTATTATAGAAATTAATAGAATTTGGTTGGTACAATTATAGTTTAGTAATTATTATATATCTTGAACTTAGATTTGGACAGGTTTAGTTTCTTTCTCCAAGAAGGTTAGAACAGCTTGTTTTCCTTTTTCTCCCTTTTATCGCACGCCTTACTTACGGATCTTTCTTTTGGTTGTGGTTAAAATAAATTATTTAATAAATATTACTAATTATTATTATTATTATTATTATTATTATTATTATAGAAATTAATAGAATTTGGTTGGTACAATTATAGTTTAGTAATTATTATATATCATTTTTGGACGAGGTAAACAATCGAGATTATAGGTAAGAGATTATACTTTGTTTAGATCTTTTGAATTCTTTCGTTTCAACTTGTTAGGCTTCCGCTACTTTAAATATGTACGTCTTTCACAACACGTACTGACCTTGTGACGGTAATTGATTTTAAACTCCGTCAAATTTCGTTTATTCTGACTAATGATTTTGCTTCTTCGTTAAATCTCACATACTTGTTAAAATCTCATGTGAGATACCATTTGTTTGATACATGAATTGATTATTGATTATGTTTGGGTTTGAGAAAATTATTTATTTTCTTTAAAAATTTCTACCTTAATCACTAAGTCAAACAATCTAGTCATGTGTTAATGTGACCTTTCGTTTTACCTAGTCACGGGTTAATGTGAACTTTAGATTTACCTAGTCATAGGTTAATGTGACATTTCGATTTACCTAGTCATAGGTTAATATGACATTTCGAAACCCTTTAACCACTAGACATATGGTTAGTTATCCGGATATATCATTTAGAAACATTTACTTTTATGGGTCTTCAGAATCTTTCGGAACATTATTTTAACAGGTCTTTGACCGATTATGTGGTCTTGATATCTGTAAGTCGTTCGTTATCTCCAACTGTATGGGACGGTTGGTGCATGACAATTGAACTATTCGAGTCATTTTTTGCATTATTATCTTTCGTTTGGAATCCTAAATATTTATCTGAGTCGTCCGTTGTTGCCAACTGGTATGGGACGGTTGGTGACAATTGGATTACTCGAGTCGCTTGTTGTATCTTTATCCTTCACTTGAAATCCTGAAAATTTATTTGAAATTTGACTATTTGAACTTTGACTATTTGACTTACGCATTATAAATAGTTGAACTTTCGATCTTGATTCTTTGATTTATTTCGCTCAACTCCTTCTTAGTAACCGGAGGTGTTGTATATGAACTTGCTGAGCATTGTTCGCTAATCCTTTCTTATTCTTTCTCTTCCAGATGATATTTAGCTTGGTTAGATGAGTTGTTTTCAGTAAATGAATGACGATTGTCAAAGAAATTTTAGACATTATTAGTTCATTTGTACTTTTGAAAGTTTAATTAGCTTTGATCAGTTTTATTTTAGATTTCGTTTATGATATTTTGTGGTTGTATTTTAGTTACATTTGGAGGATATTAAATTTATTAATTATTACCTTTTGGAGTTATTATGAAATTTAGGTATTGATTGATGGTGACATGATCATACTATGGGACCACAGTGTCGGTATCGAGTTTGGGACGTTACAATAAACAGAAGTTACTATACTTACTGCGCACACAAATTACCATCATCATCATCTATCTCTATATCTCTCTATCTCTCTCACTCTTTCTCCCTCTCTCTCACACACGAATGCACGCACAAAATGGCAGGCAATCTCCAAAATGTATTTATCCCTCGTGGAAAAATTGTAGCATGCAAGCCAGAACGAAAAAAACATGGCTTTGCTTTCAATTTACCAGCTCATCATGTCTATGGTTTGAATTGAACCCTTTGACAAGTAAAAGATCGTTGACTTAAAGACTCAGTGAAACTGAGGTGAGAATATCAAACAATAGTAATGGAAATTTTGGGATTTTTGGAGGGAAGTTTGTGTCTGAAACCCTAATCGCTTCTTTAAGCCAACTTGAAGCTGAATTCTACTCCGTTCTTCGTGACGATTGGTTTCAGGTTTGTCAATAAATATATATGTCAACTTCTCCATTTGTTTTAAGGAAAATGCTTCACGAAAATGTTTTCTGGAAATGAAAATATTTTATTTTCAGGTATTTTATAAATCTTTCAAAATATGTCAGAAAACATTTTCGAGTGTTTGGCATGAAAAATGCTACCAAAAAAAAATTATGAATAAATACAAAAAATATATTCTAATATTAATTCTCATATTCAATATAAAATAATGTTGAATTTTAAGTAAATTTTCCTTTTATAACCCTCAATTTATCATTAGTGGCATCAAATCAATAAAGTCTATCTGTTTTCAATCTCACAAATACAAATAAAAAATTGATAATTGATATTAAAAAACATTTTAAAAAGGAATATTGTTAATGTTTGGAACGTTCCTAAATAATATAGTGGACACTAATATTAGACGTAGTGCGTATTTATTAAAATTATAATTTATAAAAAGTGTGCACAAACTCAATTTATATTTCTAAGAAATTTATTTGTTGGGTGTAATATTGTGCGTATATGTAAATATGTATAATTATGGAATGAGGCCGAGGGTGCTCGAACATTTGGAAAATGACTTACAGAAAATAAATCTATAAGTCATTTTCCTGAAAATTAAGAATGTTTATTTTTTGTTGAATTGAAAAAGTTTTTACGTTGACAACATTTTCCAATGGTTACCAAACACCGGCATTTGATAAAAACATTTTTCGAAAGTCCTTTTCAGTTAAAAAAATGGAGTCTTGATAAAGAGTGGTCTCATGTGACCCTGTGATACATTTTACGAATCATAATTTGTAAGACAAAGTGTCACTCTCTCATAATTCAGACTACCAACACAGGTGGGTACTCGTGTCAAGGAGACCTAGATAGAAAATACAGTAAGTTGGTATTTACTAAATTTTTGCCATTAATTAATTTTTTCTTTATAATTTATAAAGAGTGAGCATTTTAACTACATAAATATCCAAAAATATTCCTATATTTATTCCAATTTCGTTTATTATATATTGAATTCTACATTGCGAATAAGATTGTTTCTCATCTCTAAAAAGTCTATGGATCAAGGTAAAATTTTGGATAAAAGTGTCTTACGGATATTTTTTATAAGACGAGTCCTCCTTACTTGATCCACCGTATATTAGTGGGTCCATCTGTGAAAAAGTGGGGATCCGTCCTACGAATTAACATCTGCAATACGATTTACAGGAGAACTACACATGCATCAAAATACATATCACAATTGATGTATATTGAAGGTTGCTATAAAAGAGTTACTAGATGCGGTTACGACTTTTATTACATACTAGTTATTTAACACGTGTTCTGAACGAGTACAATTTGAGATTTTTTTTTAATAATAATATAACTTTTGGAGATTATAATTTAATTGTAAAATTCTTCAATTGTTATAATAATTTAATTTCTTATATTGTTACTAATATTAAACGGTTTTTTTTACGTAAATGCTTTTAAAATCAACATAATTTTAGTGAGATACATATTAGTTATAGCTAATAATAGCAAATATCTTTTATCTAAATACTTTTAAAACTAAGATTTAACTTGATAATAATAGTAGAAGTTTTTTTGTTAAAAACGTTTATTCATTTGTAATTAGTGTGGGATACTTGTTTTCTATTTCTATAGTTAATAAAAATTTAAGTTTTTATCCAAAAAAAATTCAAACGAATATCGCTTTCTAATCATGTGGCATACATATTTTCTATTGGCAATAATAATATTGTTTAAAATCAACACCAATTTCTAACAAACGTGATATGCATCTCTTCTATTAGTAATACAATGTGAGATACATTTTTTCTATTGATAATAATATAAAAATTCTTTATCTAATGACTTTTATAACCAATGCTCATTTCTAAATAGAATGACACTACATAGCCCGCCCCGGCCCCTTAGCTATAAGTTGACTCCCTTAAAACTCAAATTTCCTAATTTACCTTCCCTTCTTTATCCAAACTCACTCCACCCCCTCACCACCTCCTCCCTTCCCCCACCCACAATCCAATGTGTGTGTGTTTTCCCTCCCCCACCATCCACCGCCTCCTCCCACCATCTCTCCCTCCCACTACGTTATTTTCACACACTCTCTCTCTCTCTCATTTTTCCCTTCTTCAGCATTGATCCCTCTCACCGTCATCCATCTCTCCCGCCCACTGTTTTTCCTTCTTTCTCTTCCCTCCCTCCCATCCAAACAAAACTCTTATTTTTCCTTTTTTATCTGCACCACTAACCCAGTGCATAGCTCACACCTCCAAGCACCTCCCTTCTTCCCTGTCTCTTCCTCTCTTTAAAAAAAACAATTCAAGGGTTGTTCGGCCACGGTCAACCGAATAACCTTGTTTTTTTCGACCATGGTTGACTAAACAACCTTGTTCTTTTCGGTCATGGTCGACCGAACAACCTTGTGTTTTTCGACCATGGCCGATCGAACAACCTTGTGGCCGAACAACACAAGGTTGTTTGGTCAACCATGGCCGAACATAATGTAAGTATAGTTGGCAACGGATGGAGGGATGTGAATAGCCTTTTAAAAAACTTTGAGGGTTGTATTGAAAACCTTTAAAATTTTCAGCGGAAAAGATAAGTTTTCAACAGCTGAGGTAAAATCAGCAGATAGCATCCGCTGAACGTAAAATAGTTAGGGTAACAGTTGTTGAACTTAAAACAATTTGGTTTGGTTTTCTTTTGATCACTTAAATATAGAGACTGAATTGAAGTACAATATATATAAAATCAACTATGTAAATAATTCAGGAATGTAATTGTTAAACACTTGAGTAGATAGAATCTGGTTAAGTGTATGAACAGTAAAAACAGCTGATAGAACAACACAGTATTTGGAGTGGTTCACAGTGTTAAAACTGCTACATCCACTACCAAGTTGGTCAAACTTGGATTTTGAAGTGCACTAAATTTATTGAAATTCTAAGTGATCACTAACGGATCTGTGTACAACAAAAACCATTGTTTGAGAAGTATGATTGAGCAACAATCATACTCGTGCAACAATCAAGTATTCTTTTAAGATTTGGAAGACGTAAGGAAGAATACAGTGATTGTCTAAACAAGAACTAGAAAAAGAATAATATGTGTAAACCTATCTAGTAAGTGCATGTTTAAGGACCGAAACACATCAAGGAAAGAATATCTTGGAAGAATGTGTTGAGTGTTTAGTTCTGAGTTGAAGCAAATCAAAGAGAAAATAGCTTGTGAGAAATGAATGATTGCTTCAACTTCTATTTTGGAGGACTGGAGCATTTCAAGAGAGAATAGCTTGAGGGAATATGAGAAATGCTTCTGTCCAATTCTTCACTTCAATCCTTGCATCAGCATCTTTAAATAGAATTATTGAGTTTGTAGTCGTTGGACAGCAAGGATGAGTTTTTGAATTCCCTGTTAAGAATGAAGGTGAGATTTTTTTCATTTAAGACTCAAATATTTATGACAGATGAATATATTCATTCCTTGGAATAAGGATGAATTTGAGTTCCCTATTAGGTGAAAAAGACATCTTCTTATAAATATGCATAAAGGAATTAGATACATGCAATATCTTCTAGCATGATATATTAAATAGGGTGATTGGCTAGTTGATATATTTAACCTATAAAGCATTTAATGTGATGACAAAAAGTCTTCTATAAATAGTATGAGAAAAAAAATAAGTTTACTTTATAAAATAAAGAAACATGGAAAGAGAAAATTTCCTTTAATGTTGATGTAGAAAACATCAGTTTGTTTACTTTCCCAAAGTAAACATCAGCAGCTTGTACTATTCATCGGCACTATTCATCTACTATAATAACTTCAGCAGCTACAACTACTACAGTACCTTTGACAGGTACAGTACTTTCAACAGCTACAGCTTCCAGCTTCCAGCTTCCAGCTTTCAGCTTCCTGCTTACAAAGCTTTTAGAACAGTCTAAATAAAGTTACCTTCTAGAGTGTAGCACGTAGTCTACTAACAAATAAGTATATAGGCAATCTTTTAAGACTTAAGTAATGGTTACAAACAAATCCAATAAAAAATGAATATACAAAATGGTTTTAAATAATTAATCAGGTTAATATTCCCAACACAGAAAAAGGTTGTTCGATCAACCAGGGCCGAACAACCCTTTCATTAATTTTTTTAAAAAAAAACTAGAAGGGGAGATGGGGAAGAAGGGAGGCGCAGACGGGACTATGGCCAAAGATTGAGGCTCACTGACTAGGCGGGGACATATGAGAGGGGATAAGTTAAAGGATACAGTGGGAGGGATGTATTGGGAAAGAGGAAGTGGTGATGGAAGGAGTATACTGTGACGGGAGGAGGGGGAGGTGGTGATGGAAGGTGAGGGAAGAAGCAATGGATTGAGGGGGAGGGAGGAGGCGGTGAATGGTGATATGACTAGTGAGGGGGGAGAGAGAAGGCGATGAGGGGGTGGGAAGGGAGGAGGCTGTGAGGGGGTGAGTTTGGATGAAGAAGGGAAGGGTAAATTAGGAAGTTTGGGTTTGGGGGGAGTCAACTTATATCTATGGGGGGCGTAATATAGGGCAACTTTTCTATATAATGTGGGATATAGCTCTTTATAACCAACGTGAGATACATCATCTAAACACTTTTTAAACTACTATAGACACCCCAATTTCGTACCCCTGTTATGTAACATGGCTTAAAATATCAAGAACTGTTAAAAGTACTAACGGATGTCAAGTTACAAGGTTTAAAATGTTAAAAATGCAAAAGAAAAAATATGATGCATAAACAGTGAAATGCAGGGGCCAGAGTGTCAAAAAGAGGAAAGAAAAGCCCCTTGGCGCCACCCACACTCCTACCTGGTGTGGCGCCCACCCCCTCCATGGGTGGCGCCCAATAGTGCTCAATGCACTATAGCTTTTTGCCTCCAGTACAATCTCTCAAGCGCGCGGTACAAGTCGATGAAGCACAGAAGAAGAAAACTTAATGACGAAGAAGTCTCTTCTCCAGCCTATAAATATAGGCATCCGGGTAATGAGAAATCACACCGTGGACTTCACACTCATCACAGACACTTCACACACCGCTGAAACTTTATGCATATAGTGATCGTCCTGAGAGATATCCATCCTTTAAGCCTCGAAGCTCCGTAAAATCACCCCCAAACACAAAACCAACCGGCCAAAGTAAACCTTAGCCTTCCCTCTAGGGATTCCACCTTATTCCACCGGTCCAAAAATCTTAAAAAGAGAAGTTGCCTTGCCCGAATCCAGACTCCAAATCCGCTAGAAGTAAGCAGTTGCTTTGCCCGATTTCCGCCGTCAGCAAGCAAACAACAGCAAAAAGCAAGCAGTTGCTCCGCTTGTTTCTCGGTGTCAGAAAGCAACTTTCGGAAGCAGTTACTCTGCCCGAATCTCCGCAACAGCAAAAGACTCCCTCTCCCAGAAGAATAGAGCGAGCACACCTAAAATCTACTAGAAGTTAGTGGTACGGGATAAAAGCCCCCACGCTTCAAAAGGTAGGCTATTTAAAGTTTCAATATAAAAAAATGTTATTTTCAGCAGGCCCGGTGTAATAATTATAAGCAGTTATTCTGCCCGAATTTCTATAGAAAATAGCACTAAAAAGAGCCGTTATTATGGTCAAATATTTATAAATATATATTCGCAATTCCTGGAAGGAGACTACAATAAGTTTGTAATAATATGTGTACAGATATGTATATTTAAATGCTTTATCTTATCTGTTAAATAAATATAATAAAAGCATATTTAGCAAAAAAAAACTTGTTTTGAGATCGAAAAGGGCGAGTTGAATGCGTAACACCTTCCCACCTCGTAACTTAGTCTCCGAACCCTTTACAAAATCTTGTTATTTTTTGGTTTTTCTTTATTTCTCCTTAAAATAAAGATGACGACTCTGTTACAACATTTTGGATCCACAGTAAGGCAGGGCGTATTCCCACGCGCTCTTTGCAACATCTTTTTTGCACTTTTAATTTCGTTTTCCGCTAATTAAGTGAAGATAGAATAAAAAGGGCGTTGCGTTTTCTGAATCTTGTTTTCTCCTTAACAAGGGAAGATGAGATACAGAAAAATCCAAAGCACTCATAGTGATCCACAATGAGCCCGAGCGTATTCAACGCGCTCTTTAAAACACTCTTTTTGCACTTTTAATTTTGTTTTCCCCTAAACAAGGGAAGATGGAATGAAAAGAGTGATGTGTTCTCCGAAGCTCATGTTCCCCTAAAAAAGGGAGCGCGGGATACGGAGGAATCCCGGGGCACTCACCATGCCGACTCCGCTGGGGACGTCATTTTTATTTTAAAAACGAAGGGTTAGACTCATTTTTCAAAAAAAATAAATAAATAAATAAAACAAGTTTTCTTTTCTTTTTGGCTAAAATATGTTTATTATATTTATTTAACAGTTTAAATATTGCATTTTTTATATATCTGTATATATATGTGTGCGAATAGCCATACACTTACATCATCTTCGTTTCAGGTACCATTGCGAGTATAAAAAAAAAAAGAGAATAAAATAGAATTTCGGGCAAAAAAAAAAAGCAAGGGGATTGTTATTGCTTTATTTTGTTTTATCTTGCTATTATTATTTTGCTCTATTTATTTATTCCCGCAAAATATGTAAATATTATTTTATTCTGTCATATTATTTGCACATTCATACATGTTTGCATTTTTTTATTATCACACAAAAAAAATCTTCTTTCCTTTAATAGCAATATGCTTGTTTTTTTCTCTTTTATATTTATCTGGCTTCTTATGTGTGTATATAATTTTCAATTCTAAAAAAAATTGTTTTTCTTAAAAAAAAAAAAAGAAAAAACATTTCGTTGTACGAAAAAAAAAAAAAAAAGAGTTTTTAAGAAAAAAAAAGAGAGAAATTCATTTTCTAAAATAAAAAAAAGAATTTATCTCTTTTCAAAAAAAATCTCATTTTCTCAAAACATAAGGAAAAAAAATCATTTTTGAAAAAAAATGTTTTTCATTAAAAAAAAAACACACACACACACATATATATATATATATATATATATATATATATATATATATATATATATATATATATATATATATATATATATATTATTCGTTTAAAAAAATTCGTTAATAACAATTTCGTTTAAAAAAAATTTAAAAACATAAAAGTTAAAAATATATATTATTCGTTTTTTTCAAAAAAAAAACAAATTTTGAAAAGGTTAAATGGGGATAAAAGACAAGAAGGAAACAAAAGGGGGTCTAAGTGTTAAAGGGAAAAAGGTTAAAAGTCAAACTCGCAAAAAGCCAAAAGTGAACATGCACATTTAAGCTTGGGTGCGGCTCCCAAATGCACTTTGGGCGGCGCCCACCTGTTTCCTACGTGGCACGTTCCCCATTTTGAACAATTTTGTTCGATATTTGGTCCATTTTATCAGTTGGGTTGTCCATTTTTACCGATTGGTGCACTCATTTTTCCTGTTACTCCACATTTCAAAAAAAAAATCAAAAAAAAAAAGTTTTCTTTCATTTAATCCAGTGTTGTTTTATACATATCAGGATCTTTGTTATTATTTTTTTTGTACAACTAACAATTTTGCAGGGGCTGAAAAATTTAAAAAAATTGATTATTTATCTTTTACTGTTTTGAGAGAATTGTCCGAAGGTACGTAATTGTCTTATTTCAAGGATCGCAAAAAAAAAAAAAAGAAGGGTTTTTTCTTAAAAAAATCGTGTGTAATATTTAATTCTCTTTTTCTTTTAAAAAACATTTCTTTTCGTAAAAATAATAATAATAATAATCATTTGAAAAAATAAAATAATTTTTTTTTCATTTTCTCAAAGAATAAAAAAGTCTATATTCTTTCAAATTGAAAAATCAAACAAAAAAAAGATTAGCAAAATGAAATTTTCTCTATCAGAGTTGAACTACGATGATCTGAGCCTCGAAATGAGGAACGTAGGCAGCCTTCGGGTTCAGTCAAATGCTTTGATTTACTCTTCAAAAAAATGAGGTATTTTCTATGTGTTTTCTTTTTGTTTCCCAAAACATGAAAAGACAGGAAATCCCTCACCATTATTCTCAATTGACATCTCCAAATTCCTCTTCCCTCTTAACCTCTCATAAATGCATCACTACTTGATAAGTGCATCGTTCTCGATTTCAAAAAAAAAATCAGTAAGTCCTACTTCGAGATGTCAGGGTCTACCACTTCTTAAAAAAAAAGAGAATAAAAAAACAAAAACAAGAAGAAAAAAAGACTGATAGGAAGCCAGGGAAGAAAGGAAAGCTCGGAAAGCCAAGAAGCCAAGAAAGCAGAAAAGTCTGGAAAGCCGGGAAATCCAGAAAAGCCAGGCAACTCAAGGATCATACGCAACAATTCAGGACTAGGGGCTTTCAAACCCCAGGTATCTCTTTTGCCCATATTGATACCTACAACTCATCCTTGCAAGAGTATGCTCATGAATCTATTTGGTCTCCGTTATTTCAAAAGTCTAACCAAGTCCTCAAATCGAGTTTTCCAAAGGTATTTTATCTATATTTGAGTCTGTTAAAATTCTTGCTTCTCCTATATTAGCTTGTCGAGACTTCTTCTTGATCTTTGAGCACCATCTATCGCCGAAATATCTGTTATATGAAGAAAAAAAATGATGACGAGTCGACTCATGTAAAAACATGATAAAACTACACGGGTTGATAATGAGTCATTTCGCAATATGGACCCATAAACCATTAAAAATATAAGTTCGATAAAGCAACCTTCTGTCTTGCTAAAAGGTCATCTTCGACCCATTGCGACCGAGCTATTACTAGCACACTAGGGGCTTCCAACCATACACCAAAACCCTTCCAAATACCTAAAAAACCATATACCAAAGCCTAACCATCCCTAAGATCCAGCTTCCCAAAACTGGGGTTGCTTCACCCTTATATATACATCCATCAAGAGTGACCACCTTTTTTATCCCAAGAGAGAGAAGACAGATATCTCTTCAAGCACTCTCCCAAATTACTCCGAGAGGTCAGCAAAAAAAAGAGAAAAAAAAAAGGTGCAAGGTTGAAAAAAAAAAGAGGCCTATGCATTAAAAAAAAGAAGAAGAAAAAAAGAAGCCTCTCCTGAACAATTTCCTCAAAATCTTTCTCTCGCAACAAAAAAAATATCAATCACTCTTGGACAACCCCATAACCCATAACCAAAGCCAAAATCTGATCTCCCAACCATACCTACAACCAGGTCCAGAAACCAAATTTTCATCCAAACCCACAACTTAAAAGGACAGCTAATGATCGCTTTGCGATCGCCTTTCCGAAAATAACCAAATCGACAGCCCAAAATGCCTTTGAGCAAAAGGCCAATCAAATCCTCAACCCTAAAGCTAATCCATTCTAAATACTTAAAAACTATACCCTAACCTAGTTGCCACCTATAGCTCTGTTTCAATCGGTTATAATGTGATATGAGTCTAGGACAGAACTCCTTGCTAAAGGCATATAAAATTATCAAAAGACGAATGTTAAGTAGGGTCCATGAAACTTGTGATACTCGGCAATAAACTCTAGATCATGACTCTTCTTTTGTCCATTAGAGTCATCATTTTTCTTTGAGCATACTCATTTCTGTCTCCCGCAAAAAGTCTCTCCAAATCGAGTCTTTCTAAGGCATTCTCCAGTTAATCTCTTCAGGAACTTGCCCGTCCCATCTTACAAAATATGGTTCATCGAGTCATCCTGGGGCTTCTCCCGCCAAACTCATTGGATAGATAAAGACTCATCATCTCCAGAAACAGATGTCCCTTCCATCTTGCCTAAAGAAACGAAGAAGCTACAAAACCGTGATCGCTCAAGAATAAGTGGGTTATCATCGCATGCATTGAAAGACTGGCTCCCTATGAGGTAAAAGCTCGCTAGGTTGAAAACCTGAAAGGGCGGCCTAGGAAAAAGTTAGAGCACAATTAAAAAAAACAGAAAAAAAGAAAGAAAAAAAGTGGTCCCTCTGAGGCATCGATTGGTAGGATTCACTAATACTGATTGAATTCCTTTTTTTGAATGATGCACTAGTCAAAAGACTGAAAAGCAACCCTAAACTTCAACCACCTCCATCTCAAATATCACAATCAGCTCCTATACTCATAACCCTTCAAAGCCAACCAGAAGCCACATCTCAAGCTCTTATATTACATTTCCATCACCTTGCCTTATCTTATCTTAACATTTTTGAGAAACGGATAGCACACACGTATATTCAAAAGCCCATTTTGAAGGAGAGAAAAGTTTTTTTTCATTTGCATGCTTGCATCTTCTTTTTGCATCCTTTTATTGCATCTTATCAGGTCTTCTATCGCATCGGCCCTTGGAAAAAAATAAATGTTCTACCAGCATCTCGCCAAGGACCACCTCCCAAAGATCCTCACCAGCATCATCAAAAGCTACACAAGCCAATCATCGACAACATTCTGCCACAACGCTTCATAACCATCGCTTCTCCTATGATGGGATAAGCACTTTAAAAAAAAATTGAATCACTTCTCCTATGCTGGGATAAGCACATTTTAAAAAAATTGCATCGCTTCTCCTATGCTAGGATAAGAACATTAACAAAAAAAAAATCGCATCGCTTTCCTTATGCTGGGGAAAGCTCATTTTTAAAAGCAACATCGCTTTCCTTATGGTAAGGAAAGCTCATTTTGAAAAGCAGCATCGCTTTCCCTATTCTAGGGAAAACTCATTTTAAAAAGCCGCATCACTTTCCCTATGCTGGGGAAAACTCATTTTGAAAAGCAGCATCGCTTTCCATATGCTGGGGAAAGCTCATTTTGAAAAGCAGCATCGCTTTCCCTATGCTGGGGAAAGCTCATTTTGAAAAGCAACATTGCTTTCCCTATGCTGGGGAAAACTCATTTTGAAAATCAGCATCGCTTTCCCTATGCTGGGGAAAGCCCATTTTGAAAAGTAGCATCGCTTTCCCTATGCTGGGGAAAACTCATTTTGAAAAGCAGCATTACCTTCCCTATGTTGGAGAAAACCTGATTTAAAAAGCCGCATCGCTTTCCCTATGTTGGGGAAAGCTCATTTTGAAAAGCAGCATCGCTTTCCCTATGCTGGGGAAAACTCATTTTGAAAAGCAGCATCGCGTTCCCTATGCTGGGGAAAACCCGTTTTAAAAATTGCATTGTTTTCCCTATGCTGGGGAAAACATGTTTTAAAAAGCCGCATTGCTTTCCATATGCTGGGGAAAGCTCATTTTGAAAAGCAGCATCGCTTTCCCTATGCTGGGGAAAGCTTATTTTGAAAAGCAACATCGCTTTCCCTATGCTGGGGAAAGCCCATTTTGAAAAGCAGCATCGCTTTCCCTATGTTGGGGAAAGCCCATTTTGAAAACAGCATCGCTTTCGCTATGCTGGGGAAAGCTCATTTGGAAAAGCAGCATCACTTTCCCTATGCTGGGAAAATCCCATTTTGAAAAGCTGCAATGCTTTCCCTAAGCTAAGGAAAGCCCGTTTTAAAAAAGCAGCATCGCTTTCCCTATCCTAGGGAAAGCCTATTTTAAAAAAGCAGCATCGCTTTCCCTATGCTGGGGAAAGCTCATTTTTAAATGTAGCATCGTTTTCCCTATGCTGGGGTAAGCTCATTTTCAAAAGCAGCATCGCTTTCCCTATGCTGGGGAAAGCTTATTTTGAAAAGCAGCATCACTTTCCCTATGCTGAGGAAAGCTCATTTTGAAAGCGACATCGCTTTCCTATCTTTGGGAAAGCTCATTTTAGCGATCATCGCTTTCCCTATGTTGGGGAAAGCTCACTTTGAAAAGCAGCATCGCTTTCCCTATGCTAGGGAAAGCCCATTTTGAAAAGCAGCATCATTTTACCTATGCTGGGGAAAGCTCATTTTGAAAAGCAGCATCGCTTTCCCTATACTCGGGAAAGCTCATTTTGAAAAGCAGCATCGCTTTCCGTATGATGAGGAAAGCCCGTTTTAAAAAAAAAGCATCGCTTTCCCTATGTTGGGGAAAGCGCGTTTTAAAAAGGTTCCATCGCTTTCCTTAAATTTAAAAAGGTTTCATCGCTTTCCCTATGCTGGGGAAAGCCCGCTTTAAAAAGCAGCATCGCTTTCCCTATGCTGGGGAAAGCGCGTATTAAAAAGGTTTCATCGCTTTCCCTATGCTGGGGAAAGCCATTTTTAAAACGTAGCATCGCTTTCCCTATGCTGGGGAAAGTGCGTTTTAAAAAAACAGCATCGCTTTCCCTATGCTGGGGAAAGCCCATTTTGAAAATTGGCATTGATTTCCCTATGTTGGGGAAAGCGCGTTTTGAAAAATGGCATCGCTTGAAAGCGCGTTTTGAAAAGTGACATCGTTTTCCCTATGCTGGGGAAAGCGCGTTTTAAAAAGGTTCCATCGCTTTCCCTATGCTGGGGAAAGCGCTTTTTAAAAAGTGGCATCGCTTTCCCTATGCTGAGGAAAACGCGTTTTGAAAAGGTCCTGCCAGTTTTGCCTATGTTGAGCAAAACGCACCATCCATCCCACCTAGTGTTGTTGTTTGTTTACTTGAGGCCAAACTACATTTGGTCTGATTCCTTTTATAGGGATACGTAGGCAGCCTATTTCGATAGGTCCGGCCATCAGAGCATTTAATTTGCATATTTGCATAACCGACTAAACATGTCTAGGGTATGTGAGATTTGAACTGCATCATAAACTGTTGCATTGTAACTGCTACCTCTTGCATTACTCCCCATTATAATTTCCACGAAATTTGGGAGTCTATTTCTTATCAACGATGTTCGTTTACTCAGTAAGCTTCGGGTTACCCGTAAATTCCATCGTTGAGGGGCTCTATAGACACCCCAATTTCGAACCCCTGGTATGTAACATGACATAAAATATCAAGAACTGTTAAAAGGACTAATGGATGTCAAGTTACAGGGTTTAAAATGTTAAAAATGCAAAAGAAAAAGCTGGATGCATAAATAGTGAATGCAGGGGCCAAAGTGTCAAAAAGAGGAAAGAAAAGCCCCGTGGCACCACCCACACTCCGACCTGGCACGACGCCCACCCCCTCCATGGGTGGCGCCCAATAGTGCTCAATGCACTGTAACTTTTTACCTCCGGTACAATCTCTCAAGCGCACAGTACAAGCCGATGAAGCACAGAAGAAGAAAACTTAATGACAAAGGAGTCCCTTCTCCAGCCTCTAACTAGAGGCATCCGGGTAGTGAGAAATCACACCGTGAACTTCACACTCATTGCACACACACTTCACACACCGCTGAAACTTTACGCATAGAGTGATCGTCTTGAGAGATATCCCTTCTTTAAGTCTCGAAGTTCCGTCAAATCTCCCCCAAACACAAACCAACCGGCCAAAGTAAACCTTAGCCTTCCCGCTAGGATTCCACCCTATTCCACCGATCCAAAAATCCCAAAAAGAGCAGTTGCCCTGCCCGAATCCAGACGCCAAATCCGCTAGAAGCAAGCAGTTGTTCTGCCCGATTTCCGTCGTTAGCAAGCAAACAACAGCAAAAAGCAAGCAGTTGTTCCGCCCGTTTCCCGGTGCCAGAAAGCAACTTTCGAGCGGTTACTCGCCTCGAATCTCCAACAACAAAGACTCCCTTTCAGGAAGGACGAGGCGAGCACACCTAAAATCTACTAGAAGTTAGTGGTACGAGATAAAAACTCCCACGCTTCAAAAGGTAGGCTATTTAAAGTTTCAATATAAAAAGTGTTATTTTCAGCCGGCCCGATGTAATAAATATAAGCAGTTATGCTGCTCATATTTCTATAGAAAATAGCACTAAAAAGAGCAATTATTATGACCAGATATTTATAAATATATTAGCAATTCCTGGAAGGAGACTACAATAAATTTGTAATAATATGTGTACAGATATGTATATTTAAATGTTTTATCTAATCTGTTAAATAAATATAATAAAAGCATATTTAGCCAAAAAAAAAAAACTTGTTTTGAGACCGAAAGGGCGAGTTGGGTGCCTAACACTTTCCCACCTCGTAACTTAGCCTCCGAACCCTTTACAAAATCTGGTAAATTTTTTGTTTTTCTTTATTTCTCCATAAAATAAAGATGACGACTTTGTTACAACATTTTGGATCCACAGTGAGGCAGAGCGTATTCCGACGCGCTCTTTGCAACATCCTTTTTGCACTTTTAATTTCGTTTTCCCCTAAATAAGGGATGATGGAATAAAAAGGGCGTTGCGTTTTCTGAATCTTGCTTTCCCCTAAACAAGGGAGGATGAGATACAGAAAAATCCAAAGCACTCATAGTGATACACAATGAGCCAAAGCGTATTCAACGTGCTCTTTACAACACTTTTTTTGCACTTTTAATTTTGTTTTCCCCTAAACAAGGGAAGATGGAATAAAAAGAGTGATGTCTTCTCCGAATCTCGTGTTCCCCTAAAAAAGGGAGCGCGGGATACGGAGGAATCTCGGGGCACTCACAACTACTATCATTTTTCTAACAAATGTGAAATATTTATCTTCTATTGGTAATAATGGTAGATTTACCAGCATCACTCTCTAAGAAATGTGTGATACTTCTCCTTGTTTCTCATTTGGTAATAATGGTATAAGTTTTTTTTTATCTTAAAAAATTTAAAACAACAATATAGAATACATCTCTTCTCTTATATTGATGATAATTAAAAGTAGAAGTATTTTTTTCAAAAGGCTTTTAAAACCAATATCACTTTTTGACCAATGTAGGATATATCTCTTTTATTGGTAATAATAGTACTTTAAAAGCAACATTTATTTCTAACAAATGTGTGATATATATTTTCTATTGGTAATAATAGTAAAAGTCTTTTATCTAAAATTAAATTCAACATCACTTTCAAACCAATATGAGATATACATATTTTATTTTAATAATGGTAGAAGTTTTTTACCTAAAGACTTTGAAAATCAACATAACTTTCTAATCAATATATGATACATCTCTTTTATTGGTAATAATAGTGAAATACTTTGTAACTAATGTGAGATACATGCATCTATTCTATTTGTAATATGAAGTCTTTAATGTAAAGACTTTTTAAACCAACATTTCTTTTTAGACAATGTGATCTCACATAGCTTATTGGTGAATAAGAATAGAAGTCTTTCATATAAGACTTTAAAACTAACATCTATTTTTAAGCAATGTAAGATGCATCTCTTCTATAGTGATAAAAGTAGAAGTTTTTTATCACAAGACTTTCAAAACTAACATCAATTTATAACCAAAGTAAGATACATATCTTCTATTGGTAATATTAGTAGAGATGTATTTCATATTGGTTATAAATTGATTTTGGTATTAAAATTCATTAAATTAAAAATCTCACATTTTTATCAATTTTAATAATTATTTTATACTTATTTTTTGTATATTTATAGGTGTTTCACTTTTTAAATACTTCAAACGTAAAAAAAATAAATTGTACTCTTAAATATCCTATTTAGTCTTATATCTTTATAAATGGTCCTATTATTTTTTTTGGATTAATTGTGCGCTGATCCCTTTTTCTGAAGTTATAACTAGGGGTGTACAACCGAACCATCAAACGACCGAACCAAACCAAATCCAATCGAACCATGTGGTTTTGTTCGGTTTTGGTTCAAGACGGTTTGGTTTTGGTTTTCAAAATTCAAAAACCGAGCTGTTCGGTTCGGTTCATGGTTTATGTTTCCAAATCGAATTGAACCATGTTTTATTTAATTATTTATTATATATAATATATATGTATTTTTGACATATATATAATAAATAAAGTCGTTCTTACCAAATGTCATGGAGTCAAATGATTTCTTGAATTGTATTTTATTGTTTGTTAATGTTTGATGTTTATAAGAGAAGTTTAACTTTTTTATTATTAATATTTGATGTTAATTTACCAATTAAAATTATATTGATATAATTTTTAATGTTTTATAAGATGATTAATTAGATTTTATGTCAAACTATAAAATCGAACCAAACCAAACCAAACAAAACAAGTGGTTTGGTTCGGTTCAGTTTAAGATTTTTGGAACCAAGTGGGTGTGGTTCGGTTCACGGTTTTAGCCTAAACCGAACCATAGTACCCTAGTTATAACTGCTTCAATTCAATACCCCCTCTCTTTTTTCAATTCCAATGTTGTTCATCTTCTTTTTCGGATTCGGTTGAGCCTTAACCTCCCCCTCCTTCTTCATCGCACACGATCTTAAAATGGCGTATAGGCTCCAGTTTCGAGACTCTTTTTTCGCGTCTGTACTCCCTTCTAAGTTCTATCCTAGTCTCCCTTGGTGGAGATAGAAAAACCTATATTTCTTAGCAGCTTACAACATTAGAAGACCACAGGTCCTACCGATCCTCGAAAGAATGGATTGATGACTTTCTTTTGCCTCCTTGACCAACTCAATAGCTAGAAGCGAATCTCCAGCTGCAAATTGATAATGGTACCTTTCCCTGATCTTGAGTTCTGAAGGAGTGAAATTCTCTTCAAGAAAGTAAGCCCGAATCTTCCTTCTCCTTCTTTCATTGTCTAATTTTTGCATTGCGATGCCCTCCTCCTTATCCTTCTTCGATATCCAATTTTAGATTCATAAGGCCCTAATTTCGACAGGGATTTTTTTGTATTGTGATGCCCAAATTTTGATTAGTTAACACGAATTTTCTTAATTAAGGGTATCTTCGTCATTTTTCCCTTAAAATGTACTTTAACGGTTTAAAGTAAATATAGAAGAACTAGACGGTTATAATTACACCAAAAGGGATCGGCCCGAATTTCACCTTATTTTTTTGGAATAATTACGAGCAGGTATCATTTCCTAAAATTATAACCGATCAAGTACCCTGTTTTTTTTCAACCGTCTAAGTTCATTTTCTTTAATTTCTTCCTAAAATGCCCCTCCTTCTCTCAATTCTCATAAATGGCTTGCAGAAAGAACTCAACAAAAACTTCATTCCACTTTACTTGCAGATAACCATTTGTTTTTGTAACTTCATTCCACGAATGATAAAAAACCGAGTGACTTCATTACCGATAACCGACACCAATGATACTGCAAAGGTATTGGTTATTCACCAATGATTAAAAAATCGAGTGACTTCGTTATAGTATCTTCAGTCAGCATATGATTTTGTAACTCCATTGCAGATAACCATTTAATAACCACTTGACTTCATTCCACCAAGCAAACGTTTTAGGAGGGAGAAAAGGTGTGTTATGCATATTAAAGAACCTAGCAACTCAGTCAGCATTGGAGTTTTCAATCCAAAACTCAATCTTCAACTTGCAAAAAATTGATTTTTTTTTGGCATCATACCTTTCTTGGAGTTGTGATGCTTGCGTCGTAGTCTCTGATGTTTGCCTCGTAGGCTTCAATGCTTGCGTCGTAGGTTCCGATGTTTGCCTCTTAGGCTTCAATGCTTGCGTCGTAGGCTCAGATATTTGCCTCGTATGCTTCAATGCTTGCTCGAGCTTGACCCAGAGTCATCCGAGTGGGAAGAATTCTTGTTAGGCCTGAAAGTTGGGTTCCGTTTATGTGTGTGTAGAGAGAGAGAGAGAGAGAGAGAAAGAGGGACATACATTTTGGGGTGGGGGATTGAAACGTGGGGGGTCACAGAGCGGAGTGGAAAGGTTTGGAGTATTAATGAAGAGAGAGAGAGAGAGAGAGATGAAATTTAAATTTAAAGAAAGACAAAAGAAGAATCATTCATGTGCATTGTTGCATGAATAAGGAGTGAGAGAGAAAAGCGAATTAATTGTTTGGTGGGTTGGAAAGGGGAATTATTAATTGAGGAGAGTGAGAGATATTTAATGGGGGAAATTAATTTACGATCCAGAAATACCTCTTCGATGCACAATTTGGGATTAGCGATACACAAATTTTGAGCGACGACTAATTTTGTTCCTTGCGATGCCCAAAATTTTGAACGACACCCAAAATTTTTCCTTGCGATGCCTAAATTTAGGTTGTGGCTTTTGCATTGCGATGCTCCAAATTTAGAACGATGCCCAAATTTTTTGAAGGACGCCAAAATTTTTCTACTGGCGCACAAATTGGGGCAGTGGCTTTGTGTGCGCGTTTTTCCTACGCTAAGGGTATCTTCATCATTTTCCCCCCAAAAGTATACTTTAGCTATTGAAAGCAAATATAGGGGATGTGAGTGCTCCGGGTCGGATCCCTCCGGATCGCGCGCTCCCTTTTTTAGGGGAACCCGCGGCTCGAAAAGGACATCACTCTTTTCATTTCGTCCTCCCTAGTTTAGGGGAAAACGAAATTAAAAGTGCAAAAATAGTGTTGTCAAAAGCGCGTTGAATATGCCTCGGTCACTGAGTGTGCCTTAGTCCACTATAAGTGCTTTGGATTTTTCTATATCTCATCTTCCCTTGTTTAGGGGAAAACGGAAAAGTACAAAAAAAAGGATGTTGCGAAGGCGCGTGGGAACACGCCCTACCTCACTGTGGACTTAGGTTCATTTTGGATCACTATGAGTGCTTTAGATTTCTCCGTATCTCATCCTCCCTTGTTTAGGGGAAAACATGATACAGAAACTGCATCACCCTTTCCATTCCCATCTTCCCTTGTTTATGGGAAAACGGAAAAGTGCAAAAAAAAGATGTTGACTGTTGTCCAAAATGTTGTAACAGAGTCGTCATCTTTATTTTAAGGAGAAATAAAGAAAAACCAAAAATAACCAGAGTTTGTAAAAAGGGTTCGGAGGCTAAGTTACGAGGTGAGAAAGTGTTAGGCACCCAACTCGCCCTTTCGGTCTCAAAAATAGTTTTTGGCTAAAATATGCTTTTATTATATTTATTTAGCAAATGAAATAAAGCATTTAAACAGATATATCTGTATCTACATTATTACAAACTTGTAGTAGCCTCCTTCTAGGAATTACAAATATATTTATAAATATTTAGCCATAATAATGGCTCTTTCTAGTCCTATTTTCTATAGAAATCCGAGCAACATAACTGCTTATATTTTTACATTGGGCCAGTTGAAAATAGCACTTTTTATAAAACCTCTTAAAAGCTTATCTTTAAAAGCGTGGGGTGTGCTCGCTCTGTCCTTCCGAGGAGAGGGAGTTTTTTGTTGTTGTGGAGATTCGAGCAGAGTAATTGCTTCCGAAAGTTGCTTTTGGACCTCGGGAAACGGGCGGAGCAACTGCTTGTTTTTTGTTGTTGTTTGCTTGCTGCTGGCGAAAATCGGGCAGAGCAACTAACTGCTCTTTTGAGGATTTTTGGACCGTGGAAAGGGGTGGAATTCTAGTTGGAAGGATAAGGTTCACTTTGACTAGGTTGGATTTGAGTTTGGAGGAGATTTGACGGAGCTTTGAGGTTTAAAGGAGGGATATCTCTCAGGACGATCACTCTGCGTCAACTCGTAGTGATGTTTTTAACTGCGTGCGATGAAGTGTGAAGACTGTGTGCGAAGTCTGAAGTGAGTGAGGTGGTTTCTCACTGCCGAACGCCTTTATTTATAGGCTGAGGAAGGGACTCCTTCGTCATTAAATTTCCTTCTTTGTGCTTCACCAGCATGTACCGCGCGCTTGAGAGATTGTATAAAATGTCAAACCGGAGAGTGCATAAACACTATTGGGCGCCACCCCCATAGGAAGTGGGCGACGTGCCTGGATCTGGTATGGGTGGCACCCGGGGTTTTTATTAGGCCTCTTTTTGACACTTTGGCCCCTACATTTCACTGTTTTACGCATCCTGCTTTTCCTTTTACATTTTTAAACCCTGTAACTTGACATTTGTTAAGTTTTAACAGGTCTTGATATCGAATGTCATGTTACATACCAGGGGTACGAAATTGGGGTGTTTACAGAGCCCCTCAACGATGGAGTTTACGGGTAACCCGTAGCTTACCGAGTAAACGAACATCGTTGATAAGAAATAGACTCCCAAATTTCGTGTAAATTATAATGGGGAGTAATGGAACAGGTAGCCATTATAATGCAGCAGTTTATAATGCATTTCAAATCTCACATATCCTAGACATATTTAGTCGGTTGTAGCAGGTTATCGTAGTTTTTAAGCAGATATGCAAATTAAACGCTCTGATGGTCGAACCTATCGAAATAGGCTTCCTACGTATCCCTTAATAAAAGGAATCAGACCAAACATAGTTCGGCCCGATGCAAACAAACAACAGTCATACTGGTGGGATATCATCATAAAACATTGCACCCTCAGGGATAGGCACCCTTTGTCGAATGCAATGGTGGGACCAATCTTTTCCCTAAGTGACCTGGGGTATGCACCCCTTGCGAAAAAGATCCAACAAACCAGGTGGAGCACATCATAAAACATTGCATCCTCGGGGATAGGCACCTTTCGTTGAACACAATAATGGGACCAATCTTTTCCCTAAGTGACCCGGGGTATGCACCCCTTGCAAAAAAGATCCAACAACCAAGTTGGGCACATCATAAAACATTGCATCCTCTGGGATAGGCACCCTTCGTCGAACACAATGGTGGGACCAATCTTTTCCCTAAGTGACCCGGGGTATGTACCCCTTGCGGAAAAGATCCAACAACCAGGTGGAACACATCATAAAACATTGCATCTCAGGGATAGGCACCCTTCGTCGAACACAATGGTAGGACCAATCTTTTCCCTAAGTGACCCGAGGTATGCACCCCTTGCAGAAAAGATCCAACAACCAGATGAGATGGATGCAGGTAAAATATTAATACTTTACCTTTCCTTACCTTCTCTTGCTTTTGCACTGTTCTTAATTTGCTTTGATGCTTTCTTTTCTTGTGCTGCTTTTCTTTCTTGTCGCGCTTTTCTTTCCTTTGCATTTTTTTTCTTTTGTTGCTGCTTATCTTGCATTTTTTTTCTTTCCTTTTTTCTTTCATGCATTTTTTTTTCATTTTTTTTTTGCTGATTCTTTTTTTTCTTTTTCTTTCTTGCTTTTTTTCTTTCTTTCTCTTTTTTTTTCTTGCTTGTTTTTTTTCTTTCTCTTGTTGCATTTTCCTTTTGCTGCTGATTTGCCTTTGCCGTTACACTTTCCTTTTGTTGCTAATTTCTTGCTGAGAATTATAATTTCTGCTTTTCTGATCTTCTTGGGGCTATCCTGCTGGGGATATGAACTTTCTTTTGATCTTTGATGGATGGCTATCACTTTTTGTTAACAAAGCTAACTTTGTTAACTTTCCGTTAAGCTTTCAGGGCCCTTTTGCAATTTGAGCAACCTTGAGAGTTTAGGTGCTGAACTTTAAACTTTGGAGGGGGAAACTGAAACTTCCACCCCTTTTCTTCATGACTTACAGGGAGAAGCAGAAGCAGCAGCTTCTTCATCTTCTTTTTCTTCCTTCGACATTTTCCTTCCATTGTTGCTGCCAACGAGCTTTCTTCGTCATTTCTCCGTCTTTTCTCGATTTTCTTTTGCCAAATTGATTTTTCTTCTTGATAGATGGCTTCTTCCTCAAGGTCTCGGAAGGGAAAGGCGCCGATGTTCCCGGATTCAGGCGAGGAGAGGCGAGAATTTCCTCCCTTGACCCGAATTCACGTCAAGTATCTTTTTTCGAATGATGACTAGGGAAACATTCTTCGTGATCGGCATACGCACGTGTCTAATCTTCTTATTCCCGCTGCAAGTTTTTTTTTTCTCAAACCCATTTGGTCGATTTTTCAGATCTGTTGAATTTCTTTGCTGTTTTGGACTTTTGGAGCATACCTGTTCTTGATTTTGATGTTTATGCATGCGAGATTTATGTGCTAAAATGATTCAATTTGGCAATTATTCATAGTAAAACTATGAAATTCGTGCTATTTAATTTTGCGAGGCATACTTGAGCAATTGGCACTATTTGATTCCGCGATACATTATTTCATGTAACTGATGCATTTTGACTACATGATGCATGTTTGAGTTTCAAAATATATTTTATGATGCATGCTCATGCAGTAGACCTTTCAGATACATGGTGCATTTTTTTTTGGGCATGCATGTACTTGCAGAGATATATTTTCATTTTAATGCTTGCAACATTTTTATTCAAGCGAATGCCAAAATGCAACTATAAATGCATATGATAGATGACTATGGCATAGATATATCATTTACCACATTTTATCATTATTATGCATGGAAATGCAAATGCAACAAGGAAATATGTAAATGCCTGCTAAAATGACACATGGATATTTTGTTTCAAACATGCACATGTTGTGAGACCCCAAACCCATTACTTGTATTACTTGTTCTATGCCTTGATAACTTGTGTATTATGTCTTAACATGATTAGATATCTCATTTAGTCCATGCCTGACTCGTATTACCGTTATTTCATTCCTTGTTGCTTGATTCCCTTCTATGCTTAGCATACCTTCCCGTTATGCCTCGTGTGTTGCCTTAGCTTGATTTGCACTCGACCGAGACTTGTTAAGGGTTCTATTGCCGTCCATAGATGACCTAGAACGCTCACCTTGATCATTGTAAGCTCGTTGGGAAGTTTAGAAACCTTCTTGCCTTGTTTTGGCCTTAGCGATTTCACCCTTCTCCCGTTTTGCGCGTATTTCGACGTACGAATTGTTCCTTGAGTTCCCGGACTTGTATTCAAGTCATAACCATGATTTAACAAGCCTATTCCATGCCCATGTTACCCTAGTTATATTGACCTTTGATCCGGGTTTGATTCGTCAACCAATCGTCCCTTGACTCGAGCCTTGTCCTACCTTGTTCCGGGTGACGTTCGGGTGTGTTTCGGGCATGTTTTGAGTTGTATTAGACCCTAGAATGGTTGCCCATGAGCTTGGGACCATTTAGGACTTGTTTAAGTCTAGTTTTGGTGCTCCCAGTTCGATCGGCGCGCATGGCTCGATCAAGTTCTGAGAGCAAATGAAAAATTGGCAAACCTCCCAGTAGTTGAGGCGGCCGCATGGCCCCTCATGAGGCGCCCGCCTCACTTCCTGTCCAGCTCTACGGGATTTTTCAGCTTTTAATCTTTTGTGGTGTCATTAGCCACTTAAACCCCCTTGCTTATTGACCCTAATCCAACCTATTTAACCCTAATCAAGTTAGGTTAATCCTAATCTCAAGCCCTCTCCAATTGACATGTGTAATTCCACCCAATCCATGCAACATATTTAAGCCTCCTTTGTTGACTTTGCTTAATCCTCCCATAATCTGATTTCTCTTCTCTCTCTCTTGCCATGGTTGTGTGTGTGGAGATGTGGTGAGATTAGTGTGTGTTATGTCCTTAGAGTGAGCTCCCGACTTCCGTTTGCCGAGCCGAGACCACCGGTGCGAAGCTACCGACGAGGAGATCGTTTCTACCCGATTACTTTGTGCTTCAACTTTCTTTTCCTTGGTAGAGGTAAGCTATTGATTTCCCCTCCTTAGGTTGCATGTTAGACTTGCCATGAATCCCCCTTGTCCATTGCTCCCCATGCTTTTCCATGCCCATGCCATGATCTAGTTTGACTTGGTCTTTTGAGGTTTTAATGGATATGTTCATCTTGTTCAAATTAGACCTATGCCTAGAATTAATTATATTCTATGCTTCTTTAGGAGCAATTTATGTTCTTGAACTAATATGTTTTGATGACTCTTGGGAATTTCGAATCCTAGGGTTTCACATGCCTTGTAATGATTTTCCTATTGAATTGAGTCCTAGGCCTAGAACAAATTGTGTTCCATATTCCCCTACGAATAAATAACGTTCTTGGACCCTTGCATTTTGAATACCTTGAAAGTATGATTCTAAGATCCCTTGAATTCGAATTATCGACAATTAGTAGCTACGGTCGTTAAACGGATTAATGACCTAGCCGATTATATGCGAGAACTTAGAAGAGGGTTTGTGATGCAATTAGCGTCCTAACTCTATTGGATGAACTATTATAGACGACTCAACGGAGTCAAGATTAGCGAGCTATTGAACAATACCGGCTCCCAGATTAATCCCGACGACGTTCTAATCGCGTTTCCCTAAGAATAATAATTCTAGACTTTGAACTTGAATTGATTGCCCTGCTTGATCTTGACTGTCATATTATGGAATGACTGATTGACATGTGAGTTCGCTCTTGTCGAACTCAACCCTACTTTGTTATTGATAAGAATAAATTACTTGTCTTGAGCGAGATCGCTCTTGTCGATCTCGTTCTCTACTTGAGATTTTGTTAAGTATACATTACTTGGCATATGCATGAGTCCAGCTGGCATCCTGTCTTTGTGCACACACGCCTCCACTGTGGCCACAGTGGAGAAGTAGCTCCCATGCTGTAATCATTTAAGAGCATCACTGGTGACTATCCCGGGCATCTCCTCGGAAGATCGATGTACTACACACATTCGATACCCGCACATTCCCGATAACGCTTGTATGCAGGAACTACGTAGCGGCCCGGCTCTTCACATATCCTTATTCTATGTGATTTATTTACGCGCACTTATGTGAAAACAATGTGCATCCTGGATATATGATTCTATGCTTGTGATGATATCTTGCTTGAATGTTGCATCTTGCCATGACATGCATGATTAATAGCTTACAAGTCTTTATGACTTACCCTTTCCCCTTTTACTGCTTTAGATCCTAGCAAGACAGTCTGCTTGCGTTGATTAGGCGTGTTCGCGACTTGTGCCCTTTTTGGTGACCGTTGATTCTTGAAGAGGTGGTTTTTGATGGCCTCTTATTCTTGTTTACCTTTTGTAAGGACGACGGGTTAAGCCAGTCATCTAGACTGTGCCTGGGTATTTGTGTATAACTTGATTGTAACTCTCTAACTGATAGTAGTTTATACTTGTAGTACTTGTAACACTTTTGGTGCCGGCATTGTGTAAGCCGAGCGTTGGTTTACTTGTTATTATTCCTCCATGTTTTAGTCTTCCGCTGAGCATGCTATTAGCTCTTCTTTAATTATTGTCTTTGAACTGTTAGATTGGGTTCCGGCATGTAGTGTCGCCGAAGACTTGGTTATATTTGTTTAACTGTCTATCAGGTTTAAAAGTTTTAAAATTATCCGGCCGTTTGGTGCCGAGGCGTGCTGCGACTCCAATGTTGCGTCACGTCGTTTTTGTGAATTAGTCCTTGCATGTTTAATTGCCTACTTGTTTCCCTCCTTATTTGGGCGGTCCGACCCTCGGTCCCATCTCGGGCCCGGGCCGGGTCGTCACACATGTATTTCTCTTTTAAAATACATAAATGCAACAGACATTTCTCTTTTCTTTTTTTTTTCTTTTTTGAATTACGAATGCAAGAATGCGATATATATATATATATATATATATATATATATATATATATATATGCAAGAATGTATAATTTGATGGCATGGGCTTAATTACCTCCTCCCTCTTTTCCGAAACTGAGATGCTGATGTTCCTCTTTTTTTTTCTCTCTTTTTTTTAGGCGTGCAGGGCTTTGACCAGGATTCTGGGAAGTTGTGATAAAGTCTCGACCATTTATAATTTAATGCCTCTGTCGACACGGATTTTGGTGGAGTCTTCCGGTTTCAGCGAGTTCTTGCAGGCTTTCCGTCCCTTCCGCAGTTATTTGCCCATTTTTTGAGGTTTTGCTAGAGTACTGGTGGGACACCGCCCATACCTTCCATTTTAGCTGGGGGGGGGCTACTTTGACCTCGTGTGATTTTGCTGCAATCACGGGTATTTCCACCAGCATTGGCAGGGCTTTGGAGCCAGATTACACCCTTCGACATCATCACAATGTGGTGGAGGACCTTTTGGGTTTTTAACCCGAATATAAGATTGCAGATGAGATCCATATTGGCAGTGTCAGGAGTTAGCTTTTATCACACGTCGGGTAAGTTGATGAGAATAATAGTGAGGTCGTAGCTCGCGTTGCCAAGGCGTTTTTTTCTTTTTTCTGGGGATGTCACTTTTTACCAATTCATCCACCACTTTGAGGGTTTCCCTCCTGGGATGTCTGTGGGATCTGGACCGCGTTATCGAGTATGACTGGGGGCAGGCAGGCCTGGCCGAGCTTTATGCTTCCATGGATCGGGCTAGCCGCAATGATTCGCCGACCCTTAACGATTTTGCTCCGGCTTGGGAGGTATCTTTCTTTTACCTGCTTTTGATTTTATTTTTGTTAGCATTTTCTCTCTTTCTTTCTTTTTTTTTTTTTTTGATTCTTTTTTTCCTGGAGGTCTGGGCCTATTCAGTTTTTCATTTTACTTCGGGCCCACTGCGCAAACGCATTCACAAGCCACCATTTTTGGTTGAGTTTGTGCCAACTGAGTAGAGCAGGATCGGGATGGCCACTGCTTGGATGCGATCAGGATGCGAGACAGGATATCAAGCTCGAGCTCGGGCACTGTGTATTTATTTCCCTGGAGAGGTCTGGTGGGGCCTTATATGACTTCTTTAGAGATGAGTCGATGCCGGATTTTGATGGTGTCGATTATGGTCGACTCATTGTACATGAGTGAATGGGTAAACCGCCAGCATGTCTTATTCCCGGTGGCTCTAGTGACACCACCTGCACCTCATCCCTCGGTGATTGTCCCAGATTTCTTGCCAAACATGTATCTGTACCTGTCGAGATATCTCATGCCTCCGAGTGATTATCATGTTATGGCATATGAGGAGTTTTTTAGGACAGTGCTTCATCCTGCCCCCACAACAGCCAGGCGTGCATCTGACGTCTCGGATAGGTCGAGGCCTTCTTGCCCAGCTCCTGACGTTCAACCGGATTTATTTCTGCCTGCTGAGGATTTCTCCACCTTCAAGTATCGCCATGATGGAAGACTTGTGGAGGAGGTTTTGCCTGATGCTGACATCCCTGAGCGGTTCCAGATCCCAGAGCGGGCCCGCGCGGTATACTTCTTTTTTCTTTCATACTTGCCTTATTCATTCTTTTTTTTTCTTTCTTTCTTTCTTTTTCTTTTTTTTTTCTTCTTTTCAAGGCTGACACATATTTTTTTCTTTTCACACCTTTTCCCAGGTCGATGTGTCTTCGTACAAAAAGCTCTTAAGGAGCTTTTTCAGCATCAACAAATTGTATCAGCGGCTTCTGGACAAGTTCACTTGCCGGGGGAATGATGTTGTGAGGCAGACTAGGCGATGGGGCGAGGATGATGATGATGATGCCGGCGGACCGAGTCGTGCTCGGGCGAGGGGACGAGAGTATAGGATTGGCGGGACCGGCCCTCTAGTCATGGGTGGCAGCCTTGGCAGGAGCAGATCTTCTCACGGTCATTAGCTCCTTTTACCTGCATTTATTAGCTTTCACTTTTTTTTCGTACCAGACTCTGCACATATTTCTAAATGTAATGCAATATTATTTTACGATGCATGATATAAAAATGCAGATTCAATTATTCTAAGAATAAAAGAAATATAGATCATTATCTAGGGGTAATGGCACACTGCAGTTTATGGATGGAAATTTGGAGGGATACACCTTTAGATTTAAAACGGGCTTTTCTGGCACTGTTCGGGGAAAGAAAGGCATCCGCCTCTCCCTGTGTTTGATATTTTCAATTTGGCAGGCGAGGCTACGGCCTAACTTCTGCATTTTCTTCCATGTCTCGTGATCAAACAGAGTCGGCAGTGGAGCGGTCGGAGCCCAGGTAGTTTTGGGGAACAATAGTGGGGCTCCTGGGCGCCAGCCATGATGGTTATGGGCGCCGCACCTGGAGTGGATATGAATGGTGCCCATGACTTTTATTATGCACTCATGTTTCAGCCACTGTTCAATGTTCATGCACTGTGCTCAGAATTCATCCATTTCTTCGTTTTTCAATATAAAAGGAGGCTGAGGCAGCGTCCACTTTTACCATTCATCTGCTTTCTTTCTCTGCTTAAGCCATTTAAGTTTTCTCTTTGCTCGATCTCCCTCTTCTTTAATCAAATATAATTTTTTGTCTTTTTTCCAGAGATGGCCGCACTCATTCACACAGCTTTGGAGATAGAGATTTATGAGAATGCTCTGGACTTTTGGGTACTTTCTTTGCGGGCAGAGGGAGAGTGGTTTGAGCACATATATGGGTATCAATGCCTGCTGTCATGGTAGACCATTCGCATTAATTGGGATATGCTGAGGGGAGCTTCCAGGTTCTGGTCAATACAGAGCCACCTTTTTAACTTTTGTCTGAACGAGATGTGCCCCACTTTTGAGGAATTTTGCGATATGGTGGGGATGTCTGCCATTGGGCCCATTGTTGTGCCTTCTGCGCAGAGGCGCCCTTTTATGGCAATACGGGAATTATTCGGCTCGACCCAGGAGGCTACTCCGGGTTTTTATAATGGAGTCAACTTTAATTTGACTGTCCTTCCCATTGCTTATATTGAGTATACGGAAGATGACCGAGTCTACCTGCGGCGCCGGTTAGCTGCTCTTTTTCTTTACCTTATGGGACGGTACCTACTGGTGGACTGACCTAGATTTATAGATGTGCAAGTCGTGGACCTGGTGCTGCAGGCTCGGGAGCGCCGGGTAAACATTATCCCGATCATCTTGGCTGAAACCTTGTTTGGCCTGGACGCCTTTTCGTCTAGTAATGAGATGTTCCCTTCTGGCAGCCCTCTCTTAATTCATATGTGGTTGAAGGAGCATCTAAATTGGGTGATGGGTCTCGTGCTCATGGGAGGAATGTATGATCCCAGGAGTTATGGCGGCCATTATCACCAGACCAATTTTCGAAGCATGACTGGATTGAGTACTTTTTACGCATCGGCTCTATGGAGATTATCTGGGTAGTTAGTCATTGGTGGATCCGCAGCTTCTTTATGTTTACCGGGGTCTATGCCCGAGTTATTTTACCCGGTCTCAAGCAGACCACCTTTTATCTGGCGTACCGGGTCCTTCGCCAGTTTGGCAGGGAGCAGGTTATTCCAGATGTGAATCGTCCTCTGACTGAGGAGCTGCAGATGAATAGGGACGTAGGTGAGCTTATTCGGGACATGTGGCAGCTCAACTTTCCATCGCGGGAGGCAGCTTACACCTTTTCTGAGTATATGCTTTTATCCCATGAATATCTATCATGGGTGCTGGTGGCTGTTGAGGGATACTCTCGTGTCATCAGGCACGTACTAAGGCGGATGCTGGGCCAGCGAGTGACCAATGGCATAGATGCTCGCCTAATGGAAATTGGCGAGGATCTGGAAAGCGAGGGGCTGGTAGTCCCTCAAGCTCTGCTGGAAGACTTTCGGCGGTGCATGGCCTTGGTGCCCGGATGGCTCCTGATCCAAATAAGACGGGTTCCAGTAATGCACCTCCCCGATTGAGAAATGCAAGTCGGTGGAGCAATCCCCGGCAGGCAGATGAGGTTGATCCTCCTCAGCCTTGCAGATGAAGTACTGCCCATAGAGGTTATGGCGATGGCCCAAGTCTTCCTGGCATCCAAGACAACGGCGATGCTGATGACGAGGAAGATGCGGACACTTCTGGAGGTTCTCACGCTGGTGAGACTGGAGCCTCTTCTCTACCTCGCAGAAGTATATGGTCACGGCTGGGACGGCGCAGACACTGATGGACCGTTTTGAGGCTGAGCTGCATAAACGGGATAGTTGGGGCGAATAGGGGATATAGGTAGCATGTATATAGGAAAATATACATAAATAAATGCTAATCTTTACGTCTTAGACACTTATTCCTAAGTTGCACCTTATGAACTGCATTATATTATATTTTGATGTTTTATATGAGCTCTGTCGTGGTTTTTCTCTTTAGCCAGTCAAGACCATCTTCTCTAAATATGCTGAAGATGCTGGCAGGCTGGAGGTCAGATGCTGAGGATTTGGAAACTGCATTCCCTCTCCTTTTCTCCTGTTTTTTTTATATATGCTCTAATTTTTGCCTAGGTCACCCTTTCGGGTTTTCAACCTAGCGAGCCCTTATTTCTCCTTTTGTTGTTTTTTTTTGTTTTGTACTCTAACTTTTGCCTAGGCTACCCTTTCGGGTTTTCAACCGAGCGAGCTGGAGAGAGAAGCAATTGCAATATATATATTTTTCGGCTCACGCATGGTACCTCTTGAGCTTGTCGAGGTTGAAGGGCTAAACAAGATCGTCCCTGTCTTGATTGGTGAGGAGCACCGGACCTCCTAAACGGATCTGTTTGACAATGTATGGTCCCATCCAGGGAGATTTCCATTTTCCCCTAGTGTCGACATAACTAGGGGGTTTCTCACGAAGCACTAAGTCTCCGACTTGGATGTCGCGGCCTTTGACTTTCTTGTTCAATGCTCGAGCTATTCGCCTCTGATATGCCCGAGTATGTTCTAGGGCTAGCAGTCGTCGTTCGTCTATTAGGGCTAATTCTTCGTAGCGCTGTTTGACCCAGTCAATTTCAACTACGTCTGATTCCATCATTACTCTTAATGATGGGATTTCGATTTCAATGGGCAGCACAGCCTCCATGCCATATGCTAGAGAATAGGGGGTAGCCCCAGTGGGTGTACGAACAGAAGTGCGATAACCCCAAAGGGCTAGTGGCACTTTTTTTGGCCAGTCTCTTCCTGTGTCAGCCATTTTTCTGATGCTATTTTCCAGTGTTTTGTTGGCTGCTTCAACGGAACCATTTGCTTGTGGTCGATATGGGGAGGATTTATGCCTTTGAATTTTGAATTCGTCAAGTAGACGATTCACGTCCCCTTCGAAGTGTGTGCCATTGTCGGAGATGATTTCGAAAGGTACCCCGTATTAGTATATGATGTTGGTCCTGATGAATTCGGACACCTTTCGGGCATCCAGTATTTTGTAGAAAGAGGCTTCCACCCACTTTGTGAAATAGTCGACAGCCACCAAGACGTATTCATGGCCATTAGATCGCTTCGGGTGGAATTGACCTATGAAGTTAATTCCCCATGTCGAGAAGGGCCAAGGGGCTGTGCAGTTGTATAAGATATGTGGGGGCACGTGCTGTAGATTTGCGAAGCACTGGCATTTGTCGCAGTGACGTACCCACCGGATACAATCAGTTTCTAGCGTACTCCAATAGTACCCCTGTCAGATGACTTTCTTTGACAGCATATGTCTGTTCATGTGTGGCCCACAAATACCACCATGAAGCTAGTCCATGACTTGCTCCACCTTGGCCTGATCGATGCATAATAGATTTAGGCCCTGGTAGTGCCTTTTGTACAGGCTGCCTCCGCTGACTACAAATTGCGATGCCCATCTTCATAGGGAGACTTTCCCTCTTTTGTCTAGGCTGGGTGGGTAGACTCCTTTTTTAAGTAGGTTCATGACGTCTGAATACCAGGGCTCGTTGTCCTTTTCAGGAGCAGCATTGATTTTGAAGCAAAATACGCAGGAGTGACTTTTTTCCCAACTATAAATGGTTGGACATTGATTTCTGTTGGAATTTGAACCAATGATGCTAAAGTAGCCAAGGCATTAGCGAATTGATTTCTATCTCGCGACAAGTAATGGAATGAGATATTATCAAATTCGCTTGCTAGTGCTGTCAATTTGGCATGATAAAGCTGCAACCGGGGATCCTGGGTCTTCCACTTCCCTTCGACTTGGTTTATGATTAAAGCGGAGTCACCATAAACCTCCAAATCTTTGGCTCCTTTTTGGAGAGCCTCTTCTAGACCGGCAATACAGGCCTCGTATTCAGCTGTGTTGTTTGAGCATTCAAACTCCAACCTTATGGCCAACGGAGTGTGGGAATCTGCTGGATCGATTAGTAGGATTCCTATGCCAAAGCCCCTTTTGTTGGCGGCTCCGTCAAAGAACATTTGTCATTTGGAGTCATGATCGGCAATTTCTAGGACACCTTCGTCTGGGAAGCTGGGCTCAGATGCATCTTCTGCTTCTAGAGGCAGATCAGCTAAATGGTCTACAATCACTCTGCCTTTAATGGATTTGAGCGTGGCATATGTGATGTCAAACTCATTGAAGAGGAACACTACTAGAAAAATGACCTTTAGTGACAGAATTTTCCGTCGCTAAAGGCAAAATTCCGTCGCTAAAGGCCCCCAGCGACGGAATTTTTCCGTCGCTAGTCCGTCGTTGATCAGTCGTCGCTGATGTTCGACGGACCAATTTCCGTCGCTAAAGGTTGATTTTCAGCGACGGAATTTTCCGTCGCTAAAGGCTTTTTAAAATTAATTAAAATTGATTTTCAGCGACGGAATTTTCCGTCGCTAAAGGCTTTTTAAAATTAAATAAAATTGAATTTCAGCGACGGAAAATTTCGTCGCTAAAGGCTTTTAAAATTTAATTAAAATTGAATTTCAGTGACAGAAAATTCCGTCGCTAAAGGCTTTTGAAAATTAATTAAATTTGAATTTCAGCGATGGAAAATTCCATCGCTAAAGGCTTTTAAAATTTAATTAAAATTGAATTTCAGCAACGGAAAATTCCGTCGCTAAAGGCTTTTGAAAATTAATTAAATTTGAATTTCAGCGACGGAAAATTCCGTCGCTAAAGGATTTAAAAAATTAAATAAAATTGAATTTCAGCGACGGAAAATTCGTCGCTAATAATGTAAAAAAATTTAAAATAAAACCCAAAAATACTATTATCATAAATTTTTGTACCTAATAATATAACAATTAATACAAAACTGAAGATACTAAATAAACAATAACATAAAACTAATTTAAAAACATCAAACTATAAATGTTATTACAACAATCCATATAAATTATATATAACAATTAATACCAAAAACTTGTTTCTAGAGTTAACTTGGAAATTTAAACTTATACAAATCCATGTAAACCATATCTATTAAAAAAACCTAAAAATAAAATTAAAAAAATCCTACGACATGAGGATCAAGAAAAACTTCATCTTCACGGCAATCAGCTAGAAAACATGTCCAAGTAAAATTACTAATTTGATTAAAAATCAACAAGAAAAAGTAAGTCATTATTTTCATATGATCAAACAAGAAGTTTTAGAAGCTTACCATAGGAATACATTTATGGCATAATCATCATTTCTTTGCTTTTTTTACTGGATGAACCTAAACATATACAAGTTATCCAAAATCAATTAGTTAATAATAATAACAAAAAGGGTCCAATCCTATTTCCCCCACCACCAATATGAGTATTAAACCAAAGGAATGGAAAGAGAAGAAATGGAATGAATGTTGCTTGAAAGTAACTAAGTAAGCATGTTCGGTTTCAAAGTCCCCCAACGTACATACAGTTATGTTGTTCGGTTTCAAAGTCAAGTAAACTAAAACCATGGATTTCATAGCATCAACATGACTACCCAACTAACAAGCGTACATAAATCGATGTTTAAACATTAATACACTAAATTTATACTAACACCCCCTTTAGTTCTTACCATTTACACTAACACCCCCCTAAACGTACATACATTTATCTTTTTTGGCTGCAAAGTCAATTAAACTACAACCATGAATTTCATAGCATCAACATGGCTACCCAGCTAACAAACATACATAAATCGATGTTTAAACGTTAATACACTAAATTTACACTAACACCCGTTTATTTATTACTATTTACACTAACACCCCCTAAACGTACATACAGTTATGTCATTAATTTAGGTTTAAGGTTAGTGTTACGAATTAGGTTTATGGTTTAGGTTTAGGTTTTAGGGTTAGGGGTGGGGTAGGGTTGGGTGGGGTGGGGTTGGGGGTGGGGTGGGGTGGGGTTGGGGTTAGGTTTAGATTTAGGGTTAAGTTTAGGGTTAGTGTTATGGTTTAGATTTAAGGTTAGTGTTACGAATTAGGTTTAGGTTTTAGGGTTAGGGTTGGGGTTAGGATTTAGGGTTGGGGTTAGGGTTTAGGGTTGGGGTTAGGGTTTAGGGTTGGGGTTGGGGTTAGGGTTGGGGGGGGGGGGGGGGGGGGGGGGGGGGTGGGGGGGGGGTGGGGTTGGGGTTAGGTTTAGATTTAGGGTTAAGTTTAGGGTTAGTGTTATGGTTTAGATTTAAGGTTAGTGTTACGAATTAGGTTTAGGTTTTAGGGTTAGGGTTGGGGTTAGGATTTAGGGTTGGGGTTAGGGTTTAGGGTTGGGTTAGGGTTGGGGTTAGGGTTGGGGTTGGGGGTGGGGGTGGGGTTGGGGTGGGGGTGGGGGGGGTGGGGGTGGGGTGGGGGTGGGGGTGGGGTTGGGGTTAGGTTTAGATTTAGGGTTAAGTTTAGGGTTAGTGTTATGGTTTAGATTTAAAGTTAGTGTTACGAATTAGGTTTAGGTTTTAGGGTTAGGGTTGGGGTTAGGATTTAGGGTTGGGGTTAGGGTTTAGGGTTGGGTTAGGGTTTAGGGTTGGGGTTAGGTTTAGATTTAGGGTTAAGTTTAGGGTTAGTGTACAATGACTTGCTTTTTCTTGTTGATTTTTAATCAAAATAGTAATTTTACTTGGACATGTTTTCTAGCTGATCGCCGTGAAGATGAAGTTTTTCTTGATCCTCATGTCGTAGGATTTTTTTAATTTTATTTTTAGGTTTTTTATTAGATATGGTTTACATAAATTGGTACAAGTTTAAATTTCCAAGTTAACTCTAGAAACAAGTTTTTGGTATTAATTGTTTAAGGTTAGGGTCCTACCCTATTTCCCCCACCCCCAATATGAGTATTAAACCAAAGGAATGGAAAGAGAAGAAATGGAATGAATGTTGCTTGAATGTAAGCACGTTCGGTTTCAAAGTCCCCCAACGTACATACAGTTATGTTGTTCGATTTCAAAGTCAAGTAAACTAAAACCATGGATTTCATAGCATCAACATGGTTACCCAGCTAACAAGCGTACACAAATCGATATTTAAACATTAATACACTAGATTTACACTAACACCCCCTTTGTTTCTTACCATTTACACTAACACCCCCTAAAGGTACATACAGTTATCTTTTTTGGTTTCAAAGTCAATTAAACTACAACCATAGATTTCATAGCATCAACATGGCTACCCAGCTAACAAACGTACATAAACTAACTACTAAAACTAACAAAAAGAAAATAAAAACTAAATTAACTAATACATGTAAAACGGCTCTTCTAAAAAAAATCATCATTTAGGCACAAGACAATTCTCACCCCCAAACTTAAATTTCACATTGTCCTCAATGTGAATAAAATATAGACATGGGGTAAAAAAATAAGTCAACAACATGGCAATTTGAAGAAGGCGTAATGAACGTGACAAATTTCCAGCAATTACACATAAAATTCCACCCCTTATTTATACCCTCTCTCTAAATAATCAAATTACCCAATTGCCAAATTCACAATAATTAACAATAGCTCATGATTCCATAGCAATCTTAAAGCTTGAAATTGAAATTTGCCATTCTTAAAAAGAGCAGAATTATTCGGCACTCTTGTACATGAGCAAAGGAAGATCCAAATTCAGTCCACCAGACAACATGGATTATTGGGTCACCACCAATTCAAATCCGACGCAAGTATGTAAATTACTCACAGAATTATACCCTCCCATCATATTTCGAAAAATTTTTTGGTTAAAAACAATTTCCCACATTAATCGTGAAATAAAACCAATCACTATAGCACTTCAGCTTACACAAAATTAGTATATCCATAATCAACACTTTTCAACAATTTTCCAAAGAACATACTATTATCTATCATCAGTACAGTCACAAATTTACCAAAAATCCGATTGAATTGAATTCCAAAAAAAAGCATAAATTAACCTAGTAAATGAAGATTCACAATTCTTCATCAGTTGACTGGCAAATAGCAAGAATCGCAAATGGGTAACAAATTTCGAGTAGCAGTGATTTCAAAATTTTCAGCAGATAACTCAGCATAATACTACCACAGTTGAATTCTCACAAAATCGCCAATAAACCATATCATGCTTATGAATAGATTTTCAGCAAAATTCCCATAGCAAAATTTTAAATTACAACTATTAATAGAAAAGTTGAAGCAATCTTACTTGAAAATGGCAGTGATTGTGATGAAGATTGACGGCGGCTGGGTATGGAGATCATTCGCCGGATTCAGAGACTGAAGGAATTCACCTGGTCTGTTTGGAGAAAGGTAGAGGTGCGTGAAAGATACGGGGTTAATGGATGGCGGGATGGAAAGAGATTGTGGGAGATGGTTATAAATTAACTAGAAGGGATGACTGGATGTCGAGGATTTGGGCGAAGGGGTAGAGAGATGGGATGGCGTCGGGATGGAAGAAGAATTTGGAGTCGACACCGGAAGTCGGCTGGGTATGAAGACGACGAAGGACACCGGAGAAGAAGGGGCTCGAACTGGGTTGTTGATGGAGCAGAGGGTTACAGCTTGAAATGGGGGCTGTGGCGGTTGGCGATGGATTGTGGGTGGAGATGGATTCGCCGGTGAAGAAGAGATGAAGAGGGATGGGTGAGATTCGTCGGAGAAGAAGGAGGATCCGGCTGGATTGAGTGAGATTGCGGCTGGGTTTGAACGGAGGCATAGATGAAGGGGTTCATTCGCCTGAGAAGAAGGAGGGTCCGACTGGAGCTTGTGATGTGGAGGATTACGATGAGAATAGGGATTCAGGGCGGTTTGAAGACGGGGCTACTGGATGCGGGGACGAAGGGGTTGGACTGATTGATGGCTGGGGCCGGAGGAAGACGGGATGGAGGCGGCGAATCTGGGAGATGAAGCCGGGATGGAGTAGGTGTCGGGTTTGAGAAAGAAAGGGGTGATTGAGATGTCCCAGCAGCTGTCTTTTCCTTGTATTTTTCTTCTTTTTTTTTGCTTTATGAAAAACTGACCATGAACTTATTCCGGCACCAACATTCTGTATATGTCAAGAAGGAGGGAAAATTGGGCGGTAATATGAATTTTTGGGGAATTTTGGGGTTGGCGGGTAATATGAATTTTTGGGGAATTTTGGGGTTGGCGGTGGAGGGAGTTTTAATTTTTCGGGAACATGATTATAAATTGATTTGAAATTATATTTTTATAATTTTAAATACTTTCTTCGTTTTGGCTAAATAGTCTTCGTTTGAAAGTTATTTTTTAAAAGAAAATGACAACTTTAGTAGTTTATTAGTAATAAAATGACACTTTTATATCTTAATTTTTTAATTGGACTCTTTAAATAACAAATCTCAAATATTTCAAAACATTATTTAATAATATAATATCATTCATTAAAATGATTAACATCAATATAATTACAAAAATTAAAATATTCACATTAATTTTAAACGATTTGATGCATTGTCGTGAACAAATTGAGGTGTTTTCCAATTAGAAAGAGTGTTTGAGATTAGGGTTCAGAGTTGTATTTATACCTAGGGTTTTTTGTGTGTTTTTAGTTGTGGGTTTATAAATACAATACAATTTACATTGTCTTTGTTTATCTTGAATTTAATTTATTAAATAGATAAAACGGTTTTATTTGATTTTTTTGTTAATTTATATTTTCAATTTATAGCTTTTATCTTTAATTTAATTTAATAAAAAAAAGTGTGTGTGCGTAATGCATAATATAATATTATTAAATTATCAAATACAATTTAATTTAGTTAATTTAGTTAAATAATATTATTTAGTCTTTCACAATCTTGTTGTCTTTGTTTATCTTGGATTTAATTTATTAAATAGATAAAACAGTTTTATTTGATTTTTTTTCTTAATTTATATTTTTCAATTTATAGCTTTTATCTTTAATTTAATTTAATAAAAAAAGTGTGTGTGCGTAATGCATAATATAATATTATTAAATTATCAAATCCAATTTAATTTAGTTAATTTAGTTAAATAATATTATTTAGTCTTTCACAATCTTGTTGTCTTTGTTTATTGTGAATTTAATTTATCAAATAGATAAAACATTTTTATTTGATTTTTTTCTTAATTTATATTTTCAATTTATAGCTTTTATCTTTAAGTTACGTTATGTTAAGTTAAGTTAAGTTACGCTACGTTAAGTTAAGTTACGTTAAGTTAATATTAGTTAAGTTAAATTAAGTTAAGTTAAGTTACATTAAGTTAAGTTAAGTTACGTTACATTAAGTTAAGTTAAGTTGTTAAGTTATTAAGTTAATTTAAGTTTTATTGTTTAATTTAAGTATGTTAAGCTAAGTTAGCTTTTAGTTGCTTTAGTTAAATTTACGCTGTAATTATCAAGTTTTTAATTAAGTTATTAGTTAAATAATGTTAAGTTAAAAAATTTAATTTTAAATTTATTTTTAATTGTTAAAAGTTAAGTTACGCTAATAAGTTTATTATGTTAAGTTAAGAAGTTAATGTTAATTTAATTTAATAGTTAAAACATTATCAACAAAGTTAAGTTAAGTTAAGTTACGTTACTTAAGTTATGTTAACGTTAAGTTATGTTAAGTTAAGTTAAAGTTAAGTTAAGTTAATTACGTTAAGTTAAGTTAAAGTTAAGTTACGTTAAGTTAAGTTAAGTTAAGTTAACATTAAGTTAAAGCAAGTTAAGTTAAGTTAAGTTACGTTAAGTTAAGTTAATTACGTTAAGTTAAGTTAAGTTGAAGTTAAGAAGTTAAGTTAAGTTAAGTAGTTAGTTGCGTTAAGTTAGTTACGTTAATAAAGTTAAGTTAAGTTAAGTTACGTTAAGTTCAAAGTTAAGTTAGTTAAGTTAAGTTCGTTAAAGTTAAGTTAAGTTAAGCGTTAATTTAAGTTACGTTAAGTTAAGTTAAGTTAAGTTACGTTAAGTTAAGTTAAGTTAAGTTACGTTTAAGTTAAGCCAAGTTAAGTTAAGTTAAGTTAAGTTACATTAAGTTAAGTTACGTTAAGTTAAAGTTAAGTTAAGTACGTAAGTTAAGTTAAGTTATTAAGTTAAGTGTTAAGTTAAGTTACGTTACGTTAAGTTAAGTTAAGTTACGTTAAGTTAAGTTACGTTAAGTTAAGTTGAAGTTAAGTTAAGTTAAGTTAAGTTAAGTTAAGTTAAGTTAAGAAAGTTAAGTTATGTTAAGTTAAGTTAAGTTAATTAAGTTACGTTAAGTTAAGTTAAGTTAAGTTAAGTTACATTAAGTTAAGTTAAGTTAAAGTTACGTTAATTAAGTTAAGTTAAGTTAAGTAAGTTAAGTTAAGTTAAGTTAAGTTAAGTTATGTTAAGTTAAGTTAAGTTAAGTTAAGTTAAGTTAAGTTAAGTTAAGTAAGTTAAAGTTATTGAAGTTAAGTTAAGTTAAGTTAAGTTAAGTTAAGTTAAGTTTAAGTTAAGTTAAGTTAAGTTAAGTTAAGTTATGTTACTTAAGTTGGGTTAAGTTATGTTATGTTACGTTAAGTTACGTCAAGTTAAGTTAAGTTACATTACGTTTAAGGTAAGTTAAGTTATGTTACGTTAAGCTAAGTTAAGTTACGTTACCTTAAGCTAAGTTAAGTTACGTTACGTTAAGTTACCTTACATTACGCTTAAGTCAAGTTAAGTTACGTTAAGTTACGTTAAGTTAGTTAAGTTTAATTTAAGTTACATTACGTTAAGTTACGTTACATTATGTTAAGTTGTAACATTTTGCCAATAGGCATAGCGTGTTTTCATGTTATAATGGTTCATTGTACTCCATTATAACATTTCCCCAATAGGCATAGCATGTTTTCATGTTATAACGGTTAATCGTACTCCATTATACCATTTCGCCAATAGGCGTAGCGTGTTTTCATGTTATAATGGTCCATTGTACTCCATTATAACATTTCACCAATTGGCGTAGCGTGTTTTCATGTTATAATGGTCTATCGTACTCCATTATACCATTTCGCTAATATACGTATCGTGTTTCATGTTATAATGGTTCATCGTTCTGTTAAGCTAAGTTAAGTTAAGTTAAGTTACGTTTAAGTTAAGTTAAGTTACGTTACGTTAAGCTAAGTTAAGTTACGTTAATTTAAGCTAAGTTAAGTTAAGTTAAGTTAAGTTACATTATGTTTAAGCTAAGTTAAGTTACGTTACGTTAAGCTAAGTTAAGTTACGTTACGTTAAGCTAAGTTAAGTTATGTTACGTTAAGTTAGTTAAGTTAAGTTAAGTTACGTTAGCAATTACGTTAATTACGTTAAGTTAAGTTGTAATGTGAATGTTTTAATTTTTTAATTATATTGATGCTAATCATTTTAATTATTGATATTATATTATTTAATTAACATTTCAAATATTATTTTAATTTAATTTCAATTTAAGTTAACGTTACGTTACATTAAGTTAAGTTGTAATGTGAATGTTTTAATTTTTGTAATTATATTGATGCTAATCATTTTAATTATTGATATTATATTATTAAATTAACATTTCAAATATTATTTTAATTTAATTTCAATTTAATTTCAAATATTTTTGATATTTTATATTAATTAGAATTTAATTTTCAATTTATTTTTAATTTCAATTTAAGTGACGGTTAAAATTGTAATGTCGCTAAAGGTGACCTTTAGCGACGGAAAATTGCCATCCGATAAATTCGCCGCTGATTGTCAATTCGATGCTTAATTAATTCAAGGTGGCCTTCAGACGGAAAATTCCGCCGCTGAATTCGCCGCATTGATGCTCAATTCTGATGCAAAATTCGTCGCTAATGCTAAAATTCGTCGCTAATCGCCGACGGAAAATTCCGTCCGCTTAAGAATTAAAATTGAAGGCCTTTGTTTCTAGTAGTGATTTACCTTATCTGTTCTTGATATCTCGCGGCCAACCGCGTATCATGCCTACAATCTAGGGATTCGCTCCTTGTTGAACAAGATCACTAAGGAAACCAAATCCTACCCGGATTCAACCACAAAAGGGCCAATAAATACTCCTACACAAGCCATAACAAGGTACACGCACATATACACACCTCCTCTTCCTTGAGCTTTGGTATTCTCTCTTACATTCGATACTTACTCCAGGGAGGGTTTCGCGAGCCACTGCACTTCCACTCGAGTTTTCTGCTCTCGCCTGTGTTCAGGAAGCGATTCAAGCCCAGACATCCTACCCAAAGCATAGACGGCCCAAGATGAGGAGTTTGCCACATCAGGTTCAAAATTTGTAGAATGGAACTAAGGCAGCTCAAAAAAATTTGAAAGTAAAAGCGCATGAAAAACATTCTTGCAAATATTTACTGTAAGATAGATCTTCTTGACTCAATCTACAATGTGTTGGTGGGCTAAGTTGTGACGGGGTGAGGCTTGGTCTTAAAAATTATGATACATAAGATGTCTCTCAGGAGACCTGTTTTTAAAAAAAACAATGAGCTTATTACGGTTGCCTTCAGAAGTAGAGATCTAGCATGTGATAATTGTCAAAGTCAAGTGGTTCGCCTCAGGAATACTTGAGAAATTAAAACAAGTTTATGAAACCGACCTTCATTAATTCCATTGCAACTACCCTACTTAATTGAAGTATCTAAAAATAAAATATCTCTAAAAACACCGTCGAGTTTAATCTGATACACCAAATTATTCCTCATGGAGGAGTCATATATTATCGATCACAAGTTCATTTAATAATGTCCTCCATTTACTATCGACCACAAGTTGATTATAATGTTATGGCCAACCATAACATGCCAAGTGTGTTTTAAGTATAAATATATTGCTCTTTATAAATTAGAGCTGACTAGGGTGAAGAAGACCCTCAACTCCAAGTAGTGAAAATATGTCACTTATAATAGGCAGAACCAAGTCCAGGATGATCAGTGTTGGACATAAAATTATAATTTCATGCTTCATATAATTTATATAAATTTTTGAAATTGGTTATTCCATGCAAATACATGTCTACAAGCCCTTATAAGTTAAAACAATCACAAAACTCAAGAAATTACAAGTGGATACATTTCATATCTATCTATTTAGTGTTTGTTTGGTGAAGCGTTTTTGTCAAAACGCTGATAAAAAACGCAGCGTTTTCTCTTTAAAAGTGTTTCAATGCACCGTTTTAAAACGCTCCAATTTGTAGCATTTTAAAAATATGCTACGTTTTCAATTAGTCTGTTTATGAAAAATAGCGTTTTGAAATAATTTTCCAAACGTGTTTACAAAAATAAAACTGCGTTTTGAAAAAGCTGCATTTTCAAAACGCTACGCCAACGAGCCCTTAGTTAGATACAATGGTACAGCAGAGTGCAATTTTAGCATCAAGGTCGACAACAAAGGATAGAGTATGTACTTGAGGCTACCGATCACGATGGCTCCACTTCAGGTCCAACCTAGAGATTGATCAGAACCCAAGGAAGACGCCCAAAACCCAACCAGACCACTCAACCTCTCAGTACTCACAAGGCGGAACAGAACTCACAAAGAGCTCACCACCACTGTCACCCTCCACTTGGACGGAACAGAGCTCACAAAGGGCTCACCACCACCGTCGCTCACCACTCACAGCTCACAGAGAACAAGGGTGAAGGAGGAAGAAATCTATCGAGGATTTCTGGTACAGGACTGAGATGAATCGGGATTTAATGGGGGATCTAACTCACAGTTTCTCTCTCTCTCTGCTCTCTCAGTGAGCTCACTGCTCACATCCTACTCCACTCTCTGAATCTCTTCCCTGCACTCACAATATACGCACACCCACACTGCTCTTTCTGAACCCTTACCAAGCAAATGACGAAAGGGCAAAGAAATGATTATAATGGTGGAATGGACTGACAAATGCAAAGGGACAAAAGACGGTTACAACAAAGGGGCATTTACTGAGGCCAAGTCAAACAAGACTTGGTCTTTCTTAGCCACACTTAAAAAAAAAGTTCTTATATGGCCATTTTAAGCTGTAAAATGTCTAAACTACCCTTCATTTATCTTCTTTTTAGTATTGGTTTGTAGGGTGTAAAATGTCTAAACTACCCTTCATTTATCCTTTTCTTTTTGGTATTGGTTTGTAGGGCTCGATTTATACATTATACGTATGTGGATTATACCTAAGTATACGAATGCTCACTGTCGAATATTCGCCCCTCGCCCTCACCGTAACGTAGTTCGACAAAGTTCGTAGATCGTTACTCAAATTCGTAATATTCGAAATCCAAGGTTCTCTTCCAAATTCGGGGTTTCAAGCCCATCAAGTGTGCTAACCGCTATAATCGTCCTGCTCCTTTGTCGAATACTCCCACCTCGCCGTGGCTGTGGAGTTCGTAAAAGTTTTTTCCAAATTCAAGCAAGCACATCAATTTTCAGGCTTAGTATGCTTAGTATTCGTGTTCGCTTCCATAAACATTCATCTCAATCCATTTGATTTTTCTCGCAAATTCAACCATGGCTCAAATCCGTTTTGCAAAATGCACAACTATTCAACAATCATGCGCATTTTGAACCGGTACTTATACATTGGCACCTAACCCGTCTGTTAATCGAGACCGGTTACTAAACAAAGAAGTTTGCACCTGGTTTGCAAACCGGTTTATCAATCGGGTTTATTGATAAACTGTGAGTGTCCGTTACTTAATCGACACCGTTTCAAGCAGTTGTGTTTACCCTCGTTTATCAATCGGTTTATTGATAAACCATAGATAAACCAGTGAGTGTCTCTAATTGACACTGTTAGTAAACAAAGCAGTTTGCAACCGGTTTATCAATCGGGTTTATTGATAAACCATTGATAAACCAGTGAGGTACAACCGACATCGGTTTCAAAAAGGTGTTTACCCCTTGGTTTATCAATCGTTTATTGATAAACCATAGATAAACCCAGCAGCGGCCGTTAATTGACTCGTTTCGGGCGCAGTTTACCCCTTTGTTTATCAACCGGTTTATTGATAAACCATAGATAAAACCTGTGAGTGTCCGATTATTGACACCGGTTAATAAACGCAGAGGCTACCTTGTTTGCTAATTGGTTTATCAAGTCGCTTATCAAGTGGTTTATTGATAAACCATAGATAAACCAGTGAGTGTCTGTTAATCGACAATCGTTAGTAAAAAGCAGTTTGCAAATCGATTTATCAACCGGTTTATTGATAAACCGTGAGTGTCCGTTAACTTACACGGTTTCGAACAAATAAAGTTTGCAACCGGGTTATGAACCGTTTATTG